>CM060826.1:19242500-19954798 GCA_030704555.1 Heliconius charithonia | reverse complement strand
AAAAAAAAAAAAAAAAAAAAAAAAAAAAAAAAAAAAAAAAAAAAAAAAAAAAAAAAAAAAAAAAAAAAAAAAAAAAAATACAAAACCAAATTTTTAAAACTAATTATTTTATTCCAAATTTTATATATATACTAGATCTAAGTGAAATAACACTATTTACACAAATTTTAGGCTATTTACAAAATTCTGAAACACTGAAAAACACTTAGAAAAATTTTTAATAAATACAATAGAAAATATTTTATTTGAACCACTTACCTTCGTTTGATTTTTGACTTCTTGGTATCGTGTCGTAGGGTCTTCCGCGCCGTACCATTCTAAATTTTTTCGAAATTTTTGAACAAATTTTTGCGCCACTTTTGACGCAAAAACACCTGAAAATTTGGTTTTTTGGACATTTTACCTGCACCTCCTCACCGATTCCCGCGGGTTATACGTCGTCTGGTAGGCCTTTCGAAGCCCGAGCGTTGGACACCAGTTTCGCTGAAATCCGTTCAGTAGAAACTGAAAAAATTGACTATACCTACTTTTTATATTAGAAATCCACCTAAGCTCTGACGACTTAGAAAATCTCCATACAAAACCAAATTTTTAAAACTAATTATTTTATTCCAAATTTTATATATATACTAGATCTAAGTGAAATAACACTATTTACACAAATTTTAGGCTATTTACAAAATTCTGAAACACTGAAAAACACTTAGAAAAATTTTTAATAAATACAATAGAAAATATTTTATTTGAACCACTTACCTTCGTTTGATTTTTGACTTCTTGGTATCGTGTCGTAGGGTCTTCCGCGCCGTACCATTCTAAATTTTTTCGAAATTTTTGAACAAATTTTTGCGCCACTTTTGACGCAAAAACACCTGAAAATTTGGTTTTTTGGACATTTTACCTGCACCTCCTCACCGATTCCCGCGGGTTATACGTCGTCTGGTAGGCCTTTCGAAGCCCGAGCGTTGGACACCAGTTTCGCTGAAATCCGTTCAGTAGAAACTGAAAAAATTGACTATACCTACTTTTTATATTAGAAATCCACCTAAGCTCTGACGACTTAGAAAATCTCCATACAAAACCAAATTTTTAAAACTAATTATTTTATTCCAAATTTTATATATATACTAGATCTAAGTGAAATAACACTATTTACACAAATTTTAGGCTATTTACAAAATTCTGAAACACTGAAAAACACTTAGAAAAATTTTTAATAAATACAATAGAAAATATTTTATTTGAACCACTTACCTTCGTTTGATTTTTGACTTCTTGGTATCGTGTCGTAGGGTCTTCCGCGCCGTACCATTCTAAATTTTTTCGAAATTTTTGAACAAATTTTTGCGCCACTTTTGACGCAAAAACACCTGAAAATTTGGTTTTTTGGACATTTTACCTGCACCTCCTCACCGATTCCCGCGGGTTATACGTCGTCTGGTAGGCCTTTCGAAGCCCGAGCGTTGGACACCAGTTTCGCTGAAATCCGTTCAGTAGAAACTGAAAAAATTGACTATACCTACTTTTTATATTAGAAATCCACCTAAGCTCTGACGACTTAGAAAATCTCCATACAAAACCAAATTTTTAAAACTAATTATTTTATTCCAAATTTTATATATATACTAGATCTAAGTGAAATAACACTATTTACACAAATTTTAGGCTATTTACAAAATTCTGAAACACTGAAAAACACTTAGAAAAATTTTTAATAAATACAATAGAAAATATTTTATTTGAACCACTTACCTTCGTTTGATTTTTGACTTCTTGGTATCGTGTCGTAGGGTCTTCCGCGCCGTACCATTCTAAATTTTTTCGAAATTTTTGAACAAATTTTTGCGCCACTTTTGACGCAAAAACACCTGAAAATTTGGTTTTTTGGACATTTTACCTGCACCTCCTCACCGATTCCCGCGGGTTATACGTCGTCTGGTAGGCCTTTCGAAGCCCGAGCGTTGGACACCAGTTTCGCTGAAATCCGTTCAGTAGAAACTGAAAAAATTGACTATACCTACTTTTTATATTAGAAATCCACCTAAGCTCTGACGACTTAGAAAATCTCCATACAAAACCAAATTTTTAAAACTAATTATTTTATTCCAAATTTTATATATATACTAGATCTAAGTGAAATAACACTATTTACACAAATTTTAGGCTATTTACAAAATTCTGAAACACTGAAAAACACTTAGAAAAATTTTTAATAAATACAATAGAAAATATTTTATTTGAACCACTTACCTTCGTTTGATTTTTGACTTCTTGGTATCGTGTCGTAGGGTCTTCCGCGCCGTACCATTCTAAATTTTTTCGAAATTTTTGAACAAATTTTTGCGCCACTTTTGACGCAAAAACACCTGAAAATTTGGTTTTTTGGACATTTTACCTGCACCTCCTCACCGATTCCCGCGGGTTATACGTCGTCTGGTAGGCCTTTCGAAGCCCGAGCGTTGGACACCAGTTTCGCTGAAATCCGTTCAGTAGAAACTGAAAAAATTGACTATACCTACTTTTTATATTAGAAATCCACCTAAGCTCTGACGACTTAGAAAATCTCCATACAAAACCAAATTTTTAAAACTAATTATTTTATTCCAAATTTTATATATATACTAGATCTAAGTGAAATAACACTATTTACACAAATTTTAGGCTATTTACAAAATTCTGAAACACTGAAAAACACTTAGAAAAATTTTTAATAAATACAATAGAAAATATTTTATTTGAACCACTTACCTTCGTTTGATTTTTGACTTCTTGGTATCGTGTCGTAGGGTCTTCCGCGCCGTACCATTCTAAATTTTTTCGAAATTTTTGAACAAATTTTTGCGCCACTTTTGACGCAAAAACACCTGAAAATTTGGTTTTTTGGACATTTTACCTGCACCTCCTCACCGATTCCCGCGGGTTATACGTCGTCTGGTAGGCCTTTCGAAGCCCGAGCGTTGGACACCAGTTTCGCTGAAATCCGTTCAGTAGAAACTGAAAAAAAGGCCCTCCCCCCCACCCTTTACTCACAGGCTAGGTGGACAGGAGTCGATCCGGGAAAAATATTTTATGACTTTTGGGCTTTTTATAGCTCCTTATTGAGCGCCCGCACTGTTTCGGGTTACAGAGACACTCGGCGGCTTTTTACACCGCCGTTTGACAAAAATAAAACGTTGGTACACAATACCAAAAATATTTTATACACTTTTACAAATATTCTAATAATTTTTACGCTGACTTTTGGGTTGCTGGAGTACATACTTATATATTCTCTTTTTATATATTATATATTATTTTAAAATTTTACACATTGACACGGTAGGCCTAGAGAAGAAAATTAGATTCTTATTTGAAAAATCTTCTAGTTCTTCTCACCATACTTTACACTATATTTTTCTTCTTATATCTTCCACTTCAGCAATCCATTGTAATTTGATTGACATCTGAGTGGCTCTTTACACCACTCAGAGTACGGACTCGTCCCTCCTTTTTAAAGAGAATGCTCCGCACACCGGCAAGAGGCAGCGCTCGGTACCTGGACCTCTCGGGAACCCCGGAGGAGGTGGGCTTCCTGGAGGACTCGCCGGTCCGGGCGCCTGAAACCCCACCAAGACCCCAAAGCTCCCAAGCCACTCCGCCCCGCCCTCAGAAAAGTAGGATCAATGCCCAAGACGGCCGGCCGGTCAGGAGGGCCGAAGCGTCGGCTAGCCCGTCGACCTGCCGGAGCAGGCTGGCCGAGGCCAAGGCCTGCCTGACCAAAGCCAAGTACCACTTGGGTATATCGCGGAACTTAAAGACCTGCATCAAGACGGAAGTTACAAACGCGATTGAGCGTTTGTACCAACTCGTAAAGGAGGCGGAAATGGGAAACAGTGAAGGCGAAGAAAACAGCAAAGAAAGGATAGAGAAGGAGAAAGAGGAACCTAGGACTGAAAAGGAAGAGGAGTTATTGAGGAAATTGGACGAGCACGCAGTTTTGATTAAAAGGAATGGGGAGAAAATGGATGAACTAAAGCAAGCTATGGAAAAACAGAAGGAAACACTCGAGAAGACCACATACGCGAGTGTGGCGGCTGGTGAAACCAGAAGGCCAAGCCCACAGCCTGCCGCACTGCACTCGGTTGTGGTCTCCTCGAAGAATGTCATACACACGGGGGAAGACGTGCTCGCCCAAATAAGGGAAGTTGTAAACGCCAAAGAGGGATGGGTCAGGGTGGAAAGAATAAGAAAGGCAAAGGATCAGAAGGTCATACTGGGATGCAGCTCCGAAGAGGAGCGGGAAAAGGTAAAGGAAAGATTGAGGACGGCGAGTGACAGGCTGACTGTGGAGGAGGTTAAGAACAAGGACCCGATTCTGATCCTCTGGGACGTCCTCGCGTTTAACACAGACGCTGATATTACGGGCGCCCTGAGAAAGCAGAATCGGGGCCTTTTTGACGACATCTCGGATGGCGACTTTCGTGCCGAGGTGAAGTTTCGTCGGAAGGCGCGGAACCCTCTGACAGGCCATGTGGTCATGAGGGTGTCCCCCAAGGTGTGGAACCGAGCTGTTGCGGCGGGGGCGCTGCACATCGACCTGCAAAAAGTCAGAGTGGCTGATTACTCACCACTCGTGCAGTGCTCCCTCTGCCTGGGCTACGGGCACGGTAGGCGGTTCTGTAAAGGAACCACGCCGAAGTGCAGCCACTGTGGGGGCCCCCACATGAAGTCCGAGTGCGAAGGCTGGCTCGGAGGCGCACCACCATCGTGTTGCAACTGCGCTGACGCAAAGGCGGAAAACGCGGACCACAATGCGTTCAGCGCAGAATGCCCAGTTCGACGAAAGTGGGATGCGCTGGCTAGAGCCAGCATAGCATACTGCTAAGGGCGCCACCCTCGCAATTCTTGGTGCCACTTCTACCTTGGCTCTAAGCCGCGGCCGACGAGAGGAGCAAAATGGCGGGAAGCAATATAAAGTTGATCCCACATTTTCCGGATGCAAAGGGCCCTTAATGGAAAAGAGTACCCACAGAAACTGGCTCACGCCAAAAAACAGTTGCTTCGAAGGATCCCTCTATGATCAGAGGAGGATATTATTTGCAGGTTTCATAAAGAAATTGGTAAAAATATTTTCGCTGGACGTAGAGGGAGCCTGCGAAGGCGTAAGTTTGGCCAAAGCGGAAAAGCTCTGTTTGAGGAAAAATTGTTTTGTTGTGGCGTCAGAAGCAGGTCCCCGTTTGGTCGTTTTGTTTCCGCTTATTTTGTCTAAATTTCGTTTATTTGTTCGTCCTTGTCTATTGTCCTTTTTGTTAATTCTGTCATTAAATTTATCGAGCTGTCATGGTGTTAGAAACAAGTCGCTACTCATTTTAACGCTCTGTTCCGTTCTTTACTTCGCCTTATTTTGTTCAGTCGCCCTTTTTGTCGTTCGTCGACTTGTCGTTCTAAAAGAAATATGCCCATCTGTTTTCTTCTGTCGTTCTTGTCGTGTGCATAATCGCTGTAATTTTAAGTGTCAAAAAATTTCGAGAATTCTGGTAATAAAATGGAAAATTTAGAAAAATTAGTCAAAATTAAACTTGAAATCATCTTTATTCTAACCCAAATTCTAAACAAATAAATAAATAACACAATCGATACAAAAAGTCTCTGATTATGTCAGAGGGACGAGTCGTAAAGCGCAAAGCTTTACATTTAAAAAAAAAAAAAAAAAAACCTAACCTAACCTAACCTAACCTAACCTAACCTAACCTAACCTAACCTAACCTTTTTTTTTTTTTTTTTTTTTTTTTTTTTTTTTTTTTTTTTTTTTTTTTTTTAACGTGAGGAAATCCTCTTACGGATACCGGCCCGAGTGGGGACTCGAGCGGGTTATGTGGGACTCGGACGGCAGATGTTAGGCCGTCCCCATACCCACTAAAACCTCACGGTGCTCCTCCTCGACCGCCACTGGCCGCGAACACGGGGACAATAGTCTTCCGCGAAACGCGGCGGCGGGAGCCAGCAAAGGCACGTCGCGGAGTCAAGGGTGTGTGGGCACCCTCGACGGCCTGCTCGGAGTAGCGCGCGGGAGCAACCTGCGCGCGACTACTCGGGCCAGGTTGGTAGGCGGCCAGCTTCCCCAAGCTGACCGCCCTCTGGCGCATTAGGGCGGAAGGCGGCGATCGTGAGCCGCCCTCCGGCGACCCGGTCTCTTACGGCGGATGGCGAGTTCGGCAATAGCCTCCCTCGCCCGTTCCGCCGACTCCTTCTCGAGCACCACTGCCTCGCAGAAGGAGGAGACCGCATCCCACGACGTCTCGCTGCCGGCCATGGCCTTGACCACGGCCGGCAGGGAGAGGTCGTCCCCTATGACGTCGCGCAGAGCGCGACGTTGAGACGCCCAGGCAGAGCACACCTCCAACGTGTGCTGGGCCGTCTCATCGAGGCAGTCGTCGCAGTGGTGGCAGCGAGCGTCGGGCTCCCTCCCGGCGATCCGACACAGGTAGCCCCCGAAGCAGCCATGCCCCGTGAGTACCTGCGTCGTGCGGAAGGTTAGGACGCCGTGACGCCGCGCTAACCACTGGCGGAAGACTGGACGAACAGCCTCGATCGTCAACCGGCCGGCAGATGGTGTCGCCAGCCGGGATTCCCACACCTTCAATGCGGCTTCCCGCTCCTCCTCGGTGCGCACTGGGCTTGCCGCGGCCCCGGACGCGAGGCCCCGACGCCGGCAATAGACCGACGCCAGAGACGTCGCGTCCAGGTCCCACGGCACGACTCCGGCCAGCACGCACGCCGCCTCGCCGGAGATGGTCCGATACCCCCGTATCGCCCGGATGGCCATCACCCTCTGCGCACGTCGCAGCAGGGCGATGTTGTGCCGATCCAGGGCGTCCGCCCATACGGGAGCGCCGTAGAGGGCCATCGATCGGACCACTCCGGTGTACAGCCTCCGGCTCGAGGCGCTCGGCCCGTCGACATTGGGCAAAAGGCGCGCCAATGCCGACGCCGTCTTTAACAGTTTCGGGGCCAGGGATGTAAAATGGCCCCGGAAACTCCACCGACCGTCCAGAACAAGTCCGAGGTACTTCATGCTCCTGGTGACGCCGATTTCGACGCCACCGATGGTAATGTGGGCCCCTGATGGTGGGCCCTTTCGAGGAGCATGGAAGTATAATGCCTCGGACTTGTTTAGGGCGACTTCCAACCCGAGCCGCCTGATGCGGCCCACGACTTCGGCCACACCGGCCGTGGCCAAGACGGCCGCCTCTCGATAGGTCCTCTGCTGCGCCAAGACCAGCGTATCATCGGCGTAACAGAGGACCTTTATCCCCCTCAGGGTGCCGCCTCGCAGCACCCAGTCGTAGCCGATGTTCCAGAGGATCGGACCCAGCACCGATCCTTGTGGAACACCGGCTGACACGCCGAACTCCTCCCATCCTCCTCCAGGAGCGGGAAAGGTCACAGACCTCTCGGACAGGTAAGCCCCGATGACGCGGCGCAGGTATGGAGGCACACGATGGTAGATAAGTGCCTCCTTAATGCACGGCCAGGGCAGGGAGTTAAAAGCGTTGGCGATGTCTAAAGACACCGCCAAGACTCCATCGCCCTGGGCAACCGCATCCTGCGCATAGGACTTCACCTCTAGTATGGCATCCACAGTCGAACGGCCACTGCGAAAGCCATACTGTTGGTCCGAGAGGTTCGGACCTGTCCCCTCCAAATGGTGTTGTAGCCTCCTCGCTACAACACGCTCGAAGAGCTTGGCGATCTCGCTCAAGAGCACGATAGGCCGGTAGGCGGAGGCAGAATCCGCCGGGCGACCCTCCTTCTTGATGAGGACTAACCTGCCTGTCTTCCACCGCTGTGGAATTATGGCTTGAGCCAGACAGGCAGTGAATAGCCCTCGCACTCTGGGCCCCAGGGTGTTCAGGGCCAGAGTTAGCGCCCGGCCGGGGATGCCATCCAGGCCCGGGGCGGTGCTCTTGAGCCGAGATCGGCGTACAGCCTCTTCGAGCTCCTCCTCCTCCACAGGTGGTGCGACACTGTCTTCCTCCTCTTCCTCTTCACGCGCTGCAGGGCGGGCCATATTGGGTGGTGTAAAGGGCCGGGCCCGCCGCGGGAATAGCGACGACAGAACCCCTCGGAGAACATCCGGTTGGAGTGTCTGCGTCAGAGGTGGTGCCCAAGCCCGTAGCTTGCCCAGTACCATGCGGTAGGGCGTGCCAAACGGGTCTTGGTCTATCCCCGCGATCAACTGGTCGTGCGACTCGCCTTTCGCACGACCGATTTCCTCCTGCAGCTGCGTTCTCGCCTCGACATAGACGCGGTACAGTCGGTCTTCCTCCTCCTGCACCTTCTGTACCCGTCTGCGATAGTGGCTGTACTGGCGTCTCGCGTCAACGCAGATGGTACGCAGTTGCGCGATCTCCCACGACCACCAGTACACTTGCCGCCGCTGAGGGCGGCCCCTGGAACGGGGCATCGACGCGTCACAGATACGCGTCAACGCCCCCTGCGCCCAGGATGCGGCGTCTTCTGCAGACGCCAAGCTCTGGGGCAGCCAGGATTCCACTATCGCGGCCTCCTCCAACAATTGCCTGTCGAGGCGACTCAATTGCCACCGCGGTCCGCACTCTCGCGAGGTTGGACTGGGGGTTGGTTGCACCGCTGAATGTGTGGAGATCTCGTATAAGATGTAGAGATGATCCGAGAGAGTCTCCACATCATCCAGCACTCGCCAACCCTGAACACGACGCGCTAGGGCCGGGCTCGCGAACGAAACGTCCACGACGGATCCGCCCAGCCTTCGCACACACGTGTTCTTAGTCCCCCGGTTGAGGACAGACAAACCGGTGGCAACTATCCACTCAGACAGTGTCACACCACGAACATCCGTCGTTGCAGAGCCCCACTCGCTGGACTTCGCGTTGAGATCGCCCGCGACCAACACCTCCGCCGGACGAAATCGTTCTACCATTTCCCCCAATCGAATGAGGAACTCCTCGAACTCCGCGAGGATTCGATTGGGGGAAAAGTAGACCCCGACGACAACTACGTCGCCGACAAGCGCCGCGACGCATCCCGCACCCCTCTCAATACGCGAGAAAGGCGGGGAGCCCGCGGCGACCTGGGTGATGAGTGCTACCACCCCGGTGTTGTCGGCGACCCAATTGTCTCTGTCAGGAACGCTATAAGGCTCCGCAACAACCGCCACCTGAATAGACCACTGCGCCAGGCTTTGGACCAATAAGTCCTGGGCCCTGGCACAGTGGTTTATATTCGCCTGCAACACACGGAGAGCCATTACTTGATCTCCATGTGTTGCACCTTCTCACGCCCGCCTGGGGCGTTTTGCCCGTCCGTTACTGACGGCTTCTTTCCACCTCCTCTTCCACCCCTCCTCTTCCTCGAAGAGCTGGCCCTGGCGCATGCAGCGCTTCCGACTGTGTGGTCTGCGGGCTGTTCTGCTGCCTCGCAGACCGGACAGTGAGGTGCCGCCGAGCACTGGCTTTGTTTGTGCCCGGCTTGGCCGCACCTGAAGCACTGCTGGCTCCTGTCTTGTGCACTGCTGCACTTCGCTGCCACGTGGCCAATGTCGTGGCAGCGGAAGCAACGTAGGTTCCGTTGCTGCAGCAGCTGCACTCGCGCAGAGACGAAGCCCACCAGGAGCCGCGACCCGCTCACCTTCTTCGCCGCCATGATAGGGCATCGAACCCACGCCGTACCAAGCCCGCTGCGATCCTGCCGGATCTCTCCCACCTTCACAGACCCGACATCGCAGCCGCCGACTCGGCTCACGGCCTGCGCCACCTCCTCTGAAGTCGCAGAGTCATCTAGGCCACTGACCCTCAACTCTGCGCACTTCATTGGTCTCGCGACCAGCACCTCGCTAGCGTCGAGCACTCCGCGCAACCGCTGAGCGAGGGCATCGGCCTTTTCGCCGCTATTGGCGCCAGGTAGCTCCAGCACCCTGGCACCAGTTGAAGCGACCCGGAGACGCAAGTCCTCTATGCCGAGGTCCTCCAGCTTGACCGCCTCCTTTATTTGCGTCAAGACATCCCGGTATGTCACTTCCTTGCTCGCTGCGGCTGGCTGCAACGTTAGCGTCACCGCAGCCGATCGTGGAGGACGCAATTTGGGCTGCTTAGCAGACCTTGGCTTCGCCTTCTGCGTAGTCTGCTTGGTTTGGGCTACTGCGGCCTTTTTCTTGCTGCCCTTGCGTACCACCAGATTCCAGCCCTCGTTAACATCAGCCGGGGCGGGAGGAAGCAATCGAGGCTCGGCTGCTGAGGCTTGCGGGGCTTTCTTTGGAGCCTTGCTCTTCCCCTTCTTGGCACCCTGCCTTGCCTTCGGGCCTGGGTTTGCGGGCGCTACCAGGGTCGTCACGGTAGACTCTGCCACTACCCTGGAGACGGCCGCCTGGCGCTTCCTATCCGCCGCCAAAGGAGGACGAACTGGCTTTGCCGGAAGGAGTCTGTCCTCCAGCGCTGCCAGCCGCGTATTCAGCAACGTGCCCACCTGCACCATCACTGAACGCGCCATTTCGTCCTCCTTCTTCTTTTCGTCAGGAGCCTGCCGCGAGGTCCTGGAACGCTCTAGTTCCGCCCTCATCAGCGACATCTCCTTACGCAGCTCCGACAACTCCTGTGTCAGGCGGCTGTTTGCCGCTCGGAGCTGCGTTACCTCCTCGCTCGCCGTTCTGTTGGCCAAGATCGCCACGGCCGAGTTGATGGCACCGGCGGCATCCTTAAGGGCTTTTGTAAAGGTGCCCTTAAGGTTGCCGGATCTGCTGGCGACCTTGTTGATTATGGCCAGACTATCAGTGACCTGGTGCTGCAGATCTTGCACCAACGGTCCATCCACCCTTGGTATCGCCAAGTCCGCTACATCCGAGAGCCTGGAGCTTGCTCTGGATTGTACCGTCTGGGCGATACCTACGACCTCCTCCTCTGCCTGGAGCCGGAGCTCCTCCCGCCGGACCGCCTTAAGCTTTGTCGGCTTCTCCCGCTCATCGTCGTTATCGGAAGAGCCGGAGTTGGTCTTCTTACTCCTCGGCCTCTTCCGATATTTGCGAGTCTCTGTTGGAGCCGCTACCTCTTGCGACTCCATGGAAACGCAACTTTCCACCTCCGACTCTGAAGCCGCCCAAAAACGGCCTCTTGATGATGTGGACGCGGACCTGGACCTCCCGCTGATGATAGAGGCGACTTCCGCCAAGTCCAGCCGCTCCACGACCACCTTCGCGCACTTGAGCGCAAGCTCTTTCTTCAAAGGCGCAGAAGCCTTTTCTCCGCCTGTGACAGGCACTATGCCCTCTACTGCTCCCATCCCGGGCAACGTCGACCCTCCGCCCTCCTCGGGCACCACAACTCCAACCTTCTCTCCTCCCACAACAACACCGCCCATCTCAGGCACCTCTTCACACACTCCGCCCTTCTCAGGCTCCCTCTCAACGCCGCCACCCGCGGCCACCTCAACCACTCCGCCCGTCTCGGGCCCCACCCCCGCAACACATCGGTTTACTTGGCCCCCCCCAGATTCGAAGGGCTTGCGTGCCGTAGCACGGAGGGATTCTCCGCCTCCCGAAGGAGTGGTACCCTCCTGGGGTAAAGAAAAATTCTTTGAAACCGACATGTTGTTTTGTTGCTGTTCCACAGCTGGGCTTTTCTGTCGGGGTGTGCTCCCCTAGGCCGTGTCCATAACAATGGACTAAAGGCACGCCCATGCCTGCTGGTTTTGGTCCGCGCCGGGAATAAATTCCCGGTCCACTCGCCCGCAAGTGCGAGTGGTTTCCCCTATCCGCCACCCGGGGGACGCGCCCAGTAGGAGTCCAGCAACTCCCGTGGGAACCTAACCTAACCTAACCTAACCTAACCTAACCTAACCTAACCTAACCTAACCTAACCTAACCTAACCTAACCTAACCTAACCTAACCTTTTTTTTTTTTTTTTTTTTTTTTTTTTTTTTTTTTTTTTTTTTAACGTGAGGAAATCCTCTTACGGATACCGGCCCGAGTGGGGACTCGAGCGGGTTATGTGGGACTCGGACGGCAGATGTTAGGCCGTCCCCATACCCACTAAAACCTCACGGTGCTCCTCCTCGACCGCCACTGGCCGCGAACACGGGGACAATAGTCTTCCGCGAAACGCGGCGGCGGGAGCCAGCAAAGGCACGTCGCGGAGTCAAGGGTGTGTGGGCACCCTCGACGGCCTGCTCGGAGTAGCGCGCGGGAGCAACCTGCGCGCGACTACTCGGGCCAGGTTGGTAGGCGGCCAGCTTCCCCAAGCTGACCGCCCTCTGGCACATTAGGGCGGAAGGCGGCGATCGTGAGCCGCCCTCCGGCGACCCGGTCTCTTACGGCGGATGGCGAGTTCGGCAATAGCCTCCCTCGCCCGTTCCGCAGACTCCTTCTCGAGCACCACTGCCTCGCAGAAGGAGGAGACCGCATCCCACGACGTCTCGCTGCCGGCCATGGCCTTGACCACGGCCGGCAGGGAGAGGTCGTCCCCTATGACGTCGCGCAGAGCGCGACGTTGAGACGCCCAGGCAGTGCACACCTCCAACGTGTGCTGGGCCGTCTCATCGAGGCAGTCGTCGCAGTGGTGGCAGCGAGCGTCGGGCTCCCTCCCGGCGATCCGACACAGGTAACCCCCGAAGCAGCCATGCCCCGTGAGTACCTGCGTCGTGCGGAAGGTTAGGACGCCGTGACGCCGCGCTAACCACTGGCGGAAGACTGGACGAACAGCCTCGATCGTCAACCGGCCGGCAGATGGTGTCGCCAGCCGGGATTCCCACACTTTCAACGCGGCTTCCCGCTCCTCCTCGGTGCGCACTGGGCTTGCCGCGGCCCCGGACGCGAGGCCCCGACGCCGGCAATAGACCGACGCCAGAGACGTCGCGTCCAGGTCCCACGGCACGACTCCGGCCAGCACGCACGCCGCCTCGCCGGAGATGGTCCGATACCCCCGTATCGCCCGGATGGCCATCACCCTCTGCGCACGTCGCAGCAGGGCGATGTTGTGCCGGTCCAGGGCGTCCGCCCATACGGGAGCGCCATAGAGGGCCATTGATCGGACCACTCCGGTGTACAGCCTCCGGCTCGAGGCGCTCGGCCCGTCGACATTGGGCAAAAGGCGCGCCAATGCCGACGCCGTCTTTAACAGTTTCGGGGCCAAGGATGTAAAGTGGCCCCGGAAACTCCACCGACCGTCCAGAACAAGTCCGAGGTATTTCATGCTCTTCGTGACGCCGATTTCGACGCCACCGATGGTAATGTGGGCCCCTGATGGTGGGCCCTTTCGAGGAGCATGAAAATATAAAGCCTCGGACTTGTTTAGGGCGACTTCCAAACCGAGCCGCCTGATGCGGCCCACGACTTCGGCCACACCGGCCGTGGCCAAGACGGCCGCCTCTCGATAGGTCCTCTGCTGCGCCAAGACCAGCGTATCATCGGCGTAACAGAGGACCTTTATCCCCCTCAGGGTGCCGCCTCGCAGCACCCAGTCGTAGCCGATGTTCCAGAGGATCGGACCCAGCACCGATCCTTGTGGAACACCGGCTGACACGCCGAACTCCTCCCATCCTCCTCCGGGAGCGGGAAAGGTCACAGACCTCTCGGACAGGTAAGCCCCGATGACGCGGCGCAGGTATGGAGGCACACGATGGTAGATAAGTGCCTCCTTAATGCACGGCCAGGGCAGGGAGTTAAAAGCGTTGGCGATGTCTAAAGACACCGCCAAGACTCCATCGCCCCGGGCAACCGCATCCTGCGCATAGGACTTAACCTCGAGTATGGCATCCACAGTCGAACGGCCACTACGGAAGCCATACTGTTGGTCCGAGAGGTTCGGACCTGTCCCCTCCAAATGGTGTTGTAGCCTCCTCGCTACAACACGCTCGAAGAGCTTGGCGATCTCGCTCAAGAGCACGATAGGCCGGTAGGCGGAGGCAGAATCCGCCGGGCGACCCTCCTTCTTGATGAGGACTAACCTGCCTGTCTTCCACCGCTGTGGAATTATGGCTTGAGCCAGACAGGCAGTGAATAGCCCTCGCACTCTGGGCCCCAGGGTGTTCAGGGCCAGAGTTAGCGCCCGGCCGGGGATGCCATCCAGGCCCGGGGCGGTGCTCTTGAGCCGAGATCGGCGTACAGCCTCTTCGAGCTCCTCCTCCTCCACAGGTGGTGCGACACTGTCTTCCTCCTCTTCCTCTTCACGCGCTGCAGGGCGGGCCATATTGGGTGGTGTAAAGGGCCGGGCCCGCTGCGGGAATAGCGACGACAGAACCCCTCGGAGGACATCCGGTTGGAGTGTCTGCGTCAGAGGTGGTGCCCAAGCCCGTAGCTTGCCCAGTACCATGCGGTAGGGCGTGCCAAACGGGTCTTGGTCTATCCCCGCGATCAACTGGTCGTGCGACTCGCCTTTCGCACGACCGATTTCCTCCTGCAGCTGCGTTCTCGCCTCGACATAGACGCGGTACAGTCGGTCTTCCTCCTCCTGCACCTTCTGTACCCGTCTGCGATAGTGGCTGTACTGGCGTCTCGCGTCAACGCAGATGGTACGCAGTTGCGCGATCTCCCACGACCACCAGTACACTTGCCGCCGCTGAGGGCGGCCTCTGGAACGGGGCATCGACGCGTCACAGATACGCGTCAACGCCCCCTGCGCCCATGATGCGGCGTCTTCTGCAGACGCCAAGCTCTGGGGCAGCCAGGATTCCACTATCGCGGCCTCCTCCAACAATTGCCTGTCGAGGCGACTCAGTTGCCACCGCGGTCCGTGCTCTCGCGAGGTCGGACTCGGGGTTGGTTGCACCGCTGGATGTGTGGAGATCTCGTAAAGGATGTAAAGGTGATCCGAGAGAGTCTCCACATCATCCAGCACTCGCCAACCCTGAACACGCTGCGCTAGGGCCGGGCTCGCGAACGAGACGTCCACGACGGATCCGCCCAGCCTTCGCACGCACGTGTTCTTAGTCCCCCGGTTGAGGACAGACAAACCGGTGGCAACAACCCACTCAGACAGTGTCACACCACGAACATCCGTCGTTGCAGAGCCCCACACGCTGGACTTCGCGTTGAGATCGCCCGCGACCAACACCTCCGCCGGACGAAATCGTTCTACCATTTCCCCCAATCGAATGAGAAACTCTTCAAACTCCGCAAGAGTTCGATTGGGGGAAAAGTAGACCCCTACGACAACTAGGTCTCCGACAAGCGCCGCGACACATCCCGCACCCCTCTCAATACGCGAGAAAGGCGGAGAGCCCGCGGCGACCTGGGTGATCAAAGCCACCACCCCGGTGTTGTCGGCGACCCAGTTATCTCTGTTGGGAACGCTGTAGGGCTCCGAAACAACCGCCACCTGAATAGACCACTGCGCCAGGCTTTGGACCAATAAGTCCTGGGCCCTGGCACAGTGGTTTATATTCGCCTGCAACACACGGAGAGCCATTACTTGATCTCCATGTGTTGCACCTTCTCACGCCCGCCTGGGGCGTTTTGCCCGTCCGTTACTGACGGCTTCTTTCCACCTCCTCTTCCACCCCTCCTCTTCCTCGAGGAGCTGGCCCTGGCGCATGCAGCGCTTCCGACTGTGTGGTCTGCGGGCTGTTCTGCTGCCTTGCAGACCGGACAGTGAGGTGCCGCCGAGCACTGGCTTTGTTTGTGCCCGGCTTGGCCGCACCTGAAGCACTGCTGGCTCCTGTCTTGTGCACTGCTGCACTTCGCTGCCACGTGGCCAATGTCGTGGCAGCGGAAGCAACGTAGGTTCCGTTGCTGCAGCAGCTGCACTCGCGCAGAGACGAAGCCCACCAGGAGCCGCGACCCGCTCACCTTCTTCGCCGCCATGATAGGGCATCGAACCCACGCCGTCCCAAGCCCGCTGCGGTCCTGCCGGATCTCTCCCACCTTCACAGACCCGACATCGCAGCCGCCGACTCGGCTCACGGCCTGCGCCACCTCCTCTGAAGTCGCAGAGTCATCTAGGCCACTGACCCTCAACTCTGCGCACTTCATTGGTCTCGCGACCAGCACCTCGCTAGCATCGAGCACTCCGCGCAACCGCTGAGCGAGGGCATCGGCCTTTTCGCCGCTATTGGCGCCAGGTAGCTCCAGCACCCTGGCACCAGTTGAAGCGACCCGGAGACGCAAGTCCTCTATGCCGAGGTCCTCCAGCTTGACCGTCTCCTTTATTTGCGTCAAGACATCCCGGTATGTCACTTCCTTGCTCGCTGCGGCTGGCTGCAACGTTAGCGTCACCGCAGCCGATCGTGGAGGACGCAATTTGGGCTGCTTAGCAGACCTTGGCTTCGCCTTCTGCGTAGTCTGCTTGGTTTGGGCTATTGCGGCCTTTTTCTTGCTGCCCTTGCGTACCACCAGATTCCAGCCCTCGTTAACATCAGCCGGGGCGGGAGGAAGCAATCGAGGCTCGGCTGCTGAGGCTTGCGGGGCTTTCTTTGGAGCCTTGCTCTTCCCCTTCTTGGCACCCTGCCTTGCCTTCGGGCCTGGGTTTGCGGGCGCTACCAGGGTCGTCACGGTAGACTCTGCCACTACCCTGGAGACGGCCGCCTGGCGCTTCCTATCCGCCGCCAAAGGAGGACGAACTGGCTTTGCCGGAAGGAGTCTGTCCTCCAGCGCTGCCAGCCGCGTATTCAGCAACGTGCCCACCTGCACCATCACTGAACGCGCCATTTCGTCCTCCTTCTTCTTTTCGTCAGGAGCCTGCCGCGAGGTCCTGGAACGCTCTAGTTCCGCCCTCATCAGCGACATCTCCTTACGCAGCTCCGACAACTCCTGTGTCAGGCGGCTGTTTGCCGCTCGGAGCTGCGTTACCTCCTCGCTCGCCGTTCTGTTGGCCAAGATCGCCACGGCCGAGTTGATGGCACCGGCGGCATCCTTAAGGGCTTTTGTAAAGGTGCCCTTAAGGTTGCCGGATCTGCAGGCGACCTTGTTGATTATGGCCAGACTATCAGTGACCTGGTGCTGCAGATCTTGCACCAACGGTCCATCCACCCTTGGTATCGCCAAGTCCGCTACATCCGAGAGCCTGGAGCTTGCTCTGGATTGTACCGTCTGGGCGATACCTACGACCTCCTCCTCTGCCTGGAGCCGGAGCTCTTCCCGCCGGACCGCCTTAAGCTTTGTCGGCTTCTCCCGCTCATCGTCGTTATCGGAAGAGCCGGAGTTGGTCTTCTTACTCCTCGGCCTCTTCCGATATTTGCGAGTCTCTGTTGGAGCCGCTACCTCTTGCGACTCCATGGAAACGCAACTTTCCACCTCCGACTCTGAAGCCGCCCAAAAACGGCCTCTTGACGATGTGGACGCGGACCTGGACCTCCCGCTGATGATAGAGGCGACTTCCGCCAAGTCCAGCCGCTCCACGACCACCTTCGCGCACTTGAGCGCAAGCTCTTTCTTCAAAGGCGCAGAAGCCTTTTCTCCGCCTGTGACAGGCACTATGCCCTCTACTGCTCCCATCCCGGGCAACGTCGACCCTCCGCCCTCCTCGGGCACCACAACTCCAACCTTCTCTCCTCCCACAACAACACCGCCCATCTCAGGCACCTCTTCACACACTCCGCCCTTCTCAGGCTCCCTCTCAACGCCGCCACCCGCGGCCACCTCAACCACTCCGCCCGTCTCGGGCCCCACCCCCGCAACACATCGGTTTACTTGGCCCCCCCCAGATTCGAAGGGCTTGCGTGCCGTAGCACGGAGGGATTCTCCGCCTCCCGAAGGAGTGGTACCCTCCTGGGGTAAAGAAAAATTCTTTGAAACCGACATGTTGTTTTGTTGCTGTTCCACAGCTGGGCTTTTCTGTCGGGGTGTGCTCCCCTAGGCCGTGTCCATAACAATGGACTAAAGGCACGCCCATGCCTGCTGGTTTTGGTCCGCGCCGGGAATATAAATTCCCGGTCCACTCGCCCGCAAGTGCGAGTGGTTTCCCCTATCCGCCACCCGGGGGACGCGCCCAGTAGGAGTCCAGCAACTCCCGTGGGAACCTAACCTAACCTAACCTAACCTAACCTAACCTAACCTAACCTAACCTAACCCATACAAAACGAAATTTTCAAAACCAAATTTTTTATTCAAAATTTATTCTATATACAAGATCTAAGTGTTTTGACACTATTTATACAAATTTTGACCTATTTACAAAATCCAAATTACTGAAAAACACTTAGAAAAATTTCGGCTAACTACAATAGAAAATATTATATTTGAACCACTTACCTCCATTCGATTGTTGACTTCTTGGTATCGTGTCGTAGGGTCTTCCGCGCCGTACCATTCTAAATTTTTTCGGAATTTTTTGTTGAAATTTTGCGCCACTTTTGACGCAAAAACACCTGAAAAATTCGTTTTTTGGACATTTTACCTGCACCTCCTCGCCGATCCCCGCGGGTTATACGTCGTCTGAAAGGCCTTTCGAAGCCCGAGCGTTTGACACCGGTTTCGCTGAAATCCGTTCAGTAGAAACTGAAAAAAGTGACAATACCTACTCTTTACATAGGAAATCCACCTAAGCTCTGACGACTTAGAAAATCTTCATACAAAACGAAATTTTCAAAACCAAATTTTTTATTCAAAATTTATTCTATATACAAGATCTAAGTGTTTTGACACTATTTATACAAATTTTGACCTATTTACAAAATCCAAATTACTGAAAAACACTTAGAAAAATTTCGGCTAACTACAATAGAAAATATTATATTTGAACCACTTACCTCCATTCGATTGTTGACTTCTTGGTATCGTGTCGTAGGGTCTTCCGCGCCGTACCATTCTAAATTTTTTCGGAATTTTTTGTTGAAATTTTGCGCCACTTTTGACGCAAAAACACCTGAAAAATTCGTTTTTTGGACATTTTACCTGCACCTCCTCGCCGATCCCCGCGGGTTATACGTCGTCTGAAAGGCCTTTCGAAGCCCGAGCGTTTGACACCGGTTTCGCTGAAATCCGTTCAGTAGAAACTGAAAAAAGTGACAATACCTACTCTTTACATAGGAAATCCACCTAAGCTCTGACGACTTAGAAAATCTTCATACAAAACGAAATTTTCAAAACCAAATTTTTTATTCAAAATTTATTCTATATACAAGATCTAAGTGTTTTGACACTATTTATACAAATTTTGACCTATTTACAAAATCCAAATTACTGAAAAACACTTAGAAAAATTTCGGCTAACTACAATAGAAAATATTATATTTGAACCACTTACCTCCATTCGATTGTTGACTTCTTGGTATCGTGTCGTAGGGTCTTCCGCGCCGTACCATTCTAAATTTTTTCGGAATTTTTTGTTGAAATTTTGCGCCACTTTTGACGCAAAAACACCTGAAAAATTCGTTTTTTGGACATTTTACCTGCACCTCCTCGCCGATCCCCGCGGGTTATACGTCGTCTGAAAGGCCTTTCGAAGCCCGAGCGTTTGACACCGGTTTCGCTGAAATCCGTTCAGTAGAAACTGAAAAAAGTGACAATACCTACTCTTTACATAGGAAATCCACCTAAGCTCTGACGACTTAGAAAATCTTCATACAAAACGAAATTTTCAAAACCAAATTTTTTATTCAAAATTTATTCTATATACAAGATCTAAGTGTTTTGACACTATTTATACAAATTTTGACCTATTTACAAAATCCAAATTACTGAAAAACACTTAGAAAAATTTCGGCTAACTACAATAGAAAATATTATATTTGAACCACTTACCTCCATTCGATTGTTGACTTCTTGGTATCGTGTCGTAGGGTCTTCCGCGCCGTACCATTCTAAATTTTTTCGGAATTTTTTGTTGAAATTTTGCGCCACTTTTGACGCAAAAACACCTGAAAAATTCGTTTTTTGGACATTTTACCTGCACCTCCTCGCCGATCCCCGCGGGTTATACGTCGTCTGAAAGGCCTTTCGAAGCCCGAGCGTTTGACACCGGTTTCGCTGAAATCCGTTCAGTAGAAACTGAAAAAAGTGACAATACCTACTCTTTACATAGGAAATCCACCTAAGCTCTGACGACTTAGAAAATCTTCATACAAAACGAAATTTTCAAAACCAAATTTTTTATTCAAAATTTATTCTATATACAAGATCTAAGTGTTTTGACACTATTTATACAAATTTTGACCTATTTACAAAATCCAAATTACTGAAAAACACTTAGAAAAATTTCGGCTAACTACAATAGAAAATATTATATTTGAACCACTTACCTCCATTCGATTGTTGACTTCTTGGTATCGTGTCGTAGGGTCTTCCGCGCCGTACCATTCTAAATTTTTTCGGAATTTTTTGTTGAAATTTTGCGCCACTTTTGACGCAAAAACACCTGAAAAATTCGTTTTTTGGACATTTTACCTGCACCTCCTCGCCGATCCCCGCGGGTTATACGTCGTCTGAAAGGCCTTTCGAAGCCCGAGCGTTTGACACCGGTTTCGCTGAAATCCGTTCAGTAGAAACTGAAAAAAGTGACAATACCTACTCTTTACATAGGAAATCCACCTAAGCTCTGACGACTTAGAAAATCTTCATACAAAACGAAATTTTCAAAACCAAATTTTTTATTCAAAATTTATTCTATATACAAGATCTAAGTGTTTTGACACTATTTATACAAATTTTGACCTATTTACAAAATCCAAATTACTGAAAAACACTTAGAAAAATTTCGGCTAACTACAATAGAAAATATTATATTTGAACCACTTACCTCCATTCGATTGTTGACTTCTTGGTATCGTGTCGTAGGGTCTTCCGCGCCGTACCATTCTAAATTTTTTCGGAATTTTTTGTTGAAATTTTGCGCCACTTTTGACGCAAAAACACCTGAAAAATTCGTTTTTTGGACATTTTACCTGCACCTCCTCGCCGATCCCCGCGGGTTATACGTCGTCTGAAAGGCCTTTCGAAGCCCGAGCGTTTGACACCGGTTTCGCTGAAATCCGTTCAGTAGAAACTGAAAAAAGTGACAATACCTACTCTTTACATAGGAAATCCACCTAAGCTCTGACGACTTAGAAAATCTTCATACAAAACGAAATTTTCAAAACCAAATTTTTTATTCAAAATTTATTCTATATACAAGATCTAAGTGTTTTGACACTATTTATACAAATTTTGACCTATTTACAAAATCCAAATTACTGAAAAACACTTAGAAAAATTTCGGCTAACTACAATAGAAAATATTATATTTGAACCACTTACCTCCATTCGATTGTTGACTTCTTGGTATCGTGTCGTAGGGTCTTCCGCGCCGTACCATTCTAAATTTTTTCGGAATTTTTTGTTGAAATTTTGCGCCACTTTTGACGCAAAAACACCTGAAAAATTCGTTTTTTGGACATTTTACCTGCACCTCCTCGCCGATCCCCGCGGGTTATACGTCGTCTGAAAGGCCTTTCGAAGCCCGAGCGTTTGACACCGGTTTCGCTGAAATCCGTTCAGTAGAAACTGAAAAAAGTGACAATACCTACTCTTTACATAGGAAATCCACCTAAGCTCTGACGACTTAGAAAATCTTCATACAAAACGAAATTTTCAAAACCAAATTTTTTATTCAAAATTTATTCTATATACAAGATCTAAGTGTTTTGACACTATTTATACAAATTTTGACCTATTTACAAAATCCAAATTACTGAAAAACACTTAGAAAAATTTCGGCTAACTACAATAGAAAATATTATATTTGAACCACTTACCTCCATTCGATTGTTGACTTCTTGGTATCGTGTCGTAGGGTCTTCCGCGCCGTACCATTCTAAATTTTTTCGGAATTTTTTGTTGAAATTTTGCGCCACTTTTGACGCAAAAACACCTGAAAAATTCGTTTTTTGGACATTTTACCTGCACCTCCTCGCCGATCCCCGCGGGTTATACGTCGTCTGAAAGGCCTTTCGAAGCCCGAGCGTTTGACACCGGTTTCGCTGAAATCCGTTCAGTAGAAACTGAAAAAAGTGACAATACCTACTCTTTACATAGGAAATCCACCTAAGCTCTGACGACTTAGAAAATCTTCATACAAAACGAAATTTTCAAAACCAAATTTTTTATTCAAAATTTATTCTATATACAAGATCTAAGTGTTTTGACACTATTTATACAAATTTTGACCTATTTACAAAATCCAAATTACTGAAAAACACTTAGAAAAATTTCGGCTAACTACAATAGAAAATATTATATTTGAACCACTTACCTCCATTCGATTGTTGACTTCTTGGTATCGTGTCGTAGGGTCTTCCGCGCCGTACCATTCTAAATTTTTTCGGAATTTTTTGTTGAAATTTTGCGCCACTTTTGACGCAAAAACACCTGAAAAATTCGTTTTTTGGACATTTTACCTGCACCTCCTCGCCGATCCCCGCGGGTTATACGTCGTCTGAAAGGCCTTTCGAAGCCCGAGCGTTTGACACCGGTTTCGCTGAAATCCGTTCAGTAGAAACTGAAAAAAGTGACAATACCTACTCTTTACATAGGAAATCCACCTAAGCTCTGACGACTTAGAAAATCTTCATACAAAACGAAATTTTCAAAACCAAATTTTTTATTCAAAATTTATTCTATATACAAGATCTAAGTGTTTTGACACTATTTATACAAATTTTGACCTATTTACAAAATCCAAATTACTGAAAAACACTTAGAAAAATTTCGGCTAACTACAATAGAAAATATTATATTTGAACCACTTACCTCCATTCGATTGTTGACTTCTTGGTATCGTGTCGTAGGGTCTTCCGCGCCGTACCATTCTAAATTTTTTCGGAATTTTTTGTTGAAATTTTGCGCCACTTTTGACGCAAAAACACCTGAAAAATTCGTTTTTTGGACATTTTACCTGCACCTCCTCGCCGATCCCCGCGGGTTATACGTCGTCTGAAAGGCCTTTCGAAGCCCGAGCGTTTGACACCGGTTTCGCTGAAATCCGTTCAGTAGAAACTGAAAAAAGTGACAATACCTACTCTTTACATAGGAAATCCACCTAAGCTCTGACGACTTAGAAAATCTTCATACAAAACGAAATTTTCAAAACCAAATTTTTTATTCAAAATTTATTCTATATACAAGATCTAAGTGTTTTGACACTATTTATACAAATTTTGACCTATTTACAAAATCCAAATTACTGAAAAACACTTAGAAAAATTTCGGCTAACTACAATAGAAAATATTATATTTGAACCACTTACCTCCATTCGATTGTTGACTTCTTGGTATCGTGTCGTAGGGTCTTCCGCGCCGTACCATTCTAAATTTTTTCGGAATTTTTTGTTGAAATTTTGCGCCACTTTTGACGCAAAAACACCTGAAAAATTCGTTTTTTGGACATTTTACCTGCACCTCCTCGCCGATCCCCGCGGGTTATACGTCGTCTGAAAGGCCTTTCGAAGCCCGAGCGTTTGACACCGGTTTCGCTGAAATCCGTTCAGTAGAAACTGAAAAAAGTGACAATACCTACTCTTTACATAGGAAATCCACCTAAGCTCTGACGACTTAGAAAATCTTCATACAAAACGAAATTTTCAAAACCAAATTTTTTATTCAAAATTTATTCTATATACAAGATCTAAGTGTTTTGACACTATTTATACAAATTTTGACCTATTTACAAAATCCAAATTACTGAAAAACACTTAGAAAAATTTCGGCTAACTACAATAGAAAATATTATATTTGAACCACTTACCTCCATTCGATTGTTGACTTCTTGGTATCGTGTCGTAGGGTCTTCCGCGCCGTACCATTCTAAATTTTTTCGGAATTTTTTGTTGAAATTTTGCGCCACTTTTGACGCAAAAACACCTGAAAAATTCGTTTTTTGGACATTTTACCTGCACCTCCTCGCCGATCCCCGCGGGTTATACGTCGTCTGAAAGGCCTTTCGAAGCCCGAGCGTTTGACACCGGTTTCGCTGAAATCCGTTCAGTAGAAACTGAAAAAAGTGACAATACCTACTCTTTACATAGGAAATCCACCTAAGCTCTGACGACTTAGAAAATCTTCATACAAAACGAAATTTTCAAAACCAAATTTTTTATTCAAAATTTATTCTATATACAAGATCTAAGTGTTTTGACACTAT
Source organism: Heliconius charithonia (assembly GCA_030704555.1). Lineage (NCBI taxonomy): Eukaryota > Metazoa > Arthropoda > Insecta > Lepidoptera > Nymphalidae > Heliconius > Heliconius charithonia. Next base: position 19,930,741 of record CM060826.1, on the reverse strand, counting down.
TTATACAAATTTTGACCTATTTACAAAATCCAAATTACTGAAAAACACTTAGAAAAATTTCGGCTAACTACAATAGAAAATATTATATTTGAACCACTTACCTCCATTCGATTGTTGACTTCTTGGTATCGTGTCGTAGGGTCTTCCGCGCCGTACCATTCTAAATTTTTTCGGAATTTTTTGTTGAAATTTTGCGCCACTTTTGACGCAAAAACACCTGAAAAATTCGTTTTTTGGACATTTTACCTGCACCTCCTCGCCGATCCCCGCGGGTTATACGTCGTCTGAAAGGCCTTTCGAAGCCCGAGCGTTTGACACCGGTTTCGCTGAAATCCGTTCAGTAGAAACTGAAAAAAGTGACAATACCTACTCTTTACATAGGAAATCCACCTAAGCTCTGACGACTTAGAAAATCTTCATACAAAACGAAATTTTCAAAACCAAATTTTTTATTCAAAATTTATTCTATATACAAGATCTAAGTGTTTTGACACTATTTATACAAATTTTGACCTATTTACAAAATCCAAATTACTGAAAAACACTTAGAAAAATTTCGGCTAACTACAATAGAAAATATTATATTTGAACCACTTACCTCCATTCGATTGTTGACTTCTTGGTATCGTGTCGTAGGGTCTTCCGCGCCGTACCATTCTAAATTTTTTCGGAATTTTTTGTTGAAATTTTGCGCCACTTTTGACGCAAAAACACCTGAAAAATTCGTTTTTTGGACATTTTACCTGCACCTCCTCGCCGATCCCCGCGGGTTATACGTCGTCTGAAAGGCCTTTCGAAGCCCGAGCGTTTGACACCGGTTTCGCTGAAATCCGTTCAGTAGAAACTGAAAAAAGTGACAATACCTACTCTTTACATAGGAAATCCACCTAAGCTCTGACGACTTAGAAAATCTTCATACAAAACGAAATTTTCAAAACCAAATTTTTTATTCAAAATTTATTCTATATACAAGATCTAAGTGTTTTGACACTATTTATACAAATTTTGACCTATTTACAAAATCCAAATTACTGAAAAACACTTAGAAAAATTTCGGCTAACTACAATAGAAAATATTATATTTGAACCACTTACCTCCATTCGATTGTTGACTTCTTGGTATCGTGTCGTAGGGTCTTCCGCGCCGTACCATTCTAAATTTTTTCGGAATTTTTTGTTGAAATTTTGCGCCACTTTTGACGCAAAAACACCTGAAAAATTCGTTTTTTGGACATTTTACCTGCACCTCCTCGCCGATCCCCGCGGGTTATACGTCGTCTGAAAGGCCTTTCGAAGCCCGAGCGTTTGACACCGGTTTCGCTGAAATCCGTTCAGTAGAAACTGAAAAAAGTGACAATACCTACTCTTTACATAGGAAATCCACCTAAGCTCTGACGACTTAGAAAATCTTCATACAAAACGAAATTTTCAAAACCAAATTTTTTATTCAAAATTTATTCTATATACAAGATCTAAGTGTTTTGACACTATTTATACAAATTTTGACCTATTTACAAAATCCAAATTACTGAAAAACACTTAGAAAAATTTCGGCTAACTACAATAGAAAATATTATATTTGAACCACTTACCTCCATTCGATTGTTGACTTCTTGGTATCGTGTCGTAGGGTCTTCCGCGCCGTACCATTCTAAATTTTTTCGGAATTTTTTGTTGAAATTTTGCGCCACTTTTGACGCAAAAACACCTGAAAAATTCGTTTTTTGGACATTTTACCTGCACCTCCTCGCCGATCCCCGCGGGTTATACGTCGTCTGAAAGGCCTTTCGAAGCCCGAGCGTTTGACACCGGTTTCGCTGAAATCCGTTCAGTAGAAACTGAAAAAAGTGACAATACCTACTCTTTACATAGGAAATCCACCTAAGCTCTGACGACTTAGAAAATCTTCATACAAAACGAAATTTTCAAAACCAAATTTTTTATTCAAAATTTATTCTATATACAAGATCTAAGTGTTTTGACACTATTTATACAAATTTTGACCTATTTACAAAATCCAAATTACTGAAAAACACTTAGAAAAATTTCGGCTAACTACAATAGAAAATATTATATTTGAACCACTTACCTCCATTCGATTGTTGACTTCTTGGTATCGTGTCGTAGGGTCTTCCGCGCCGTACCATTCTAAATTTTTTCGGAATTTTTTGTTGAAATTTTGCGCCACTTTTGACGCAAAAACACCTGAAAAATTCGTTTTTTGGACATTTTACCTGCACCTCCTCGCCGATCCCCGCGGGTTATACGTCGTCTGAAAGGCCTTTCGAAGCCCGAGCGTTTGACACCGGTTTCGCTGAAATCCGTTCAGTAGAAACTGAAAAAAGTGACAATACCTACTCTTTACATAGGAAATCCACCTAAGCTCTGACGACTTAGAAAATCTTCATACAAAACGAAATTTTCAAAACCAAATTTTTTATTCAAAATTTATTCTATATACAAGATCTAAGTGTTTTGACACTATTTATACAAATTTTGACCTATTTACAAAATCCAAATTACTGAAAAACACTTAGAAAAATTTCGGCTAACTACAATAGAAAATATTATATTTGAACCACTTACCTCCATTCGATTGTTGACTTCTTGGTATCGTGTCGTAGGGTCTTCCGCGCCGTACCATTCTAAATTTTTTCGGAATTTTTTGTTGAAATTTTGCGCCACTTTTGACGCAAAAACACCTGAAAAATTCGTTTTTTGGACATTTTACCTGCACCTCCTCGCCGATCCCCGCGGGTTATACGTCGTCTGAAAGGCCTTTCGAAGCCCGAGCGTTTGACACCGGTTTCGCTGAAATCCGTTCAGTAGAAACTGAAAAAAGTGACAATACCTACTCTTTACATAGGAAATCCACCTAAGCTCTGACGACTTAGAAAATCTTCATACAAAACGAAATTTTCAAAACCAAATTTTTTATTCAAAATTTATTCTATATACAAGATCTAAGTGTTTTGACACTATTTATACAAATTTTGACCTATTTACAAAATCCAAATTACTGAAAAACACTTAGAAAAATTTCGGCTAACTACAATAGAAAATATTATATTTGAACCACTTACCTCCATTCGATTGTTGACTTCTTGGTATCGTGTCGTAGGGTCTTCCGCGCCGTACCATTCTAAATTTTTTCGGAATTTTTTGTTGAAATTTTGCGCCACTTTTGACGCAAAAACACCTGAAAAATTCGTTTTTTGGACATTTTACCTGCACCTCCTCGCCGATCCCCGCGGGTTATACGTCGTCTGAAAGGCCTTTCGAAGCCCGAGCGTTTGACACCGGTTTCGCTGAAATCCGTTCAGTAGAAACTGAAAAAAGTGACAATACCTACTCTTTACATAGGAAATCCACCTAAGCTCTGACGACTTAGAAAATCTTCATACAAAACGAAATTTTCAAAACCAAATTTTTTATTCAAAATTTATTCTATATACAAGATCTAAGTGTTTTGACACTATTTATACAAATTTTGACCTATTTACAAAATCCAAATTACTGAAAAACACTTAGAAAAATTTCGGCTAACTACAATAGAAAATATTATATTTGAACCACTTACCTCCATTCGATTGTTGACTTCTTGGTATCGTGTCGTAGGGTCTTCCGCGCCGTACCATTCTAAATTTTTTCGGAATTTTTTGTTGAAATTTTGCGCCACTTTTGACGCAAAAACACCTGAAAAATTCGTTTTTTGGACATTTTACCTGCACCTCCTCGCCGATCCCCGCGGGTTATACGTCGTCTGAAAGGCCTTTCGAAGCCCGAGCGTTTGACACCGGTTTCGCTGAAATCCGTTCAGTAGAAACTGAAAAAAGTGACAATACCTACTCTTTACATAGGAAATCCACCTAAGCTCTGACGACTTAGAAAATCTTCATACAAAACGAAATTTTCAAAACCAAATTTTTTATTCAAAATTTATTCTATATACAAGATCTAAGTGTTTTGACACTATTTATACAAATTTTGACCTATTTACAAAATCCAAATTACTGAAAAACACTTAGAAAAATTTCGGCTAACTACAATAGAAAATATTATATTTGAACCACTTACCTCCATTCGATTGTTGACTTCTTGGTATCGTGTCGTAGGGTCTTCCGCGCCGTACCATTCTAAATTTTTTCGGAATTTTTTGTTGAAATTTTGCGCCACTTTTGACGCAAAAACACCTGAAAAATTCGTTTTTTGGACATTTTACCTGCACCTCCTCGCCGATCCCCGCGGGTTATACGTCGTCTGAAAGGCCTTTCGAAGCCCGAGCGTTTGACACCGGTTTCGCTGAAATCCGTTCAGTAGAAACTGAAAAAAGTGACAATACCTACTCTTTACATAGGAAATCCACCTAAGCTCTGACGACTTAGAAAATCTTCATACAAAACGAAATTTTCAAAACCAAATTTTTTATTCAAAATTTATTCTATATACAAGATCTAAGTGTTTTGACACTATTTATACAAATTTTGACCTATTTACAAAATCCAAATTACTGAAAAACACTTAGAAAAATTTCGGCTAACTACAATAGAAAATATTATATTTGAACCACTTACCTCCATTCGATTGTTGACTTCTTGGTATCGTGTCGTAGGGTCTTCCGCGCCGTACCATTCTAAATTTTTTCGGAATTTTTTGTTGAAATTTTGCGCCACTTTTGACGCAAAAACACCTGAAAAATTCGTTTTTTGGACATTTTACCTGCACCTCCTCGCCGATCCCCGCGGGTTATACGTCGTCTGAAAGGCCTTTCGAAGCCCGAGCGTTTGACACCGGTTTCGCTGAAATCCGTTCAGTAGAAACTGAAAAAAGTGACAATACCTACTCTTTACATAGGAAATCCACCTAAGCTCTGACGACTTAGAAAATCTTCATACAAAACGAAATTTTCAAAACCAAATTTTTTATTCAAAATTTATTCTATATACAAGATCTAAGTGTTTTGACACTATTTATACAAATTTTGACCTATTTACAAAATCCAAATTACTGAAAAACACTTAGAAAAATTTCGGCTAACTACAATAGAAAATATTATATTTGAACCACTTACCTCCATTCGATTGTTGACTTCTTGGTATCGTGTCGTAGGGTCTTCCGCGCCGTACCATTCTAAATTTTTTCGGAATTTTTTGTTGAAATTTTGCGCCACTTTTGACGCAAAAACACCTGAAAAATTCGTTTTTTGGACATTTTACCTGCACCTCCTCGCCGATCCCCGCGGGTTATACGTCGTCTGAAAGGCCTTTCGAAGCCCGAGCGTTTGACACCGGTTTCGCTGAAATCCGTTCAGTAGAAACTGAAAAAAGTGACAATACCTACTCTTTACATAGGAAATCCACCTAAGCTCTGACGACTTAGAAAATCTTCATACAAAACGAAATTTTCAAAACCAAATTTTTTATTCAAAATTTATTCTATATACAAGATCTAAGTGTTTTTGACACTATTTATACAAATTTTGACCTATTTACAAAATCCAAATTACTGAAAAACACTTAGAAAAATTTCGGCTAACTACAATAGAAAATATTATATTTGAACCACTTACCTCCATTCGATTGTTGACTTCTTGGTATCGTGTCGTAGGGTCTTCCGCGCCGTACCATTCTAAATTTTTTCGGAATTTTTTGTTGAAATTTTGCGCCACTTTTGACGCAAAAACACCTGAAAAATTCGTTTTTTGGACATTTTACCTGCACCTCCTCGCCGATCCCCGCGGGTTATACGTCGTCTGAAAGGCCTTTCGAAGCCCGAGCGTTTGACACCGGTTTCGCTGAAATCCGTTCAGTAGAAACTGAAAAAAGTGACAATACCTACTCTTTACATAGGAAATCCACCTAAGCTCTGACGACTTAGAAAATCTTCATACAAAACGAAATTTTCAAAACCAAATTTTTTATTCAAAATTTATTCTATATACAAGATCTAAGTGTTTTGACACTATTTATACAAATTTTGACCTATTTACAAAATCCAAATTACTGAAAAACACTTAGAAAAATTTCGGCTAACTACAATAGAAAATATTATATTTGAACCACTTACCTCCATTCGATTGTTGACTTCTTGGTATCGTGTCGTAGGGTCTTCCGCGCCGTACCATTCTAAATTTTTTCGGAATTTTTTGTTGAAATTTTGCGCCACTTTTGACGCAAAAACACCTGAAAAATTCGTTTTTTGGACATTTTACCTGCACCTCCTCGCCGATCCCCGCGGGTTATACGTCGTCTGAAAGGCCTTTCGAAGCCCGAGCGTTTGACACCGGTTTCGCTGAAATCCGTTCAGTAGAAACTGAAAAAAGTGACAATACCTACTCTTTACATAGGAAATCCACCTAAGCTCTGACGACTTAGAAAATCTTCATACAAAACGAAATTTTCAAAACCAAATTTTTTATTCAAAATTTATTCTATATACAAGATCTAAGTGTTTTGACACTATTTATACAAATTTTGACCTATTTACAAAATCCAAATTACTGAAAAACACTTAGAAAAATTTCGGCTAACTACAATAGAAAATATTATATTTGAACCACTTACCTCCATTCGATTGTTGACTTCTTGGTATCGTGTCGTAGGGTCTTCCGCGCCGTACCATTCTAAATTTTTTCGGAATTTTTTGTTGAAATTTTGCGCCACTTTTGACGCAAAAACACCTGAAAAATTCGTTTTTTGGACATTTTACCTGCACCTCCTCGCCGATCCCCGCGGGTTATACGTCGTCTGAAAGGCCTTTCGAAGCCCGAGCGTTTGACACCGGTTTCGCTGAAATCCGTTCAGTAGAAACTGAAAAAAGTGACAATACCTACTCTTTACATAGGAAATCCACCTAAGCTCTGACGACTTAGAAAATCTTCATACAAAACGAAATTTTCAAAACCAAATTTTTTATTCAAAATTTATTCTATATACAAGATCTAAGTGTTTTGACACTATTTATACAAATTTTGACCTATTTACAAAATCCAAATTACTGAAAAACACTTAGAAAAATTTCGGCTAACTACAATAGAAAATATTATATTTGAACCACTTACCTCCATTCGATTGTTGACTTCTTGGTATCGTGTCGTAGGGTCTTCCGCGCCGTACCATTCTAAATTTTTTCGGAATTTTTTGTTGAAATTTTGCGCCACTTTTGACGCAAAAACACCTGAAAAATTCGTTTTTTGGACATTTTACCTGCACCTCCTCGCCGATCCCCGCGGGTTATACGTCGTCTGAAAGGCCTTTCGAAGCCCGAGCGTTTGACACCGGTTTCGCTGAAATCCGTTCAGTAGAAACTGAAAAAAGTGACAATACCTACTCTTTACATAGGAAATCCACCTAAGCTCTGACGACTTAGAAAATCTTCATACAAAACGAAATTTTCAAAACCAAATTTTTTATTCAAAATTTATTCTATATACAAGATCTAAGTGTTTTGACACTATTTATACAAATTTTGACCTATTTACAAAATCCAAATTACTGAAAAACACTTAGAAAAATTTCGGCTAACTACAATAGAAAATATTATATTTGAACCACTTACCTCCATTCGATTGTTGACTTCTTGGTATCGTGTCGTAGGGTCTTCCGCGCCGTACCATTCTAAATTTTTTCGGAATTTTTTGTTGAAATTTTGCGCCACTTTTGACGCAAAAACACCTGAAAAATTCGTTTTTTGGACATTTTACCTGCACCTCCTCGCCGATCCCCGCGGGTTATACGTCGTCTGAAAGGCCTTTCGAAGCCCGAGCGTTTGACACCGGTTTCGCTGAAATCCGTTCAGTAGAAACTGAAAAAAGTGACAATACCTACTCTTTACATAGGAAATCCACCTAAGCTCTGACGACTTAGAAAATCTTCATACAAAACGAAATTTTCAAAACCAAATTTTTTATTCAAAATTTATTCTATATACAAGATCTAAGTGTTTTGACACTATTTATACAAATTTTGACCTATTTACAAAATCCAAATTACTGAAAAACACTTAGAAAAATTTCGGCTAACTACAATAGAAAATATTATATTTGAACCACTTACCTCCATTCGATTGTTGACTTCTTGGTATCGTGTCGTAGGGTCTTCCGCGCCGTACCATTCTAAATTTTTTCGGAATTTTTTGTTGAAATTTTGCGCCACTTTTGACGCAAAAACACCTGAAAAATTCGTTTTTTGGACATTTTACCTGCACCTCCTCGCCGATCCCCGCGGGTTATACGTCGTCTGAAAGGCCTTTCGAAGCCCGAGCGTTTGACACCGGTTTCGCTGAAATCCGTTCAGTAGAAACTGAAAAAAGTGACAATACCTACTCTTTACATAGGAAATCCACCTAAGCTCTGACGACTTAGAAAATCTTCATACAAAACGAAATTTTCAAAACCAAATTTTTTATTCAAAATTTATTCTATATACAAGATCTAAGTGTTTTGACACTATTTATACAAATTTTGACCTATTTACAAAATCCAAATTACTGAAAAACACTTAGAAAAATTTCGGCTAACTACAATAGAAAATATTATATTTGAACCACTTACCTCCATTCGATTGTTGACTTCTTGGTATCGTGTCGTAGGGTCTTCCGCGCCGTACCATTCTAAATTTTTTCGGAATTTTTTGTTGAAATTTTGCGCCACTTTTGACGCAAAAACACCTGAAAAATTCGTTTTTTGGACATTTTACCTGCACCTCCTCGCCGATCCCCGCGGGTTATACGTCGTCTGAAAGGCCTTTCGAAGCCCGAGCGTTTGACACCGGTTTCGCTGAAATCCGTTCAGTAGAAACTGAAAAAAGTGACAATACCTACTCTTTACATAGGAAATCCACCTAAGCTCTGACGACTTAGAAAATCTTCATACAAAACGAAATTTTCAAAACCAAATTTTTTATTCAAAATTTATTCTATATACAAGATCTAAGTGTTTTGACACTATTTATACAAATTTTGACCTATTTACAAAATCCAAATTACTGAAAAACACTTAGAAAAATTTCGGCTAACTACAATAGAAAATATTATATTTGAACCACTTACCTCCATTCGATTGTTGACTTCTTGGTATCGTGTCGTAGGGTCTTCCGCGCCGTACCATTCTAAATTTTTTCGGAATTTTTTGTTGAAATTTTGCGCCACTTTTGACGCAAAAACACCTGAAAAATTCGTTTTTTGGACATTTTACCTGCACCTCCTCGCCGATCCCCGCGGGTTATACGTCGTCTGAAAGGCCTTTCGAAGCCCGAGCGTTTGACACCGGTTTCGCTGAAATCCGTTCAGTAGAAACTGAAAAAAGTGACAATACCTACTCTTTACATAGGAAATCCACCTAAGCTCTGACGACTTAGAAAATCTTCATACAAAACGAAATTTTCAAAACCAAATTTTTTATTCAAAATTTATTCTATATACAAGATCTAAGTGTTTTGACACTATTTATACAAATTTTGACCTATTTACAAAATCCAAATTACTGAAAAACACTTAGAAAAATTTCGGCTAACTACAATAGAAAATATTATATTTGAACCACTTACCTCCATTCGATTGTTGACTTCTTGGTATCGTGTCGTAGGGTCTTCCGCGCCGTACCATTCTAAATTTTTTCGGAATTTTTTGTTGAAATTTTGCGCCACTTTTGACGCAAAAACACCTGAAAAATTCGTTTTTTGGACATTTTACCTGCACCTCCTCGCCGATCCCCGCGGGTTATACGTCGTCTGAAAGGCCTTTCGAAGCCCGAGCGTTTGACACCGGTTTCGCTGAAATCCGTTCAGTAGAAACTGAAAAAAGTGACAATACCTACTCTTTACATAGGAAATCCACCTAAGCTCTGACGACTTAGAAAATCTTCATACAAAACGAAATTTTCAAAACCAAATTTTTTATTCAAAATTTATTCTATATACAAGATCTAAGTGTTTTGACACTATTTATACAAATTTTGACCTATTTACAAAATCCAAATTACTGAAAAACACTTAGAAAAATTTCGGCTAACTACAATAGAAAATATTATATTTGAACCACTTACCTCCATTCGATTGTTGACTTCTTGGTATCGTGTCGTAGGGTCTTCCGCGCCGTACCATTCTAAATTTTTTCGGAATTTTTTGTTGAAATTTTGCGCCACTTTTGACGCAAAAACACCTGAAAAATTCGTTTTTTGGACATTTTACCTGCACCTCCTCGCCGATCCCCGCGGGTTATACGTCGTCTGAAAGGCCTTTCGAAGCCCGAGCGTTTGACACCGGTTTCGCTGAAATCCGTTCAGTAGAAACTGAAAAAAGTGACAATACCTACTCTTTACATAGGAAATCCACCTAAGCTCTGACGACTTAGAAAATCTTCATACAAAACGAAATTTTCAAAACCAAATTTTTTATTCAAAATTTATTCTATATACAAGATCTAAGTGTTTTGACACTATTTATACAAATTTTGACCTATTTACAAAATCCAAATTACTGAAAAACACTTAGAAAAATTTCGGCTAACTACAATAGAAAATATTATATTTGAACCACTTACCTCCATTCGATTGTTGACTTCTTGGTATCGTGTCGTAGGGTCTTCCGCGCCGTACCATTCTAAATTTTTTCGGAATTTTTTGTTGAAATTTTGCGCCACTTTTGACGCAAAAACACCTGAAAAATTCGTTTTTTGGACATTTTACCTGCACCTCCTCGCCGATCCCCGCGGGTTATACGTCGTCTGAAAGGCCTTTCGAAGCCCGAGCGTTTGACACCGGTTTCGCTGAAATCCGTTCAGTAGAAACTGAAAAAAGTGACAATACCTACTCTTTACATAGGAAATCCACCTAAGCTCTGACGACTTAGAAAATCTTCATACAAAACGAAATTTTCAAAACCAAATTTTTTATTCAAAATTTATTCTATATACAAGATCTAAGTGTTTTGACACTATTTATACAAATTTTGACCTATTTACAAAATCCAAATTACTGAAAAACACTTAGAAAAATTTCGGCTAACTACAATAGAAAATATTATATTTGAACCACTTACCTCCATTCGATTGTTGACTTCTTGGTATCGTGTCGTAGGGTCTTCCGCGCCGTACCATTCTAAATTTTTTCGGAATTTTTTGTTGAAATTTTGCGCCACTTTTGACGCAAAAACACCTGAAAAATTCGTTTTTTGGACATTTTACCTGCACCTCCTCGCCGATCCCCGCGGGTTATACGTCGTCTGAAAGGCCTTTCGAAGCCCGAGCGTTTGACACCGGTTTCGCTGAAATCCGTTCAGTAGAAACTGAAAAAAGTGACAATACCTACTCTTTACATAGGAAATCCACCTAAGCTCTGACGACTTAGAAAATCTTCATACAAAACGAAATTTTCAAAACCAAATTTTTTATTCAAAATTTATTCTATATACAAGATCTAAGTGTTTTGACACTATTTATACAAATTTTGACCTATTTACAAAATCCAAATTACTGAAAAACACTTAGAAAAATTTCGGCTAACTACAATAGAAAATATTATATTTGAACCACTTACCTCCATTCGATTGTTGACTTCTTGGTATCGTGTCGTAGGGTCTTCCGCGCCGTACCATTCTAAATTTTTTCGGAATTTTTTGTTGAAATTTTGCGCCACTTTTGACGCAAAAACACCTGAAAAATTCGTTTTTTGGACATTTTACCTGCACCTCCTCGCCGATCCCCGCGGGTTATACGTCGTCTGAAAGGCCTTTCGAAGCCCGAGCGTTTGACACCGGTTTCGCTGAAATCCGTTCAGTAGAAACTGAAAAAAGTGACAATACCTACTCTTTACATAGGAAATCCACCTAAGCTCTGACGACTTAGAAAATCTTCATACAAAACGAAATTTTCAAAACCAAATTTTTTATTCAAAATTTATTCTATATACAAGATCTAAGTGTTTTGACACTATTTATACAAATTTTGACCTATTTACAAAATCCAAATTACTGAAAAACACTTAGAAAAATTTCGGCTAACTACAATAGAAAATATTATATTTGAACCACTTACCTCCATTCGATTGTTGACTTCTTGGTATCGTGTCGTAGGGTCTTCCGCGCCGTACCATTCTAAATTTTTTCGGAATTTTTTGTTGAAATTTTGCGCCACTTTTGACGCAAAAACACCTGAAAAATTCGTTTTTTGGACATTTTACCTGCACCTCCTCGCCGATCCCCGCGGGTTATACGTCGTCTGAAAGGCCTTTCGAAGCCCGAGCGTTTGACACCGGTTTCGCTGAAATCCGTTCAGTAGAAACTGAAAAAAGTGACAATACCTACTCTTTACATAGGAAATCCACCTAAGCTCTGACGACTTAGAAAATCTTCATACAAAACGAAATTTTCAAAACCAAATTTTTTATTCAAAATTTATTCTATATACAAGATCTAAGTGTTTTGACACTATTTATACAAATTTTGACCTATTTACAAAATCCAAATTACTGAAAAACACTTAGAAAAATTTCGGCTAACTACAATAGAAAATATTATATTTGAACCACTTACCTCCATTCGATTGTTGACTTCTTGGTATCGTGTCGTAGGGTCTTCCGCGCCGTACCATTCTAAATTTTTTCGGAATTTTTTGTTGAAATTTTGCGCCACTTTTGACGCAAAAACACCTGAAAAATTCGTTTTTTGGACATTTTACCTGCACCTCCTCGCCGATCCCCGCGGGTTATACGTCGTCTGAAAGGCCTTTCGAAGCCCGAGCGTTTGACACCGGTTTCGCTGAAATCCGTTCAGTAGAAACTGAAAAAAGTGACAATACCTACTCTTTACATAGGAAATCCACCTAAGCTCTGACGACTTAGAAAATCTTCATACAAAACGAAATTTTCAAAACCAAATTTTTTATTCAAAATTTATTCTATATACAAGATCTAAGTGTTTTGACACTATTTATACAAATTTTGACCTATTTACAAAATCCAAATTACTGAAAAACACTTAGAAAAATTTCGGCTAACTACAATAGAAAATATTATATTTGAACCACTTACCTCCATTCGATTGTTGACTTCTTGGTATCGTGTCGTAGGGTCTTCCGCGCCGTACCATTCTAAATTTTTTCGGAATTTTTTGTTGAAATTTTGCGCCACTTTTGACGCAAAAACACCTGAAAAATTCGTTTTTTGGACATTTTACCTGCACCTCCTCGCCGATCCCCGCGGGTTATACGTCGTCTGAAAGGCCTTTCGAAGCCCGAGCGTTTGACACCGGTTTCGCTGAAATCCGTTCAGTAGAAACTGAAAAAAGTGACAATACCTACTCTTTACATAGGAAATCCACCTAAGCTCTGACGACTTAGAAAATCTTCATACAAAACGAAATTTTCAAAACCAAATTTTTTATTCAAAATTTATTCTATATACAAGATCTAAGTGTTTTGACACTATTTATACAAATTTTGACCTATTTACAAAATCCAAATTACTGAAAAACACTTAGAAAAATTTCGGCTAACTACAATAGAAAATATTATATTTGAACCACTTACCTCCATTCGATTGTTGACTTCTTGGTATCGTGTCGTAGGGTCTTCCGCGCCGTACCATTCTAAATTTTTTCGGAATTTTTTGTTGAAATTTTGCGCCACTTTTGACGCAAAAACACCTGAAAAATTCGTTTTTTGGACATTTTACCTGCACCTCCTCGCCGATCCCCGCGGGTTATACGTCGTCTGAAAGGCCTTTCGAAGCCCGAGCGTTTGACACCGGTTTCGCTGAAATCCGTTCAGTAGAAACTGAAAAAAGTGACAATACCTACTCTTTACATAGGAAATCCACCTAAGCTCTGACGACTTAGAAAATCTTCATACAAAACGAAATTTTCAAAACCAAATTTTTTATTCAAAATTTATTCTATATACAAGATCTAAGTGTTTTGACACTATTTATACAAATTTTGACCTATTTACAAAATCCAAATTACTGAAAAACACTTAGAAAAATTTCGGCTAACTACAATAGAAAATATTATATTTGAACCACTTACCTCCATTCGATTGTTGACTTCTTGGTATCGTGTCGTAGGGTCTTCCGCGCCGTACCATTCTAAATTTTTTCGGAATTTTTTGTTGAAATTTTGCGCCACTTTTGACGCAAAAACACCTGAAAAATTCGTTTTTTGGACATTTTACCTGCACCTCCTCGCCGATCCCCGCGGGTTATACGTCGTCTGAAAGGCCTTTCGAAGCCCGAGCGTTTGACACCGGTTTCGCTGAAATCCGTTCAGTAGAAACTGAAAAAAGTGACAATACCTACTCTTTACATAGGAAATCCACCTAAGCTCTGACGACTTAGAAAATCTTCATACAAAACGAAATTTTCAAAACCAAATTTTTTATTCAAAATTTATTCTATATACAAGATCTAAGTGTTTTGACACTATTTATACAAATTTTGACCTATTTACAAAATCCAAATTACTGAAAAACACTTAGAAAAATTTCGGCTAACTACAATAGAAAATATTATATTTGAACCACTTACCTCCATTCGATTGTTGACTTCTTGGTATCGTGTCGTAGGGTCTTCCGCGCCGTACCATTCTAAATTTTTTCGGAATTTTTTGTTGAAATTTTGCGCCACTTTTGACGCAAAAACACCTGAAAAATTCGTTTTTTGGACATTTTACCTGCACCTCCTCGCCGATCCCCGCGGGTTATACGTCGTCTGAAAGGCCTTTCGAAGCCCGAGCGTTTGACACCGGTTTCGCTGAAATCCGTTCAGTAGAAACTGAAAAAAGTGACAATACCTACTCTTTACATAGGAAATCCACCTAAGCTCTGACGACTTAGAAAATCTTCATACAAAACGAAATTTTCAAAACCAAATTTTTTATTCAAAATTTATTCTATATACAAGATCTAAGTGTTTTGACACTATTTATACAAATTTTGACCTATTTACAAAATCCAAATTACTGAAAAACACTTAGAAAAATTTCGGCTAACTACAATAGAAAATATTATATTTGAACCACTTACCTCCATTCGATTGTTGACTTCTTGGTATCGTGTCGTAGGGTCTTCCGCGCCGTACCATTCTAAATTTTTTCGGAATTTTTTGTTGAAATTTTGCGCCACTTTTGACGCAAAAACACCTGAAAAATTCGTTTTTTGGACATTTTACCTGCACCTCCTCGCCGATCCCCGCGGGTTATACGTCGTCTGAAAGGCCTTTCGAAGCCCGAGCGTTTGACACCGGTTTCGCTGAAATCCGTTCAGTAGAAACTGAAAAAAGTGACAATACCTACTCTTTACATAGGAAATCCACCTAAGCTCTGACGACTTAGAAAATCTTCATACAAAACGAAATTTTCAAAACCAAATTTTTTATTCAAAATTTATTCTATATACAAGATCTAAGTGTTTTGACACTATTTATACAAATTTTGACCTATTTACAAAATCCAAATTACTGAAAAACACTTAGAAAAATTTCGGCTAACTACAATAGAAAATATTATATTTGAACCACTTACCTCCATTCGATTGTTGACTTCTTGGTATCGTGTCGTAGGGTCTTCCGCGCCGTACCATTCTAAATTTTTTCGGAATTTTTTGTTGAAATTTTGCGCCACTTTTGACGCAAAAACACCTGAAAAATTCGTTTTTTGGACATTTTACCTGCACCTCCTCGCCGATCCCCGCGGGTTATACGTCGTCTGAAAGGCCTTTCGAAGCCCGAGCGTTTGACACCGGTTTCGCTGAAATCCGTTCAGTAGAAACTGAAAAAAGTGACAATACCTACTCTTTACATAGGAAATCCACCTAAGCTCTGACGACTTAGAAAATCTTCATACAAAACGAAATTTTCAAAACCAAATTTTTTATTCAAAATTTATTCTATATACAAGATCTAAGTGTTTTGACACTATTTATACAAATTTTGACCTATTTACAAAATCCAAATTACTGAAAAACACTTAGAAAAATTTCGGCTAACTACAATAGAAAATATTATATTTGAACCACTTACCTCCATTCGATTGTTGACTTCTTGGTATCGTGTCGTAGGGTCTTCCGCGCCGTACCATTCTAAATTTTTTCGGAATTTTTTGTTGAAATTTTGCGCCACTTTTGACGCAAAAACACCTGAAAAATTCGTTTTTTGGACATTTTACCTGCACCTCCTCGCCGATCCCCGCGGGTTATACGTCGTCTGAAAGGCCTTTCGAAGCCCGAGCGTTTGACACCGGTTTCGCTGAAATCCGTTCAGTAGAAACTGAAAAAAGTGACAATACCTACTCTTTACATAGGAAATCCACCTAAGCTCTGACGACTTAGAAAATCTTCATACAAAACGAAATTTTCAAAACCAAATTTTTTATTCAAAATTTATTCTATATACAAGATCTAAGTGTTTTGACACTATTTATACAAATTTTGACCTATTTACAAAATCCAAATTACTGAAAAACACTTAGAAAAATTTCGGCTAACTACAATAGAAAATATTATATTTGAACCACTTACCTCCATTCGATTGTTGACTTCTTGGTATCGTGTCGTAGGGTCTTCCGCGCCGTACCATTCTAAATTTTTTCGGAATTTTTTGTTGAAATTTTGCGCCACTTTTGACGCAAAAACACCTGAAAAATTCGTTTTTTGGACATTTTACCTGCACCTCCTCGCCGATCCCCGCGGGTTATACGTCGTCTGAAAGGCCTTTCGAAGCCCGAGCGTTTGACACCGGTTTCGCTGAAATCCGTTCAGTAGAAACTGAAAAAAGTGACAATACCTACTCTTTACATAGGAAATCCACCTAAGCTCTGACGACTTAGAAAATCTTCATACAAAACGAAATTTTCAAAACCAAATTTTTTATTCAAAATTTATTCTATATACAAGATCTAAGTGTTTTGACACTATTTATACAAATTTTGACCTATTTACAAAATCCAAATTACTGAAAAACACTTAGAAAAATTTCGGCTAACTACAATAGAAAATATTATATTTGAACCACTTACCTCCATTCGATTGTTGACTTCTTGGTATCGTGTCGTAGGGTCTTCCGCGCCGTACCATTCTAAATTTTTTCGGAATTTTTTGTTGAAATTTTGCGCCACTTTTGACGCAAAAACACCTGAAAAATTCGTTTTTTGGACATTTTACCTGCACCTCCTCGCCGATCCCCGCGGGTTATACGTCGTCTGAAAGGCCTTTCGAAGCCCGAGCGTTTGACACCGGTTTCGCTGAAATCCGTTCAGTAGAAACTGAAAAAAGTGACAATACCTACTCTTTACATAGGAAATCCACCTAAGCTCTGACGACTTAGAAAATCTTCATACAAAACGAAATTTTCAAAACCAAATTTTTTATTCAAAATTTATTCTATATACAAGATCTAAGTGTTTTGACACTATTTATACAAATTTTGACCTATTTACAAAATCCAAATTACTGAAAAACACTTAGAAAAATTTCGGCTAACTACAATAGAAAATATTATATTTGAACCACTTACCTCCATTCGATTGTTGACTTCTTGGTATCGTGTCGTAGGGTCTTCCGCGCCGTACCATTCTAAATTTTTTCGGAATTTTTTGTTGAAATTTTGCGCCACTTTTGACGCAAAAACACCTGAAAAATTCGTTTTTTGGACATTTTACCTGCACCTCCTCGCCGATCCCCGCGGGTTATACGTCGTCTGAAAGGCCTTTCGAAGCCCGAGCGTTTGACACCGGTTTCGCTGAAATCCGTTCAGTAGAAACTGAAAAAAGTGACAATACCTACTCTTTACATAGGAAATCCACCTAAGCTCTGACGACTTAGAAAATCTTCATACAAAACGAAATTTTCAAAACCAAATTTTTTATTCAAAATTTATTCTATATACAAGATCTAAGTGTTTTGACACTATTTATACAAATTTTGACCTATTTACAAAATCCAAATTACTGAAAAACACTTAGAAAAATTTCGGCTAACTACAATAGAAAATATTATATTTGAACCACTTACCTCCATTCGATTGTTGACTTCTTGGTATCGTGTCGTAGGGTCTTCCGCGCCGTACCATTCTAAATTTTTTCGGAATTTTTTGTTGAAATTTTGCGCCACTTTTGACGCAAAAACACCTGAAAAATTCGTTTTTTGGACATTTTACCTGCACCTCCTCGCCGATCCCCGCGGGTTATACGTCGTCTGAAAGGCCTTTCGAAGCCCGAGCGTTTGACACCGGTTTCGCTGAAATCCGTTCAGTAGAAACTGAAAAAAGTGACAATACCTACTCTTTACATAGGAAATCCACCTAAGCTCTGACGACTTAGAAAATCTTCATACAAAACGAAATTTTCAAAACCAAATTTTTTATTCAAAATTTATTCTATATACAAGATCTAAGTGTTTTGACACTATTTATACAAATTTTGACCTATTTACAAAATCCAAATTACTGAAAAACACTTAGAAAAATTTCGGCTAACTACAATAGAAAATATTATATTTGAACCACTTACCTCCATTCGATTGTTGACTTCTTGGTATCGTGTCGTAGGGTCTTCCGCGCCGTACCATTCTAAATTTTTTCGGAATTTTTTGTTGAAATTTTGCGCCACTTTTGACGCAAAAACACCTGAAAAATTCGTTTTTTGGACATTTTACCTGCACCTCCTCGCCGATCCCCGCGGGTTATACGTCGTCTGAAAGGCCTTTCGAAGCCCGAGCGTTTGACACCGGTTTCGCTGAAATCCGTTCAGTAGAAACTGAAAAACTGGCCCGCCCCCCCACCCTATACTCACAGGCTAGGTAGAAAAGATCAGTTCGAGGCAAATTCTTGATTTTAAAAACTTTTCAAATTCTGATATTCCGCTTGTCTCTTGTGCAGGGAGACTTTTAAAAATATAAAAATAATTATAGTACTCAAAACAGACAGCCAGCGGCTTTTACACCACTGACTTACTTAAAATAAAAGAATTGTTTAAAACATTAAACATTAATATTTAAATCGACAAAGACAATATATACAATTATATACACATTATACACTCTAACGATAACCAATCGGAGCCTTGTAGGAGCACTAACCTTTCATTATATAAGTATATATTTCTTTATAAAAGTTTTAAAAATTGACACGGTAGGCCTAGGGAGAGAAAACCAGATTTTTATCGAAAAATCTCTTAGTTCTCCCCACCCCAAATATATTTACTTACTCCCCCCCTTTAATAACCCTAGTGCTCCTAGCAAAGCTCCTATTCTTATTGACCCTGAACGGCTCTTTACACCGTTCAGACAAACTGACAAATCTTACAAGTCCCTCATCGGAGACAAAAATGTTCGGTTTCCGCACACCAGCGAAAAATCATACGCACACAAACGAAGACGACCCCTTGGGGACCGTTGAAGAGATTATCACTCTCGAGTCCTCACCATCCCTAACCCCTGCAACCCAGCAAAGGTCACCTAGTCCCCTGACCGCTCCCACTCGCTCCCAGAAACAAAAAATTAAACCCTTGCAAGAAGACCGCACGAACAAGGTAACAGAAGTATCGGTGAGTCCAACGGTGAAGAAACGGGGTTACGCGAGTAGAATCATTGAAGCTAAGGCGTGCCTCACTAAAGCTAAATTACACCTAGGCAACTCGCGCAACCTAAAAACAGATATAAAGGCCGAAGTAACAAGCGCAGTAGAGAGACTATACCAATTGGTGAAGGAGGCAGAGGCTGGGGGGCGGAAGGACGAAAAGAATAAGATGGAACAGAAAGAGGATAAAGAAGGAACAGAGAAGGGATTGCTGAAGGAAAAAGGGATAGGGATAGAGGAGTTTTATAGCAGAATAAAAGAACACACCAGGCTCATCAAGGAAAACGAAGAAAAGATGAAGGAGCTAAAACAGGCCTTGGAGGATCAACGGGTATTGCTCGAGAAGTCCACGAGCGCGAGTGTGGCAGCTAGCGCCGAAAACACCGAGCAGCTGCAGGGGCTAAAGATGGCCATCGAAAAGAACGGCGCTATCCACCAATATCCAAACCCGACCTACGCGAACATTGCCGCGCAGGCGCCCACGATGAAACCAGTACAACCTGCCCTACACTCCATAATCATCTCTTCGGAGGATCAATTGGAGACGGGAGAGGAAGTGCTGGAGCGAGTGCGCAAAGCGGTTGACGCGAAGGAAGGGTGGATAAAGGTGGAAAGAGTCCGGAAGGCGAAGGGTAGTAAAATCATCCTGGGATGCTCAACGGCCGAGGACCGCGACAAAGCCCGGCAACGACTGGAGTCCTGTCGCCTCCGGGTCGAGGACGCCAAAAACCGCGACCCCATGATCGTCTTGAGAGATCTCCTGAACATCAACTCGGATGAGGAGGTGCTCAGGGCTCTCAGGAAGCAAAATGGGGAGTTATTTGGCGGTCTCGGCGAGGGGGACGACAGGATCCAAGTCAAGTACAGGAAGAAGGCCCGAAACCCCCACACTAGCCACCTGGTGCTGTCGGTCTCCCCCAAAATATGGAGGAGAGCGACAGAACTAGGTGCGCTACGCGTGGATCTGCAGAGGGTCAAGGTCATGGACCAATCGCCCCTCGTGCAGTGCTCCCGGTGTTTGGCCTATGGCCATACCCGAAAGTACTGCACGGAGGACGCTGACACCTGCAGCCACTGTGGAGGCCCGCACGTAAAGGCAAACTGTGAACAGTGGGAGGCCAATGCTGCCCCTACATGCAAAAATTGCATTAGGGGTAGGATTGGCCGCTCAGACCACAATGCCTTCAGTGAGGAGTGCCCGGTCCGTGGACGATGGGAGACGCTAGCGCGTTCAGCAGTAGCGTATTGCTAAAGTTGAGATGGTGGACTTGGTATACCGCGTGCTCCAGGCAAATGTTATGAGGAAGAAGCTGGCTACCGAAGAACTACTAATGGAGGCGACAAAGAGCAAAGTGGCAGCCGTCCTAATACAGGAACCATATACCGGTTCGGCTCGAGGCATGAGGAGTTATCCCGGAGTGAGAATCTTCCAAGACAATGCGCCAGGCGACGAGACAGTAAAGGCAGTAATAGCCGTCCTGGACGGTAGCATTGATGTGATCCAATACCCTAAATTGACGACTAAAAATATAGTTGGCGTGGGTCTGGTCACCAAAGCCTGGAGGATTACTCTTGTATCCTACTACTTCGAGCCGGACAGGCAAATGGGAGCCTATATACGCCAGCTAAAAATGATCGCAGAGGAACCTGAGCTGGGCAGGATAATCATTGGCGGGGATGCAAATGCCTGGAACACGTGGTGGGGTAGCGTGACGACCAACGCCCGAGGAGAGGAATTCCTGGAAGCCCTTGACGAGCTTGATCTCCAGGTACTAAACGTTGGAGACACTCCAACCTTCGACACCATAAGGGGTGGTCGACGTTTCCACAGTCACGTCGATGTGACTATATGCACTTCCAACGTGTTCGACCTTGTTGGAAACTGGAGGGTTGTTGAGGGCCTCACGAGCTCGGACCACAATGGAATCTTTTTTGATATTAAATTACAAAAATCAATTGGAATAAATATTAAAAGGACAACAAGACTATATAACACAAAAAAAGCCGATTGGAACAAATTTCATAACATACTAAAACAATTAAAAATGCAACACAAAATTACAAATTTGGACATAAATACGATTAGTACAACAGAACAATTAGATAAAATAGTAGATAAATACACAGATATAATAACACAGGCTTGCACTGAATCGATTCCTACGAAAAGACCGGAGCAAAGCCTAAAGATTCCATGGTGGTCCGAACGCCTGGAGAAACTAAAAAGAGGCGTGGCTACAAAAAGGCGCCGCATTAGGTGCGCATCCTCATTTCGAAGAGCAACGGTGGTGGAGATGTACCTGAAGAGCAGGGAAGAATATGAAAGGGAAGCTAGATGTGCGCAAATTGCCAGCTGGAAGACATTTTGTGAGAAGCAGGACAGGGAAGGGATGTGGGAAGGAATCTACAGGGTTATAGGCAGGACAGCAAAGAGGACGGAGGACGTACCCTTAGAATGGGATGGCAAAGTGCTGGACGCGGAAGGCTCGGCAAAACTCCTGGCAAATGTCTTTTATCCAGAGGACTGCAGCGTCCAGGACACACCGGAACAGACTAAAATAAGAGAGAGCGCCAGCAGTGTGAGCGTAGGAGCCTGCGGAATACAGCAGGACCCGCCGTTCACACCCCTGGAACTCGAACTCTCGTTAAAATCCTTCAACCCGAAAAAGGCGCCTGGAGTAGACGGGTTCACGGCGGATATATGCAGCCACGCCATAGCAAATGACCCCGAGCTGTTCCTTAAAATAGCCAACAGTTGCCTCCAGTTACACCATTTCCCCAAAAGATGGAAAGAGGCAACTGTCATCGCCCTCCCCAAGCCAGGAAAAGACAATCACGCCCATCCAAAATCGTACAGGCCCATCGGGCTCCTCCCAGTGCTGGGCAAAATACTGGAGAAGATGATAATGGCAAGACTCCGGCATCATCTTCATCCACGTATTAGTGCAAACCAGTACGGGTTCATGCCCCAGAGGAGCTGCGAAGACGCCCTCTATACCCTCATCCAGCACATAAGGTCCAAACTGCAGGAGAAGATGATTGTGACAGTAGTGTCACTGGATATAGAGGGCGCCTTCGACAGCGCCTGGTGGCCTGCGATTAGGATGCGGCTGGTCGAAGAAAAATGCCCTGAGGGACTCCGTAGGCTGATAAACAGCTACCTGGAAGACCGACGGGTACGGGTGAGGTATGCAGGCAGGGAACACTGCAAGAGCACAAGCAAGGGTTGCGTGCAAGGCTCCATTGGTGGACCCATCCTGTGGAACTTGCTACTGGACACCCTGCTGAAAGAGCTGAAAGAGAAAGGGGTCTACTTACAGGCATTCGCAGACGACGTCGTCCTGGTGTTCCACGGGGGCACTGCATCTGAAATAGAAAGGCAAGCGAATGCTGTTCTCGACCATGCTCAGAGGTGGGGTGACGTGCACAAGCTCAAATTCGCCGCAGCCAAAACTAATGCTTTAGTTGTGACAAATAAGCTGAAACACGACACACCACGACTGAGCATGGGCGGGACAGACATTGCTCTCAAAAAAGAAATGAAAATACTGGGCCTAATAATCGATGATAAACTCACCTTCAACGCGCACGTCGACAGCACCTGCAAAAAAGTGGTTAACATACACAAACAGCTTGTTAGGGCCGCTGGTACGAGCTGGGGACTGCATCCGGAAATAATCCACCAGATCTACATCTCAGTCATAGAACCAATAGTTCTGTATGCGGCCAGCGCGTGGGAACCGGCTGTTCGGAAACTTGGGGTCCAGAAGAGGCTGAACTTCATCCAGCGCAGTTTCGCCCAAAAGATTTGCAAGGCCTACCGCACGGTCTCCCTCCACTCGGCATTGATCCTGGCGGGGATCCTCCCCCTTGACATTCGCGTTCGCGAAGCAGCAACGCTGTACAGAGTCAGGAGGGGTGATCCCATCCCGGACATGGCGGGGAGGGAGATCGAGCGGTTGACCTCTGTGCTAGAGAGTCCGCACCCAGCGGAGCATTTACGCCTGGAGTTCTTAAGCCTGACGACCAGTGAACAGGTGCAAGAGACGCTTAAAGACTCGGTCGTCCAAGTATATACGGATGGCAGTAAGATTGAGGGCAAGGTGGGAGCCGCGCTCTCCATATGGAGCGGCGGGGCCGAAATCCGCGCCCTCAAACTTACTCTGCCAACCTTCTGCACGGTTTACCAGGCGGAACTCCTGGCTATATGCAAGGCCACGGAGCTGGCTCTCGGGCACCAAGAAAGGTCCTTCGGAATCTATAGCGATTCAATGGCGGCGCTACAAGCAGTCGCAAACCCCAATTGCCTCCATCCCCTTGCAGTTCAAAGCAGGAAAAACTTAACATCTCTTTCCAGACAGAACAAGGCAGCCGCACTGTTCTGGATAAAAGCCCACGCAGGGATGGAAGGCAACGAGAGGGCCGATCACCTGGCAAAAGAGGCAGCTTTGAGGCTGAAGCGGGCCCCCGACTACGATCGCTGCCCGGTGTCATTCGTCAAAAAGAGTATCCGTATGGACTCTCTTGACGAATGGAACCGGAGATATCTGGCCGGAGAGACCGCTTCAGTCACGAAGCTCTTCTTCCCGAACGCGGTGGACGCATACAGAATCATAAAGAAATTTACTCCAACCAAATATACCACACAAGCACTCACCGGACATGGTGGGTTCTCCGAGTACTTGAAAAGATTTAAGTGCAAGGAGAACCCAGCATGTGTGTGTGATCCACAACAAACAGAAAGCGCAACCCACGTGCTGACCGACTGTCCTGCCTTTCTGAAGCAGAGAAGGAGTTTAGAAGACAAGTTAAATGTAGAAATAAGGAAAGAAAACCTAAGTGAAATAATGGAGAGTAGAAACTGTAACATATTTTTAGAATATTGCGAATTGATAGTCAAAATTGTAAATAATAGAAACAAAGTAGATATAGTATAGTAAATTTAGAAAAGTAAAGTAGAGGATAGATAAATACTTCTTGTAAATTTTGGTTTAAATATAGTAGCTTACATAGAACAAAGAATAAAAATGTCTCTGATCACGTCAGAGGGACTTGTTTTTAAATAAAAAAAAAAAAAAAAAAAAAAAAAACCTAACCTAACCTTTTTTTTTTTTTTTTTTTTTTTTTTTTTTTTTTTTTTTTTTTTTTTTAACGTGAGGAAATCCTCTTACGGATACCGGCCCGAGTGGGGACTCGAGCGGGTTATGTGGGACTCGGACGGCAGATGTTAGGCCGTCCCCATACCCACTAAAACCTCACGGTGCTCCTCCTCGACCGCCACTGGCCGCGAACACGGGGACAATAGTCTTCCGCGAAACGCGGCGGCGGGAGCCAGCAAAGGCACGTCGCGGAGTCAAGGGTGTGTGGGCACCCTCGACGGCCTGCTCGGAGTAGCGCGCGGGAGCAACCTGCGCGCGACTACTCGGGCCAGGTTGGTAGGCGGCCAGCTTCCCCAAGCTGACCGCCCTCTGGCACATTAGGGCGGAAGGCGGCGATCGTGAGCCGCCCTCCGGCGACCCGGTCTCTTACGGCGGATGGCGAGTTCGGCAATAGCCTCCCTCGCCCGTTCCGCAGACTCCTTCTCGAGCACCACTGCCTCGCAGAAGGAGGAGACCGCATCCCACGACGTCTCGCTGCCGGCCATGGCCTTGACCACGGCCGGCAGGGAGAGGTCGTCCCCTATGACGTCGCGCAGAGCGCGACGTTGAGACGCCCAGGCAGAGCACACCTCCAACGTGTGCTGGGCCGTCTCATCGAGGCAGTCGTCGCAGTGGTGGCAGCGAGCGTCGGGCTCCCTCCCGGCGATCCGACACAGGTAACCCCCGAAGCAGCCATGCCCCGTGAGTACCTGCGTCGTGCGGAAGGTTAGGACGCCGTGACGCCGCGCTAACCACTGGCGGAAGACTGGACGAACAGCCTCGATCGTCAACCGGCCGGCAGATGGTGTCGCCAGCCGGGATTCCCACACTTTCAACGCGGCTTCCCGCTCCTCCTCCGTGCGCACTGGGCTTGCCGCGGCCCCGGACGCGAGGCCCCGACGCCGGCAATAGACCGACGCCAGAGACGTCGCGTCCAGGTCCCACGGCACGACTCCGGCCAGCACGCACGCCGCCTCGCCGGAGATGGTCCGATACCCCCGTATCGCCCGGATGGCCATCACCCTCTGCGCACGTCGCAGCAGGGCGATGTTGTGCCGGTCCAGGGCGTCCGCCCATACGGGAGCGCCATAGAGGGCCATCGATCGGACCACTCCGGTGTACAGCCTCCGGCTCGAGGCGCTCGGCCCCTCGACATTGGGCAAAAGGCGCGCCAATGCCGACGCCGTCTTTAACAGTTTCGGGGCCAAGGATGTAAAGTGGCCCCGGAAACTCCACCGACCGTCCAGAACAAGTCCGAGGTACTTCATGCTCCTGGTGACGCCGATTTCGACGCCACCGATGGTAATGTGGGCCCCTGATGGTGGGCCCTTTCGAGGAGCATGGAAGTATAATGCCTCGGACTTGTTTAGGGCGACTTCCAACCCAAGCCGCCTGATGCGGCCCACGACTTCGGCCACACCGGCCGTGGCCAAGACGGCCGCCTCTCGATAGGTCCTCTGCTGCGCCAAGACCAGCGTATCATCGGCGTAACAGAGGACCTTTATCCCCCTCAGGGTGCCGCCTCGCAGCACCCAGTCGTAGCCGATGTTCCAGAGGATCGGACCCAGCACCGATCCTTGTGGAACACCGGCTGACACACCGAACTCCTCCCATCCTCCTCCAGGAGCGGGAAAGGTCACAGACCTCTCGGACAGGTAAGCCCCGATGACGCGGCGCAGGTATGGAGGCACACGATGGTAGATAAGTGCCTCCTTAATGCACGGCCAGGGCAGGGAGTTAAAAGCGTTGGCGATGTCTAAAGACACCGCCAAGACTCCATCGCCCTGGGCAACCGCATCCTGCGCATAGGACTTCACCTCTAGTATGGCATCCACAGTTGAACGGCCACTGCGGAAGCCATACTGTTGGTCCGAGAGGTTCGGACCTGTCCCCTCCAAATGGTGTTGTAGCCTCCTCGCTACAACACGCTCGAAGAGCTTGGCGATCTCGCTCAAGAGCACGATAGGCCGGTAGGCGGAGGCAGAATCCGCCGGGCGACCCTCCTTCTTGATGAGGACTAACCTGCCTGTCTTCCACCGCTGTGGAATTATGGCTTGAGCCAGACAGGCAGTGAATAGCCCTCGCACTCTGGGCCCCAGGGTGTTCAGGGCCAGAGTTAGCGCCCGGCCGGGGATGCCATCCAGGCCCGGGGCGGTGCTCTTGAGCCGAGATCGGCGTACAGCCTCTTCGAGCTCCTCCTCCTCCACAGGTGGTGCGACACTGTCTTCCTCCTCTTCCTCTTCACGCGCTGCAGGGCGGGCCATATTGGGTGGTGTAAAGGGCCGGGCCCGCTGCGGGAATAGCGACGACAGAACCCCTCGGAGGACATCCGGTTGGAGTGTCTGCGTCAGAGGTGGTGCCCAAGCCCGTAGCTTGCTCAGTACCATGCGGTAGGGCGTGCCAAACGGGTCTTGGTCTATCCCCGCGATCAACTGGTCGTGCGACTCGCCTTTCGCACGACCGATTTCCTCCTGCAGCTGCGTTCTCGCCTCGACATAGACGCGGTACAGTCGGTCTTCCTCCTCCTGCACCTTCTGTACCCGTCTGCGATAGTGGCTGTACTGGCGTCTCGCGTCAACGCAGATGGTACGCAGTTGCGCGATCTCCCACGACCACCAGTACACTTGCCGCCGCTGAGGGCGGCCCCTGGAACGGGGCATCGACGCGTCACAGATACGCGTCAACGCCCCCTGCGCCCAGGATGCGGCGTCTTCTGCAGACGCCAAGCTCTGGGGCAGCCAGGATTCCACTATCGCGGCCTCCTCCAACAATTGCCTGTCGAGGCGACTCAGTTGCCACCGCGGTCCGTGCTCTCGCGAGGTCGGACTCGGGGTTGGTTGCACCGCTGAATGTGTGGAGATCTCGTAAAGGATGTAGAGGTGATCCGAGAGAGTCTCCACATCATCCAGCACTCGCCAACACTGAACACGCTGCGCTAGGACCGGGCTCGCGAACGAAACGTCCACGACGGATCCGCCCAGCCTTCGCACGCACGTGTTCTTAGTCCCCCGGTTGAGGACAGACAAACCGGTGGCAACTACCCACTCAGACAGTGTCGCACCACGAACATCCGTCGTTGCAGAGCCCCACACGCTGGACTTCGCGTTGAGATCGCCCGCGACCAACACCTCCGCCGGACGAAATCGTTCTACCATTTCCCCCAATCGAATGAGAAACTCTTCAAACTCCGCAAGAGTTCGATTGGGGGAAAAGTAGACCCCTACGACAACTAGGTCTCCGACAAGCGCCGCGACACATCCCGCACCCCTCTCAATACGCGAGAAAGGCGGAGAGCCCGCGGCGACCTGGGTGATCAAAGCCACCACCCCGGTGTTGTCGGCGACCCAGTTATCTCTGTTGGGAACGCTGTAGGGCTCCGAAACAACCGCCACCTGAATAGACCACTGCGCCAGGCTTTGGACCAATAAGTCCTGGGCCCTGGCACAGTGGTTTATATTCGCCTGCAACACACGGAGAGCCATTACTTGATCTCCATGTGTTGCACCTCCGCTACCCTGGCTGGGTGACTTGTACTAGCCGGCGCGTCCGGCCTCGTACGTCCTCTCCTCCCCCCCTTTTTACTGGCAGCGCTGGATTTTGCGCAAGCAGCACTCCCCGCCTTATGGCCAGCTGGCCTCTGTGCTGCTTCGCAGACCGGGCAATGCACCTCGGCCGAGCATCGCCGTTGCTGATGCCCGGGTTGGCCGCAGCGGAAGCACTGACTGCTCCGGTCAACGGCGCTGCTGCATTTCGCCGCCATGTGGCCAACTTCATGGCAGCGGTAGCATCGCTGAATGCGGGGCTGCAGCAACTTGACTCTCGCGGAGACGAATCCCACGAGTAGCCGTCCTCCGCTAACTTTTTGCGCAGCCCCGACAGGACAGCGCACCCAGGCTGTGCCCAGACCGGCCCGGTCTTGTCGGATTTCGCCGACCTTCACGTCTCCCGCAGCACAGCCACCGACACGACTGATTGCTGCCGAGACGTCTTCGGAAGTTGCAGAGTCGTCGAGGCCACTCACCCTCAATTCTGCACACTTTACTGGCCTCGACACCTGCACTTCGTCAGGGCTCAAAACCCCGCGCAGTTTTTCCGCCAGTGCGTCCGCCTTGCCACCAGCATTGGCGCCGGGTAGCTCCAGCATTCTGGCACCAGTGGATGCTACCCGGAACCTTAGATCGCTTATACCCAGGTCCTCCAGCTTGATGTTTTCCTTGACCTGGGTTAAGACGTCGGTGTAGGTCAGCTTGTCGGCGACGGCTGGCTGCACCTTCAGCACCACCACCTGCGACCTAGGTCGACGCAGCTTTGGCTCTTTTTGCGACTTCGCAGGCTTCGCACTTTGCACCACGCGATTCGCATTGGAAGCCGCCTTCTTTTTGTTTCCCTTCCTTGCGACGACATTCCACCCCTCGGACATGTCGGTTGGAGCCGGGGGCAGAGGCCGAGGTTCGGCGGGTGCAGCGCGTTTTGAAGTGGCTTTCGCAGCCCCCTTCTTGCCTTTGCCCTTCTGGGCCTTTGGCGCAGGGTTTGCCGGCGCCATTAGCGTGGTCACAACAGGCTCCGCACTCGCACGCGTTGTACCAACCTCCTTATTTTTGTCGGCCGCTAGTGGTGGCCGCAATCTTTTCTCCGGAGGGAGTCGCTCTTTGAAGGCCTCCAGCCTTGTGCTGACCATAGTGCCCACTTCCACCATCACAGTGCGCACTATGTCATCGACGGTTTGAGGCTTCACCGGAGCCTTTGGCGACTCCACCGTCCGGGAACGTTCCACATCCGCTCTTAGGAGGGCAAACTCCTTCCTCAAGTCCGCCAACTCCGCCTGTAGCCGCGTGTTCGTTGCTCTGAGGAGGTGGACTTCCTCTGACGCGGTCCTGTTCGCCAGGGTGTTTACGGCCTTGGATATCGCACCGGTAGCCTCTTTTAGGGCCTTCGTGAAGGTACCCTTCAGGTTCCCCGACTTGCTGGCGACCCTGTTTATAACTGCCAGGCTGTCAGAAACCTGACAATGCAAGTCGGAAACCAGAGGCTCACCGGGGCGATAATCAAGGGACCCGTCCGAGAGCCTAGAACTCGCGCGGCTATGAATTGCCGCGGTAATGTCCGCAACCTCCTCTTCCGCCCTCAGCCGACGCTCTTCGCGCTTGGCCTCCTTGAGCGACTTTTTAGCATCAGCCAAATCGGTGTGCACGCCAGGTGTAGATGTTGGGCCCTGGCTTCTTTTGGCTGGCTTCTGCTTGCCCACCTCTTCGTCCGAGGACCCCGAGTTGCCCTCTCTTCCTCGACGCCTCTTCCTATCCTTCCGGAACGAGGCTCTACCCTCCTCTTTCGCGTTGGCACTGGTCGAGCCAACGGACATGACGCTGTCCGCTTCCGACTCCGAGCCCGCCCAGAACCGACCTCGCGACGACGCAGACAACGACCTGGACCTTCCGCTGATCATAGAGGCGACTTCCGCCAGGTCCAGCCGTTCCAGCACTACTTGCGCGCTTTTCAGCAGTACTCCTCCCTTTTTAGGCTGTGAAGCCTTTTCGCCGCCTATGAAAGGCACGACCTCCTCCACCTCGCCCCTCCTGGGCAACACCACCTCGCCGCTCTCGACGGGCATCTCCACCTCTCCGCCCTTCTCGGGCACGTCGACCACTCCACTCTCCTCGGGCGCCACCTTCTCTCCGCCCCTCTCTACCTCCACAACAACTCCGCCCGTCTCGGGCCCCTCTCCCACAACACATCGGTATACCTGGCCCCCCCCAGATTCGAGGGGCTTGCGTGCCGTAGCACGGAGGGATTCTCCGGCCTCGAAGAGACCAGTACCCTCCTGGGGTAGTGAAGAATTCTTTGATACCGACATGTTCACTTTTTGCTGTTCCACAGCGGGGCTTTTCTGTCGGGGTGTGCTCCCCTAGGCCGTGTCCATAACAATGGACTAAAGGCACGCCCATGCCTGCTGGTTTTGGTCCGCGCCGGGAATATAAATTCCCGGTCCACTCGCCCGCAAGTGCGAGTGGTTTCCCCTATCCGCCACCCGGGGGACGCGCCCAGTAGGAGTCCAGCAACTCCCTTGGGAACCTAACCTAACCTAACCTAACCTAACCTAACCTAACCTAACCTAACCATGGGAAATTGAATTTCCAAAAACACAAGTTTCGTTAACAAATTCGTTTGTATATTATAAATATAGTTAAAACCCATCAACACCTTCGTTATAAAACAATAATATATATATATAATTCATAATTTTTTATAATTTTCCTAATTTTAAGTTGTAAATATTTTCTAAGTAAAAATTCAAAATTTTTTGTCTTTGATTTTCGTAATTTCTGTGTCATATTGTAGGGTCGATTGATCCTGCATATAATTAATTTTTTCTAAATTTTCGCGCGCCTACTTCGCGCCAAAAAACTCGAAAGAGTTGTGATTTTTGACAAATTTGGGGTTTTTCGAGGATAACTCCCGAACCCCCCATCTCACCCGGACTGGACCAGTGTCTGTGCATAGCTCTCCATCAGCCCCGTCGATTGACACCTCAAACGTCACGATCGGATGCGCAGATTCTGAAAAACTGGCCCTCCCCCCCACCCTATCCTCTCAGGCTCAAGTAGACAAGTTTTCATTTGGGGAAATTTTTGTTCTCCGATTTTCTCTAAATTTTGCAGGAGTATTGCTTGTCCTCTTGTAGACCGAAATGGACTACAAGAAAATGTTTCGTTCGTCTACGAACAGCAATAAATCGACTTCGTCTCAGTCTCCTTCGGAGGCTGGGACAAGCAGCCAGAATGTCGACAATCCCGGGTCGAGCGCAGCTCAGGCTACCGACAGCAGATGCAGCTCCCCGGATCTCGACTGCTTCTTGATGGCCATGTCTCCTGAGGGAGACTTAGACGAAATAGTCCCAGAAGCGTTCCAAACTCAGGACAAATCCAAGCCCAAAGCCAAGGGCAAAGCTGCCAAAGCTGAAAAGCCCCCCAATAAGTCTCTTCCAGTTGACGCTCGCAGTGTAAAAGATGTCCGTTCTATGAACCATGTCATAACCACCCTTGCCAGACAGATCATAAACTCAATCCGTGAGAATAAAAGTGTCACTTCAGTCAACAAAAAGTATATAGTGGAGGCGGCTGAGGAAATTGCCTTAGCCGCTGACATTTATTTAGAGTCAATTTTGGAGCCCGGCAATTTTGATCCGCCTCCCGATACGCCGGCTCCTGCTCCACCTCCTGCACCCCTGGATGGCACTGGTTTAAGAACGGAGATCGCCACAGTTATGCGAGAAGAAATGGAGAAGCTTAAGTCCGAACTCAAAGAGCAGTTCACATCAAATTCTGGCCCCACTTATGCACAGGTTGCATCAAGTGGTAATCAATCCCCCCCTGAGAAGTCCCCTAAATCCCAGTACAAGCCCGCCATTGTTATATCGCCGTTAGAATCCACTGAGAATGATCAAGACACCATTAAAAAATTTAAAAGTAGTATTTCTTTCCGAACAAAAAATTATGCTCCAACTCGTGTCAAACCTATCTCAAAAAATAAAGTCCGAGTTGAATTTGCCAATGAATCTCAGTGTCAAGAAACCATCGATCACTTGAAAACTTCCACAGTCGTAACTGCCGAACCAGCCAAGAAACTTCGCCCCATGCTCATCCTCAAGGGGGTGTCTAACGATGTCCCCCTCGAGGACTTGTCCACAGTCGTTACCCAGCAAAATCCCACTCTAAATGATGCAATTGTCGAACCAGAAGATCTCAAACTTAGATTCCGAAGAAATAACAACAGAAATCCAAATTTGTATAACGCTGTGTTTATCGTTAGTCCAGCCGTGTGGCGCGAAGCGACCAACCTCGGAAGGCTGAATGTAGATCATCAGCAAGTCTATGTGGGGGACTTCTCTCCATTCATGCAGTGTTACAAGTGTCTGCAGTTCGGGCACATCAGCAAAAACTGCTTGTCTGACTGTAGGCCTTGTTCTCATTGCTCTGATAAAACCCATCAGGTTTCGAACTGTCCACATACTAGCAATACTCCCGTCTGTTTTAATTGTAGTAAATATAACGTAAAAACCAATAGTAAACTTAATACCAATCATTCTGCAACTTCTGTTAATTGTCCCACTGTTCAATATATAACAAACCAGTTAAAATCTAAAATAGATTTTGGGGCCTAGTTTTTCCTTCACTAAATTGTCTTTTAAAAATTCTTCAGTATTTTAGTTTCAATCTTTGTTAATTTTTGTCATTATAATCTATATTCTACTATATCTAAGTAATTATATTTATCGTTTCTAAAAATCGTGTCTCAAACTTAATTGTGTCTTCATTCTCTCTAAATTGTTGTTCTTAGTAAAAATAATTGTTATCTTAAAAATCTCGTTTTAAATCTTGTGTCTCAATAGTCTCTTTGTAAGTCTTAAACAATTGTTGTTTTCAAAAAATTATAAGTCAAATTTTAAAAGTGAAAAAGAAAAAATAAGTTATAAAAATAAAATATGTCAGGCATGTCTGCGCAACCGACCCCGGCCGCCCGTATACTTTAGCGAGGACTGCGGTTGGAAGCGTTGACTGGCGTTTGTAATTAAAATTTAAAGTCAAGGGATTCAACTCCCAAAAAAAAAAAAAAAAAAAAAAAAAAAACCTAACCTAACCTAACCTAACCTAACCTAACCTAACCTAACCTAACCTAACCTAACCTAACCTAACCTAACCTAACCTAACCTAACCTAACCTAACCTAACCTAACCTAACCTAACCTAACCTAACCTAACCTAACCTTTTTTTTTTTTTTTAACGTGAGGAAATCCTCTTACGGATACCGGCCCGAGTGGGGACTCGAGCGGGTTATGTGGGACTCGGACGGCAGATGGTAGGCCGTCCCCATACCCACTAAAACCTCACGGTGCTCCTCCTCTACCGCCACTGGCCGCAAGACGCGGGGACAATAATCTTCCGCGAATCGCGGCGGCGGGAGCCAGCAAAGGCACGTCTCGGAGTCAAGGGTGTGTGGGCACCCTCGACGGCCTGCTCGGAGTAGCGCGCGGGAGCAACCTGCGCGCGACTACTCGGGCCAGGTTGGTAGGCGGTCAGCTTCCCCAAGCTGACCGCCCTCTGGCACATTAGGGCGGAAGGCGGCGATCGTGAGCCGCCCTCCGGCGACCCGGTCTCTTACGGCGGATGGCGAGTTCGGCAATAGCCTCCCTCGCCCGTTCCGCAGACTCCTTCTCGAGCACCACTGCCTCGCAGAAGGAGGAGACCGCATCCCACGACGTCTCGCTGCCGGCCATGGCCTTGACCACGGCCGGCAGGGAGAGGTCGTCCCCTATGACGTCGCGAAGAGCGCGACGTTGAGACGCCCAGGCAGAGCACACCTCCAACGTGTGCTGGGCCGTCTCATCGAGGCAGTCGTCGCAGTGGTGGCAGCGAGCGTCGGGCTCCCTCCCGGCGATCCGACACAGGTAACCCCCGAAGCAGCCATGCCCCGTGAGTACCTGCGTCGTGCGGAAGGTTAGGACGCCGTGACGCCGCGCTAACCACTGGCGGAAGACTGGACGAACAGCCTCGATCGTCAACCGGCCGGCAGATGGTGTCGCCAGCCGGGATTCCCACACTGAAATTGCGGCTTCCCGCTCCTCCTCGGTGCGCACTGGGCTTGCTGCGGCCCCGGACGCGAGGCCCCGACGCCGGCAATAGACCGACGCCAGAGACGTCGCGTCCAGGTCCCACGGCACGACTCCGGCCAGCACGCACGCCGCCTCGCCGGAGATGGTCCGATACCCCCGTATCGCCCGGATGGCCATCACCCTCTGCGCTCGTCGCAGCAGGGCGATGTTGTGCCGGTCCAGGGCGTCCGCCCATACGGGAGCGCCGTAGAGGGCCATCGATCGGACCACTCCGGTGTACAGCCTCCGGCTCGAGGCGCTCGGCCCGTCGACATTGGGCAAAAGGCGCGCCAATGCCGACGCCGTCTTCAACAGTTTCGGGGCCAATGATGTAAAGTGGCCCCGGAAACTCCACCGACCGTCCAGAACAAGTCCGAGGTACTTCATGCTCCTGGTGACGCCGATTTCGACGCCACCGATGGTAATGTGGGCCCCTGATGGTGGGCCCTTTCGAGGAGCATGGAAGTA
Organism: Heliconius charithonia; assembly: GCA_030704555.1. Classification (NCBI taxonomy): domain Eukaryota; kingdom Metazoa; phylum Arthropoda; class Insecta; order Lepidoptera; family Nymphalidae; genus Heliconius; species Heliconius charithonia. Next base: position 19,895,931 of record CM060826.1, on the reverse strand, counting down.
TAATGCCTCGGACTTGTTTAGGGCGACTTCCAACCCAAGCCGCTTAATGCGGCCCACGACTTCGGCCACACCGGCCGTGGCCAAGACGGCCGCCTCTCGATAGGTCCTCTGCTGCGCCAAGACCAGCGTATCATCGGCGTAACAGAGGACCTTTATCCCCCTCAGGGTGCCGCCTCGCAGCACCCAGTCGTAGCCGATGTTCCAGAGGATCGGACCCAGCACCGATCCTTGTGGAACACCGGCTGACACTTCGAACTCCTCCCATCCTCCTCCAGGAGCGGGAAAGGTCACAGACCTCTCGGACAGGTAAGCCCCGATGACGCGGCGCAGGTATGGAGGCACACGATGGTAAATAAGTGCCTCCTTAATGCACGGCCAGGGCAGGGAGTTAAAAGCGTTGGCGATGTCTAAAGACACCGCCAAGACTCCATCGCCCCGGGCAACCGCATCCTGCGCGTAGGACTTCACCTCCAGTATGGCATCCACAGTCGAACGGCCACTGCGGAAGCCATACTGTTGGTCCGAGAGGTTCGGACCTGTCCCCTCCAAATGGTGTTGTAGCCTCCTCGCTACAACACGCTCGAAGAGCTTGGCGATCTCGCTCAAGAGCACGATAGGCCGGTAGGCGGAGGCAGAATCCGCCGGGCGACCCTCCTTCTTGATGAGGACTAACCTGCCTGTCTTCCACCGCTGTGGAATTATGGCTTGAGCCAGACAGGCAGTGAATAGCCCTCGCACTCTGGGCCCCAGGGTGTTCAGGGCCAGAGTTAGCGCCCGGCCGGGGATGCCATCCAGGCCCGGGGCGGTGCTCTTGAGCCGAGATCGGCGTACAGCCTCTTCGAGCTCCTCCTCCTCCACAGGTGGTGCGACACTGTCTTCCTCCTCTTCCTCTTCACGCGCTGCAGGGCGGGCCATATTGGGTGGTGTAAAGGGCCGGGCCCGCCGCGGGAATAGCGACGACAGAACCCCTCGGAGGACGTCCGGTTGGAGTGTCTGCGTCAGAGGTGGTGCCCAAGCCCGTAGCTTGCCCAGTACCATGCGGTAGGGCGTGCCAAACGGGTCTTGGTCTATCCCCGCGATCAACTGGTCGTGCGACTCGCCTTTCGCACGACCGATTTCCTCCTGCAGCTGCGTTCTCGCCTCGACATAGACGCGGTACAGTCGGTCTTCCTCCTCCTGCACCTTCTGTACCCGTCTGCGATAGTGGCTGTACTGGCGTCTCGCGTCAACGCAGATGGTACGCAGTTGCGCGATCTCCCACGACCACCAGTACACTTGCCGCCGCTGAGGGCGGCCCCTGGAACGGGGCATCGACGCGTCACAGATACGCGTCAACGCCCCCTGCGCCCAGGATGCGGCGTCTTCTGCAGACGCCAAGCTCTGGGGCAGCCAGGATTCCACTATCGCGGCCTCCTCCAACAATTGCCTGTCGAGGCGACTCAGTTGCCACCGCGGTCCGTGCTCTCGCGAGGTCGGACTCGGGGTTGGTTGCACCGCTGAATGTGTGGAGATCTCGTAAAGGATGTAGAGGTGATCCGAGAGAGTCTCCACATCATCCAGCACTCGCCAACCCTGAACACGCTGCGCTAGGACCGGGCTCGCGAACGAGACGTCCACGACGGATCCGCCCAGCCTTCGCACGCACGTGTTCTTAGTCCCCCGGTTGAGGACAGACAAACCGGTGGCAACAACCCACTCAGACAGTGTCGCACCACGAACATCCGTCGTTGCAGAGCCCCACACGCTGGACTTCGCGTTGAGATCGCCCGCGACCAACACCTCCGCCGGACGAAATCGTTCTACCATTTCCCCCAATCGAATGAGAAACTCTTCAAACTCCGCCAGAGTTCGATTGGGGGAAAAGTAGACCCCTACGACAACTAGGTCTCCGACAAGCGCCGCGACACATCCCGCACCCCTCTCAATACGCGAGAAAGGCGGAGAGCCCGCGGCGACCTGGGTGATCAAAGCCACCACCCCGGTGTTGTCGGCGACCCAGTTATCTCTGTTGGGAACGCTGTAGGGCTCCGAAACAACCGCCACCTGAATAGACCACTGCGCCAGGCTTTGGACCAATAAGTCCTGGGCCCTGGCACAGTGGTTTATATTCGCCTGCAACACACGGAGAGCCATTACTTGATCTCCATGTGTTGCACCTTCTCACGCCCACCTGGGGCATTTGGCCCGTCCGCTGACGGCTTTCTTCCACCTCCCCTTCCACCCCTCCTCTTCCTGGAGGAGCTGGCCCTGGCGCATGCAGCGCTTCCTACTGTGTGGTCTGCGGGCTGTTCTGCTGCCTCGCAGACCGGACAGTGAGGTGCCGCCGAACACTGATGTTGTTTGTGCCCGGCTTGGCCGCACCTGAAGCACTGCTGGCTCCTGTCTTGTGCACTGCTGCACTTCGCTGCCACGTGGCCAATGTCGTGGCATCGGAAGCAACGTAGATTCCGTTGCTGCAGCAGCTGCACTCGTGCAGAGACGAAGCCCACCAGGAGCCGCGACCCGCTCACCCTTTTCGCCGCCATTATAGGGCAGCGAACCCACGCCGTGCCAAGCCCGCTGCGGTCCTGCCGGATCTCCCCCACCTTCACAGACCCGACATCGCAGCCGCCGACTCGGCTCACGGCCTGCGCCACCTCCTCCGAAGTCGCAGAGTCATCTAGGCCACTGACCCTCAACTCTGCGCACTTCATTGGTCTCGCGACCAGCACCTCGCTAGCGTCGAGCACTCCACGCAACCGCTGAGCGAGGGCATCGGCTTTTTCGCCGCTATTGGCGCCAGGTAGCTCCAGCACCCTGGCACCAGTTGAAGCGACCCGGAGACGCAAGTCCTCTATGCCGAGGTCCTCGAGCTTGACCGCCTCCTTTATTTGCGTCAAGACATCCCGGTATGTCACTTCCTTGCTCGCTGCGGCTGGCTGCAACGTTAGCGTCACCGCAGCCGAACGTGGAGGACGCAATTTGGGCTGCTTAGCAGACTTTGGCTTCGCCTTCTGCGTAGTCTGCTTAGTTTGGGCTACTGCGGCCTTTTTCTTGCTGCCCTTGCGTACCACCAGATTCCAGCCCTCGTTAACATCAGCCGGGGCGGGAGGAAGCAATCGAGGCTCGGCTGCTGAGGCTTGCGGGGCTTTCTTTGGAGCCTTGCTCTTCCCCTTCTTGGCACCCTGCCTTGCCTTCGGGCCTGGGTTTGCAGGCGCTACCAGGGTCGTCACGGTAGGCTCTGCCACTACCCTGGAGACGGCCGCCTGGCGCTTCCTATCCGCCGCCAAAGGAGGACGAACTGGCTTTGCCGGAAGGAGTCTGTCCTCCAGCGCTGCCAGCCGCGTATTCAGCAACGTGCCCACCTGCACCATCACTGAACGCGCCATTTCGTCCTCCTTCTTCTTTTCTTCAGGAGCCTGCCGCGAGGTCCTGGAACGCTCTAGTTCCGCCCTCATCAGCGACATCTCCTTACGCAGCTCCGACAACTCCTGTGTCAGGCGGCTGTTTGCCGCTCGGAGCTGCGTTACCTCCTCGCTCGCCGTTTTGTTGGCCAAGATCGCCACGGCCGAGTTGATGGCACCGGCGGCATCCTTAAGGGCTTTTGTAAAGGTGCCCTTAAGGTTGCCGGATCTGCTGGCGACCTTGTTGATGATGGCCAAGCTGTCGGTGACCTGGTGCTGCAGATCTTGCACCAGGGGACCATCCACCCTAGGTATCGCCAAGTCCGCTACATCCGAGAGCCTGGAGCTTGCTCTGGATTGTACCGTCTGGGCGATACCAACAACTTCCTCCTCTGCCTGGAGCCGGAGCTCCTCCCGCCGGACTGCCTTGAGCTTTGTCGGCTTCTCCCGCTCGTCGTCGTTATCGGAAGAGCCGGAGTTGGTCTTCTTACTCCTCGGCCTCTTCCGATATTTGCGAGTCTCCGTTGGAGCCGCTACGTCTTGCGACTCCATGGACACGCAACTGTCCACCTCCGATTCAGAGGCCGCCCAGAAGCGACCTCGCGATGATGTCGACGCAGACCTGGACCTCCCGCTGATAATGGAGGCGACTTCCTCCAGGTCCAGCCGCTCTACGACCACCTTTGCGCATTTGAGCACGGTCTTCTTCTTTATAGGCTCAGAAGCCTTTACTCGGCCTGTAACCGGCACGACACCCTCTATCCTGCCCATCTCGGGCAACGTCAGACCAGCCTCCCCGGGCACCACAACTCCACACTTCTCCTCTCCTTCCACAACAACACCGCCCATCTCAGGCACCCCCTCACACACTCCGCCCGTCGCAGGCTCCATCTCCACGCCGCCACCCGCGGCCACCTCAACCACTCCGCCCGTCTCGGGCCCCACCCCCGCAACACATCGGTTTACTTGGCCCCCCCCAGATTCGAAGGGCTTGCGTGCCGTAGCACGGAGGGATTCTCCGCCTCCCGAAGGAGTGGTACCCTCCTGGGGTAAAGAAAAATTCTTCGAAACCGACATGTTGATGTTTTGCTGTTCCACAGCTGGGCTTTTCTGTCGGGGTGTGCTCCCCTAGGCCGTGTCCATAACAATGGACTAAAGGCACGCCCATGCCTGCTGGTTTTGGTCCGCGCCGGGAATATAAATTCCCGGTCCACTCGCCCGCAAGTGCGAGTGGTTTCCCCTATCCGCCACCCGGGGGACGCGCCCAGTAGGAGTCCAGCAACTCCCTTGGGAACCTAACCTAACCTAACCTAACCTAACCTAACCTAACCTAACCTAACCTAACCTAACCTAACCTAACCTAACCTAACCTAACCTAACCTAACCTAACCTAACCTAACCTAACCTAACCTAACCTAACCTAACCTGAGTGCGATGACTGGCTCAATAGCGCACCACCATCTTGCTGCAACTGTACTGGTGCAAAGGCGGAACGCGCTGACCACAACGCGTTCAGCGCCGACTGCCCAGTCAGGCGCAAATGGGATGCGCTAGCCCGGGCAAGCATAGCCTATTGCTAAGGGCGAGCCTCTCTCCTCCATACTCGTCGAACACATCTCTGCTCAGCCCAAAAGAACCAATCGTCGCCAGACTATAAATGACGGAAGGCAAAATAATTTGGATCCGCCATTTACAAGTCACAGTGTCCTGACGAAGAGAAGCAGCCTAGCCTCGAAAAGACTCAAACCCACACCCAATGCTCATAAAAGATCCATCGCAGACTCCCTCTGCGATCGGATGGGAATATTACACACAAGCTTCGTAAAGAAACAAGTGGTTATAGCCTCCCCGAACGCAGAGGGAGCCAGCGATGAGAAAATATGCCACCCAGAGACACGGGTGCTGAAAACAGACCGACCTTCCGTCCGTCTAAAAGTCTCGTCTGTCCTCAACTCAATTTTGATTTTGATGCGTTTTGTTTGTGATCGTTTTTATTTTTAAAAAAAAAAAAAAATTAAATGACGCACTTTAGTGGAAATGCTTTTAAAAGTTGAAGTTTGATTTCATAGATGGTAGAGTTTTGATAATTTAAATATTCAAAATTAAATTAAATGTCTAGTTTATTCGTATATTATAACGATAATTGTAAATTTAGAAAAGAACAAATTTCCAGATCTCCATCAAATGGCCTAGCGCCATATCCTCAATACCTTATAAAAAGAGTAGAACAAAATTAAGAAAAACGGGTGCAAAAAGTCTCTGATTACGTCAGAGGGACGCGCAGTAAAGCTTAAAGCTTTACATTTAAAAAAAAAAAAAAAAAAAAAAAACCTAACCTAACCTAACCTAACCTAACCTAACCTAAACCTAAACCTAAACCTAAACCTAAACCTAAACCTAAACCTAAACCTAAACCTAAACCTAAACCTAAACCTAAACCTAAACCTAAACCTAAACCTAAACCTAAACCTAAACCTAAACCTAAACCTAAACCTAAACCTAAACCTAAACCTAAACCTAAACCTAAACCTAAACCTAAACCTAAACCTAAACCTAAACCTAAACCTAAACCTAAACCTAAACCTAAACCTAAACCTAAACCTAAACCTAAACCTAAACCTAAACCTAAACCTAAACCTAAACCTAAACCTAAACCTAAACCTAAACCTAAACCTAAACCTAAACCTAAACCTAAACCTAAACCTAAACCTAAACCTAAACCTAAACCTAAACCTAAACCTAAACCTAAACCTAAACCTAAACCTAAACCTAAACCTAAACCTAAACCTAAACCTAAACCTAAACCTAAACCTAAACCTAAACCTAAACCTAAACCTAAACCTAAACCTAAACCTAAACCTAAACCTAAACCTAAACCTAAACCTAAACCTAAACCTAAACCTAAACCTAACCTAAACCTAAACCTAAACCTAAACCTAAACCTAAACCTAAACCTAAACCTAAACCTAAACCTAAACCTAAACCTAAACCTAAACCTAAACCTAAACCTAAACCTAAACCTAAACCTAAACCTAAACCTAAACCTAAACCTAAACCTAAACCTAAACCTAAACCTAAACCTAAACCTAAACCTAAACCTAAACCTAAACCTAAACCTAAACCTAAACCTAAACCTAAACCTAAACCTAAACCTAAACCTAAACCTAAACCAAGCTTTTTCAGAGAAAAAAAAAAAAAAAAAAAAAAAAAAAAAAAAATCATAAGATTTTTTCTTTTTTTGAGTAACAGATTTACGTTCAATATGTTTTTGCTTTTAATATAATATAATATAATATATTATTAAATTTATTTTTTATTTAAATTTACATGTTGTTTATAATTTATTCACTTTTTTTTATCTAAATATGTTTTATCTATATTAATAATATAATTCTTATTTATATATTTTTAATGTTTTTCACTGCCATCTAGTGGCACAACATGGTAGTTGTTAGCAGGAATTCGTTATCTACTTTGCTACAACGATTCTTCGTATAGTGTTACCGACAAGGACAAGATGGCGTCATGTAGTTATTATTGGGTGTCAATAATCAGAGTTGACACTTCAGTACAAATAAAAGTAGTTACGTCATCCCAAAGTGCTGAGCAAGTACATTCCGTTGGCCGCTCTGGTATATTCGCAGAACCCTTAACATAAGCTCTTTGTTATCAAGTATAAACATGTATCGTTTAACATAAGCTTTTTGTTATCAAGTATAAAATATGTATCATTTAACATAAGCAACTATATCAATTACCATAAACAATTGCATCATCTAGCGGATGTCGAAATGTAATATAATAAGTAAGTTAGTATTAAGAAACAGAGTCTGTAACATGTAGTCTTAGCGACAAGTTGTCTTTAAATATATTATAATTAAATAAAATTGTATCTTTTTAAAAAGCCTACCACGGCGGTTCGAACTTGACTGGCGCAGCCGGTAGGATTCCGCGTCCGAGAAATTAAATAACTTATCTGGTGCGATAAATTCCGCGTCCGGGGAAGAAAATTTATATCGTGCGAACGTTTTCTAACGTTTTTTAACGGAATCCGAACCAAGTAAATAAATAAGTCATATTCGTGTACTCGCGTGAAGACTTGAAGACATACCAGCTTGCGACTACAGCTACAGACCTCACGAGGGAAAATGATTTGGTGAGTAGACCCTAAAAAGCTATTCCCATATATTCTATTTCCTATTCATTTTAGTTATATGTGTCAATTAAATTGTAGATTCCTTTTCAAACCACAAAAGGTTCTAAGAAGTTTCCTTGACAATTAGTTATTAAGTGTCAATTAAAGCGTAGATTTCTTTTAAACCGCAAAAGATTCTAAGAGGTTTTCTTGACGATTAGTTATAAGTATAAAAAAGAATTGAATAAAAAAAAAATATATAAATAAAATAAATAATTTAATAAAATTTAAATAATTAAAAATGGAAAATATAATAAAAATACCCGTAGAAATAAGTAATATCATCCCAAAATTTGATGGAGATGAAAAATTATTGTCACTTTTCATATCAAAGTGCGAATATGTAATACAAATGTGCGTAGTGGAAGGTAATTCAGCACAAGACCTATATGTTTTCCACGTAATAACATCAAAGTTAACAGGTCAAGCAGCTAGATTAATTAGTGAAAGACAAGACTTAGATACATGGAGTAGTTTAAAATCAGCGTTAGAGCAACATTTTGGTGATCCGCGTTCAGAAGAATGTATAGCTATCGAACTAGAAACTTTGAAAATCAATAGTAACGAATCATATTTAGATTTCTGTAATAGAATACAATATATTAAGAGCACGTTAATAGCAAAAGTAAATTTAATAACAAATAATAGTTTAAAGGAAAGTAAAATCATTATTTATAACAATTTAGCGATGAATGTTTTCTTATATAATTTACCGGAAGATTTACTTAGGATAGTACGGTTAAAAGCATGCAGTTCTTTAGAAAATTCTTTGAGTATAGTGTTGGAAGAAGTAAATTTCATGCATCAATATAACTCGAGAAACAAAATGTTAAAACAGCCTCACTCCAATACTATGACATCTTCTAATCCTTACTTACAAAGTACATATATGAAACCCTTCTTTAATACGATTAAACCAAATAACAACAATCCTAATCCTTTACAACAAAAGACACAACCCCAACCCTCACATAAATATCCTCAATTTCAAAGTATTAACCCTCAACAACCTCCAAAATTTAAATTTGGAATTAACCCTAGTAAGCAAATAAAGCTACCCGTACAAAATCAATTTGGGTATAAACCACAATTCAACCAAAATCAAGTTGGATACAGACCCCAACTCAACCAAAATCAGTTTGGATATAAACCACAATTGAACCAAAATCAAGTTGGATACAGACCCCAACTCAACCAAAATCAGTTTGGATACAAACCCCAGTTCAACCAAAACCAAGGACAACAACCCTTTGGTTATCGTCCTCAGCGACAAATAAATAACAACGATGTGAGCATGAGAACGGCTCCTCAAAATAAACCCCCAGGTTTCCGCCTTAATGAACACATAGTGGAACAAATAGATACTGGAAATGAAAATAATTATTACGACTATACCGACTTTACCGACGAAAACGAGTATAACCAACCAGGAGAAGAAAATGAAAATGATAATATGCCATACCCTGGAAACATCGAGTTTTCCGAAAATTTTGAACAATTTGAAAATTTTCACATGGATACCCTTCACCCTATCCCGAGGTAATTAATTTAAACTGTAACACCCTTAAATTACCATATATTTTTATACCTGAAATTAATGCCAATCTCATGATCGATACTGGAAGCTCAAGATCTTTTATTAGTCCAAATAAAGTTAACGAATATTTTAATGATTTTAGATATCAAGAACCATTCGAGGTTATATCCACACATGCCTCAAGTAGACATAATGAAGTCATTATTATACCATTATTTCCCACTTTCCATACTCCCGAACATCATAAATTTTACATATACGACGTAGACGGACGTTACGACGGATTAATTGGAAGCGACTTATTGAAGCAATTAGACGCTAAAGTAGATATGAAAAACGAAATATTACATACCAACACAACATCTATACCTATCATATACAACCCTACTAATATTATACATTTAAATAAACGTTGTGAACAAAGAGTTAGGTTACCGACAACATTACGAAACGGCAATGCTATTTTAAATTACAAACAATTTCGCGAAGGTGTTAGAATGCCAAGCGCCTTAGTTACTTGTAAAAATGGCTATGCAACCACCGTTATACAAAATACCCTTGATATAGAATTAACTCTAACTATTACTAGTCCTTTTATAGTTACAAAATACGAACCAAGCGAATGTAATGTAAATAAATTAGATACCACCCATAGTCTAGAGATAGACGAAATATTAACCGAAAATTTAAATAAACTCAGATTAGACCACATGAATCCGGAAGAAAAGAAAACTATAAGTGCATTATGTATGGAATATAAAGATATTTTTCACAGTGACCATTTACCCCTAACTTTTACAAACAATGTTAAGCATCACATAAGAACTCATAACGAGGATCCTATATATATTAGACCTTACAGACAACCCCAAATAATTAATGACGAAATTAATAAGCAAGTACAAAAGATGATAGAAAATAATATAGTTGTCCCTTCTCACTCTCCTTGGAGTGCCCCTGTTCATTTAGTCCCAAAGAAACTAGACGCAACTAACGAAAGAAAATTTAGACTTGTAATTGATTACCGTAAATTAAATGAAATAACAGTCGATGACAAATATCCATTACCCAATATAACCGATTTATTTGATAAATTAGGAAGAAGTTGTTATTTTACCACACTAGATTTAGCCAGTGGCTATCATCAAATCGAAGTGAAGGAAGATGACAGACAGAAAACTGCTTTTAGTACAAACGCAGGACATTTTGAATTTACTAGAATGCCCTTCGGACTCAAAACCGCCCCTGCAACATTCCAAAGGACTATGGATAACGTACTTAGAGGATTGCAAGGAATCCACTGCCTAGTTTATCTCGACGACATAATCGTTTACTCAGTTAGCTTACAAGAACACATTTCTAAATTACGAACAGTATTTGACAGACTTAGACAGACCAATTTAAAAATACAGTTAGACAAATCAGAGTTTTTAAGGAAAGAGGTACTTTATTTAGGACATACCATTACTAGTGACGGACTTAAACCAAATAATGATAAAATTAAAACAATTTTAAATTACCCTTTACCTCATACCACAACGAAAAGAAATTAAAAGTTTTCTTGGATTAATAGGTTATTACCGACGTTTTATTAAAGACTTTGCAAAGATAACACAACCTATGACCAACCGATTAAAGAAAAAACAGACTACACCTGTAACCGATAAAAAATATATAGAATCTTTTGAGAAATGTAAAGAACTCCTTGTTAACGCACCTATATTGCAATACCCCGACCCTAGTAAACCTTATATTTTAACTACAGATGCTTCAGACTTCGCATTAGGCGCAATTTTATCACAAGGACCCGTAGGAAGCGATAAACCTATCGCTTACGCAAGTCGCACTCTCAATAGTGCAGAAACTAGATATAGTACGACAGAAAAGGAACTTTTGGCAATAGTATGGGCCGTCAAATATTTCCGCCCTTACTTATACGGTAACAAATTCAAAATAATCACTGATCATAAACCCTTAGCGTGGTTAAACTCATTAAAAGATACCAATAGTAGGTTAACCCGCTGGCGGCTACGTTTATCGGAATACAACTTTGAAATAATACATAGAAGTGGCAAAAGTAATTGTAACGTAGATGCCCTGTCTAGAATTCGCATCAACGCCTTGGAAGATAAAGAGAATATGTCCACCCAAGTAAATATAGATAAAGAAGAGAATCAAAATGAAGAAATAAGAAAAATAACAGAGGAATTAAAGAAATTGGCTGAATTAAAAAAGATAGTATTTCCTAGCTCTCCATTGCCCAACATTATAGAGTCAGAAAAAGAAGAAATTATTAATCTATGTGACACAGACTCAGAGGAGACCCTGTCAGTTAAATCGCGACATGGTTCACCTTACTCTATACCATGCCCGTCCAGTTCTACTGTGACAGCATCGGAAACAGAAACCATACATTCCGCCCGCGATACCGAATCGGAAGGTATCCCCATATTACAGGAGGCTATCGATACGAAGCCCAACCAAATTTTAGTTTATACGTGGCTTATAAATAAAATTAGCGTAAAAAACTTATCTAGACCCAAACAACGTATTTTAGAAGTCCATTTACCCACTGATAGACCTGATTTAGTTAGACAATTTTTAAAAGAATACATTAGAAACAAAACCAAATATTTTATTTATTTTGAAGATAAAGCACACCGGAGACAATTTACTGAAATAGTGATTTCATTATTTAAGAAAGAAAATGTTCAATTTAGAGAATGCACAAAACGAGTTATTTTTATTGACGATGAAAATGATCAAAGAGAAATAGTAAAAAAATATCATGAAGGAAAAACCTGCCATAGAGGAATCCGTGAAACATTATGTCATATAAAACGAAGTTATTTTTGGCATAATATGGAGCAAACTATAGCCAGTACGATAAACACTTGTGAAATATGTAAAAAAATGAAATATGATAGAAACCCCCTCAAACCAAAATTACAATTAACCCCTACTCAAAATAAGCCCTTGGAGGAAATTTTCATCGACATATTTTCTATCGAAGGAAATTATTATTTAACCATAATCGATGCATTCAGTAAGTTAGGACAAGCATTCGAAATTCCGAATAGAACCACACCGGAAGTAGTTAGAGCATTGATTAAATATTTTTCATTTTATGGTGTACCTCTTAAAATTAATTCCGACCCAGGTACCGAGTTTAATAACACCTTATTAAAAGAGTTTTTATCTATGTATAAAATTGAGATACATATAAGCACCGCTAATAATCCAAATTCTATGGGATTCATAGAGAGATTCCATTCAACAATCTTAGAAATCTATAGAATAGCCAAGTACGAACAAAAATACACTGATGCCGCCTCCATAATGACTTATGCGGTAATGGCATACAACCATTCGATTCACTCAACCACTGGATTTACCCCATTTGAAGTTTTATTCGGACATACCGAAGCGAGAAATACTTTTGACGTAAATTTCGAAAAAGAATACATGCAGCAAATAATAAAAGAGCATTTAAAGAGAACTAAATTTTTATATAAACACATAACCAATAAAGCCATTAAAATAAAAAAACAATATATAGAAAAGAAAGGTGGTGAGACAGAATTTAAAATTAAACCAGGTGATAAAATCTTTGCTAAAAATACCAATAAAAGACAAAGCAAAGATAAGCCGCGTTACGTAAAAGCACAAGTAATTAAAGAAATATCCAAAAATACCGTCCCTGTTATAATGCCTAATAATCGTAATACGAAAATTCCAATAAGAAATATTAAACGACCTCCACAGGTATCACCTGCAGATTTTGACCCTGGCCCTGACGATGCGGTCCCAGGCCCTTCAACTTCAGGAGTTAAATGACAACCCTGGAATATTACCATATAGAGTTGGCCAAGCCATCGTGAGTAGTGATAATTGGATAATCGCGAAAACATTAGATTTAAGACCTATATTAGAAGATTTAAAAGATAATTATTACAAATGTACTCAGTTAGATAAGTTAGTTGATAATTTTGATGATGATTTTATAGAATATTTTATAGATGTTAGGATTCAAGCAAATTATTTAAGGAATATAACTTTAATTAAATTAGAACAGATTTCTCCAAGCACTAGAATTAAGCGAGGCTTAATTAACCCCTTAGGTTCAATGATTAAAATAATTACTGGAAATCTAGATAATGATGATGCTATTAGATATGAAACATTAATAAGTAATATTAAAACGGAACAAAATAAACAGAAAAATAAAATGACTCTTATCACTGAAATGATGTTCTCCATATCGAACTCTACATTTCAATTAAATGACAATATAAATGAAATTAATTTAGGAATACAGGAATTAAGGCATAATTTATCAGAAATTATTAGAAAGGATGCCCTTAATCATATTGAAACACATTGTTAAATATAAGTAAAGTAGAGAAATTAGCGTATAAGCCTACATTAGATAATCTAGTAAAGTTAGAACAGACAATTGCTATAAAAGCATATATTAAAGGAAATTACATAACTTACCTTTTGGAAATACCTATAATTAAAGATGACACATATATCTATTATAAATTGATTCCTTTACCTGTTCTATCCCATGGTTCCACCGTCATCATTGTTCCTAAATATCCTTACCTTATAGCTAAAGGGTTGAAAACTAGGTTATTGGATCATCCCTGCAAAGAAATAGATAAGGCGAGTTTCCTGTGCTACGAGAGAAAAGTTCTTCAATTCATTAACGACCCTTGTGTAACAGAACTTATGACGTATAATGAAAACGCTACGTCGTGTGTTCCTGTTCCTGTAATTACGGAAGACATCCTGCTACAACCTCTGCAAACTAACATCTGGACCTTGTTTATCAGAAAAGAGGAATTGCTCACAAAAACATGTTTCAATGAAGTAAACCGACAAAAGATTAAAGGAACCTATTTACTTACCTTAGACGACCCTTGCGAAGTGAAAATTAAGAATATAATTCTGAAAAAACATGAAACATTCTTAGAAAATGATACACACTCAATGTTACCTGTCATTAATTTACCTTCAATAGATGTTCCTGAAAAACCTATTTTGAAACCAATAAATATAAAAGGCATAGATCTTACAGATTTGAAATTTTTAACGTACAGTTTAAGGAAAAGTGAAATAAGTGAAAATAGTGAAAATCAGAAAATAGTGAAAAATATTAGTGTCTGGACAATTGGACTATATACTATAGTTATAATAATTATATGTATTTTAATTTTCAAAAATCATAAATTCATATTAAAATTATGTATCCGAAGTTCTCCTAATTTGCCGGAAAACTTCGATCTTAAGGAGGGAGGAGTTACGTCATCCCAAAGTGCTGAGCAAGTACATTCCGTTGGCCGCTCTGGTATATTCGCAGAACCCTTAACATAAGCTCTTTGTTATCAAGTATAAACATGTATCGTTTAACATAAGCTTTTTGTTATCAAGTATAAAATATGTATCATTTAACATAAGCAACTATATCAATTACCATAAACAATTGCATCATCTAGCGGATGTCGAAATGTAATATAATAAGTAAGTTAGTATTAAGAAACAGAGTCTGTAACATGTAGTCTTAGCGACAAGTTGTCTTTAAATATATTATAATTAAATAAAATTGTATCTAGTCAAGTTCGAACCGCCGTGGTAGGCTTTTTAAAAAGATACAATTTTATTTAATTATAATATATTTAAAGACAACTTGTCGCTAAGACTACATGTTACAGACTCTGTTTCTTAATACTAACTTACTTATTATATTACATTTCGACATCCGCTAGATGATGCAAATGTTTATGGTAATTGATATAGTTGCTTATGTTAAATGATACATATTTTATACTTGATAACAAAAAGCTTATGTTAAACGATACATGTTTATACTTGATAACAAAGAGCTTATGTTAAGGTTCTGCGAATATACCAGAGCGGCCAACGGAATGTACTTGCTCAGCACTTTGGGATGACGTAACTCCTCCCTCCTTAAGATCGAAGTTTTCCGGCAAATTAGGAGAACTTCGGATACATAATTTTAATATGAATTTATGATTTTTGAAAATTAAAATACATATAATTATTATAACTATAGTATATAGTCCAATTGTCCAGACACTAATATTTTTCACTATTTTCTGATTTTCACTACTTTCACTTATTTCACTTTTCCTTAAACTGTACGTTAAAAATTTCAAATCTGTAAGATCTATGCCTTTTATATTTATTGGTTTCAAAATAGGTTTTTCAGGAACATCTATTGAAGGTAAATTAATGACAGGTAACATTGAGTGTGTATCATTTTCTAAGAATGTTTCATGTTTTTTCAGAATTATATTCTTAATTTTCACTTCGCAAGGGTCGTCTAAGGTAAGTAAATAGGTTCCTTTAATCTTTTGTCGGTTTACTTCATTGAAACATGTTTTTGTGAGCAATTCCTCTTTTCTGATAAACAAGGTCCAGATGTTAGTTTGCAGAGGTTGTAGCAGGATGTCTTCCGTAATTACAGGAACAGGAACACACGACGTAGCGTTTTCATTATACGTCATAAGTTCTGTTACACAAGGGTCGTTAATGAATTGAAGAACTTTTCTCTCGTAGCACAGGAAACTCGCCTTATCTATTTCTTTGCAGGGATGATCCAATAACCTAGTTTTCAACCCTTTAGCTATAAGGTAAGGATATTTAGGAACAATGATGACGGTGGAACCATGGGATAGAACAGGTAAAGGAATCAATTTATAATAGATATATGTGTCATCTTTAATTATAGGTATTTCCAAAAGGTAAGTTATATAATTTCCTTTAATATATGCTTTTATAGCAATTGTCTGTTCTAACTTTACTAGATTATCTAATGTAGGCTTATACGCTAATTTCTCTACTTTACTTATATTTAACAATGTGTTTAAAAGAATGTTAGAATTTATAATTGATTGATGTAATATTCCTAATCTACTTAATGCAAGGCTAGTTTCTATTTCATTTAATTTTACATATATGGTCTGGTAATTATGAATTAATAAATTGTAAGTATTAATGATTTGTGTTTCAATATGATTAAGGGCATCTTTTCTAATGATTTCTGATAAATTATGCCTTAATTCCTGTATTCCTAAATTAATTTCATTTATATTGTCATTTAATTGAAATGTAGAGTTCGATATGGAGAACATCATTTCAGTGATAAGAGTCATTTTATTTTTCTGTTTATTTTGTTCCGTTTCAATATTACTTATTAATGTTTCATATCTAATAGCATCATCATTATCTAGATTTCCAGTAATTATTTTAATCATTGAACCTAAGGGGTTAATTAAGCCTCGCTTAATTCTAGTGCTTGGAGAAATCTGTTCTAATTTAATTAAAGTTATATTCCTTAAATAATTTGCTTGAATCCTAACATCTATAAAATATTCTATAAAATCATCATCAAAATTATCAACTAACTTATCTAACTGAGTACATTTGTAATAATTATCTTTTAAATCTTCTAATATAGGTCTTAAATCTAATGTTTTCGCGATTATCCAATTATCACTACTCACGATGGCTTGGCCAACTTTATATGGTAATATTCCAGGGTTGTCATTTAACTCCTGAAGTTGAAGGGCCTGGGACCGCATCGTCAGGGCCAGGGTCAAAATCTGCAGGTGATACCTGTGGAGGTCGTTTAATATTTCTTATTGGAATTTTCGTATTACGATTATTAGGCATTATAACAGGGACGGTATTTTTGGATATTTCTTTAATTACTTGTGCTTTTACGTAACGCGGCTTATCTTTGCTTTGTCTTTTATTGGTATTTTTAGCAAAGATTTTATCGCCTGGTTTAATTTTAAATTCTGTCTCACCACCTTTCTTTTCTATATATTGTTTTTTTATTTTAATGGCTTTATTGGTTATGTGCTTATATAAAAATTTAGTTCTCTTTAAATGCTCTTTTATTATTTGCTGCATGTATTCTTTTTCGAAATTTACGTCAAAAGTGTTTCTCGCTTCGGTATGTCCGAATAAAACTTCAAATGGGGTAAATCCAGTGGTTGAGTGAATCGAATGGTTGTATGCCATTACCGCATAAGTCATTATGGAGGCGGCATCAGTGTATTTTTGTTCGTACTTGGCTATTCTATAGATTTCTAAGATTGTTGAATGGAATCTCTCTATGAATCCCATAGAATTTGGATTATTAGCGGTGCTTATATGTATCTCAATTTTATACATAGATAAAAACTCTTTTAATAAGGTGTTATTAAACTCGGTACCTGGGTCGGAATTAATTTTAAGAGGTACACCATAAAATGAAAAATATTTAATCAATGCTCTAACTACTTCCGGTGTGGTTCTATTCGGAATTTCGAATGCTTGTCCTAACTTACTGAATGCATCGATTATGGTTAAATAATAATTTCCTTCGATAGAAAATATGTCGATGAAAATTTCCTCCAAGGGCTTATTTTGAGTAGGGGTTAATTGTAATTTTGGTTTGAGGGGGTTTCTATCATATTTCATTTTTTTACATATTTCACAAGTGTTTATCGTACTGGCTATAGTTTGCTCCATATTATGCCAAAAATAACTTCGTTTTATATGACATAATGTTTCACGGATTCCTCTATGGCAGGTTTTTCCTTCATGATATTTTTTTACTATTTCTCTTTGATCATTTTCATCGTCAATAAAAATAACTCGTTTTGTGCATTCTCTAAATTGAACATTTTCTTTCTTAAATAATGAAATCACTATTTCAGTAAATTGTCTCCGGTGTGCTTTATCTTCAAAATAAATAAAATATTTGGTTTTGTTTCTAATGTATTCTTTTAAAAATTGTCTAACTAAATCAGGTCTATCAGTGGGTAGATGGACTTCTAAAATACGTTGTTTGGGTCTAGATAAGTTTTTTACGCTAATTTTATTTATAAGCCACGTATAAACTAAAATTTGGTTGGGCTTCGTATCGATAGCCTCCTGTAATATGGGGATACCTTCCGATTCGGTATCGCGGGCGGAATGTATGGTTTCTGTTTCCGATGCTGTCACAGTAGAACTGGACGGGCATGGTATAGAGTAAGGTGAACCATGTCGCGATTTAACTGACAGGGTCTCCTCTGAGTCTGTGTCACATAGATTAATAATTTCTTCTTTTTCTGACTCTATAATGTTGGGCAATGGAGAGCTAGGAAATACTATCTTTTTTAATTCAGCCAATTTCTTTAATTCCTCTGTTATTTTTCTTATTTCTTCATTTTGATTCTCTTCTTTATCTATATTTACTTGGGTGGACATATTCTCTTTATCTTCCAAGGCGTTGATGCGAATTCTAGACAGGGCATCTACGTTACAATTACTTTTGCCACTTCTATGTATTATTTCAAAGTTGTATTCCGATAAACGTAGCCGCCAGCGGGTTAACCTACTATTGGTATCTTTTAATGAGTTTAACCACGCTAAGGGTTTATGATCAGTGATTATTTTGAATTTGTTACCGTATAAGTAAGGGCGGAAATATTTGACGGCCCATACTATTGCCAAAAGTTCTTTTTCTGTCGTACTATATCTAGTTTCTGCACTATTGAGAGTGCGACTTGCGTAAGCGATAGGTTTATCGCTTCCTACGGGTCCTTGTGATAAAATTGCGCCTAATGCGAAGTCTGAAGCATCTGTAGTTAAAATATAAGGTTTACTAGGGTCGGGGTATTGCAATATAGGTGCGTTAACAAGGAGTTCTTTACATTTCTCAAAAGATTCTATATATTTTTTATCGGTTACAGGTGTAGTCTGTTTTTTCTTTAATCGGTTGGTCATAGGTTGTGTTATCTTTGCAAAGTCTTTAATAAAACGTCGGTAATAACCTATTAATCCAAGAAAACTTTTAATTTCTTTTCGTTGTGGTATGAGGTAAAGGGTAATTTAAAATTGTTTTAATTTTATCATTATTTGGTTTAAGTCCGTCACTAGTAATGGTATGTCCTAAATAAAGTACCTCTTTCCTTAAAAACTCTGATTTGTCTAACTGTATTTTTAAATTGGTCTGTCTAAGTCTGTCAAATACTGTTCGTAATTTAGAAATGTGTTCTTGTAAGCTAACTGAGTAAACGATTATGTCGTCGAGATAAACTAGGCAGTGGATTCCTTGCAATCCTCTAAGTACGTTATCCATAGTCCTTTGGAATGTTGCAGGGGCGGTTTTGAGTCCGAAGGGCATTCTAGTAAATTCAAAATGTCCTGCGTTTGTACTAAAAGCAGTTTTCTGTCTGTCATCTTCCTTCACTTCGATTTGATGATAGCCACTGGCTAAATCTAGTGTGGTAAAATAACAACTTCTTCCTAATTTATCAAATAAATCGGTTATATTGGGTAATGGATATTTGTCATCGACTGTTATTTCATTTAATTTACGGTAATCAATTACAAGTCTAAATTTTCTTTCGTTAGTTGCGTCTAGTTTCTTTGGGACTAAATGAACAGGGGCACTCCAAGGAGAGTGAGAAGGGACAACTATATTATTTTCTATCATCTTTTGTACTTGCTTATTAATTTCGTCATTAATTATTTGGGGTTGTCTGTAAGGTCTAATATATATAGGATCCTCGTTATGAGTTCTTATGTGATGCTTAACATTGTTTGTAAAAGTTAGGGGTAAATGGTCACTGTGAAAAATATCTTTATATTCCATACCTAATGCACTTATAGTTTTCTTTTCTTCCGGATTCATGTGGTCTAATCTGAGTTTATTTAAATTTTCGGTTAATATTTCGTCTATCTCTAGACTATGGGTGGTATCTAATTTATTTACATTACATTCGCTTGGTTCGTATTTTGTAACTATAAAAGGACTAGTAATAGTTAGAGTTAATTCTATATCAAGGGTATTTTGTATAACGGTGGTTGCATAGCCATTTTTACAAGTAACTAAGGCGCTTGGCATTCTAACACCTTCGCGAAATTGTTTGTAATTTAAAATAGCATTGCCGTTTCGTAATGTTGTCGGTAACCTAACTCTTTGTTCACAACGTTTATTTAAATGTATAATATTAGTAGGGTTGTATATTATAGGTATAGATGTTGTGTTGGTATGTAATATTTCGTTTTTCATATCTACTTTAGCGTCTAATTGCTTCAATAAGTCGCTTCCAATTAATCCGTCGTAACGTCCGTCTACGTCGTATATGTAAAATTTATGATGTTCGGGAGTATGGAAAGTGGGAAATAATGGTATAATAATGACTTCATTATGTCTACTTGAGGCATGTGTGGATATAACCTCGAATGGTTCTTGATATCTAAAATCATTAAAATATTCGTTAACTTTATTTGGACTAATAAAAGATCTTGAGCTTCCAGTATCGATCATGAGATTGGCATTAATTTCAGGTATAAAAATATATGGTAATTTAAGGGTGTTACAGTTTAAATTAATTACCTCGGGATAGGGTGAAGGGTATCCATGTGAAAATTTTCAAATTGTTCAAAATTTTCGGAAAACTCGATGTTTCCAGGGTATGGCATATTATCATTTTCATTTTCTTCTCCTGGTTGGTTATACTCGTTTTCGTCGGTAAAGTCGGTATAGTCGTAATAATTATTTTCATTTCCAGTATCTATTTGTTCCACTATGTGTTCGTTAAGGCGGAAACCTGGGGGTTTATTTTGAGGAGCCGTTCTCATGCTCACATCGTTGTTATTTATTTGTCGCTGAGGACGATAACCAAAGGGTTGTTGTCCTTGGTTTTGGTTGAACTGGGGTTTGTATCCAAACTGATTTTGGTTGAGTTGGGGTCTGTATCCAACTTGATTTTGGTTCAATTGTGGTTTATATCCAAACTGATTTTGGTTGAGTTGGGGTCTGTATCCAACTTGATTTTGGTTGAATTGTGGTTTATACCCAAATTGATTTTGTACGGGTAGCTTTATTTGCTTACTAGGGTTAATTCCAAATTTAAATTTTGGAGGTTGTTGAGGGTTAATACTTTGAAATTGAGGATATTTATGTGAGGGTTGGGGTTGTGTCTTTTGTTGTAAAGGATTAGGATTGTTGTTATTTGGTTTAATCGTATTAAAGAAGGGTTTCATATATGTACTTTGTAAGTAAGGATTAGAAGATGTCATAGTATTGGAGTGAGGCTGTTTTAACATTTTGTTTCTTCCAACACTATACTCAAAGAATTTTCTAAAGAACTGCATGCTTTCAACCGTACTATCCTAAGTAAATCTTCCGGTAAATTATATAAGAAAACATTCATCGCTAAATTGTTATAAATAATGATTTTACTTTCCTTTAAACTATTATTTGTTATTAAATTTACTTTTGCTATTAACGTGCTCTTAATATATTGTATTCTATTACAGAAATCTAAATATGATTCGTTACTATTGATTTTCAAAGTTTCTAGTTCGATAGCTATACATTCTTCTGAACGCGGATCACCAAAATGTTGCTCTAACGCTGATTTTAAACTACTCCATGTATCTAAGTCTTGTCTTTCACTAATTAATCTAGCTGCTTGACCTGTTAACTTTGATGTTATTACGTGGAAAACATATAGGTCTTGTGCTGAATTACCTTCCACTACGCACATTTGTATTACATATTCGCACTTTGATATGAAAAGTGACAATAATTTTTCATCTCCATCAAATTTTGGGATGATATTACTTATTTCTACGGGTATTTTTATTATATTTTCCATTTTTAATTATTTAAATTTTATTAAATTATTTATTTTATTTATATATTTTTTTTTTATTCAATTCTTTTTTTATACTTATAACTAATCGTCAAGAAAACCTCTTAGAATCTTTTGCGGTTTAAAAGAAATCTACGCTTTAATTGACACTTAATAACTAATTGTCAAGGAAACTTCTTAGAACCTTTTGTGGTTTGAAAAGGAATCTACAATTTAATTGACACATATAACTAAAATGAATAGGAAATAGAATATATGGGAATAGCTTTTTAGGGTCTACTCACCAAATCATTTTCCCTCGTGAGGTCTGTAGCTGTAGTCGCAAGCTGGTATGTCTTCAAGTCTTCACGCGAGTACACGAATATGACTTATTTATTTACTTGGTTCGGATTCCGTTAAAAAACGTTAGAAAACGTTCGCACGATATAAATTTTCTTCCCCGGACGCGGAATTTATCGCACCAGATAAGTTATTTAATTTCTCGGACGCGGAATCCTACCGGCTGCGCCAGTCAAGTTCGAACCGCCGTGGTAGGCTTTTTAAAAAGATACAATTTTATTTAATTATAATATATTTAAAGACAACTTGTCGCTAAGACTACATGTTACAGACTCTGTTTCTTAATACTAACTTACTTATTATATTACATTTCGACATCCGCTAGATGATGCAAATGTTTATGGTAATTGATATAGTTGCTTATGTTAAATGATACATATTTTATACTTGATAACAAAAAGCTTATGTTAAACGATACATGTTTATACTTGATAACAAAGAGCTTATGTTAAGGTTCTGCGAATATACCAGAGCGGCCAACGGAATGTACTTGCTCAGCACTTTGGGATGACGTAACTATCTTTTTAAAAAGCCTACCACGGCGGTTCGAACTTGACTAAGTTTTCGTTTATTTTATTTACGCCAGTGATATAAACATTGTTTATTAGTTAATAATTAATATTTTTTTAGAAATTGATAAACTAGGTTGTTAAAAATATTCTTACACCAAAACAACAATGTGACAACTTTAATTATAACTGAAAATCATATGTAAACATATGTTCATACCTCAAGTTATGTAAAAACTGTGAAAAATATCTATGTTTTTTTTTATATTTAACACTACAACTACTAATTATCTTACTTCTGTATTGTAATGGCTACAGAACCAGATACAATACACGTTGAAACTTTTTAAATATTAGTTATGGAAAGTGTGGAAAATGATGGTAAGCAATTTTTAAACTCAATTTTTCCTTGATATTATTAATTTTATTATTATTTTTCACTCATAATATAAAATATAAAGTCAGGAATTATATAAATCCTTCTTTGGCTATCTTAATTTACTTGAATTTTTTGAATGAATGCCTACTTATTATAATTTATAAGTACTTTAAGGCTTTTAACAACAAATTTCTTTATTTTCTTAGTATTCATTTCTTTACTATTATTAAATATACTTAGTTACCAACCTGTAGGTAGATAAAATATCTTATTTAATGTATAATTTGATTTTTATTTTCTATTTCCAGAAATACACAGTTAGTCACCTTTATTACAAGTATCAAAGGCTAGCATGATGGGATTTTCAGATATTTTAAGAAACATACTAATATTAGAGTATCTTAGGTATGACTTCTGAGTAAAGGTATAATTTTTTTTAGTTCTTTTTGCCTGAATTGGACTTACTTCAATGAAAAATTTAAGATATTTCAAAGGATATCATATCTTAATTATTTTACTAGTCTATTAGAAGACAATATTCAAGAACATCTAACATTTCTTTGTATTATATTATATAATGAGAAAAACTATATATCTTTAATACATACAATATGGTATATACTTTTTTATATATGGTATGATGACATTAGAATTTTAAAAATCAAAATAAATTATTGTAAAACCTATTTAGAAATGTATAAATTTATTTATTAGAATAACATTAATCTGTTTTCAGGTTTCTCAATGTAAATAAGTGTTACAATAATATAATTACATTAATAATGAATAAATAAATATAGCAGAGAAAAACTTAAACTTGCACTTGGTATTCTTTATTCACTACTTTTTATTATTTCAATTATTGATTTGTATGTTAATATTGTATTTCATTAAATATTTAATTATTGAATTTAAATGTTTGTACTTTTACATTTTAAATAAAGGATCAAAATTTTAATTTAATTATGATTTATTGAATAATGATTGTCAATAATGTCAAATAATTGTTAATTTTAAATATTGTTTATTATATTCTGTTATATTTTTGTAAAACTCTTTAATTTAGTTTTCAGTTTCAGTACAAAAAAATATTTTTTGTACTGAAACTAAAAATATTTCTATTCTCCAACTCGCTCTTAAATTAATTTGTCCACAAATAATAATCATATTGTATATTTTTTAAAATGTTGTTTTCATATTTTACATCTCGAAATAAACGTTCAAGCTTTCGGTCTTTTATTTATCTACAACCTACAACAATAACATGTCAAACAACTAGCGACATCTGTAGAACTCTTTAGTCTTTGGAAATTGTCTCTATTGAGATAGGTTATAGAATGATTAAAAAAACTTGTCTATACTATATAGAGGGCTACGCACTATTTTGCTAGTGATATTTATACATCTTTGCAAGTTCCAGTAGTCATTTTAATATGGAAATAATAAACGAGCAGCGTCACGTTCCAAATGTTGTATTTAATTACTTGTCGTTCAGCAAATTGTTCATATGCATAGTATAGGAAATAAAATTATTCTATACAGTGCTGCTAAGTAGTACTTTTTATATTGTAATGAATCTACTCAATTTACAAATTAAAGTGCCAAAATTTAAATTAATTTGATTATATCATACTCTCTTAATGTACTAAAATTAGTATACGATAATAAATAGAAAAATTACATATAGTTTTGTTAGTGCTGTTAAATATATTTCAAAGATTTGTGAGTTAATATTTAGAAAAAAAAACAACGAATTTATTTACTCATAAGAAAAAAATCATGAAAAATTCATTGCATGACTTGCATTGTATTAAACAATTATCACTAAATTGTCATTATTACATGAAAGAAATAAAATAACATAAATATTTAAATATTTAAATTATACACATTTCATTTAAAGAAAAATGTATCAGAACATATATTAAACATATTTTTATAATTTATTTTATTCATTTTATCTAAAAAATGTATTTATAAATGAAGTTGATATCAAATCAAATATAATTCTTAATATTAACTGATAATAAAAATATGATCAGTTAATATTTAAGAATTATATTTGAAAAAAAATAAAAAAACATCAAATAAATAAATATTATTTAAAAATAAATATCAGAACAAATATTTAAATAATAAAGTAATAAGATCTACAAACAAAATATTACTTCTCTTATACAATTAAACAATAATTTTACTCAATCACTAAAAGATTCAGAGTATCGCACACAGGAGCCGGAGATCCAGCCAGAGCCAGAGGTCGGTGATTAGTTCGTTTCTGGACTGGAGATGTTTTTTTTTTAAAGGGCAACACTGCTGTTTACTTGCACTGGTCTTTACAGCGTCACCCACAGAACCACAGAACACATATACCCAAAGGGAAATGAATGTTCACTTCATACAAAAAATGGGGGACAAAACGACGCTGCTGCCACCTATCGTGTGCCCACCAAAAACAATATTTAAAATATGGGCAGTAAATTCAAATTTTTGGATAATAAATCGATTCTTATTCAAAGCCAGAATGATTCACTTTTTCAAAATCAATTGGATATATAATTATTAAATTTTAACAAAAATACTTTCAAAAGATTTTGAAGGTGTGAATCATTTCTGGTATAATAATAATACAAGATAAATGCAGAAATAAAACAAATAATCACTTTATATTTTTTATTGCTTATAAACAACAGTTATATTTATACAAATAGTATTCTTGCAAATCAAATAAAATAGTGATAAAGACTATATTATTGCAGCAAGACAAACTTGCCCTCTTATGTTAGAAACAATAATTAACATTTGTAAGTTAAATAGATTGTAATCTGTAAAATAATCATAATTTATATTTATTTATTTATTAACTTATAACATTGTAGGCAGTTACATTCTTGAAATTTGACCGAGACTACAAATAAAGAAAGAACAAAATCATTGCTGTTTACTATTCTATTTTAATTAAGTGTTGGGTTGTAATGTTGATTTTTTGATGATAATTATAGATATAATAGAGATAATGATAAAAATTATGAAGTAAGTATTATGAACTTAATAGTGTTGGTCAAATTAAAACTAATATAATTATGCTACTACTTATTTTTTAATATATCTATATTCCTTTTGAACAATTTCTGCTATTTTAAAAAATTTAATGTTAATTTTAATAAAATTTGCATTTATTGCCAAGGCTCTTTAACAAAAATCCACAGACATGTTTACATGTAAAACAAACCTTGACCGTGACTTAGAACTTAGCAAGATTCACTTCCATTGTCTGCTTGGCATTTGGACATGTATGGTCCTGCTTTAATTTGGGTGCAAAAACAAAATTTCCATCACCAGTCTTTTTCGAAGACATGTTCTATATTTTTCCATTTGGCTCGACCTGGATGGATAACCTGGATAACTGGAAACCAGCCAAACTTGAGATCAGCCATATCGCAGGGGCACAAAGAGTGACTGTAAAAACTACTAGGTTGTGGGTTCGATCCTCATTTCAAGGAATAAAAATATTTATTTCAATTATATTTCCATTTCTTCACTCTGGTTATTCAATGCCTCCAGATTTCGGTACAAAGTGAGGAATGGAGTGCATTAACACTAAGTTGACTCTGCGTACCCTGCTGCAGGATACAGTGTGAAGATGATTTAATTTTATTTATATAGAAACTTGTACTCTTAACTGGACTATACATTACAAGACATAATAAAATATTACCTTTTCCTTCAACATTGTTTGAAGTAATATTTGTATTGCATTTTATATTATATTTTAAAAACAATTTTCTGAACGATTTCAGTAAGAGAGGTAAATCAAATATTGTAATATATATTGACTCCACCTATATTACAAATTGTAGCTGCAATATTTAAGCCATTTCAAACATTTTTGTTGAACCTGGAAATAAAAATAATAAATAAAACAACTATTTTCACAAATCTTTACAAATAAGGCTTTAAGTTAATAGTCAGTTAGTTAACGATTACAAACCGGTGTAAATTGGTAGGACCAGGATAAGGAAACCTATAAACAGGCTCTACAATCTTAGTACAACGAAGCTGGAAACTTTTGACGTATAATATTATTAAATTAAGAAGTATCTAGAGCTTCGAGGCTTTAGACCATTATAGACAACTTTTTATTTTGTAGCATTATATTTGCATTAGTTGAGACTAAGAATTCTAGAGGTCGCTTTAGAATTGAATATTTCAATTAACGTCAACAGATGTCACTGCAAATTGAATACAAACAATAATATTAAATTAATTTATTAATTTTATATATTTTTGATTATTAATACGAAATTATATAATAATAAATTATTATTATATTTTTCATAAATAATTTTTGTATAGCTCGGCAAAGCTTCGGCCGTTGTTTTGTATTTTGAAGCTGTGGTAGTTCACTCTCAGTAACTCTCTATGGTACTCTATAGTCTATTTATCTAAGAATTATAAAATTTCAGTTTAAAAATATCTGTTGATGCTGGTGTTGCTCGTCGACTTCGGTATTCAAAAAGGATATTTTTGTAATAGTTAAGCGATTTTCCGTTGAGTTGAGCTCAAGTTCCTCCGGTAAATTAGTTTTGCTATTACTGTTACAACTTTGCTTGTAACTCGTTACTTGTGTGTCTTGACGATATTGTGTGTCTTGGAAAATTTTTTTAGGGCACATAATGTCTTCAGACAAACATTGCTGCGTTCCTGGGTGCAAGGAGAGTGGAGGTATTTTATAATTTGTTAGTAAATATGTATATGGGGTATAATTATACCTTTAGTTAAAAATGTAAACATAGAAAGCCTAAAATGTTTCGTGCTTTCTCTGCTATCTATATATATTAAGCAGATATTAATCGTTTTCTTAAAATAAAAGAAACATAGACTAAATTTTGTTGTATATATGTAATTATCCTACTATATCTGACGGCAATTTTTATATTTTTTATCAAAAAATATCTATAACACCATTTACTCAGCCTTACCTATACTTTGATTTAAAATTAATATATATATTAGCCCTACAATTCTAACCTCATTTGTTTTAGAGATGCATCCTGTACTTCACAGTTTTCCAAATCCGGAAAAAGAAAGAATTCGGTTCAACAATTGGTTGTATAAAATTGGTGGTGATATATTGTCATTACAAAATGACCATATATATAAGTTTCGTCGGGTGTGTCGTGCACACTTTGAATTGAAACATCTTTGCAGAAATAACAGGATCAGCAATATTGCTGTACCAAATCTCAATATTCCAGGTTTGGTCATTTTCTATTTTTATAATATGTAAATTGTATTTCATTATTATACTCATGATTGAAATATAATAAAAATCAAAATCAGCTTCACACAGTATTGTATACACAGCAGCAGGCAGAGGAAATGTTTAAAGTCACACTTTGTACCTCTGCACCACAACTGAAATATAATAAGCTTTCATAAATAGTTTTAAAAGTATGGTTTTACACTTAGGAAAGGAAAATACTTTTTTAGAGGACCTAAAAAAATTATAACATAGCAGCATAGCTCTGACCATCTAAGCCATGTATTCTCATCAACTATGCTGATTTTTTTTTATATGCTTGTTGCAACTTATTTTTGTTGCCAGCATCTCTGTAGGGATGTTCTGTGCGTGTTTGTCCATCACCTATTGGTATTTTTATGTTTTCTGATGTATGTCTCATTTAATTATGCAACACGGAGCCGACTGCACGTTGTTTTTTTTTTGTTTATTGGGTGACAAAATTTGAAAACGTCAGTTTTTTTTTAGGAACTGTAATTTTTAATTATAAAATTTTCTCAATATTTTATACCCAAAAAAATTTTGGCCTTTCATTTTAAAAACATCTTTACTTTGTCTTCTTCGATTGTTATCACATAACTGTTATTTGAAAAATGTATTATTAAGATATATCTAAATATACCTGCAAGGTAATAAAATTACATATATATATCTTAAAATAATGGTTCTAATAACATTTATGAGGTAATCGGAAGAAGAGGAAGAAAGGAGTTTTTTAAAGTAAAAAGACAAAAAATTTTTGGGTATAAAATTTTGAGAAAACACTAATTGAAAATTACAGCTTGAGATAAAAAAAACTTGTTTTAACTTTGTCTTCCATTAAACAAAAACTTAAACTCCAGAGGCTTGTGTTGCATAATCAAATTAGATAAAAATCAAAGAATACAAAAATAATAATAGTCGATTTAGGTAAAACGCACAAATTTGTTTTTTCGAAGATTTGATTATGCACATATGGTAGTTTTTTTTTTTAAATGGCCAATGTCTCGGAAACGGTAAAATTTCAGTGCATTCTACATGGGATTAAAATAATTGAAAATTACCTCCTATTTTACCTGTATCAGTTTGTTTATTTATCTATTAATCATGCTGTATATGTATTTAATCGTAATTATTTAAAATATTTTTATTGAAAAAAATGTAAAAATATAACTGACATACTGTGATTTAGGCGACGGTCAAATCTCAATTTGCCTACTAATAATATTATGTTACATTAAAATCTATTGTATAATGTCTGATTCAATAAAATTTATAAATTGGAAACGTATTTTATTTTCGTATACTTTTTCTACATCTACGTAACATGTGCAACAAGAATGCGCGTAAAAGTATATTTATATATGTATACACGACGCTATCTATATATAGTAGGATACACAGTTATATATATATATATATATATATATATATATATATATATATATATATATATATACATACATTACTATTTTGTATAGTTGATACTAAGACTTGTAGATGGCGTTGATCCATGTTACCACTTTTGATGCCGGAGTTTGGTCTCTATTATAGTATATAGAATGTACTCTGTGCCTATAAAATTTTATTTATTAACAAATAATAAAATGCAATAGAAATTCGAATGTTAAATAACAGTTTGCGTCACCGAAAAAAACAGTAGGTTAGCCAGGCTCTACAATATTATTAAATTCAGAAGTATATGGATTATGTAGAGTTAAGACCATTATAGATATTTTTTTATTTTGTAGCATTATATTTACATTAGTTCGCCAATTGACGTTCAGAGGTCGCTTTGGAATTGAATATTTCAATTACCGTCAATAGATGTCGCTACCAATTTAAACATGAGCAGTAATATTAAATTTATTTATTAACTTTACATATTTATAATAATAGTTAATTTAAAATATTATATTTTTACAACAAATAAATTAATGTAAGGCTCGTAAAGTAATCAATTCTTCACTATCTGTGCTAGTTTACTCCGAATGACTGTACTCTATGGTACTCTCTAGTCTATTTTTATGGTGGTTTCAAATTCAAAATATCTGTTGTTAAACTTGTTGGGATCAAATTATCAATTCAATTACGTTATTTTTGTAATAGTTAATGCATTTTTCCGTTGAATTGAGCTCAGATTCCTCCGGTAAATTCATTTTACTATTATTGTTACATCTGTATATGGGATAATTTGTGCTGTACAAAATTGTGTGTCTTGGAAGGATTAGATTCTTTAGTGCACATAATGTCTTTAGACAAAAAACGATGTGTTCGTGTGTGCAAGGAGAGTTGAGGTATTGTTGATTCTAATAATAAATACGTATATGGTGTATTGTACATGATTATTCATATAGTTAAAAAAATCAATACAAAAAGCAAAACACGTAATATATGTATGTTCTGTGGCTTTTCTGCCTTAGAGTTTATCTCAAATTATTATATGTAACACAAATTTTGATTATTATTATATATATATTAAGTAAGAAAATAATAAATGGGTAAGCAAATAACTCTATTTTCTATTTATACTACGTGCTTGTATCGGACGTAGAATTTTCTACCTTTAGTATTTTCAAGGTCCGAAACAAGCACGTAGTAACAGTAATTTTTTACATTTACTATTTATATCTTTGTATTTAATAATAATAACAACTCTATGTGTGGCTGTTATTATTTGGATTTATTTTGCAGTTGCGATGAAAGTTCCTATGCTTACCTCAATGTTTGAACAAAAAAAAAACTGATGATAAACAATTATAAAATAAGAAATCAAATACAGAGTAACTTTGAGTTTACTGTAAAATATATATATTAGAGCAATAAGTAAAAAAATAGATTTTATGCAGAACATATAAATACTTTGTATAAAAACAATTCTTTGTAAAAAAAAACATTCAATACATTAATTTCAGATCTTCAAATATCGATAGACAAGAGAAAAGGACATTCTTCAAATATTTCCAGTTATGTTATGGAAAATCAAGAAAAAGTAAGTATAAAATCATATTACATTAATAGGAATAACTTATGTACTATATAAATTTAAACAGACAATTGTAAAGTAAGCTGTAAAGTGGAATACTCCTTAAATATTGATAAAATTAATAAATATTTTTAAGATTTTTCAGTTTTTTGTTATACAGTTGACAATACCTTGTTATAGCTAATGTAGCTAAAATAATTTTGCTGCCATTTTGTTGTTCCAGAGCAAATTGTCCATAATTTTTTAAAGTCAATTAATTTACTTGTTCATAATATGTTTTAATTAAGTAATAAACAAGTAAAATTTTAAGCAACCACTAGTTTACAAATATTACTAGCAATTAAATCTAAATAAAGCTTATCTTTATGTTTAATCTATATATCTAATAATTAAATGTTAATTAAGCCTTATTATTTTTACTTTTAGTTGAGTTGCTCATTAAATAACAAGGGTGTGAAAATATATACAAGAAAGAAGGAAAAGGGACATTGCTTTACAGTAAAAGAAAAAATGGCTTTTTTGTCCATTCTTAAACATAGTCCAAAGACCTGCATTTTTTTTTATTCTACATTTAATTTAATTCATAAAAGCTTAAGCCTGGATTCAATTAAAATATTTTTTCCTTAATTAAAGAAAATATCGGATAGTATAAAAATATTATGATAAATTATATGTATTACTTTTTGATGAAGCTTCTTTGAAAGTCAGTGTAGCTCTCTTGATAGAGAGAAAAGATAAAAATATTGACTGTATAATTCGATAATGAACCAAATTAATAGAACAATAGTAAAACTATTAAAGATTGTTCATTTAAAAAGATGAAGAACTTGTAATAATTATTTTTTACAGTCAATTTATGTAATAGCATGCTGAATGAAAATAAAAAATATATATTACATACAAATCTATTTAAACCTTTAAAAATATCCCCTTTATTTAATCTTTCTCTTGATATAATTATTAAAAATATAATTTAAATTCTTCATAAAATTAAACCATATGAAATTATATCGCAACCAAATATATATCTTAAATTACAAAAATTTATAATTGAAATTCTTATATTTATAAATATTATTATTATAAATATAAATTGAACCATTCAAAATATATTTTGCTTAAAACATATAGGTATTATAAAAAATATTATAAATAAATATTTTATCATTAAATTAAATTAAAACTTTGAGAATAATCATTACCGTGTGTTCGAATTATTGAAACTAAAATTGATAAACCTAAAGCTCCTTCACAAACTGTAAAAACTAAAAAAAATATCAATATATACATATTATAATCAATTATTATTAAATATGATATAAAAAAAAAAATATCTTAAAACAATAAATTCTAATCTGATTAAAACAATTAATAAATGTTTCTGTTTAGAAACAAAAATTATATTCCCAATAAAAAATATAACAATAATTAAACTTATATTTATCATTTGTTTTTATAGTTTAAAAAAAAACTTTGGTCTTGTAAACCAAAAATAAGAATTTTCTTTAAAAACTTCAAAGAAAAAGATTATCTTTATCAATAATCTCCAAAATTATTATTTTTATTAAACTATTCTTTGAAATCATAAATTTTTTTTTATCTAATATAATTTTATTTATCTCATTATTCATATTTTTCACCAATAATCCATTATCAATAGGTATATTTATTTTATTACAAACTCTCTTAACATGTATTTTATCTGGGATATTGATCAATACTTATTGATTTTCATATATTTTATTTTTAATTTTTTTAGGGGGATTATTAGTTTTATTTATTTATGTATCTAGAATTGCTTCTAATGAATTATTTAAAATCTCAGTATTAAATAAAACATTAATATTTTTAAGAATTTTTTTTTTAATTGTATTTTCATTTTTATATAAAAATAACTTATTTTGAATAAATTCAAATTTTAATGATGAAATATTAAATTTTTTTAATTTATTTTTATTTTCTAATAATGAATATAATTTTAATTTATCAAAATTATATAATGAACAAACTTATTTATTAATAATAATAATTATTATTTATTACAAATATTTTTTTTGGGCCTTTACGTTCAATTATATAATCTATTACTAATGATAAAATCTTTCCTCCCAATTCGAAAAACTCACCCAATTATAAAAATTATTAATGGATCTTTAATTGATCTTCCATCCCCATCTAATATTTCATCATGATGAAATTTTGGATCATTATTAGCATTATGTTTAATAATTCAAATTATTACTGGATTATTTTTAACTATATATTACTCAGCAAATATTGAAATTTCTTTCTATAGAGTAAATTATATTTGTCGAAATGTAAATTATGGATGACTAATTCGAACATTACATGCTAATGGAGCATCTTTTTTTTTCATTTGTATTTATTTACATATTGGACGAGGAATTTATTATGAATCATTTAATTTAAAATTAACTTGATTAGTAGGAGTAATTATCTTATTCCTATTAATGGCAACAGCTTTTATAGGATATGTTTTACCTTGAGGACAAATATCTTTTTGAGGAGCTACTGTTATTACAAATCTTTTATCTGCTATCCCATATTTAGGAAATATATTAGTTAATTGAATTTGAGGGGGATTTGCTGTTGATAACGCTACTTTAACCCGATTTTACACATTTCATTTTTTATTTCCATTTATCATTTTAATATTAACAATAATTCATTTATTATTTTTACATCAAACAGGATCTAATAATCCCCTTGGAATCAATAGAAATATTGTAATAATCTTTTTCTTATGTATACTTACTTTAACTAATCCTTACCTTCTAGGAGATCCAGATAATTTCATCCCAGCTAATCCTTTAGTTACACCTATTCATATTCAACCTGAATGATATTTTTTATTTGCTTATGCAATTTTACGATCAATTCCTAATAAATTAGGAGGTGTAATTGCTTTAGTTATATCTATTTTAATTTTAATTATTTTACCATTCTCATTTAATAAGAAAATTCAAGGTATTCAATTTTATCCATTAAATCAAATATAATTTTGATTATTAATTATCACTATTATTTTATTAACTTGAATTGGAGCACGACCTGTTGAAATACCTTATATTATTACAGGACAAATTTTAACTTTAATTTGCTTTTCTTATTTTATTATTAACCCAATAATAAATAAATTTTGAGATAAATTAATCTTTTATAATTAATTTTACTAATTAATGCGCTTGTAAAAGCATTTGTTTTGAAAACTTAAGAAAGAATAAATTCTCTTAATTTATACTAAATTTATTTTATTAATTACTTAATATTTTTAACCCTAAAAAAAATAATAAATAATTCAATGAAATAGGTAAATATCTTTTTCAACACAAATATATTAATTTATCATAACGATACCGAGGTAATGTTCCACGCACTCAAATAAAAAAAAAAAGAAATAAATACCAATTTTAAATAAAATAATAAATTTAATTCATAACCCCCTATATTTATAATATTCTTGAATATTATAATATAATACAAATATATAATATAATACAAATAATAATCTTATAAATAAAATTCTTGAATATTCTGCTAAAAAAATTAAAGCAAATCCCCCTCTTCCATATTCAATATTAAACCCTGAAACTAATTCTCTTTCACCTTCAGCAAAATCAAAAGGAGTTCGATTAGTTTCAGCTAATATTGAAGAAAAAAAACATATTCTTAAAGGAATTATCATAAATATAAATCAAACTAAAAATTGATATTTTCTAAATTTTAATAAATGTAAATCTATAATTATAATAATTCTAGATATTAAAATTAAAGATAAACTAAACTAAACACAAGTAGGGTTGTTGCGAAACTCGTGACTTCTTACTGTGCCAAAAAAAATTTCAAGAGGTTTAGGTGTCGCAGCCACACTGAGTTTTTTTATTTTTATATTGTATTTAGTTATTATATTGTACTCAACCCTTAATTTTTTTAATAATATTTCAATTCCATTCGGTGTCTACACCCAATTTGACACAATGAGGACTGATTCTGCTTTTCTACTGCTTTACAAAAATTTCTTGGAATGAAATATATTTTTTGCTTCTGTCCATGTTTTGTTGTGCACCGACTTGAATGTGGGTGGAAAAATTTGAGTTTTACTGCCACTTATTGAGTCAAAAATATTGTCTACAAATAATAAACGGTTCACTGTTTCTTTGCATTCTGGAGGTAGAATTCCCTTATCTGAAAATGATGGTAATAAAATGTTAATAATTTAAATTTTACATGATTAAAAATGGTATTTCATATGGGATTCTTACTACTACAGTAGATAGATATGTATGTAATATATATTTTTTATTTTCATTCAGCATACTATTACATAAATTGACTGTAAAAAAGAATTATTACAAGTTCTTCATCTTTTTAAATGAACAATCTTTAATAGTTTTACTATTGTTCTATTAATTTGGTTCATTATCGAATTATACAGTCAATATTTTTATCTTTTCTCTCTATCAAGAGAGCTACACTGACTTTCAAAGAAGCTTCATCAAAAAGTAATACATATAATTTATCATAATATTTTTATACTATCCGATATTTTCTTTAATTAAGGAAAAAATATTTTAATTGAATCCAGGCTTAAGCTTTTATGAATTAAATTAAATGTAGAATAAAAAAAAATGCAGGTCTTTGGACTATGTTTAAGAATGGACAAAAAAGCCATTTTTTCTTTTACTGTAAAGCAATGTCCCTTTTCCTTCTTTCTTGTATATATTTTCACACCCTTGTTATTTAATGAGCAACTCAACTAAAAGTAAAAATAATAAGGCTTAATTAACATTTAATTATTAGATATATAGATTAAACATAAAGATAAGCTTTATTTAGATTTAATTGCTAGTAATATTTGTAAACTAGTGGTTGCTTAAAATTTTACTTGTTTATTACTTAATTAAAACATATTATGAACAAGTAAATTAATTGACTTTAAAAAATTATGGACAATTTGCTCTGGAACAACAAAATGGCAGCAAAATTATTTTAGCTACATTAGCTATAACAAGGTATTGTCAACTGTATAACAAAAAACTGAAAAATCTTAAAAATATTTATTAATTTTATCAATATTTAAGGAGTATTCCACTTTACAGCTTACTTTACAATTGTCTGTGTAAAAATATATAGTACATAAGTTATTCCTATTAATGTAATATGATTTTATACTTACTTTTTCTTGACTTTCCATAACATAACTGGAAATATTTGTAGAATGTCCTTTTCTCTTGTCTATCAATATTTGAAGATCTGAAATTAATGTATTGAATGTTTTTTTTTACAAAGAATTGTTTTTATACAAAGTATTTATATGTTCTGCATAAAATCTATTTTTTTACTTATTGCTCTAATATATATATTTTACAGTAAACTCAAAGTTACTCTGTATTTGATTTCTTATTTTATAATTGTTTATCATCAGTTTTTTTTTTTTGTTCAAACATTGAGGTAAGCATAGGAACTTTCATCGCAACTGCAAAATAAATCCAAATAATAACAGCCACACATAGAGTTGTTATTATTATTAAATACAAAGATATAAATAGTAAATGTAAAAAATTACTGTTACTACGTGCTTGTTTCGGACCTTGAAAATACTAAAGGTAGAAAATTCTACGTCCGATACAAGCACGTAGTATAAATAGAAAATAGAGTTATTTGCTTACCCATTTATTATTTTCTTACTTAATATATATAATAATAATCAACATTTTTGTTACATATAATAATTTGAGATAAACTAAGGCAGAAAAGCCACAGAACATATATTACGTGTTTTGCTTTTTGTATTGATATTTTTAACTATATGAATAATCATGTACAATTATACACCATATACGTATTTATTATTAGAATCAACAATACCCCGACTCTCCTTGCACAAACGAACAGTATTGTTTGTCTAAAGACATTATGTGCATTAAAGAATCTAATCCTTCCAAGACACACAATGTTGTACAAAACAAATTATTCCATATATAGTTGTAACAATAATAGTAAAATGAATTTACCGGAGGAATCTGAGTTCAATTCAAAAAAAATGCATTAACATGCATTTTTCCGATTACAAAAATACCGTAATTAAATTGATAATTTGATACCAACAAGTATAACAACAGCATCAATAGATATTTTGAATTTCAAACTACCATATCAGGCTCTACAATCTTAGTACAACGATGCTGGAAACTTTTGACGTATAATATTATTAAATTAAGAAGTACTAGAGCTTCGAGGCTTTAGACCATTATAGATAACTTTTTATTTTGTAGCATTATATTTGCATTAGTTGAGACTCAGAATTCTAGAGGTCGCTTTAGAATTGAATATTTCAATTAACGTCAACAGATGTCACTGCAAATTGAATACGAAAAATAATAATAATAATTTAATTTATTAACTTTGTATATTTATAATGATTAATATAAAATTATTTTTACCACAAATAACTTCTTGTATACCTCATTAAATAATTATATATTTTTCGCAATGCTTTCTTCACTATCTGTGGTACTCTGAATAACTCTCTACTCTATGGTACCTGTTGATGCTAGCGTTGTCGTCGATTTTGGTATTCAAATAGGATTTTGTAATAGTTTATTGGTTTATATGTACGATTTTCGAGTTCGAGTACGAGTACGAGTTGAGTTTAGGGTCCGCGGGTAAATTAATTATACTATTACTGTTACAACTTTGTTTGTTGTTGAGTTTGGACTCGTTACTTGTGTTGTGTGATATTGTGTGTTTAGGAAAGATTTTTTAGGGCACATAATGTCTTCAGGCAAACATTGCAAAAAGAAAACCCTGGCTACAATGGTATCAGACTGATTCCAAAATTAACAGAATGCAAAAAATGCAATGCAAACTTAACCTTTAAGTTAGATAATCAAATTTTTAGCCGTACAGTGGCTTCAAACGTTGCAGGTAAGAATTACTAGTATTTTGTTCATTACTTATTTATAGTCCAGATCACATTTTAACTATGTAACTGCCTACAATGTTTATAAATTATGATTATTTTACAGATTACAATCTATTTAACTTATATAAATTTTAATTATTGTTTCTTACATAAAAGGACAAGATTGTCTTGTTGCAATAATATAGTCTTTATCAATATTTTATTTGATTTGCAAGAATACTGTTTGTGTAAATATTATTATTACAAATGTTTATAAGCAATAAAAAAGTATAAAGTGTTTGTTTCATTTCTGCATTTATCTTGTATAAATTGTTAAACCAGAAATTATTAATATTTTTGTTTAAATTAAGAAAAGATATTTCCAATCGATTTTGAAAGAGTGAATCATTCTGGCTTTGAATAAAAATCCATTTATAATCCAAATATTAGCCAAATTTTGAATTTCCCTCCCAAATCTGAGACGGTAAATTTTACATATTGTTTCTGATGGGCACACGATAGATGGCAGCAGTGGCGTTTTGTCCCCCATTTTTTTTTGTATGAAGTGAACATTCTTCCCTTTGGGTATATGTATTCTGTTATAGACGATTGAGGGGTACAAGTTCTTACGACATATCTACATTGCCGCTATTTTTGAGGGTAATCTAAATGGTTTTGGGGGCATTGAATCGGTTGTTATGAAGAATGAGCATTTCTTAGAAAGCCAGAAAGAAGATCAACAGAAAAAAATTGGAGTTTGTCTATTAATCAAACTTTTTTTATAAAAATGACGAGAATGTTTTGAGATTTAATGTTATTGAATATTAGCTTGCCATTTCATTAGATTTTTATGTATAGCATTAATATAATTCTACATATATATAAGTAAATAATGGTGTCTATTGATCTCATCAGATACTCATTTAGTTTTAAGAATAATACAATTATTAGGTAAAATTATTTACCAAATTTTTATGAATCCAATATTT
This sequence comes from Heliconius charithonia, assembly GCA_030704555.1. Classification (NCBI taxonomy): domain Eukaryota; kingdom Metazoa; phylum Arthropoda; class Insecta; order Lepidoptera; family Nymphalidae; genus Heliconius; species Heliconius charithonia. The sequence goes on along the minus strand of CM060826.1, from coordinate 19,856,737 downwards.
TGAATTGTTAGTTTCATGGACAAATGAGCATTGCATCCCATTATGAAAATATTTAAGTTACTCTTTATTTTTTCTAAATAAATAAAAGTAATATAGTCATTAGCCATAAAGGAAAATAGATTTGTTTGTATTTTAAGTAAATAAATACTGTTTTTCTATTGTTTTGTCATTTATATTACATATATATTTATTAATCACAAGAATGCAAAGTTGACATTGAGTCAACCCTAGAATATTTTCTTTATTTACACCTCTTGTGTCTTTTGACCCCAGTTTACAGGTAAATAGAAATTATCTACTTTACCAAACTAAAAAAACCTTTTACCATAGGTACCTTTCATAACATATAAGAAAATTAGAAATTGTCTTTATTCACGGTACCATTTTTGTTTCATCATACATATTATGTTTGTCATAATGTCACACATATATTTGACAAATTTTATACAAAACCAGGACAAAAAAAAACAATAATCCATTTATTTTATTTATTACAAAACAATTACGGTCTTTGACCAACGAGTAGGTACTATTATTCTTAAAGTTAAATAAAGCAATTGACAAATGTTTTACAAAATCAGTCTTAGTATTAAGAATGAACAATGGAGGGGTGAGCGAGTCAGCAGTCCATGGGCTCCGCGGCGGGCGCCAGCGCGTGCAGCGGCGCGGCCAGCGCGTGAGCGCGCGGCGGCGGCTCGGCGCCCGGCGCCCGCTCCAACAGCGCGCGCCGCAGCTGCAGATAGCGCCGCTTGAACGCGAGCCCGCAGCCGCGCGAGCGCCGGAACTCCACCACCGACTGCGCCTCGCCGCCCTCGCCGCCCACGCCTCCCGCGCCGCCCGCCGGCAGCGCCCACGCGCGCATGCGCACCTCGTCTGCGCACTCGATGGCGAAGATGCGCGGGTGCACGCGCCGCCACGCGCAGCGCGCGCCCGCCAGCGCGGCGGCCAGCGCGCGCAGGGCGGCGGCGTCGTCGCAGCGCAGCCACACGCGCGTGCCGCGGCGCACGAGCGGCGTGCAGGCGTCGGGCGGGGACGCCGGCAGCGCCTCGTCGGCGTGCGCGGGCTGCGAGTAGCTGAGCAGCGCGTCCATGTCGGCGGCGCTGAGGTCGGGCGCGTCGGGGGCGCCCCCCGCGCCCGCGGGCTGCGAGCACCACACGCGCCGCGCCCCGTCCGCTGTATAAACATACATATACATGAGCATTTAAATGGCTTCTAAATATTTGTTAAAACTCTGTAAACAAATCTAAGAAAATTAACATTATAAATTTAAATTGTCCAGTTTTTGTGTGTCAATAAAATATTGTACAATATTTTTCAAAAATTAACTATTGAAAACCTACTTACAGAGAATGAAATAATCAGTTATAATAAACAAAAATAATCGAAAAAAAAGTCGATCATATTAGAAAATCATTTCTGCGGACATTTATTAGTGTAACCGATTTTCAGTGTAACAGTTTTCAACATTGGACTCTGACAAGGTTCACGTTTACTGCTTCTTGTATTAAAATCAGTTCATAAATAAAAAGTTATTAGTGTAAAGTACATACGTAGTTGGACAAAATTGTTACATGCTAAAAAGTTATTTTATATAACTGTTTCATTGTAATTATTTATTTGTATGATGTCGGCTGCAGAAATATTTTTTCTGCAGATCTGAGTATATGGTTTGAATTTAACTCAATATATCAAAGCATTACTGAGATAAAGCTCTTGACAGACAAACAAACAGACGGCAAAATAATTTGATAAGGGTTACTTTTTGTCTTTAAAAGATAAAGAACACAGATTTCATGATTTAGACTTCTCCAATGTACGTTGACCTCATGACTGTAGAATCAATCATATTAAGGAAATTTTGAGAGACTACATTATTTTATAAGGTTTTTTTACCTATAGATGAAATTAACTAACGGGTATCGATAGAATTATGAAACAAAATTAATATATTTCACGTGAAATAAATTTAATTTTTTTTTGTACAAGACTTACAAAAAGTAAAAATTAGCACTGATCTCTCTTTCTTATACCGAATACTGAAGTCTTCATTTATCAACAGGGTTTGTTTTCAAGTGCATATACTTACTTATTTACGCGTTACCAAAAGAGAAACAAATCTGAACTGATTGTAATGGAACTAACATTGTAAGTTAGAAGGAATTATCAAACAAACATATAGGCTATTTTTTATCCCGAAAAATTGGGTTTGCACTGCGCGCGTACTTGTCGCCTCGGACCAACAGCAGAAGTGTATGGTAGGATTAAATAATATCTTCCATTCTGCCGTCATTAAAAGATGTGAAACGCAGAGCAGTACTTGCGACCACAGGTGTATGTATGCTTCAGGGGCCCAGTTTACAGACTCGCTCGCCTTCACTACTCCGGTCCATTGTAATTATAAATATCTATTTATAATAACCAATTTTGTTAACCACATTTATAATTAAAATAATAACTGATTAATTACACAAATTATCCAAATAGTCAAGGATAGCCAGTGACAGATCACACGTGGTACTCATAGCCACACCAGAGCCGGTCGGTCGTTTGTATGATCGCCAACAAATAAGTTGTAGGGAAGAATGAATAAGAACTGATAATAATGGCGTGATCGGAACGTGTAGTGTATAAAACTTATAGGCAACTTAATTTATGTACTGACATTTTTTTTCCAAGAGTCCTCACCAAAATGCAATAATGTATAATTGTCTTCAGACGATTTTTGCATCGACGCGATGCTTTGGTAATCTAGCTTTATGAGCATACACGTAACGTCATGGAGCTAAATCGCCAAAGCGTCGCATCGCGCGTCACGTCACGCCGGCCAGTCCCGCCGTCGCGCCGCCGTCACGCCGCCGTCACGTCAGCGCCGCCGTGCTGAGGCACGAGGCGTCTCTGAGACCACTCCACTCAGAGTCACCTAGTACCTGACACGACGCGCGCGGCCGTCGCCCGGTGCGCGGTGCGCGCTGTGCCGTGTGCCGTACTCACCGCGTCGCTCGTCGCGCTCCGCCTCCGCCAGCCAGCGGTCGGCCTGCAGCTCGTCCAGCGAGGCGCGCCGCGCGGCGTCGGGGTGCAGCGCGCGCCGCAGCAGCGCCAGCGCGCCCGCCGGCAGCTTGCGCCACACGCCGGCGGGCGGCGCGCCCGGCGCCTGCTGCGCGTGCGCGGCCCACGCGGCGTAGCGCGCGTCGTCGGCGGCGGCGCGCTCCCACGGCAGCTCTGCAAGCACAGGGCGGGTGAGGGCGGGCAAGCAGGGCGGTCGGGCGGCGGGGCGGGGCTGGCTGGCGGCTGGCCGCGCTCGGCGGAGGCGCGGCGCGACTCGTAACTTCGGTACCATAACTTTAGGGTACGAGGACACGCCTACAGCTAGGATACCAAAGAGACGACCCGCGCCGGACGCGGACGCGGCGTGCGGTTAGTGCTCGGGGCGGTCGCATGCTGTGGAACAAACACACAGTGAAGCAGAGAACGGGGCGCTGTCGCATGCAGTGGTACTGACCGCCGGCCAGCATGGCGAGCAGCACGAGCGCGGCGGCCCACACGTCGGCGGGCGGCGCGCGGTAGGGGCGGCGCGCCGCGTTCAGCACCTCGGGCGCCGCGTAGGGCACGGTGCCGCACACGCGCGCCAGCAGGCGCTCGCGCGCGCCATGCCGGAACACCGTGGCCAGCCCGAAGTCGGATATCTTGAGGTCGTCGGCGTGGTCCAGCAGCAGGTTCTCGGGCTTGACGTCGCGGTGCGCCACGCCGCGCGCGTGCAGGTAGGCGAGGCCGGCGGCGAGCTGGCGCATGAGGCGGCGCGCGGCGGCGGGCGGCATGCCGGCGTCGGGCTCGATGCGGTCGAACAGCTCGCCGCCCTGCGCGTACTCCAGGAACAGGTAGTGCAGGCGCAGGTGGCGGCGCTCGCCCAGACAGCGCAGCACGTGCGGGTGGCGCAGCGCGCGGTGCAGCGCCGCCTCGCGCGCGCCGCCCTCGCCCGCCGCCACCGCCTTCAGTGCCACGCACGCGCCTGTGCGCGAGTGCACCAGCAGCCTCACCCTACAAGTACAAACAGACTTCAGTAAGCTCAAATAGATCTCGGATCAGAAGCCGTCACGACTCATCTAACGGTGATTTACTTGTACGATTAAAATTTTATTGATTTCAATTTTAAAGTCACATTGAATGTCTTTTTTCTAAACTTCACGCTTTACCCTGCTAAGAACGGTGTGTTAAGACTCTCCGTTCCCCGTGTTCTATCGAATTCTCGAGGCATTGTGGTTGCAACGCCATACTTTTGCCTAAAAATTTCTTTGAGGACGATATTGCGAATGAAATATGAGTGGGAATCGTACCCACTACCTGTTGCGTTTACAATCACACGCTTGTGCCCCCTGCGCCACGACTGGCCTCAATGCGTCTCTTTTCTTTATTAATCGAAATTTATAAATTTAACAATATTATCCATACTTATAATTATTATAATTACACATTGTAACTAATTGTTGAGTGTTAAATATTATCATCGCGAAGATGTATGAGAAAATATATTACTGAGGGCATTTATCAAAATTTAATCAATGATTTTAAAAAAATGGTGTTTGTCTGTGCGTTTACATGTTTACATGTCATGTCAGAATCGACTTAACCGATTTAAGTGCAGTACATAAATAAAAAAAACCTTATATCTAATGAAAGTATTTGGTTCGGCAAAATTGCTACAGTTTTTTCATTGAATTGCTGTGATAATTATAATCTTTTTTTTTTTAAATGTAAATAATTCGCATTAGTAAATATATAACGGTGTAGATTCAGCGGGCGGACTCGAGAGCCGGTCGCAAGTTATTTAAAACAAAATGACCAAATAATAAAGTGATTGTTCCGGTAGTCTATATTATAATTAAAGGAAATTGTGAATTTAAAACAGAAGTTTAAATTTAAAATACAGCTTACTTTAACTTTATTTAATTTATTTAAATAAGTTAAATTAATAGATAAATAAAAATATTTTTCATTTTAACACTGTGTCTTAAACCAGAATTCACAAATAAACTAAATCTCCGTAACTTAATACATCTACCTAAAGAGTTGAATTCCATTATGCAGATCTAATTACTTCAATTTAAAACGAGGTAAAAAATAAGATTTAGGTCCACATTTGCAATCAAAACACGAGATGTTTAAAATAATTTGTTAATGTATATTCGTCGTGTCGTAATCTTAAATATTCATTAATTTTACAAAAACACATCAAAATATTTTAATTTTAAATCAATATAAAACAACAAACAACACAAAATTGCGGCATTGCTGGTGTTTTCTAACGACAGTAATATAAAGGTACACAAGGTGACGACGGTGGCGGCGGCGGCGGTGACGGTGACGGCGACGGCGGCGGCACTGACCGCGCGGGGTGGATAAACTTTCAAGGATGCGCTCGCCGCCATCGCCGCTAACAATCACTTTTTTCACCAAAGTTGCACTCTCAAATCTAGTTCCGCGTTAGATCGACACACCACGGGGCTCAGCTCTATAGAATGACTCAAAACGGCGCCTAAACACCACCACGCCACACAATACTAGCAATAAATAACTTCTTTCTTTTATTTCACCCAAAATGGGTACATATATTTCTCGCATAAGACAGAGAACACCTATTGTGTCAAGATACTCCACTCTCCACTGATGAGCTGGATCAAATGTTTGCAAATTGAAGGGGAAAAGGCAACATGTTTTTATAATATGGACATAATCTTTAGTATATATTAGAAACAAAATGCTGAATTTTGTGCCCCAAGGCAATTAGTACAAAAATTAAAAATAAGATCTACTAGATATATGTGTGTGAGGTTGATTAATTACTAGTGACTGCATTCATTAAATAATTATTACATGCATATTAGTGAAATATTTATTATATATTTTAAAATCCATTATAATCTGCATAAAGTTACTCATACAGGTAACATTGAACTTTATATAATTCTTTATTCCTAAAGTGAGCCTCTTTAAACAAACCACAATTTATCAGTAAAGTGATGACAAAAGTGCAGTTTTGTTTGTGACATTTATTGGTTGATTACATTTTAGTTGTACCACACATTAGATGGCTTAAGAAAACCAGTTTGAAATTAAGACAAGTTAATAATTTATGAAAAAGCAAAAAGAAAAAACATATATATATTACTCTGATTGAAATCATCCGGCAAACAGCAGAGTAGGCAGAGGTAACCTAAAGTACTATACCCATCCGTCTTAAGTATTTTGTCTTTTTATATATATATTACTTAAGACTGACTGCCCCACAAGGCAAATTAATAAATCAAGGTATTATTATGTAAATTAATATAACCAAAGCATATTTGTGTAAATATTTTTGGAATATTGTTTAGTAGATTGTGTATTTGTTGTACACCTCTCATTATTTTTCTTTTAATATCAAGCGAAACTTGAGAACCTGCAACCTGCAGTTCAAAGCATTTTAAATATAAGAATATGTCATTTCTTTTATCAATTCACTCCACACACTCATTTGATTTTTTGGACACTTTAAACAAAAAGGCCATAACGAGTTGTTTAATATTTAAAAGATGATAAAGATAACAACAATACGTAAATTGTTGACATAGAGTAACAACAATGGCACTCACTCTCCGTAGGCACCCTCGCCGAGCACCTGCGCGACCAGCCAGCCCTCCACGAACTCTCCACCCGCGGCCATGTCCCGGCGCCGCGCCTGCAACACCGGGCACTGTCACCACGCCGCCTGCCACCCGCCGCCAGCCCGGCACGACCACGCCGTCGGCTGGACCCGGCTCATTACCGTATGACAAATCACTCTAACCCCCGTAAATAGAAACTAATTATTCACGCTTGCCAAAGATAATCCTACTAAACATAATAATCACTAGCTGAAATCTTTATCTTTACTGAAAATAATTCTAAATGGCGGAAGGCACGTGGAGTTTAGCGAACAAAGCCTCTGCCGAACACAGCCGTCGCCCCGTCGGCCACCTCGCCCGATAACGGTAATCGCTTACCGTAAAAAATTCAAGATTAATATAATAAAGACGGAAAATGAACGTATGTAGCATACGAATCGAATTATTAAGTAACTAACCTTTTCAACGACTTCTACACCATTTTGCCATTTTCTTTTTCCTTCCCTCTACAATTCGTCCACCAATCGCCAACCAACCCGACCGCGCCATCGTTCCGTACGAGCTCAATCGGCTTTTTTTCGAATGAAAAGATCAATGGCTGCAATCGTTCAGAAATTCTCTATTTTAATAAATATTAAATATTCAAACTAATATTATACAATATATTAAATGAAATGTACATTTTTTTGTGTCTCCATATATCTTCTGAGTTACTTATAATATTTTAAATACCAATTAAAATAATCTGATTCAGCAACGGTAAGCTAAATTTTAAAAATAAAAATGTATGTAATAAAATTATTTTTTAAAATAAAATTGTTTGTTTGATGTTTATGTTTCGCAAATATTAGCTTTTTAAGAGACGTAGGCCAACTACATACATAAACCTATATTCTGCTAACTTCCTTTTAAACTGAATAAGTTGAAATTTTTCATATTATTACAATACCACCTGTCACCACCTATGTAAATGTTTGAATAGTTATTAATAACATAATATAATCCAAACCTAGAGGTACCCCTCTAGTACCTCTAGGGATAGATTGAATTATAGCGAGCGAGTCAGAGAGAACGGAGCGCCAAACCCAACGGTCTCTGGATACCTCTTTTGCCTCGTCCATTGTCATCAACATCTTCATACATGACTGTCGTTTCCATTTTCCGCCGAGTTCGGGAGCGTGTGTATGTTGATTGGGGAAGTCAACGCCGCGTTGTGTGTTGACTTAACTTGAGCGAAGAAATGAAAATATACATTTTAAATAAATATTTTATTTCGCTTACAGTCAGACACTTGTGCGTCTGCGCCACGACTAGCCTTAATTAAATGGCTTGATGAATTAGAGTAGTATATCTCAATAATTATATAAAAACGCTTTTTATGTGCGTTAAGACGATAAAAAAAAACAGATTCTTATTATATCCACAATATAATATTAACATGCATTGAATCTTTGTGCTATTTTTAAGCATAGCAACGATAAATATTTTTACCAAAGTAGCGAATGAATTTAGCTACACGAACTTCATTTACATTTTTTTTACTTACGAATAAAAAGCCTATGCACCATTTTATTTGTACAATTTTTTTTTTTAATTAATGGCCTGATTTTGCGATGACAGATTTTTTATTTTTAGTAAATGATATAAATTTTGACTTCGTTCTGAAATGTCTTACAATATCTTACGTCACGTACATTTTTATCAACTGTTTGTGTATCTGTATGACAGTTGGTGTACGCGGAACTAAAATACTTTAATTTTTAATTAAATTAACTTGCTTCAAATTTTGATAAAATTATGGTAAAGTATACACTCACGTATTTTGTACTGTTATTATCGATCTTTTTTTAATTTACGTTATTTTACAGGCTGGTTACTCCGAAGATCAACTTGCAGGTGAGTCATACAAAAGATATTTGTTAACTTATTTATTTTTTTAATAATTCACTAAAAGGGTCGTCTTAAATTAAATATTAACAAAAGGTAAGAACATTAAGGCACCGTCGCGCAGTGCCCTATGACTCATGTCAATCAAGTCTCTCACTAAAAGCATTGGCTCTTACAAGCGCCCTAGTTTCCTTATATGGTTTGTATTTTAAAACATTTTTACTTGAGGCCATTTACTGTGCACAGTATTGCGTTATCATCTTGTCGAGCAACATGTTTATGTACGAGCCACCTACTAAGCTAAAACTTACTTCAGTGGAAGGTATCTAAGTTTAGTAAGAATATAGGTATATTCTTATTATACTTAAAAACTATACATATTTTATTATTTTATAGAGTTCCAAGAAGCATTCCAGCTTTTTGACTCCCGTGGGGATGGTAAAATTCATGTGGCACAAATAGGAGATGCACTCCGCGCTTTAGGACAAAACCCAACCGAATCTGATGTCAAGAAGTGCACTTTACACCTCAAGCCTGATGAGAGAATATCATTTGAAGTGTTTCTGCCTATTTACCAGGTTATTTTTGACAACCTATAAATATGTGATAAGAAACAATGTTAATATCCAAATTATACCAAATTTTATCTATATTTTTTTAAAATAATTAACTTACTTTGTTTTACTGAGTAATTTGTATTAATATTTCCAATACCATTTGCAGGCAATTTCTAAAGCCAGAAGTGGTGATACTGCAAATGACTTTATAGAGGGCCTGCGCCATTTTGATAAGGATGGTAATGGTTTCATTTCTTCAGCGGAACTCCGCCATTTACTTTCCACTCTTGGAGAAAAGCTGAGTGATGATGAGGTAACATTTATTTTATATTTTAATATACACAACTATAAAGTTCACTATGTTTTTTTTTCCTCCTCCACATTTTTGAGTTACTGTCCTTGTGATAGGGAATGGGCTACAGAAAGATTTAGTATATGGGGCTTATATGTATTTAAGTATTTGATTGTTTATGTTTATATTATTTTATAATATTAAGTAAGTAAAATTTAAAAAAGAGGTGTTTAATGGGAAGTGGGGGAGGATATTTGTCAGAGCACCTCTGCAATCACACTGTGTATAATAGTGTGTGTATTTATTGTAGTATTTGTATGCAGGTGGAGCAGTTGTTGCAGGGACAAGAGGACTCTCAGGGGAACATCAACTATGAGAACTTTGTACACCTCATTATGCAGGGATAAATGGAAACAGACAACCTACCATCCACTGTTTTATAGTATTATGTAGTACTTTTTCTATATCTCTTCAATTGATAATGCATTTATTAAAATGGCTGCAGTACAATGGCTATACTATATAATATGACACCATGATAACTGTGATGTATTATAATCAAAAAGAGAAGAATATTCCAAACTCTACTTCTTTATGTATTTGACTAACAATATTTTTATTATTTCCATTACTATAATTTAAGAGCATATTCCAAGATTTTAACATAATTTTAATATATTTTGTGATTTAGTTAAGTTCCCTTGTACAAAGACATGGTTAATAAATATTGTAATCCAAATAAATTTCTAATAAATATGAACGTTTTATTATACTCTTAGCTTAGATTTGGCTTAGGTTAGTTGGTTTTAAAAAAGTTATAAAGATTTTTGTATATTTTTTAATTAAAAAAAATTACAAATACAAAAAATGCATCATTTCAAATTAACTCTAATATCAATGTCATAAACAGTATTATAATACGATAAAATAAAACGACACCTCTAAAGGCCAACTTAATTAGATAAGTATTCAGTACAGATTGTGGAGTTGAATACATTTTTGTTGCATAAATAAAGGTCGCGGCCGCATCCATCCATCCATCCAACCTACTTATGTGTTAGTATAAACATAACGAGGTTATGGTGCATGATTATTGGCTTTTTAGCGTTAAATGAGACGAAAAGCTTATTTTATTATAAAAGAAGCCCGAGAAAGAAAAATATTTAAAAAATATTAATAAAGTTTAGTTTCTTATATAGAAAGAATATAGTAAAAACTAGGATTCCTAAATATTATTTCAGTCAAAAAAAAAATTGTATCAATTTGCCATCCACTCGCGAAGCCACCGTGGCAAGAGTAATATAACACCCATAAATTGGTCGGCGTTGTTAAAGGAAAGCGTAAGGTCGTTTGTAAAAATCTCCCTACAAAGATGCTAACAAATAAATGAGTTGTAACAAGCGTATAAGAATTTCGACATAGCTCGATGAGAACGTATAGCTTAGTAGCGTCAGAGCGCTTGGAAGGTTTTCAAGAGGCGCGGGTTCATATCCCGCTGCGATCAAATTTTTATACGTTTTCTAAAATGTATTAAGCGTAAGAGAGCGATCATTTGAAAATTTCATACGAAAATCTCTACATACGTACATTATAATTTATAGGTATATATATTTATAGGATGAGGTCATATTTACTTAAATTTGTATTTCCATTTCTTCGCTCTGGTGTCGAGGCTAAGCGCGGCGTTGAGTTCTGCCACTCAACACGCAATGCCTCCAGAATTCGGCAGAATGTGGGGAACGTATTTATTTATTATATTTATATTATTAGGTCTATTTACAATTTAAATTGTGTGCTGAAATAAAACACTGGACTCGGTAACGAGGACTGTTGATAGATATAGACCTTGAAGAAGTACGGGCTAATAAACGTCTCCTACGCTCAGATCCTCACCTGCACCTGTGGCCGCGCTGGGCAAGCGGTCAGCAGTGAATAGTCAGTAGTTTGGCGGCAATTAGCGACGTCGAGGGAGCGCCCACAGAGCCGCGCGGCGCAGGGCGAGCTCGTCGCGCTTCCTGTCCGCCTCGCATTCGCGCGCGCCCCGCTGTCCGCGCTGGTCGTGATGAGACCGGAGCGAGCTCGTGCTGTGCCGGCGCTGCTGGCGGCGCTGGCGCTGCTGGAGAGCGCGCGCGCCGCGCTGCTGCCGCTGGACACGGAGCGCCTGCACGCGAGCGTGGGCGGCTACGCCGTCATGAACTGCCACCTGGACTTCCCTTTTGGAAATGAAATACCTTATCATCTGCAATGGGACAAAGATGTAAGTGCTCTCGGCCGCGAGCTACATATTCAGCTTATTCATTACATTTATTATGTATACCCAATTGTACCCAATTTAAATAAATCTTTATATTTACTTTTCATACTCTTGAAATAAACGTTACTATACTACGTAGATGATATCAAACGAGATAGAGACGCTCTCTGCGCCTCGATTCGAAAAGTTTCAAATTTGCCCCGTGCGATATAAATTATATATCTCAGAGGATAGAGAGATATATTTTATAATTTTGAGGTCGGTGCTAAGTAAAAAAAACAATAATTCGATATTGTAGTGAAAATTAATTTAGTTTTCGATTTATAGTGATGGGTAGACTTTAAAAGGATGTTTCTCAAACGAGAAGGTAGTTGTTGTACTAAAATAAAACTTCAATCGTAATTAGGTATTATTGTGCATACTAACATTTTGGCATATTGACAAGAACATACATAAAAATATTTAGGCGAATTGGGAATTGGGAATCGGTTTTTTTGTAATCGGTTGAAAATGAAAATATCCTCTTTTTTGAAGTTAGTTGAAAAGAAATCCCACGATGAGGAATCTCACTTCTAATACCAATTTTAACAATGCTTTTGAGGTAAATATATTTTTTACCAAAAAAAACTTCTTCAATCCCAACAGAACCAAACCAAATTTCCACCTAACTATACTTGAAGTGTATCCTTTCAAATAAAAAAAATGTGATTCTTTTTTTCTCTCTCTGGATCTACTATCACAAATGTACAGTTTTAGGCTGGTTGTAAGGCTCTTGACAGACACACGGACAGACAGACAGACAGACGAACGCACAACAAAATAATCTTATAAGAGTTCTTTTTTTTCTTATAAATAGTTATCATGTAGTTTTAAATTTATAAGCGTTTTTGTTGTCATACATACGTGAACGATTTTTAAGATACTATTTGCACGGCCGGTTTTTGATGCTTCCATATAGGTTGACTTTATTTATTAACTGTATATTTGATATCACATTTCTTAAGAAAGAGCTATAACTAACTCCAGCATTTTAATAATTATATTGTTATACGATAATAGTCGGTTTGTATAAGACTATATCTTTCCGTAATGGACACTAAAATGTAAAAATAAAAATTACCTCATAATAACCCATTTCAGGAATTAAAAAGCGTAAAACAACTTGTGTGCGGGAATCGAACCCACGATCTGTCGCGTTTACAGTCGCACTTTTGTGTTGTACACACCATTCGTGGCCACGAATGACTTCACAAACTTATAATATTAAATTTTATATTGGAACCGACATTATATCCATTAGTATGTGTAGTTAACTTAAGTAGTTTAACTTGCATAAAAAGTGTTCTAATTTAGTTTTTTTAGATATTATAAAATATTTTTTTAATTCTTGAAGTTGATTTCTTTTGAAATATTTTTTTATATAAAAATAAAAATAAACTTAATATATCTAGCCCATTGACCCGAGGCTAAGATTTCATGTTTTCATGGATGTAGGAGTAGGGAGGAACTTCAGAATAGTCTTATACCCACCATATTTTAAAATTAAAAAAAATTGGTCAATTGCGAGTGGCGTGCGCAAACCGATACACCGATCCGCTACTGTGCAGTGCTGTGAGCACATCATAGCAGATCATCAATCAGCGAACAAGTGTTCGCTTACAAATAAACAAACAACATGTGCTTTCTCTATTAGATTGCTCCTTCGACACCGGCTCCGTTGTCACCGGGAAACTAAAACCCACAGCAGGTACAAGGAGGAGGTGGTTAAGTACATATACGAGTATGTGTACCTCTTAATAGCAGAGATGATGTCCACTTGTTGCTATTCATTAATAGTTGTCCGTCATCCTCCTTTATGTGGTACGTACAGTGCGGGCGACGTGTGGGCCGGAGCGGAGAGGGACCGGGGGAGGGGGAGGGAGAGGGAGCTGTCGGCGCTCCCACTGCGTCGTCAGCTGTGTCGAAACACTTTTATTATGTGTCCACTTGTCAATAGCTACGTCGTCGCTGTGGACAAAGCTATACAACTGGCATACGGTAATGGCATACATTAACCCCCGTTTATACTCAAGTAAATCTTAAAGTCGTAGCAATAATCTCCGTCGGCCCGCGCGGCGCCCGGCGTCCCTCGTCAATTGTATTGTAAAGTGATAACAGACGAAGGCTTCTATTACTCGCGACCGCATTGCCGCGATTGCGGTCGTGTTCTTTGACGGTATTGCCGCAAGTTGGATTAAATCTTTACTACTTTATACTTATATTTATATCGTACTAGGGGTCTTAACTCCCTTCTAGCTTCGCTCACCAACCTCCCCCCGTCAACAGTCGGCTAAACCCACACAAACCTATGTCGGTCGAACCAACAAATCAGATATAGAATCCAGCTTTTGCAATTATTTTATTTAGTCTTGTTACACAGATCTCAATTCTATTTATAATTGCCCTGGCACTCAAGTTTTGGGCAGATGTAGGATGTGGTGGCGGATACGATGCATGGTCCGTACTAGATGTGAAGGCAGCTGTAGTAATCGACGGAACGAGGAGGCGCATGTCCTTGCCGACTCGGTCCCTATCTAGGCGTGTTCTTGATTCTAGCCGGCAAGTTTGAATGGTCTTGGACAGTAGCACTTTCTTGGGCCAGGGGCTTCGGATTCCTCAGTTGGCTGACGGCGTATAGGAGCGCAGGAGTCTGGTAAGCGGCGGGCTGCGACTGTTCCGGATCCAGCGCTCGAGTACGATCGTTGATAAACATTTATTTATTTATTTAAAACTTTATTTTAACAATAACAACTGCTATATAGACAAAAAGAAGAAGAAAAATGACAAACAAAAAATACTAATAATAAAACAAGATCAATCATCAGATAATCAGAAAGGTGGAATTTCCTGGTGTGGTCTTTTGTGTTCGGGTGAGCTTGCTTTGGTCCTCGCATCGTCGTCTTCTTCTGGTTGTGGTGATGATGAGTTATCCTTAGCAGATGGCAGGTGCCGTGTCTTTTGTGCTTTTATATGAAATCCAATTTAAGCACACCCAAAATGAGTAACAAAATCGGAAATTCGTTTTTGAACCTTTTTGTGGGACGGATTATAATTAGCGATATTATCGAAAACATTTATTTACGGCGTAGATATAGGTATATGATTTGAATTTCAACTCGATATTTCCAAACGTTGAGATATAGGCTCTTGACAGACAGGCAGACAGACAGACAACAAAGTGATAGACTTTGACATAACGGACAATAAAAAGCCAAGGGCATGCGAACGTCTGCACATAAGAATTTATATTGTTTTATAGATTATTGTTTTTTTGTCAAAATTTTGTTCAAAAATATGTATAAATGTGAGGCCAGTCGTGGCGCAGTGGTACATAGTGTGACTGTAAAACCGACTGGTTGTGGGTTCGATCCCTACTCGAGGAGATGAAATATTTACTTAAATTTATATTTTCATTTCTTCGCTCTGGTGTCGAGGCTAAGCGCGGCGTTGAGTTCTGCCACTCAACACGCAATGCCTCCAAAATTCGGCAGAAAGTGGGGAACGGAGTGTCTTAACACTAGGTTCCCTCTGCCTACCCTGCTGTGTGCGGGATATAGCGTGAAGCTAATTTTAATTTAATTTTAATTTAATATGTATAAATGTATAAATAAAGTACGTTTTAATGTTTTATGTAAATGAACAAACCAAATTTTGTCACAGATTTAAGAATTTAAAATTCTTAAATCTATGATGCATAGGACAAAATTTGGTTTGTAAATTTACATAAAATATTAAAACGTTCTTTATTTATAATATAAATATTAATATTATATTAATATAAATATTAATTAATATTACACAAAACTTAGCATTTTGGTAAAAAAAAATGAGTAATGCTTATAATCTTTTTTCCATTCTATAGTGACTAATTTTCTCGGCGAGCCTTAACTACCTGACCACATTTTTCTTCCTTCTTTCTGTAACATCTTTGCTGGTTCTTCTTTTATTTTGAGGTACACTTTGTGGATTCAGTCAGTTAAACCGACTACGCATACTCTAAGAAGAGATCGCATCTCGCACAATATCCGTCTCTCTTACATTCTTCTCCTGTAATATTCACGTTTCGCTGGCGTAAAATGTATGTAAAAATAAGTTTACTTGAATATAAAATACCTTAAAGCACTAAAGATAAATTATCTATAGAACATGTTCTAATGGACTTGTGATCAGAATGAACTGAATTCAAATTGAGTAACAAAACGATATAAACGTTGTAAGAGTTATGTTTTAGAAGGTAAGACTCCGCTCTCGGTACGTCTGTCCGTCTGTCACCACGTATCTCACGATTTGTAGAACAACTGATTTAAGAGATATAAGAAGGCTTAAATACGACACACGTGATCTTTTTGCCATTTTTAATGATAATAGTATGGAACTTGTGGCCAAGTGGCCGACTTTTAACAGGTGTTACTCTAAATGAAGAATAGAAAGTCCCCAACGATTCGAAAGGCTCTACTTAGTATGTGGTGAAATGGTTCAAGCTGATCGGGATACTAACAGTTACTCGAAACACTAAGGCCATATACTGCTTATTTTGGCACTGGACGACATTCTCTACAGGTGCTTGGCTAAACTTCGGTTCACGAGTTGAGTTCTGGCACCGCGGGATCGTCGGCGGACACGACGCCAAAGTTGTTAGGTGCAGGCCGTGGTCGGGCTCAAAACTGATGAGAATGATAAGTTGATAACCAATAATCAACCCACAACAACGAGCTACGCGTCTACGAGTGTAGACAATCGCTCTACAAGTGGCTCTACATATTATCTTTACTATTAATTGAGAAACAATGAAAATATATTGTTGTTGCTACGTATGTACGTTTTTGATACGTATTTATACTTCAGATCAAGACAATGTTCTTTCATCCGCGGGCTTCAAGGATTCATATATAAGCGTCTTGAGCCTCAAGGGGAAAGGTGCCATTGTTTTATATTGCTAGCTCAGTTTGTGCTATTTTTGTAACATAATAGTTTATGTTACAAGTATAAGTACCTATACATTAGTAAATGTTTATATGTATATATATAAGTACATGTATATACGTGTAATATATAATGTAAAGTCCAGTACTCCTAAGGTGCGTGGGAGAGGGCAGCCGAGTGCGTGAATCGCTCGGCTCAAGGAGGTGCCTCCGTCGCTGGTGACATTGCTTCACATTAGGCGATTACGTAGCGCGGTCCGGCGGCGGCGGGCGGGGCCAATTATCCTGTTGAGTACGTGAGGAGGGGGGTACTCATGGGGGGAGGGGGGGAGGTGCACGCGCGCGGCCCGCACCTGCGCATTCCTGCACCGCCGCACCGGGCCACCTCTGATGCTTCGTTCGGCTGATACAAATATATAAAGACATCAAGGACATCATCAGTAATAGTAGAGTGTCCGAGCTCCAAAGCGCTCCGCCGAGTGACCTAATCGTGATATTCACGTTTGAGGTGAAGATTATTGTACCTTGTTAAGTCGACTTCCCGCTGACCGGCGACACGCGCTCAGCGCGGAAGAGGCAGGAAGCGCTATAATTTAAATGACCTACTATTTACTAGGCATGATGAAATTATACAAATCTTCCGAGAGTCGCGCCCTCGCCGCCCTCTCCGCCGCCCTCTCCGCCGCCGCCGTTAATTACATACGTCTTGTCGTTAAATTGTGAATCTTGTTTTAGGTGCACAACTACTTATGTTCTTCCGGTTTTTTTTTTATATAAAAGTTAGGTAACATTATTGTGATGAAATCATTAAAGAAATTATTCGAAGTAATACCTTTTTGGCGGAACTCGAATACCATTGCGATAACAGAGTTTGTCTTTTGAGGAAATCCATTAATTAAGTCATTTTTCAATGAATGCGGGAAAAAAAATGTGATGTTTTCTATGTACTTTAAATAGATGATGATGGTATATGTGTGACGACTGACGGTGTAATAGGTACCTGGTAGGTACCTATTACATTCTTTAAACAACATTACTTATCCTGTTTCCTTCTTTTAATCAAGATAAGAAATTCGTCAGTGCTACAAGTTGAACTCTCACTAAAGCAAAAATAGTTGTACTGCTGTTACTAGACTGTTGTACACTATACGTTCAGTCACTCTTCATATATACATTTTTCACACTACATTCTAGTTTTACGCATCTAATTAACTATTTCACACTTCAAATTCATCAAATTTTCTTTTTTTTCGGCCGTATTGGCCGATTTATTCTTCTTGGAAAAAAAATATAATACCTTCGCCATAATAACTTCGCTTACAGTTTATCCCCTAAATATTTAGAAAAAAGATAGTGATAAGGATATTTCACTTTTGTAGGGAACTATTATTTATATTTATAGTTTTAAATAAAATACGTGTCATTTATATATTTATATACATACAAGTACATACATACATTTAATATTTCCCGCTGCCGTCGATTGGACCGGTGAGGAGTAATATAATATTTACTCCTACCCCCTTGTCGACGGCATATTTAATTATCGCTTAGCTTAGCTTAGTCGATGCTTGCCCCTCGATGCGCTTTCCATACGTTCCTTTGTCTTATATTGTTATCTTTTGTATTCTGTTATACGAGTATATATATTGTTGTGGTTGACTTTCCTGTATTTGTGTTATCACTGTACGTACACTTCAAGCGTGAGTGAGTAGACTTTTATTATTCACCATCGACACTCACAGAGTCACCATCAACCGATGTGACAGTACTTAAATATTTAACAAATTTATTATATTTTAAGTTCCACGGTGTATCCAACATTAGCAAAGTGGAAGGTGGGTACCTGAAAACCTAATGTAAAGACACTCCGTTGTCAATTAAGACACACGAAGGAAAAAAATATTAAATATTTCACTCTCCCAAGTCGGAATCAAACCCACGACGGAAATACCTATAGATACATAAAGTTAGTGAGTATGCTGTATATAGTAAATAGCGTTTATTTCTGTTTTAATGTGTTGTTAGGGTGAAACAATCTTCTCGTGGTACAGCGGCGAGGGCGAGCCGCGCGTGGCCGACCGCTGGGGCGGGCGCGTGCGGCGCGCGGGCGGGCTCGGCCTGGGCGGCGGCTCCGTCAACGTGAGCGCCGTGCGCGAGACCGACGCCGGCCTCTACCGCTGCCGCGTCGCCTTCCCCAACCGCACGCCGCCCACCCGCAACAACGGCACCTTCTACTATTTGGACGTCGATGGTGACATTCATTGACATTTTTAGAGAACTTCATTTTTGTTTCTACCGTCTTTGTATGGGATGTTCATTTCACATTACTTGTTTATGTCGCAGGAGGAAACTTGATCGTCACACCTCCTATGAACACTACGGTACTGGAGGGAGAGCGCGCCGAGCTCGAGTGCTTGCCGAAGAGTCCAGATTGGTCCGTGCAATGGTATCGCGAGGGCGTGCCGCTGGAAGCGCTGCCAGAGTTGGCGTTGAGGACGGATATGGCGGTGAATGGGAGTCTGGTGGTGCGCACGACCGTGAGCACTGACCTCGGGGAGTACGAGTGTCGCATCAGTGCTCCGGACGGGCAGGTGCAGAGCGCCAGTGCCTTCTTAGACGTTCAGTGTTCGTATAATTACAGCTATTCAACACAATTTATGTTTAGACACTTTGTATCGTAACACGTCAATTTTGATAATTTTCAGATAAAGCTAAAATTGTTCACTCTCCAAAAGAAAGATATCTGCCATACGGGAAGGCGGCGAGTCTCGATTGCCACTTCAGTGCTAATCCACCTTTGACTAATTTACGTTGGGAGAAAGATGGATTTTTGTTTGATCCGTACAATGTTCCCGGAGTTTTTTACAGCAGAAATGGCAGTCTGCTGTTTAACAGGGTACGTACTATTGAACAAACGTATTTATTAAAATATATTATTAATATTATCAAAAACGATATTAAGAATTTTTGTATTAGGTAGACGAATCACACGAAGGACTGTATTCATGTACTCCGTACAACTCTCTGGGTAGCGATGGTCCGTCGGCCGGCGTGCGCGTGCGCGTGCAGCGTCCGCCCGCGCTGGCAGTGCGCCCGCAGCCCCTGTACCTGGTGCGACTCGGAGCCGCGGTCACGTTGCCTTGCTCCGCTGCTATAGAACCGCACTACGCACTGCCGGCCATACGCTGGACTAAGGTGTTTGGTTTTTTAATGACTGTCAAATATGTAAAATATGAAAACGCTTGTAACTGACGCTTTGTTTTAACTACTAAAGTTTAGTTCATCAAAATCGGTTCATTAAAAAAAAAGTTATCGTCATTTGAATGAACTCAAGGCATTAGCTTGCCTGCGAATGTTATATAGCAATCGCGCTGGTACGATTCTTGGCTAAAGAATGACATTCGAATCGTCTGCGTTATATGACTGTTGATAAAAATATATATTTTTAAAGCACTATCGTTCAGAGTACAAACAATAAAGTAAAGTAAACAACATTGAATTGTTAGAGAAGGTTGCGTTCATAAATCAAAACAGTTAAATTTTAGTCGTAATTAATTCAACAGATAGATAAAGACCGATTTGATCTTCAAAGAAATATTAAGTAATTACATAGTCGTTTGTTTGTTTGAAATAAATCTATATAAAAATGTCTAAAAACATTCTTTCTACGTGTACTTTGTAATAACTACATATTTACAAATTGCACATTTAGCTAATAATATATGTAACTAATATAAAAACTGTATAGCAAATAATGTACAATCATTACAGTTATTTTACAAACAATATTACGAATCCTTCAAATCAATAATTTAACACGTGAGGCTTTTTCTGAAAGGGTAAATTAAATTATTATATACATTACATAGGTAAAACGAACGTTACAAACAAATAAACGTATAAGAAATAATTAGCTTTGTAAATATTTTTATAAATATCAAATATCAACATTGGTCGTATTTTTTAATTCAAAACATTCAAATTGAGAAATTACGATACTACATAGTAAAAAAATCATATTAGGCGAAGCCGTGGGCGGGCCGCTAATGTACAATAAATTATAATTTTAAATAGTACTACAGTTTTAATATTTTAAAAATCTTATTTTATCGGTATGGTGGACAGAAGGATGGCAGCGAGTTGCCAGCAGGTCGCTATTCTTTAAATGAAGGCAACTTGACAATTAGTGAAGTGTCAGAGGAAGACCGCGGCGTGTACGTGTGCTCGGTGAGGAACGAGGCCGACGAGCTGGCGGTCGAGACCGAGCTGCTGATAGAGAACGTCCCACCTCGCGCTCCTTATAACCTCAGCGCTCTACCTTCTCTTGATTCTATCCACCTCTCGTGGGTGCCTGGTAAATAATAAATGCTGTTAATTTGGACTCTAGGCAAAACGACTTTCATGATCGTAATATATAACTGATAGTGATTTCTACATTAAGGTCATAATGGGCTCGACGTCGAGTACAACGTGTGGTATCGAGAGCGCTTGGACAGCGAGTGGCGCACTATGAAGATCCTCTCCCGCGGCGTGACAGATGCCACTGTGATAGGGCTGCACCCGGCCGCCGAGTACGAGCTCCGGGTGCTCTCGCAGGACCATATCGGGGACGGACTGTTCAGCAAACCTATTTTTGTTCGAACTTTAGGCAAGTATAAAAACTTGGTGTACTCTATGTGCATATAGGTGTATTAAGTGATATTGTATTTTATATGAATTCGATTCTTAGTAAGATGTTAATGTGTTTATTTTACAGATTTTTTTTATGATTTGATCCCATTGGGGCCAGGGGCACAAGGACGTAACGCAACGTTTGTGGGTTCGATCTCCACTCTAAGAAATTAATTATTATTTATTAATATTTTTAATTCTTCGCTTTGGCACCAAGGCAAAAGCTCGGCGTTGAGTTCCACCACTCGACAGGCAATGTAACGAAAAAGTCAGCGAAAATGGGGAACGAAATGTCTTAACACTAGGTTTCTACTGCCTCACTTGTCAGGTGTAATCGAGCAGGTTTCAAAGCAGGCAGGCAAGCTTATTTTTTTATTATCCAGATCCTATGTTGGAGGAAGGGGAAGGCGCCACAGTTTTCGTGTCGTCGGCAGTCACGGAAGGCCCCACAGGCACGGCGGTGGGGGGCTCCACTAGCGGCGTGGTGGCCAGCGTGGCCAGCGCAGGAGCGCCCGACGAGCTGTCGGTGAGCGTGCGCCTCATCGAGGAGGGCGCGCTGGTGCGCTGGACCCGCGGCGGAGACGCGCGCTGCACCGTGCGGTGGTACGACGCGTCCGGGCCTGAGCGCCGCCTCCTCGCCACCGTCACTACGCAACAGGACTATATACTTGGTTAGAAGTTACCGACATATATTTATAAATGATCATAATAATTAGTTTGTTGTCCGTCTATCACGACTCGGTGAACGAGTCCCCCTCGTGCCGGTTTAACATTCTGCATTTATAATAGATTGATTATTATATAATTTATACATTCAATCATTTTTCATAATTAAAAATTCAGAGGTCAGTCGTGGCGCATTGACACAAAGTGTGACTGTAAAACCGATTGTAGATTCGATCCCCACTCGAGGAGATGAAATATTTACTTAAATTTATATTTTCATTTCTTCGTTCTGGTGTCAGACAAAGCGCGGCGTTGAGTTCTGCCACTAACACACAATGCCTCCAAAATTCGGCAGAAAGTGGGGAACGGAGTGTCTTAACACTAGGTTCACTATGCCTACCTTGCTGTGTGCGGAATACAGCGTGAAGCTAATTTAATTTATTTTTTCATGAATTCTGAGAAAGAGCATGCACTCTGTGGTTGTTTGAGAGGATGTCATCGGCGGCATGTGCCCCGTCTCGTTCCTCAAAAAGTGTTCCTCTTCCTCCTGGCATTTATTCCGGCTGTTGGCATGGTCTGCCTTCCTACTCAACCTACTCCACTTTGCACGGTCTTTAGCGTCCTTGGTGGTTAGACCATTGACTCTC
The DNA here is from genome assembly GCA_030704555.1 of Heliconius charithonia. NCBI lineage: Eukaryota > Metazoa > Arthropoda > Insecta > Lepidoptera > Nymphalidae > Heliconius > Heliconius charithonia. The sequence continues at coordinate 19,834,161 of CM060826.1, read as the reverse complement.
ATATCCTGTCCTGTCTCATATCCTCTCACGACATCCACACAGCGCTTCCTTAGGCATCCGGGATGTCTCACTTCAGAGACTTGGTATACGACATGGTTCTTAGGCCGGCGCGTAACGTGGCCAAAACATCTCAGACGACACTTAACCGCTACGTCACGGACTCCAAGGCTAACTCGGATGAATGTGTATGCGGTCAGACTGCGTTACGCCGCACATCCACCTCAGCATCTTCATTTCCGCGACGTGAAGCTCCTGAGTGTTACGAGATAGTGCTGGCCAACATTCGCTGCCGTAGAAAAGAACCGATCGGACGACGCTCTTGTACATCAGACCCTTGGGTTTGGGCGGTATCTTGCTATCGCAGACCACACCAGTGACCTCCCGCTATTTGGTCCAGGCAGTGCTTATCCAGCTATAGACTCGTGCATAACAGATCCGAGGTACCTGAACTTTTCCGATTTAACGGCTGGTTCAGGACCTGTATGGATTTTGCTTGAGTCCAGGCTCCCGCAGGCCATGTACTCGGTCCTTCGACACATTTAGTTTAAGACATATCCTTTCTAGGTTCACTTTACGCTCTAGCATCAGTCGGTTCTCGTCAACGAGTGCTATGTCATCGGCATTGATGATGTCATCAACCATGAAGGCTGGTTTTGGATGTGAGCCGAGACAGTATCGAGCACTACATAGAATAACGGACTAAGAGCCGAGCCCTGGTGAACCCTTACTGTAATCTGGAAGGGCTTAGTATCGCCATCAGCAGTCTTAACTATGGAAGCGGAAGTAGTACATGTCTCTGATAATCTTAATATAGGCCTTAGAGATCCGTTTGGATCACAACGCCCACCAGATACAATGACGAAGCACACAGTCAAAGGCTTTCTACAGATCTAAAAAGGTCACATGCATAGCTCTCTTTTTACCCTGTATGCTTCCAAAGTTGTGAGGGCGAAAATGTCGTCCAGTGCCCGATCCTGGCTGAAATCCACATTGAGACTTGGAGATAGTACACTCTCGGCAAAGCCTAAAGTCGATCATACGCTCGAAGAGCTTCATGTTATGACTCATACACTTAATGCATCTATAACTACCACAACCTTCAACACTGCCCCTTCCCTTTTAAGTAGGTAATAAAGCTAAGCCGCCACTGGTGTGACATCATTCCAGTGTTCAAGATATGGTTAAAAAGGTTAGTAAGCATGAGCACACCAAAAGGTCTTTTCTTTCATGTATCGAAGGCAATTACGAGTTTCGTCAAAGGTTATTGAGGCAATAAGTCCGAGGTTAGGTGGTGAGTCGTGATGAAGAGTACTTACATGGATGCTGAGCTGCTCAGGATCCATGTACTCTTTATTACCCATGATGTCATCCATGTAATAAGCTTCACGCTGTGTCCGTCACACAGTGGGGTAGACAGAGGAATCCTAGTATTAAGGCACTCCGTTCCTCACTTTCCGCCGAATTCTGGAGACTGGCAGCACTCAATGCCGCGCTTTGACATCAGAGCGAAGAAATGGACGTATAAATTTAAATAAATATTAATTTACCTCAAATGGGGATCGAACCCACAACCAGTCGCGTTTACTGTCACATTTTGTGCCCCCACGCCACGACTGGCCTCAAAGAATATACTGTATTGTAACTTTTCAAGTATGCAATAAATACATTTTATCTTATCTTATAATATTATACCATTTATAATAGTAGGTGATTGTGTCGTTTTATGTACATCTACATTACATAACCGAAAACGGTGTGTTTAATCAATTACGACTTAAACTTGACTGCTATGATTTATGAAGGTAATCTTCACCAACCATTCAATGTAGTTTATTGTTTGTACTATGAACAATAGTGCTTTAAAATATATATTTTTATCAGCAGTCAAATAATTAAGACGTTTCGAAAGTCATTCTTTAGCGCTCTTTATCATACCAACGCGATTCAGGAAATGATGCTTTAGCATCGAGATAAGCCTTAAGTAATTATTAATAACTTAAATTGTAACTGTTCGGAAAGTAAAAAAAATGCCATTTTTGTGTTAAATTTCACTCGTAAAGTATTGATTGGTGTGAACATTTGACTTGCAGTGAGCGAAGTGGAGGAGGGCGCGAGCTACTGGGCGCGCGTGGAGTGCGGCGGGGCGGGCGCCGGGGGGGGCGGCGTGCGCGTGCCCGAGTACGCGCGCCTGCGCGGCGTGGCGGTGGGCTCGGCGGCGGCGGCGCTGCTGCTGGCGGCGTTGGGCGCCGCGCTGTGCCTCGCGCGGCGACGCCTGCGCCCGCACGCGCACGACAAGCGCTCGCGCTGACTCAGAGACACTTTTGTAGCGCAGTTGTTGTCAACTATAGTATTCGTTATTTGTACATAAACAGGAGTTTTAATTAATTAACAGCCGGCATACTTGTTGGCGTCTTCAGTAATGTTACAATTTATAAACTAACTTTTTTTTATCTAAGTTTGTTACCAATTTGGGAACTTATTATGAATTGTTATTTGAGCAGAATTATTTTATTACAATTAAAATTTTATTCTGCATGAATAAAAATTCTATATAAATTTATTGAAATATTATTTTGTTGCATTAAATTTAATTACAAGTACTGTTTTGAACGGACGGCCGAGGACTTAGTTACACGAGGTGGGGCGGTGGTAGGTGCTTATATCTACATCCGTGGCCGAGAAGCGCAACTTGCTAAAAATAAACGTATTAATATTTATATTGTTTTTATAAAATGTCCTTACACTACAATTTTTTTTTGAAATATGTAAAAAACATAATACATACAATATTGTATTAAAAATGTTAATATATGATATATTATAGTATTATATGTATTAAAATCAAAGGTCCGCGTTGTAGTAACGAGTACGCAACTATGTATTCACATCGCAAACAATCCAGCTGAAAATGGATAGGACTGCCATTTTTTTTTCTATTTTTTGTAACCACTGAGAATAAGGCAGTTTCATTATATTGTGTTTCATTGTATAAAATTTAAAGTAATAATTTAATATTATAATTAAATTAGATATATTAATCAATGTCCGATTTAGTATATTTAAATGTATTTATACTCTTTCCTACCAGCACACAAAACAAGCCCTATAGTCCGTGAGAGTTACCAGTCACGATTCTTCAATCACCTGTCTTCAAGACGAGCTGACTGTTAATACAGTCCAAGGCAAACGTAAAGCAGAGTTTTTGCCTCTAAATGTTATTTTATCAACATTGTCTTGAAAATTCGACAAAAAGTGGAAAACAGAGTGTAAACACTAGATTCCCTCTACCTACCGCTAAATGCGGAGTAGGTAATACAGAGTAAAACTAAAAAATGTTAAATTGATACAATTCTGAATGTGTAAAATTGTTTTACAAATAGAAATACCAATCTCTATAAATCTTATATTTTGAAGCACACAAAATAACAAAATAGTGCAGCCGTTTTTTACAAAGTACCTAAACGGATTGAAACATATAAATGAAAGATGTTCTTAATAAATCGCTTTATTACAAAAGTCTATCATCACTCGACAGCAATATCCAGACTAGTCTGTAAGTCGCAAACTGCACTAATCCTACGAGTATACATTAAATTTTACATTAGCTTACCTCCTTCCATCTCTACGGAGTCCATTACTAGAGCTCGCACTCGCGAGTCCTGCTTAAGTAACTACTTACAACATTGTTTGTATCTTTTGAGCGTACTTTAAAGTAAACAAAATTAGTATATTTTATTAAATGAGTTAACAATTTTAGTTATGAGTGACACAGGCTCAAAGAGAGTGACGTCACACACGCACAGACTGCGTTCTGCATCTCATACTTTAATATATATACGTATATAAAACAATATCTCGCTATTAACATAAATGCACTGCATCAATCAGAACGCGATGCAAACAATTTTAATTCTATTTACGTATAGGCCGCCCCGTACGCCTACAACAGGATCGCTCATACATGTTATTTCCAAAAAACCCTACTTAATGTAACTTTTGGTGTGGAGCGGGAAGTGACGCGTGATATGTCTCCAGCAGGCAGCAGCTCGCCTTCCCACTTATACATACGGTACGACACAGACGTGGATATCGTCTGGACGCTTAACCTACTCTTATATATACCAACGCGGGACTTCCCCGCACGAGCCTTCTGAGATTTGCTCCCACTTACAGTAATTTATAGAGTTTTAGCCTTTTCTAACAAATCATTTATGAATTTCTGAAAACAAATAAAAACATTTTTATAAATAATGCGCACGCAATTTGATTCTCATAAATTACAAACAATATATAAATTAAATTGCCACTCACATGTACATCTTTTTGTGGCTTCTTAGCGTCTGCTAATAATGTCTGGAAACAAATAAAACATAATTTATTCACAAACACTTTCAAGTCGCTCCGATACTCTAGTAATACAGAGTTAGCAGGAGTCTCACCGTGAGATGGCGCCGCCGTATCTCGTCGCTGTCCATGTCGAGTAGCTCGTCCACGTCCACCTCCACCTCCTGCGAGTCGGCGGCCGCGTCGCTCTGTAGACAATTATCACATATCCCTGATGAGTGATGGGAAATAAGGACTTAAGCTGTAAATGTATGCATTTTCTGTGTTATTAAACAAAGCGCGATAACAGGCTGTAAACACGAAGTGCTAGAGGCACTTGAATGGCGCAAAAGCGAATAGTGGAGTGTTTTACACTCTGTTTAAATTATTATAGGAGTGAAACAAAGTGTTTTCAGAGTGAAAGTAGGTGACCTGAAGGTGAATTGCCTGCTGTACGCAGATGATGCAGTGCTTATTGCATCATCAGAATGCGAGTTGCAGGCATTGGTCACCACTCTGAAAGAAGGGTGTGAAAATAATGGTCTAAGCCTCAATGCGAATAGGACAAAGGTTCTTATTTTTGAAAGAGATGAAGAAAGGACGGAATGCAAGATCAGTGTAAATAGTAAGACATTAGAACAAGTGAATGAGTTGGTATACTTGGGAAGTATGTTCAGTAGAGATGGAAGATACGAGATGGATGTGGAAAGGCTTATTGCTGCCGGAAACAGCCACGCGTTTGGCCGTACAGAATGCACTGTTGGTACCGACGCTGTTATACAGCAGCAAAACGTGGGTTTTACAGAAGAAGAATGAAAGAAAGATGAATGCCGTGGAGATGAGATCTCTTCGTAAGATATGCGGAGTCAGCTTAAATGATCGAATCCGCAATAAAGAGATATTCAGAATGGCAGGTACTAGCGAGGATGTCACAGTGAGAATAAAGAAGAATGTGCTCAGCTGGTTTGGGCACGTCGAACGAATGAGTGGTGAAAGAATGGCAAAAAAGATTTATGATGGAAAAGTGAGTGGTAAGAGAGAAGGGGGAGACCTCGGTCGATCTTCGAAAACACAGTATTTTGATACTAACGGAGGAAGGTCACGCAAAAAACATGAGGGCCCCCGAAGGGCATGTATGAAGAGGTTGACGACAGTGGACGAGGGGAAAGAGCTATGTAGACTACCCCGCTAGGGATAAAGCGTGAAGCTAAGTAAGTAACTTTACACTATACTTTATACAGTGGAGTTAAACGAATTAACCTACCGGAGTTTCGTATAGTTTCTGAAGCTCGTCGTAGAGCCACATCTCAACAGCGAGGCGTTTTCTGATCAGTGCCATCTGGTGGCTCCCGTATTTAGCTGTTAGAAATTTTTCTCTTCTCTCCTTCACCTGAAACATGTTGTAACATGTTTGTAATTTTCTTGAATATCATATGAACTTACATATTACGATCACTTAAAAAGAAACCGGTCAATTGTAAGTCGACATTCCCTAACCTAAGGTTCCGTACCAATTTCCTGATTGTAACCGGGAATTGCCAACAATTTATAAAAGTTGTCAAACATAACTTACTTTTCTGTCCGCCCGTCCGTCAGTCTGTCAGTCTGTTCGTTTGCCCGTCTATCTGTCTGTATGCCAAGAGCCTTTATATCAGAGACACCTTAGATCAATTGAAATTCAAACCATATACTGAGGTCCATAGTCTCTTGATTTCCTGACAAAAACTTAAGTATTTCTACATTACATAAAAAATATATGGCCGTTTATATCGCAAAAAACGAGTATTTCGACACTAAGGAAATGAAAATTAATAGGGTACTTCTGGATATTCTAGAATTATAAAGTTGGGCAGCGACATAATAAAATAATGGCCTTAAAAGGGGAGCAAAATTTGTATTAAAGCCACTAGTTCTAGTGAGATATTAGATGAAAAGCCTAGGTGTGCATATTCCAATTCATATTTTATGTATTTTTTATGACGCACTAATTATACAGAACCCTCGATAGGTGAGCCCGACTCGCGCTTGCCCGTTTTTTTTTTTTTTTTGAGGAAGCTTAGAGGTCGTGAGAGTTTAGCATCTATTTTACTTACTTCGCCCTTGTCGCTAAAATTGACATGTAATCCTGCCTTGGCGGGTGACCGCTCGGTGGGCGACAGTGCGGGGTGCGCGGGGTGCGCGGGGAGGGGCGGGGCTGCGCGTGCGCGCGCCGGGAACGCGCCCGCTGCCGCCGCCACGCCGCACTCCATGCCGCCGCTGCTGCTGCCGCCGCTGCGGCTCTGTGAACATGTTCACGAGTCACTTGTGCGGATACGGAGACGGCTTACTCAAATTACCTAACAAGAAATGTTAATTTATCTAATTTATTGTATAACATCGTGCGAATGTCTTGGTGAACCGACCTCACATCCCAACATCGACCCTCAGCCAGAGATGCGTCGTAGGTATAAGAAATTACATAAAAGCTATTAAATCCTAGTAAATAAATAAATCAGCTTCACGCTGTATCCCGCACACAGCAGGGTAGGCAGAGGGAACCTAGTGTTTTTTTTTTTTTTTAGACACTCCGTTCCCCACTTTCTGCCGAATTCTGGAGGCATTGCGTGTTGAGTGGCAGAACTCAACGCCGCGCTTAGCCTCGACACCAGAGCGAAGAAATGGAAATATAAATCTAAGTAAATATTTCATCTCCTCGAGTGGGGATCGAACCCACAACCAGTCGATTTACAGTCACACTTTGTGCCGCTGCGCCACGACTGGCCTCAATCCTAGTAACTTTAAGCTTTTAGCTAGTAAGTTTATTTGTAAGTACAATTGATATTCTACAGAATTGAAGTTTAAGTCTAAAGTATTTATTAACTTTTAAGCGAAGAAACAAAGCGTTTGTTGGTCGCCGAGAATAAAAAGGGACAAAGGCTTAACATCCATCCCCTCTCCCGCGACGAGTGGAGTGCATGCGAGCCAACGTAAAATTGGGAGATAACTATCGCACACAGCCGAGCGTGCTTCCTGCGGGCCGCCCTCCGCAACCTCCGCCGGATCTTAACTATCTTATAGGTGATCTAACAAACATTACAAGATTGAGAAATTTTTAAATGCCTAATGCTACAAGTACCCACACAAGTTCGCGCGAGGTATATATATCACCCCACCTTCGTGGGTATAAATGTAAGTATATGTGTGTCCGAAATGTCATTCAACACAAACCTAAACAAAATCCAAATTGTAGAAAATAATCCTAAAGTAATACTTTAGTATTAATTTTAGTATTAAATACTATTATTATTATTATTATATAGAAATTACATAAAAGAAAAAATAATAAATTATTTCTTTGGTAAAGTTATGCAAAAAGAGTTGAGCTCCTTCCTTTTTGAAGTTAGAAAGTGTTTATCGGCGCTGCAAGTGATAGCGGGCAGCTACCTTGTTATTCAGTTCAATTGTTAATCTTTTCATTATCATCATCATCAATACAATATGGGCAAGTACAAAGACAAATCAGCTAACCCGAACAATTTCATACAATATATGTAGCTTTCTATAAGTCCCTATAATTTTGAAAATACTATCTGTATATAACTTCTAATTGTTAAAAAACTCAACTGTCTTCTACCATCATCAGATCAGCAATGTCAATAGATGATGACTACAAGAGGCATTAGATACATATATGATAATTATAACACATACCATGACCATGTGCCTATTAAATTTGATGATTCTTTAATTTTCTCGGGATTCGATGAGTCACTTTTAAATAAAATTGAACCGTGCTCAAAACCAGAAATTTTACTTGCAACAAGATTTTGTGCCTCAAAAAATTAATAAAACAACATTTACACGAAAATATCAAAAATAAGCTAAAGTCCAGCCCCTCCACAGAAGATATCTCTTGATACGCTAATGCCTCAATAGGATTGCCAATGCAAAGAAGTAGGAAAGGGGGGAGCCGGGTGAGCCCACTCCAGAATAGAATAGTCTGGTGTCGACCCCAAAAATTTTACTTACAACAAAATGTGCCTCGAAAAATCAAAAAAACAATATTTACACTACCATATCTGTTCAAAGTTAGTCCAGTCCCTCTAGACAATATCTCTAGGTACACTACTGCCAAACAAAATCGATGAAACGATGAAACTCATATTTTCTTATTGTGTTAACTTATAAGAGTTCTGTTTTTACTTTTTGAGGCATGGATACCTAAAAATATAGTTAACTAATATTCCTCCTCCTTTTTAAAAAAATAGTTCAGTTAAAAATAACTGTTACAGTCCAGCGCTCCCGACGCAACTTTTACTCGTACATTAATATTAATAAAATATACATTTCCGTAGCTCAAAATACGCCTAAATAAAATATTTCGTGATGAATAAGTGTAAATGGTGAGAATACAGCGAAGCGAGGCACATTAGCCAGAAATGAAGTAAGGCGGAAACGGCACAAGTGGTACTCGAGAGGGCGCTGCCGAGAGCTCATCCCCGACCCGCCCTCGTCATCGCGCAACGTTCACTTTTACATACATTTACACTTTTCTAGAGAATATTTCCATCTTCAAATGAACTAGACAAGGAACCTAGTAACATTAAATAAGTACATATTAGGGGGAGATCCGAAAGAAAAAGATGTCTGTACCTTACAGACATCTTTTTCTTACATTAAGAAAATGTCCTCTACTTTCACGTATATTTATTTAAATAAAACATAAAAATCTATTAAAATGGACCTATACACTTGATTTTTTTTTATGTTTAGAAGCAAATGAGTACTTGACATAGTGTAAGATCAAATAATTAATATCGATAAGTAGTGTGTCCGCTCGCGTTACGAGTTCAGACGATAAGTAGTTTTAAAATGTTTAATGCAATAATACCTAAATGAATTGTGCAAATGTTATCCAGACGGTAGAGACAGTAGAGACGGATCTCTCCGATAAAAAAACCACAACTTTATTTTATTAAACGTTTTTCGTTTAAGTAAATCAAAATCAAAACTATAGTGACTGTAGAAAATATTATTTAAATATCAATAAAATTATAATATAACTATTCGGACAGCAGAGTTTTCGGCAGCTATAAAATAAACCTGTTTGTATTAAATAACGCCCGCTTACGGCTTATCTATAAACGGCGGGTGTAGAAAAAAAAATGAAAATTCCAAGACCTCATTAGTTAAAAAAGCGTTGCGTTGAAACATGGCGTCGGCGCTCCTATTATAATTTGCTTTTAAAACGAGCGCTTTTAAATCACTATTGTGTCGTCGTTACTGTGCAGATACATGCCCATCTACTGTAAAACGTCCAAATGGTTAACTTAGCTTCCCGCTTTATGCCTAGCGAGCTAGTCAAAGAGAACGGAGCGCCAAGCGCTACTATCTCTACCTCTTTCGTCCACTGTCATCAACCTCTTCATACATGCCCTTTGAGGGGTGGGTCTTCGAGCGTTTTAATGTGACTCTCTGCCTCTCTTACCACTCACCTTTCCTTCTTATTTTTTTTGCCATTCTTTCATCACTCATTCGTTCGTCGTGCAAAAACCAACTGAGCACGTTCTTCTTCATTCCCACCGTGACATCCTCGCTAGTATCTGCCCTTCTGTGTATCTTCGCAATGAAGCGGATTCGATCAGATAAGCTGACTCCGCATATTCCAAGAAGAGATTGCATCTCCACGGCATTCATTCTTCTTCTGTTTCGCTGGCGTATAACAGAACCGAAATGGTTAATGCTCATTTACTAGCAATAGCGATTTTATAAGTCATTAATTACAATTTAATCTTATATTTATAATAACTCATTGTTAATAATAAATTTATAAATAACAAATTAATTATAAACAATGAACTATATAATGATATTTGAGGTCAGGTCGTCGGTCGTGGCGCAGGGGCACAAGATGGGACTGTAAAATCGCCTAGTTGTGGGTCCAATTGAGGAAGTGAAATATTTATTTACATTTTGCCTCTTAACACGCAATGCTTCCAGAAGCTCTCAGCAGAAAGTGGAGAACGGAGTGTCTTAACACTAAGTTCCCTCTGCCTACCCTGCTGTATGTGTGATAAAGCGTGAAACTATATATGAAACTAAATATAATATGAATGAATGAAATATTACATTTTATTGATAATGTATGTTAATTATTTGACCTGGTGGTGATAGTGATGACCTGGTGGTGGTTGTGGTGGTAGTGGAGGTGATGTCACCTGATTCTTCATTTCATCAGAACTATCTGTGAGCGCAGCGGCGTTCTATGAGCTAGAACACCTTGTGATGACGCGTATTGACATAATTAACAAAACGCGTCACATCTCAAAATAGAGTCGCGACTGCAACATCACGCCTCTATACTAACAAATAACATAATCACGCGCCTGTCTCGCCGTTCAGTTTCATACTAGTTTCAAAATGTATGTTATAAAAGGACTTCTGTAAGAAAAGGAAGTTATCAATTCGACTGTATTTTTTTAACGTTTGTTACCAGACTAGACTAGACTAGACCTTTTAACTGGGTGAACAGATTTTGACGATTCTTTTTATTTGAAAGCTGGTGCTTCTCGCGTGGTCCCATTTTAATTTGGTGCATTTCTGACAAATGCATTCGTGACAAACATATAACTCTTAAATTTGCATTAAGTATTCATGTACCCTCGGTCCATTTCCGATGTTTATTTTTTTATTGGAAAGGAGTTTCAAGGGCAGTTTCTTGAAAGTTTGATTAGGTTATATATTTATGAGATTGAAAAAATCGAGATTTTTGTCAAAATTGTATTTTTTTTTAAAGTTGTCCATTTTTAACAGAGTTTTTTTATATTATAAAGGCGATCTTATAGCAATTCCCTTTGTTAGCGAGGAAGGCACGGAGTCGCCATGGTCTTGCGTGCAACGCTCCAGTGGCTTAATGTAACGAATGTGAGTTATTGTTATGCAACACAATCGACGTGCGCACGCGCATGCACCACACCGCACCGAGTCGCGTCCGAGCTGACCTAGTTGTATGCCCACAATCCATATGACATCCAGATACTAAAACAAGAGCCGCTCTGGCTCTGGTGATTGACAATGGATTAGTTGAGCTAAACAATGGCTTGCACTTAAATAATTACACGCACGCACGTAGAGGCCAGTGGCGGCGCAGCGGTACGAAGTGTGACTGTAAAACTAGAGGAGATGAAATATTTACTTAAATTAATATTTCCATTTCTTCGCTCTAGTGTAGAAGCTAAGTGCGGCGTTGAGTTCTGCCACTCAACACGCAATGCCTCCAGAATTCGGCAGAAAGAGGGGAATGGAGTGTCTTAACAATAGGTTCCGTCTGCCTACCCTGCTGTGTGCGGGATACAGCGTGAAACTGTTTCTTTCAATTACACGCAGATAATTGTTGACATACAACAAAATTGATTATCTGTTGCGACGTTCTTAGTACACTTGTTTAGACGGTAGATAGATATACGCGAGCAACTGACACGGGCAGTTAGGCCAACGGTTATCAAAATTTCATAAAGATAAATACTGCCAATCGTCACAAGTATTCAGCGCTCACCGCCGCACTCCGCCACTGCGACACCGGAGTCAACCAGTCAATTACAAATTCTCACAAGATATCAGGATCTGCAACTGTTGCAGATAGTGATTACCCGATAGCGCAGTACCCGCGAATTATATTGCTAGATTGTAAAATTTGTTCAGTTGTAAAGTTAATCTTGATTTATAAAGATCCCGATCGATATTTTTCGATATTATTGCTAATATTTCTGATAATATAATAATATAACATTTTTACTGATAATACCTAATATATTGGATTTTGGATCTTTTCAAGGAACATTTTGTATAAGCTGTGTTTTAAATAATTCTACCAAATCATAATGTCTACATTTGTTTACGCATTGATTATATTTATTAAAAGTTATAGTTTATATTTTTATTTATTAACAATCTGTGTTGCCTCCTAATGAGTAGTAACTATACATAACAAAGGTTGGTGCGGGTTCAATAGTCAGAGGTTCTTGAGGTAGACGCGCCCTCCCACACGTACAAAACGCGAGTCCCCGAAGTGGCGTCGCCCGCGCTGTCATTAGACCGTCCGTGTCGAGTTACCGTTAATAAGATAAGAATATAACCTTCCCGCACGACTGTGGATTTTCATAAATAAAAAGGAAATTTATAGCTCGCAATTTTCTTAATAACGTTTTGTTCTATTTTAAGCTTACAACGCCACTGGCTGGTAGGGTTCCTTGTGGCGGTGGCGGCGGTGGTGGTGGTGGTCGGCGGCACCGTTATCGGTAAACACGTAAGGCCGTACCGCGCTGTCGGTGTCGGAGGTCGGCGCCCCCGGCGGCAGACCGCTCTGCTCGCGGCTCGTCAGTGTTCACTCACGACTTGATAAACACACAAATTCCTTGTCACGGGCAGCTTGTCCACACTGACGACACTACACACGTGCACTCGCGACGAGGCGTGGACCGCGACTGCGGGGCGGCGGGCGGGGCGGGGCTGCGCGCGCCGCCGCAGGGCTCCGCCGCGCCGCGCCGCGGGCCCCGTGACCCGCCGGCCGCGACTGCGAGGAGCTCACACGAACTTCGGGGTAATTGACCGTCTGACAAGCTCTTCCCTCATTAAATATAATCGATATTCGACGTCTAATTGATATTATGGGAAAATAATATATTTCAAAACGGAAAGCCTGAGAGAGAAAGATGTTTTTAAAACGCAAAACGAACAATTTCCTTTTAATGACATTATTAAGGATAATGACATTAAATTCGTGAAAGAATACCGCGTAAAATATATTTTTTTTTATTCAATTAGAATAAACTTCTGAATCATAGAAATGTCAGTAATGTCAGTCCTACTCCTGTAGCCTCCTGGCTCCCACCGACTCGGACGATAGTCCTCGTGAGAAGAGCACGCAAGAAACTCAGCACTTGCTCTTTTTTAAATATTATAATAGAGTCGTAAACTCGTAACTGATCGATGTCTGTATCTAGATAAAAAACTACTTAACCGACGTCGACGTCATTAGTTGTCAGTCAATTCTGTTTATTAAATTAATAATCATGTAGTTCAACGCCGTCTGCTAATTTTTAATATACTTTATATATATTGGCTACTATAGGTTGACGTTAATCCTTATCAAGATAAATATAATGAAATGACAATATTTTAAACTCATAATTTGAAATTAAAAAAAAAATGGTAAATTCCTTTGTAGTATACAAACTATCTATACTATATTTATCATATTATATGTCGCTATACTTAGCATACACTGTTCAATCTGTAGGGATTAGTTTTGGATGGATCAAACTTATACATAAGAATGATCCATGACAGTAGAACAGATTACAGGGTCGCCTAGAAGGATTCTGCCGCAATCACCTTTAATTATACTTTTTCGCAATGCTTTTTTTGGAGAAAATTGCACTCATATGTTTTTATGTAAATCGCACATCATTTGAAAGAAAATCGCATAAGGAATCGGAAACACAGTTGTTGCCAGCTCACAGTCTGCCGCAAACCCAGGGTTGCCAGGTTTCAGCAGGGCACTTAATGGAAATATTTGCACTCATATGTTTTTTAATAAATTATATATTAAATTAAACCTTTTTTTCTCTTATCAATAAAACACATGGTTGGCTGGAAGAGAAGACAGTTACAATTTTATTACCGTCACAATATTAGGCATATATTAGACATTGGACACACAGCAAGCCTACTTACTGGACTTGAAAACGATCAAATACATTTGTCGGATAACATCGAAATAATAAATATAAACAAAACTAATTAGTGCTGTCCTAGGCTCGAGGAGAGGGAGGGTGGGGTGGTGGTGGTGGTGGTGGTGGTGGTAGTGCGGGTTCCTGAGGTGAGTGAGGGCCTGTGTTTGCGACTTGTCGCCGCCCGGGTATTGCGTCGCGCTCGCGTGGAGGACGCCTCTACATATACTAGTGTAGGTCCCCTAGTTTGTCCCACAACGGAATCTATCGTAGTTTTATTTAGTAAATAAATTTTGTTCAATCGAAATTTGCACTCACTGCAATAAGTGCAGTTATTTCTTAAAATCTACCAGCGGATTGTCTAATTTTTATATACGCGTATATTAGAAATTACGATAAAATATTTATATTTATAAAACACTAAAGTGCCATTTTTAGGTCCTAAAACATTAATTAATTCGAAATTGAGTTTCGCTGATATAGGTGTTATCTCTATAAAAAAGGGAAATCTGGGCGTACTCGCGGCTCGTCGTAAACTGGCCGTTTTCGCGGGCTATTAACTAATTTTTATATGATGCACACAAACGAGGGTTCTTTTGAATGGGAGGGCAAAGATATTAGGTGATGTTACTCACGCTGCTCCGGAACTTGAAGAACAGCGACATCAAGAGGCGGAGGCAGACAATGCGTGCTGCGGCCACTCGCGGCCACACTGCCGGGAGTACCGGGAGTGCCGGGAGCGCCGGGCGTGCCGGGCGTGCCGGAGTGCCGGAGTGCCGGGCCGGCGACGTCGCCGCGCTACTAGATAACGCTCTGTTAGAACTGCTCACTTGTTTAGTGGCGTTTTGTTACATTTTTTTTGTTTATTTCAATTCTAACTTGTATCAGGCTCGCAAATTAATGAAACTGTTTATTAATGAATTGATTTATAATTTTACTTGTAACAATACCAACAGAATGATTAAAATGAACAAATTGATGGTACATGGTAGATGATCTTTGTCTCATTTTCTATGGTTATTAAATCATAGCATTGAGATACATATTTTTTTGAAATTACATCTGGAAACGAGCTGCTCTCAGCTAATTCATCAGAGCCACATTGCTCTTTATCCCTATAAATAACCCACCGGGAGACGACCCCCTGCCTCCCAGAGGAGGAGCCTCGTGGAGCCGCGGCTGGCCCAGTGCTCTCGAGGGCGCGCGGCGCATGCGCGGCTGTATCGATCGCGCCGTCACGGACCGTACACCTGACATAACACTAAATTGTTCACTCTTCAAATTTATTAAATCAGTCGCATCGCCGACATGTCGGCAAGGGAAGCGTGTACTGGCAGCACGTGGTGGTGGACAGTGGTGGCGGCGGTGGTGGCGGTGGTGACGGGGGTGGTGGGCGCGCACGAGCTGGACCCGGCGGCGTGCGCGGCGCGCTTCGACGTGCAGCGCGACAAGATCATCCGCACGGAGGAGTCGCGCGAGATGGGCGCGCGCTACCTGTCCGAGCTGGACGTGGGCGCGCAGCGCGAGTGCCTGCGCCTGTGCTGCGAGACAGACTCCTGCGACGTCTTCGTCTTTGAGGAAAAGGTATATATATATATATATATATTTGAGACAATAAATGTAATCTATATTTATACGAGTATTCCCTTTTTACAATAAATAAAAAAAAGCACTGCATAAAAAATAAGTAACTGTCCACTCCTTCCGCCGGTATCGCCGGTACGGCTTTCCCCTGCCCTCGTATCACACTCGCAGCACAGTTTTATAGATATAAAACTGTTTTATATCAAAAATATATTTAAAAATATAACGCTACATTGTGGCAGAGCCCCGGTAGCTGCTACCTGTTCAACTGTGGGCCTCCGGAGGACTTCCGCTGCAAGTTCACGGCGCACGGCAACTTCAGCAGCGGCGTGCTGGCGCTGAGCCGCCGCCTGGCCGAGCTGCAGGACCAAGAGCGCCTGGAGCACCACGAGCGGGAGCTGGCTAGCCTCAGGTGTGGTTCCTACATCAAATAATCTCAATATTGTTTATAATTACATTTTTAGAAACGTTTTCATTTTCAACTTAATAAAAATGATAGGTAGTAAAAAAGTAAAAACATATTGTAATAGGTTCCTTTACGTTTATAGAATTTTGCAAAAGAATTATGATATATTGAGGCCAGTCGTGGCGCAGTGGCATGACGTGTGACTGTAAAACCGGCTGATTGTGGGTTCGATCCCCACTCGTGGTGATGAAAATATTTACTTAAATTTATATTTCTATTTCTATTTCTTCGCTCTGGTGTCGAAGCTGAGCGCGGCGTTTAGTTCTGCCACTCAACACGCAATGCCTCCAGAATTCGGCAGAGAGTGGAGAACGGAGTGTCTTAACACTAGGTTCTCTCTGCCTACCCTGCTGTGTGCGGGATACAACGTGAAGCTGAATTATGATATAACTTATGGCTCTTATATATTTACAACTGTTAATTTATTGATCAATACTTAAAAAAATATTAACATATTTTTTTAAATTTTCCCATTATGAAATTGATAAAAAATGAATGACGAATGATATTTTAGCTACATTGCCAGACATTCTTTGAGATTATCTTATAAACATGCTGCGAATTAAAATCCAGTTATAATAAGCATATAATATCCAAATAATTGTTATTATTCTAGAATTGTGAGTACCACCACAGTGAGCACTACGCAAGTAGTGCATACGACGGAGCCCCCGCCGCCGCCGCCGGAGCCTCCGCAGCCGCCACACGAGCCCCCACGGCCGCCGCCACCGGTGCCGAGTAAGCCTGGTTCATTTCAATACACTTTGTAATATATAAAGTTAATAATCCAACTATATTTTTATTTTATCAGTCTGGTTTTGGTAAGACACGCGCAGCATTAGGTTTCTTTACTCAACACGCTGCTTAAAATGAGCCTCTCCTGGTGCACGTGAGGATCACGTAGTAGTGGCGCGACCCGCGACCTGCGTGTGTCATAGTGTCAGTGCCACCTCTGAGTCTCGAGTTTTTTTTTAAATTAATAGAGTAGGTACTTCCGTAAACGGCCATATCTTTTTTTAAGAAAATGTATAAAAAAAGGTTTTCTCGAAAAATCAAGGGGCCGTAGACCTGAGTTTTAATTTCGACTCGATGTCTTTAAACGTTCCTGTTATAAAGGTTCTTGAAAGACGGACAGACGGACGGACGTACGTACGGGCAACAAAGTAATCTTATAAGGGTACCCTTTTTTCCAAAAAGATAAGGAACTCTAAAAATAATAAAAGAATTTTACAATCAATAAGCCAATAAATCGTTTCAAAAAACACTTATTTCAAGTTTAAATTAATAAAACTAACGTCACGATCACGTTTACAAGTTGGAACTCAGCCTCAGGAAACGTTATTTTGATATAATTATCTTTGTATGTATTTGCTAAAATTGTTAAAAGGCACGACGAGCAGGTTCAAAAACAATAGATTAGAATAATAGGTACGTACGTACAGAATTGCACTAACAAAGAGGTAATACTAAAAGTAAGTCCGTGCAAGGTTACGTAATTGGCACGTAGAGGGCGTTTGAAGCAGGGCGCTGCAGCCGCTACCAGTTCGAGTGCAAGCGCGGCGGGGAGTGCATCGCCGTGTACAACGCGTGCGACGGCGTGCCGCAGTGCGCGGACGCCAGCGACGAGGCGCCCGAGCTCGGCTGCCCCGCGCCCCTAGCGCCCCAATCGCCCCACGTGCCCCACGCGCCCCATACGCCTCCTGTGACGAAGCCTGCTTCTTCGCCGCCGTTACCACAGGTAACTGACTAGTGAGGCAATCACGCAATAGGTGCTGCCGGTTCCCCATCGCACCTCGAATTTGTGAAATGTCTCGAAATATAACAAACGGTGGGGAATTTCGAACGAATCTTCTCTTAGAAGGCAAAACATAGAGCTGTTTTTTAATATTCTCAACAAAATCTACTTATTATCAAATTGTTTTTACGTTTATTTCAGCAGGCGCAAGTTCTGGACAGTAACGAAGAATCTGTTGGACCTGTAGTAGCCGTGAGTAACGACGTTTTAGTGGACGGCGCTGATATTTGGCCCCACCGCCTCACCCAGGCGCAGCCGCAACACAGGTACAACACAGGTAGGCTTAAGCAGCAAGTCCTTGAGTCAGTAAATAATAACTAAGTATTTAAAAAAATGCAATATGTACATTGTTTACAGTGAATGGTGACGCCGTCAGCGCGTCGCACATCTTCAGCCACAAGGGCGGGCTGCTGCAGGAGAGCGCCTTTGAGGCGCCCGCGCCTAACGCGCCGTGGCCGCGTCGAGCCTGGCAGCCCCCGCCGCCGCAACCAGGTGGATAAGATAACCTTTCTTTTAAATTTTCCTTAGAACACTGTCTTCTAATGTATTATTGATAATGATCACAACGAGCACCAGAACTAAACACATTCTTTAAAGCATAAATATTCTAAGCTGCAGATGGCATGGAAGGTTGGAATACGTATGGGAGACTGGATTGGCCTGACGTAGAGTCTCGTCGCTCCTGGCCGGTGCCTCAGCCGCGACCGGAACCAGTAAGCTACGAGATAAATTTACTTGCTATGGTATCCATTTCTTTTTTTATATAAAATAGATGAGCTTTTTTCAGGAAATGCCCGTGTATCTTCCACCTAAAACGATGCCAGAGCTGCCCATGGTATACTCCAGCCAACAGCAGACATTGAGAGATAGTCCCAAGAAGGGCTTTGAGTTGATGACAAAGAGCAAGATGCTGGAGTTCCCTACGGAGCCGCCGCGCGCGCCGCTCGTGCCCCACGCGCCTCTGGTGGACAACACCATCGACCAGAGAGAGGAGAAGATACCTTTAATAACAGAAAATACTACGAAAAAGAAGGTTTTAAAAGATATTGTAAGTACTCGTCCTGTTATGTACATTTTAATTAAATATTAGATGCAACATTATATAAATATTTCTTATATTATATTAATTCTGTGTGTAATATTGCTAAATAATTGTTGTTTAATGGTTTTATTAATTGAAGAAAATAATTTCTTGATAGTATATTCTGAATATATTTTTAGAATATACCATCAGCCAAAACTGCGAGCACCTCAAACGCCGCAGGTGCGGCATCTAGCACGGCTGCGCACGCGCAGGCGGTGGTGGCGCGCGAGCACTGGCCGCCCGACGAGCACGACGGGCTCAGCGAGCACCCGCCCGCCGCCGTCATGCTGCTCGTACTCGGTAAACAACTCTACTTAAAGTAAAAAAGGCCAATGTATTTGCCAACCTGCTCGTTAGTAGGCTAACTAGCTTCCTTTCGGTCAAATGGGAAACATTAACAAAAGATAGGTCAAAAATAAGAAAAGTTAAAAATATCGAAAAAAAATATGATTAAAGAATAATAGGCACTTATGAAACTAAGAATTCCATAAACTCATAGTAGTATTTATGCGTCCCACCCCAGGCACCGCGATGACGGCGGCGCTGGGCGCGCTGCTGGCGTGCCGCGCGCGCGCAGCCCGCCGCCGCCGCCGCGCGCACCCGCGCCTCGCGCTCGACGCCGACTACCTCGTCAACGGCATGTACCTCTAGTGTACGCTGTGCGGACTGCCGAGTGGAGAGTGGAGAGTGGAGACGCTGACACCATCGATTCCCATTATTATAGCATTGTATAAATATTTTGATAAGAAACTTATCATACGTGAGAGCACAGTGCGTGGAATCTTATCACGATCAAAAGAATATCTTTATGTGGGAATTGTATTTTTTTCCTATTTCATATAATTTTATTGTAATGACTTTTATATTATTTGTTTATTTTCATTTATATTGACTACTTACATGTCAGGAGCGCTCGCTATAAAAGTAAGATCATATTGTTTGTACAGTTTGAATATTTAGATAATAATAAATTTAAAATTAATAGTTGTTTGTTGTATTATTTTACCAAGGACAGTAAAAATTTAGGTTTTAAGTCGACACAGTGAAAAGTTTAGCATTTTTGCATCGTTAGTGATACTTGTAATTATTATTTAACTTACTTATAAAATAGTCTACCTGTGACGACTCTGTGTGGCGCAGCGTTGTGTGGCTAGAGATAGCGCTGTGTAAGATGTACTCCCGCGTGATGATAGACAACCCTGTATAATTCATATGATATTTAAGATTCAATTCCCAATATTGTGATGGTGGCAGTATTAAAAAAAAATCTTCACTTCATTTCATATTTTATGTGCATATGGATGCTTTTACTTTTCAATTAATGATATCAATTAATGATGCCAAAAAAAGGAGACAAAAAATTCATAGCAAGTCATATGTCACGACATTGCTTTGAAATAAATAAGAAAAAAAAATCAGTTGAGAAAGTTATACTGCTAACACGCAATGCCTACAGAATTCGGCAGAAAGTGGGTAACGGAGTGTCTTAACACTACGTTCCCTTTGCCTAACCTGCTGTGTGCGGGACACAGCGTGAAGCTGATAATAATGTACTTAAGAAAAATATCGTAATATTGTGGGTTCGATCCGCATTCAGAAGAATGAATTATTACTTATTAATATTTTGATTTCTTCGCTCTTGCACCAAGGCGCGAAAAAACCTCGCATTGAGTTCTGCCACTCAGCACATAATGCCTCAAAATTCGGCGACAACTGGGAAACGGAGTGTCTCCTTCTGGCCTAATCTGTATGTCCAATGTACGGGAAACAGCGTGGTCAGCGACTTCTTCTTCTTCTTCTTCTTCTACCTGGCATTAGTCCCGGCTTTTGCCAGGGTCTGCCTTCCTACTTAACCTACTCCACTTTGCACGGTCTTTAGCGTCCTCGGTGGTTAGACCATTGGCTCTCATGTCCTGCTTCACGACATCCAACCAGCGCTTCCTTGGGCGTCCGAGAGGTCTCACTCCAGGGACTGACATAGCAAGACACTTGCATCCGACATAGTTCTTAGGCCGGCGCGTAACGTGACCAAACCATCTAAGGCGACGCTCTTGGAGCTTATCCGCTACGTCACGGACTCCAAGACTACCTCGAATGAATGTGTTGCGTATGCGGTCAGACCGCGTTACGCCGCACATCCACCGCAGCATCTTCATTTCCGTGACGTGAAGCTCCTGAGTGTGCCGAGATAGTGCTGGCCAACATTCGCTGCCGTATAAAAGAACCGGTCGGATGATGCTCTTGTATATCAGACCCTTGAGTTTGGGCGGTATCCTGCGATCGCAGACCACACCAGTGACCTCCCGCCATTTGGCCCAAGCAGCGCTTATCCGGCTATAGACATCGTGATCGATGCCTCCAGACTCGTGCATAACGGATCCAAGGTACCTGAACTTTTCCGACTTAACGGCTGGTTCAGGACCTATAAGGATAGTGCTCGAGTCCGGGCTCCCGCAGGCCATGTACTCGGTCTTCGACACATTAAGTTTAAGACCGCCGTTCTCAAGCGTACCCTTCCACAGGTTCACTCTACGCTCCAGCATCAGTCGGCTCTCATCAATGAGTGCTATGTCATCGGCATACATCATCAGCCATGGAGGCTGGTCTTGGATGTGAGCCGAGACAGTATCGAGCACCACATTGAATAAGAACGGACTAAGAGCCGAGCCTTGGTGAACCCCTACTGTAATCTGGAAGGGTTTAGTGTCGCCAACAGCAGTCCTAACCATAGAAGCGGAATCGCGGTACATGTCTCTGATAATCTCAATATAGGCCTCAGGGATCCCTTTGGATCGCAATGCCCACCAGATACACTGACGAGGCACACAGTCAAAGGCCTTCTGCAGATCTAAAAAGGCCACATGCAGAGCTCTCCTTTTTTCCCTGTATGCCTCCATCAATGTTCTGAGGGCGAAAACGGCGTCCATAGTGCCCGATCCTGGCTGAAATCCATATTGAGACTCAGAGACAGTACACTCGCGGCGGAGCCTGAGGTCGATCATGCGCTCGAAGAGCTTCATGGTATGACTCATAAGCTTAATGCCCCTATAACTACCACAATCTTGAACACTGCCCCTTTCCTTGTAAATAGGGGTAATGAAGCTAAGCCGCCACTGGTGTGGCATCTTTCCAGTGTTCAAGATATGGTTAAAAAGGACAGTAAGTATGAGGACACCAAGAGAGCCCAACGATTTCCACGCTTCGATCGGGATATCGTCAGGTCCCACTGCTTTTCCGTTCTTCATGCGTCGAAGGCAATTACGAGTTTCGTCAAGGGTTATTGGGGCAATAAGTCCGAGGTTAGGGGGTGGGTCGTGATGAAGACTGCATGGGTGCTGAGTATTCAACAACTCCTGGAAGTAGCTTCTCCACCTCTCCTTCACAGAGTCATGACTACAGAGCAGCGTGCCCTGGGAATCTCTGACGCAAAGACATTTTGCGATATCTTGCGTCGCTTTATCCCGGGAACGTGCCAGCTTGTAAATGAACTTCTGCCCCTCCACAGTTTCAAGCTTATCATACAATGGTGACAAACTCTCACTGCGGGCTCTGGCTACAGCTCTTTTACTGGCATGTTTAGCTACTATGTACTCCAGTCTGTCTTCAGGAGAGTTGGATTGCTGCCACTTCTTAAAGGCATCCTTCTTTTCACGAGTCACCTCCTGCACCTTGTCATTCCACCACCATGTCTCCTTGTCGATGACACGTCCTCCCTTAGAAAGGCCAAGAACTCGCCTGCCTGCCGCAATGATTGCCGACTGAGCTCGATCCCAAGCATCCTGAGCAGTCTCGGTGTTAGTCAAAAGAAGATGACTTTTCACCTCTGCCAGGAACTCGGTCTGCATCGGTCCATTCAGCAACCACCACTTGATCCGAGGCCTACGTTTCTCGGCTACTTTCTTCTTCGGAGTGACGTTAAAGTCCATGACAAGAAGACGATGTTGAGCCGTTAGGCTTTCGCCTGGAATGACTTTACAGTTAGTTACCCTACCCATATGACACCGTCTGGTCAATAAGTAGTCTATTTGAGTTGAGTGGGACCCGCTCTTATACCTGATAAGGTGCTGAGGATTCTTTTGGAAGAACGTATTCACGACGGCCAGATCCGACGCAATACAGGTTCTCAGAATATTTTCTCCCTCTGTATTGCGAAGACCGTGCCCAAAACCCCCGTGAACACGTTCATACGGCTCAGCAGCCTTACCGACGTGACCGTTCAAGTCCCCCCCAACTAAGACCACTTCGGTAGACGGTACAGCAAGTAGCACCTCTTCATACTGCTCCCAGAATGTCTCCTTTTCGGACGCGCTACATCCCGCCTGGGGAGCATA
This sequence comes from Heliconius charithonia, assembly GCA_030704555.1. NCBI lineage: Eukaryota > Metazoa > Arthropoda > Insecta > Lepidoptera > Nymphalidae > Heliconius > Heliconius charithonia. The sequence continues at coordinate 19,810,868 of CM060826.1, read as the reverse complement.
GGCACTGATTAAGTTTGTGGTAACGCCCTCAATCAGTACCTTTACTCGCATCAAGCGGTCGCAGCGACGGTCAACTTCAAGGAGCCCATTCTGAAGCTCTTCAGAAAGCACTACCGCTACACCGTTTCTACCGGAAGGTGACCCAGTGTATATAAGCCGGTAACCCTGTCCGATGTTACGGGACTTATTGCCCTTCCAGCGAGTTTCCTGGAGGAAAGCACACTGGACCCGACGTCTCATGAGTACATCTGCGAGTTCCCTGCATCGTCCGGTTAGAGAGCCAATATTCCACGTTGCAAAGCGGAGTTTCCGTCTGGGTACTAACGTCTTTAGCCGTGCCCGTACTCGACACGGTAGCCCTTGCCCACTTGTCGCAGGTGTAGGGCGATGTGCCTGCGCGTCGTCTTGCGGCGACGCCCTAGCCGTACCCAGTCTTCTCGTGGTTCGTTCCATGTTATGGCAAGTTCTGGTTTTTAATGGAGCGATTGCCATCTGACCTCCAAAACCCCTTTGTGGGGAGAAACCGGGGGGAGAGGAATAGGACAGATAGAAAAGGGGGAAAGGATAAGCAGAGGGAGAGGGTAGGAAAAGAAGGGGATTAAAAGAAGGGGACACCACTTTTATGGACTGGACTATAACACAATAATAAAACGAGTATTTTAGATCAACATTTTATTAGAGCACTGTGTTACAATTCTATTCCCGCACGCGGGTACAGGTAGTGCACGAGCGGTGCTGAGGACGGCTCGCTTTGGAGCTTCAACTGATAGTTATCCGTGAAAAATGCAACATCTTTACATCGGTATAAAAAAGGGCCGAGGCGACAACAAGTCTGTTCTGTCTGTTAGGCACAAGGTTTGATGGAATGAAAATGAATTATGTCGAGCGACTTCGTCAATTAGATATAGGATCTATAAACGGTAATTTGCACAGTAGACCGTCACCATATCCTCTTGCACACACTTAAATGGAATTATTGATAACAATTGATACAATTTGTAATTCGAAATAAACAAGGAAGTATTCAATGACGTACTTGTGAAATCAATGTTTTACATATTAATATGATTCGTTTATAATAGTTTTAGTTCAGGAGAGATAACAACAAATGACACAATTGTGAGGTTTCCCTTAAAACATAAGTATGTCATTTCCTCCTAATATTTTACTGAACCTCAAACTATTCTTCTGTATAATATACTATATTCTTCAAATATATTTAGTTAAGGCATAAAAAATAATCACAATATCTGACTGGGACAAGCAGCTCACGACCTCAAGCCGGTGTAGGTACCGAGCCCCACGTGGCTGATAGGACTGACTGAGCTGAACAAGATACGACGGAGGCATCTTAGACTAACATTATTATAAGTAACACAAATATTATTATTATTACGTTATATAAGTATACTTTAGTCGTCACAGATTATTAGATTCGTTCACATCGTTAGCGTCTATCTAATCACCGTCTGTGCTAACATTTTATGCATATTGATATATAAATTAAATATAAAATGATAGGAAAATAAGCGTACATCCGGTGCACGCTTCACAACTAGTGCATCACCTCCACTTAAAACTTAACTAAGTGCGCGTCTCTGAGACCGTACGCACACATATACACACCCACACGCACACACACACGTACATACAACCGACTTAGGCCATTATAATATAACGGGAGATTAAATTAAGATCAATAAATTGACAATTTATGTTTTTGGGTAAAAATGTATGAAATAAGGAACTCGAAGCATTACCTATACATATAAAAAAAGTCTGCTTCTGCCTAGAATATTTGGACCTCGATTGTTATTGCTCACAAGCAGTTTGTAGGAAACATTCAACCTAAAGTGATTTCTTATTTTTTTTTTTATTTAAATGCACAACTTTCATGTCTCTAAATAGATACATCTAAGACCGCTAGTGGACTTTATCGTTATCCTTTACACATATAAAAGTCATTGAGTGTGGATATTACATAAGCAACTTACATATGAGCAACAGAACTTACATTTAAATTAATTAACTCACTATCTACGGATTATACAATATGCGCACCCTTAGAGTTAAATATAGATTACTTAAAATTCTTTACCAAATCTGCTTAAAAAGCAAGAATAAGACAATAAAAATTCTTCAAAAAAATCTAATTTGTGGGTTATTTCACACGAACTCTGAGGGTATAATGTCTCTCCGCTACAATGTAGGAGTGCGGCGGTCGACGAGCACCGCTCGAATATCACAATCACGTAATTATTTACATTAACTTAAAATAAAGAATCACAAGTCGATAAGTGGTCTATAACTATAGTGAATGTTTTAATACATATTTTTCAAACAGAATATAGTATAAAATGATACAAAGTTTGTATTTTTAACAATTAAATTAACGTCAATCAATATTAAGCCCTTTCACAATGAGAATGACATAGTTTAATTTTATTATCTGTATTGTTACCATATGTCACTAAGACACTTGGACCTAACGTCAGACGGAGCTCGATACGGATCAAAGTCGCGTGCTTAAGAACTTTAAAAACTTAATAAATTTCGTTTTAACGGATAACAGTTTTTTGTTATAATGATTTTTATATCATTTTCAACAACAGTGTAAAAATAAATTTCAATCAACATATAACTATTTCCTATATGTGTACACTAATAGTATATAGTAATGTTATATACAATATTGATTATATATTATTCAAAGGCACTTTCGTATCCGCGGCTTTTTACCAACAGATGAGTCAGTCCTAATTCAAAACAGCATATTATTAGCTTATACTAGTTAAAAATAACTAATAAACAAATAACTTTCTACATATATTTATATGGATTTTCGATTTAAATCAACTGTTAATTATCTTAAGTGATCACAATTAAAGATGCAACTAAGTTTCGATGAATTCTCTTCACAAAATCAAAGCATAATGTACATGATTAGTTATATTTCTATATTATTCTTTAATATATAATGCTCCCTGCATCACTATTATGGAGCATCGCAACCGTATCCGATATAAGTGTGTTTTAATTTCGGATCGGGAAAGAATTAAAGAGGAACTTACTGACTGATTTCCATTTTGCCTAAACAACTTTCGATTTATTTTCTTTTATTTTAAAAATAACAAATATTACAATATAAAGGAATATTACTTTTTACTGGTCTCAAGAATTGAGATTCAAATTTCTTGAGACCAGTAAAAAGTAATATTCCTTTACAGAGTGCAGGTGTATACAAACTAGACTGTGACATATTACCAATATAATCGAAACTATACGAAGCTAACCAGATCTAAAATGTTACACACTACAGAGTCGATGTAATCATATTGCACTTGGAAGAACTGAGAAACACCTAGGAAGGAAGTGTCGCGACGTGTACAACGCAGTTACAACTGACACGAGTACTGAACCCATTCAACAGTGCAGTTATAGCATTAGCGGTCGCTGCAGCGAAGGTCGCGGCCGCCGTCGGTGATCTCATTACGCGAGGCACGATCCTGTTAGTGCAGATTAGAGGCCTCCATACATTACGTCACACGTTAAGGGCCTCCCCTTAGGAGGGAGAGGGCTCACACATCACACTGGGTAGGGGATCTGTCTCTGTAACCAGGACAGGGAAGGGGATCAAAACGTAATTAAGTAAGTAAATTAAAATTGCGTGACGTAATGTATAGCCGATGCCTTATAACATTACTAAATGTAAGCTAAAGTGAACACTAAATAAAAGCATTTCATTATTTAGTTTTCATTTTCGAGTTGGTATGTTTTCAGGCAAGTATGTGTCAGGGGAGGCGCGCGGGCGGCAGCGGGGGCAGGCGCGGCATGTGCGCCAGGCGGCAGTTCTCTATGTACAGGTCCTTCACCAGCAGGTCGGCGGCGGCGAGGCGCGCGTGCAGGCGCTGCGCCACCCGTTCGGCCCGAGCCGCGCGCGCCCGCAACGCGGCCGCCTCGCGCCAGCGCGCCGCGCCGACTGACGCGCCCCCACCCCCCGGGGCGCCCCCTCCCACCGGGGCGCCCACTCCCGCCGGCTCCGAGTTGGCCGCCAAGTTCACTCGTCGCTCCAACTCCTCTATTTTGGCTTTGAGTTGTTTGATTTCTTCAATCTGTAATGTTATTATTGAGGGATTAAATATGAATAAGATATTTATTTAAATTTACGTCTATAGCAAGTAACTCTGCCTATAGCAATCTAAGCAGAGGGAACCTAGTGTCAAAATATTCCGTTTCCCATTTTCAGTTCAATTTTCGACACGTTGAATGCAAAACTAATCACCACGCCTTATCTTATAAGTCGTAAATAGAAATCGAATAGAGACTCTAAGCCTTGACTTGACTCTTAAACCTCTACAATTGATTACAATGGTATTTGGTTTACCTAACCACAAACAATTGTTACAAAATGATAGCACAGAATATATACTTGCAAGTTAAACGTTAGTATACGCTAAACATTATACTTATACACCTTAGTCTTCAACTCAGCTTCTTGCTCGCTCTTGTATTTAGCAAACTCATCTTCCAAGTCGCTGAACTGCAGCTCCAAGCTGTATGTCTCGTCAATGGTGGGCAGGCCACTGTGGGGGGTGGAGTGGGGGGTAAACTGTCGTTCGTATTCGGCAATTTTTGCGACGAGGTCGGCGAGGCGTTCGTCACCCGCCCGTTGTTCCTCCGCGAATAGCTCGCGCTCATCATCCAACTTGCACGTCCAGTACTCTTCGCACTTGTCATACTCCAGCTTCATTTGTTCTAAACTTGACTCCAGCTCTCTGTAACGTTGTCATATTTTTGTTTAGCCTATTGTTTCGCATATATCAGGGTAGGCGAAAGGGAATTGTTGAGTGGGGAAAATCAACGCTAGACTTTGTCTTGTTATCAGAGCTAGGAAATAAAAATAACACTATGCTGCTGCACACACCCTCAACATATTACATGTTTTATTTTTATATTATCTGTATATAATTTAAAAGTAATTCTAGAAACAGTAATAATAACAAAATTTAGTTCATTACTTTATTACAGATGTCAAGTTTTTCTTATCCGTCTCATGTTGTTGTTTGACTTCACTTAAATCTTTCTTCAGAGCTTCAACAGTTTCACCATTAACAGTGTATTCTGTCTGTAACGCGATGTCGCTTCTGTATGTAGTTTGATTTAATGTATCTGGCCATAATATTCCATCTCCTAACTCCTGAACCATTTTTTGGACAGAGGTAACGGTGTGTCCTATAGTGCTGCACATTTGACAACCATCTTTAATTTGCGAGGGAAGTCTTCCAACACTGTCCATAATTTGTCGTATTCTCTGTAATACTTCATTTGATTCTAGTGCCTTCTTTTCTTTGGGTGATAATGATGAATCTAACATCTGAAAATATAGTTTTCTTAATTTGAATAAAATATACAGATTTTATGAATTGATGTTCGTTGAACTTATCTATAATGAGAGTGAATGTGCTTTTTTTGTTAGTTTTTATTATTTTGTTAAATATGAAAAAGATTAAATATAATTTCCTGTGCACCTCTTGTTTGTTAGTAGTGTTGGCCTGTAGAGGCACGTCCTGCATGGCGACCTCGTCCCGCCAGGAGCGCGCGCGCGGCTGAGTTCCGGCGGCGTCACGCACCGTGGCCTCCAGCGCCGCGCACAGCTCATCGTTGCGGTCGCGCAGGTGCTGCGCCTCTCCGCGCAGCTCCCGTACGCGCGCTTCCAGCGCCGACAGCGCGTCGCGCGCCTCCTCCGCCGCCTGCCCCGCGCGTCCCTCCGCGGCCACCACCTCCTCCTGCAGCCGCGCCTGCTCGCGCTCCGCCTGCTGCGCCCGTGCCTCAGCGCCGCGCGCGCTCTCCTGTTGATGTTTCTTATGATGTATTTTTTTGCTTAACAAGACTTCGCCAATTTCTTTATATTTTTCTTTCAATTCTACAATTATACATTTTAATTGAGCACTGAAAAGTCAAATAAATGTGGAAAACCAACCTGGAGTTCATGAATATGTTCCCTCAGGGCGGCGGTCTCGGCGCGCAGCCGCACCTCCGCCTCGGCGCGGCGCGCGGCGTCCTGCTCGAGCGCGCGCTGCGCGGCGGCGGCGCGCTCGCGCTCTGCGGCGGAGTCGGCGGCGGCGGCGCGCGCGGCCTCCGCGTGGCGCGCCTCCACCTGCCGCAGGCGCGCCTGCAGCTCGGCCTCGATGCGCGCGTGGTTGTCGTCCACGTCCTGCGCCAGCAGGCGCGCGCGCCGGTTGGCCTCGGCGAGGTCGTCGCGCAGCTTGCCGCGCTCGGCCCGCGCCACGTCCAGCAGGCGCCAGGTGGCGTCGAGACGCAGGCGCGCTAACGCGTGAGCGGCCAGCAGCAGGAGTGCGCGCGCGTCGGGTGCGGCGTCCGCGGGGAGGGTGAGGGCCCGCAGCTCGTCTTCGAGCGCGCGCTCCAGCTCGTGCGGCCGCAGCCCCGCCGCCGTGAACCCCAGCTCGATGAGCAAGCGCCTCGGCCTCTCCACGCCGGCTCGCTCCCAGGCCTCCACGACGGCGTCGCTGGAGATCACCTCGGTCTTCGGCTTGGAACTATCGTCCACTAGCACTGCGTCGAGCGACGCGGCGATAGATGTCGTGAGGGAGGAGTTCAGTCGGTCGAAAAACTCACCGACAGATATCTCGTCGACGGAGGAGGTGTCAAACACGCGGTCGACGAGGCCGGCGTCGACGCCGTGCATGCGCAGGCCGCGGCAGAGCGCCAGGGCGCGCGCGCGGTCCACGCGACGGCCGTGGTCTAGGTCGGCGTCGCGGCTGTCCCTCTCCATGGCGGAGGCGCTGCGCTTGCACCGCATGCGGGGGCGCGCACGCTGCCCGTCGAGGCGCGACTCGGAGGCACCGCGGAGGCGGGGGGCGTCGTCGGCGGTGCGCTGCGGGCGCGAGCGGCGCCCGTACTTCTTGGAGCCGAACACGAACTTGGGCGCCACCTCCCGGCCCGAGGAGTCGTCGTCGCTGTGGGGCTCCGGGCGGGCGGCGGGGCCGTCGTTGCCGATCACGGTCAGCAGGCCGTTGCGGAACTGCGCGAAGGTGACGCGGTCCGAGGACCGCTCGAACAGCGTGTCGACGAGCGCCGCGCCGCGGTCCTCTAGCTGCAACGTGTCACAGAGCTGAAGCACCGCTGATCTGTCTAAGGCTTCCTCGTTATCTACGTCGAAGGTTTTGAACACACTGTACAGCTGTTTTTCGTAATGATTCATGGACGCGCTAGCCATATCTCGGAACAGTTTACGTATGAGGTAAGCCACTTAAAACTAATGCAAGCTAATATTTACGTGTTAAGGATCACATGTTGCGCTAAAGTAAAAAAACCAAGAGCGACATAGCTCAGTGAGAGTCCGTCTCGGAGCTATTGTAGTCGTTGACAAATGACATCTAACAAGTCAAGGTGACGGACTGACAGAGCATGTCAAGAAATGAAACATCACTAATATCATATGTATTTAAGTTTTATTTGCACTTCTTCGAATAAATTAAAGACAGATAATTTTAATTTTTTGCTTTTGAAATGTTTCATTCTCTTTTAATTTTTATGAAAATTTAATAATAAGATAGATTTTAATTACTATATCGTTCAAAAATATCACATACGGTGACGTATCAATTTGTTTAATATAAAATTTTAAAATATATATTTAATAATGGGTCTTTAATTATTGTTTACTAATATTACATATATTTTGTTATTCAAAAGGTAAAAAAACACTATGCACGTCGAGTGCAATCGATCGATAAATTTTCAATGACGTTAGTAAATATCAAAGTTTAAGAACGCTGACCTTGTTGTTTAATTGAACAATAAAATCAGCTTATGTCTATTTGTTATTAACTTTGTTTTTGTATAAATTTGAAAACTGACACTATTGTGCTTGCATTTACTTCGTTTACAAATTCTGTATTATTCTGATTATAAAATAAATAGTGTTGATATTTTACGTGATACGCAAACATAAATCAATATGGTTTTTAAGAAAATGAAGAGTGGTAAACCTATTTTACTTCAATTAAAAGTGAAAAAACAAGTAAATATAAAATCTATCGCACGTAAACACTACTTCATAACACTACTAATTGTAGTAGCTGTCCCAACTATATTACTGGCGATCAGTTTACTCACGGAATTGCGAGTACCAGTGCTGAAACAGCTAATATGTTGGAGCATACCTAAAGACATACAAGATGAAAATGAATACATAAAGAACAATGGCGTAGTTTCATGTTACTACAACTTCCCAGACAACCGCACCCTGAATAGCTCCCAGCTCATGCCATTTAATATCCACCCTAGACTGTGCACTCATATCAACATTGCATTTGCACAAATAAAGAAAAATCAGATATATTTAGAAGATTCTCAGTATGATATTTTACGTGATGTATTAAAAATAAAAGAAGATAATCCAAAATTAAAGTTACTTCTATCAGTTGGAGGTGCTGGTAATCATGAAGGTTTTTCAGAAATGGTAATAAACCATGCTGCAAGGAAAACTTTTATAAGATCTATCAAAGATATATTGAGGAATTATTCATTAGATGGCATAGACTTAGATTGGGAGTTCCCTGCTATAGATATGGACTTAAACAGCTTTAAGAAACGGGAGAGGCAACATTTCTCACAGCTGTTGAGAGAAATAAGAGCTGAATATATCAGAGAAAAAAGGGATTATTTGCTAACACTTGCTGCGGCAGCCCAGAAAATAATAGTTGACGCTGCTTATGATGTGGACCAAATTAACATGTATACAGATTATGTTAACGTTATGACTTATGATTTTCACACTTACACTAAATTCACTCCCTTTACAGGCCTCAATTCTCCACTTTATGCCAAACATGATGAAGAGCTTTATTTTGGAACTCTAAATATTAACTATACAGTGCAGATGTACAAAGATAAGGGACTGGACCCAAAGAAAATAGTTGTTGGAATACCTACCTATGGACACTCATATACATTAGTCAACGCTAACAACAACAAAATAGCCAGTCCTGTGCTAGGGTTTGGTAGTCTTGGTAACTTAGGATTTGTAAATTACCCTGATATATGTACTTTCTTAAGAACATATGACAATAATGCAACAGTCAAATTGGATCAAGAAGCTAAAGTGCCATATTTATACAAGGATACAGAATGGGTGTCTTTCGACAACACACAGAGTGTAATAGCGAAGGCTAAGTATATAAGAGACCACAAGCTGCGAGGTGCAATGATCTACTCGTTGAATGCAGATGATTACGATGGAGCATGTGATAAGTTATCAGGCGCGGTAAAGTTTCCACTGTCTGTTAGTATCAAGAATGCCCTCAATGAACAGCAAGCCATAGTGGATTCTTATTGCAAGGCGAATGAGTTTATAAATTTTTTTTCGTATTAACATAAATATGCATGTCATACCTTGTCCTTCCTGGCCACATATGTGATTTTGTACTTCGCACAGGATTTCATGTTAGAGTCTCGGCGCGTCGAGGGTCATAGTGGCGTGGACGGCGAGCGAGGGCGAGGGCCGGCAGCGGCGCCCACGCTCAGCCGCACAGAACAACAGTCAGCGCGCTCCGCATTCATCGCATACCGTACTTTTACAATTACAAAAAAACATAAGAAACCGCTCCAAAGTCAGTGGTCTCGCGAGTGGGGGTTTCCACTCGAGCGGCGTTGCGCGCGCGCTGACCGCTCGTACGCAACTTTAATTACCTTATTATAAAATACTATATTGACAGTTATTCCTTCTATAACTGTTTACAAATACTAAAAATATTCTATCCAGTACAGTAGGTACTCGCTATTTGTTAAATAAACATCTTTCCGCTCATTATTAAGTATTTATTATTAAATAGAATTAAGGGAAAAATATGTGTAATTCGGTAATATGTGTCGTAGCTCGATGTATTTGTCGTGAATATCTCAGTTCTCAGCGGAAATAAGTTACGCGAACTCTTATTCCGCACTTTCCTTAACCCTGTAGTCCCGTTATGGTACAAATAATTTTTAAAATGACAAATTATATAAAAATATGGATTTTATTATAAGTCGATGTGTTTAATTTTGTCGCCTAAATTACACATATAGGTATATTTACAAATTTTAAAAACTTGAAGAAATGTTTATCTAATAAGTTTTTTTAATTTAGTATTATTTTTTTATGGCTGTGAATAACTTATATTATTATAATTTTTTATGTTACCATTTTTAAATTAAATGATTTTAAATCTGAATTGATGTTTTGTCTCCCATATGCAGATGCACTTAAAATATGTTGTCACATCTATACTTACTAATATTAAAAGTGAAGGATCTCAACATCTACTGGTCTGTGCCTGCCGTCGGTCCACTCGTCGTCATACACGACATCCCCATTTGGATAGGTCAATATGTGATAATATTGAGATAGTGCTATTTGTATCTTTGGTTATGTAAATTATAAAATTAAGTATATACGTGGGTAGATTGTGACATTGAGTATTAGTTATGACCACAGAGTGTGGGTAGCGTCTGATGACATATTTAGTAAGATGACTGAATAAAATATAACAATTAAGTTTCAAAAAACTTTAAAATCTTATAGGAAAATACATGTTACATAGATTATGTACATGTACAAAAGTTGTAAATCACGAAAATTTTGAACGTCGACAATTTGCGGCTTCTCCGGCGTTGTGTCTAACATCAACACAACTCATTCCACTGAAACAGCTGAAGATACTGAAGATAATAGTTTTAAAAATAAAACAATAATTAAAAAATAGGAAGCTCTTTAATATGGCACTACCTTACAGTACCTACCTAATATCTATACGCGAGATACAATGATATCGAAGGCTTCGCCGTCGACTCTTAGATGTTACTATCCTCATCTCTCTTGATGGTACAATCATTTTACAATTCAAATTAATTCGTTCATTATTGTTTTAAATTGACGGACTTTCATGGATGAATGAAAGTTGCATACCGCGTGGTAAAAATTGTGGCCTTACATACTCTGTTTCTATTAAAAATAAAATAATCAATAACTGATTTCAAAAATAGTTACAATTGGGTACAATATATATGTAAAGACTCGCTCAATGACCTTTCACATTAGTCCTTTAGTCCTAAGTAGTAATTTTAAAAGTAACAACTATATACAAATAAAATAGAAAAAAAGCCATTACTAGTTCTAATCAGATCAGATCCTGAGCATTTAACAGATTAAAATATTAAAGTAAAATTTTCACTGTTGCTGCACTATTTCATTTTAGTTGTATATTTGTTTTCTGTTCGGTGGAGTTAAAGCACCAGTAAGTTTGAGTATAACAATGATTCTTACTAGATCTATTAGCGCCATCTACATTGTATAATTTGCACTTAGCACTATTCTACATCATACGGTCAAAGTGTAACAGGCACTCATGCTGCAATTAATCCCCAAATTAATAGTAATGGCCACTTAATATTTAAATATATAATCAATGTATCAAAATTAGCTTTCTGATTGAGATATTGTGACACACGAGGGGGCTTCATGTCACATGTCCATACCTTCATAATCACATATCTTTATGTGATAAACGCTAAACAAATTTAATTTATTAAATTTCAGTGTTTAAACATAACTCTTAAAATAAATAAGAGAGCAATTATTGAGTATTAACATTTTAAATGCAACATTTGTGTTAGTTTAAATGAATTTGTATTAAACAACTAACATGATTTTAATGAGAACAAGGAATGTGCCAACAGTTTCAATGAGAACAGGCAGTGGTGCCCCACTGTGTCTGTGATGATGCAAACACCCCTGAGCCGACACCGGTGAGAGTATCGTGCCTCATCTTCTTTACTTACTCTAATTCTTAACACAGATAATATTGTAGATTTCGCACAAAATGTAAATTCATTGTATCACAAACTATAGGTATATATACTCTATACTTCTCTATATGCATATATAATATAATTGAGTATCTAAATATTAGGATATGGCAACTTAACAACAACTTATTGTCTAGTGGAATATTTATCAACTAGTGTCCAATGCAGAGCTGATCCTACACGAATCTCATAGTGCTGATCTTACGACACAAGCTCATTTTTAGTATAAACAACCTTCACTTATTTATTGATTTTTTCAATTAACAAAAGTAATTTATAACAAAACTTTACCAAATTTTTCTTATAAATTTAGTAATCATATCTAAGCTGCATACATCATAAGTGGGAACAATAGATATCACCACAATTACACTCTTATATTACATACTTCTGTTGATTCTTCTCGTTTTTGTTTGCGACATTTATCCATATATTACAACAAACATGAACAAAGAATGACTACATATATATAATAATTATAAATTTTTTAAATCACAAAGAGCCTGTAACATTAAATGATTATATTACATAATGTTCTCTATAGTCTACAACAGGACGGTTTTACGACTGATGTGCTATTATTGTACAAAAGCAATCTCTAATTTGATATGTGTAAGCTATACTCGGTTACTCACCACTCGGATACTGTGTTTGTGTGATTTTTTTGTTAATATTCATAACATCGATAAACAATATAGCCAATGTCCTTGTACAAGTATGACGAGAGATAGGGGCCAGGGGACGGGCGTGCTACGTCTGCGCCTGCAGCCAGTGGAACATGAGGCTGTGCACGGTTTGGTAGTCGAGCTCGGTGTTGGGCGCGCTGAGCAGCTCGCGCAGGCTGGGGGCGCGCGGCGGCGGCTCGGGGGGCCCGCGCGAGCCGTCGTCGGAGGCGCAGTCCGAGGAGGACAGGTGGCACAGCGTGGGCGGCTCGTCGCCATCGCTGGCCTCGTCGGCGGACAGGGCGCGCGACCTGCTGCGGGCGCGCTCGGTGTCCGCGGGTTCCGTGCCCCCCGAGTGCTGGCGCCGCGCGTTCTTCAGCGCCCGGTAGCGCCGCGAGCGCTCCCGCTGCAGCCGCCGCTTGCGCTCGTCCGCCCGCTCCAGCTCCTCGGGCGTTTTCTTTGTTGCATTCTTTCCAAAAAAATACCTCATGAACGACTCGTCACAGTTGCGTTTGGACAGGTAGCTCGCCATCAACTTGTAGTAGTACTGATTATCCATGACACTGTTCTTATGAAACTAAATTAAAAGTAAAACACTTAAATTATAAAGATATTCTGGAAATTGCGAAATAAAAATAATGAGAACAAGACTGTCGATCATGTGACGTCACTGACATTTCATTTTCGACGTTTTGTCAGTGCCGCCGCCGACTCGCCGACCGCGTCCGCTGTAACATTTCTAAAAGAATATAGAAAATAAACATATATAAAAAATATGTGCGATAATTCATTTAATTCAATAATTATGATTTTTGTAACCAGTTTAGTCTATTACAATCATCTCTCACACAGTCTTCTTCACAGTTTTATGAAATATTGCGAATTTAATAACTAAGCGGTATTTTTGTGTATGGTATAATTTGATGTTTTTACTTCCTAGACTTTTCAAAAAAAATTTACTTTTACAAGAAAATAAATCATAATATAAGCTTTTTTTTACATGGCAACATCTATGGTGAGATGAAAAATAAAGAGCAAAGCAGTTCAGATTTACGCATAAAATAAAGATATTTCGAAAAAAAAAACTTAAGAGCTGTATTTATTTACAAGGTCCATATCAATTTCAAAAACTTATTCATGGTAATTTTGTAATTGTAAAAATTAGAGATGGAATTAGATATGGTCTATATTATCAATTCATTATGACCTGACTTAAAGAAAACAACGCTAATATCCGATACGTGATCGCAACATTTAGTTATAAGTAGGTATACTGAATTATCGTGAGCTAATTATTTTACTTTTTATAGATTAAATGATGAATATTTAAAGTAATATATAAATAAAATCAGTTACACACTGTATCCCGGACACAGCAGGGTACGTAGAGGGTAACCTATTGTTACAATTCTGGAGGCATTGCGTGTAGAGTGGTGGAATTCAACGCCGCAAGCAGTATATGGGTAAATAATAAAATTAGATGTTACTTTAGCAAGTTTATTTTGATAATAAAGCATAAATTTTGTTTGCTATAAAATATTATTGTTGCTAGCCGCATTTGCCACGGGATGCTAGCAAATCAAATCTTCATCAATCCATATAAAAAAGATGCGTCTTTTGTCCTTTTTGGTGTCGGTTCATTGTATCTTACGTCTCCTGTTACGATCTGGTAAGGACAGTTATAGGAGACGTAAGTCTGCAGCGTACAGACTATGAAATGACGTACGCGAAGGCCCAACTCGTTGTACATTTAGAATTGCTCGTGTATTTCGACTGCTGATAGACTGTGTATGAAATGGTTTTCGAGGAGTTGGTGCTTTCTACCTTTACCTTTCGTATCTTACATTGAGTTGCCAACCAATGTTAGGTCGTTTATAAAATCACCCCTCTTGGTTAAGTGAGTCTTACTCGCAGTGGATTACTTAATCTCTGTGTGTATGGTATAGCTACTCTTTGTGTTTATATGTAGTTATTACAGTGTACACGTAGATAGGATGTTTTAAGCATTTTTATATAGAATTATTATGTATGTCGTTGATATTTCTTTGAAGATCAAATCGTTCTTTATCTATTTGTTGAATTAATTACGACTTAAACTTAACTGTTATGATTTATGAAGGTAATCTCCATTAACAATTCAATTTTGTTTACTTTATTGTATAACAGTCAAATAACCAAGACATTTAGAATGTCACTATTTGGCCAAGAATCTTACCAGCGCCATTGCTATATAACATTCGCAGGCAAACTAATGCCTTGAGTTCATTCAAATGACGATAACTTTTTTTAATGAACCGATTTTGATGAACCAAACTTTAGAAGGTTATTTGAGTTAAAACAAAGCAATTACATTATGAAGACATTATGAAGACAAGCTTTGTCTTTTATAGCATTTAATTTGGACGTATACTCTTATACATGTACGAGAAAATGTAAAATCAAAACATTTCAATGATCTGTTCGACCTGTGCGACCGTAGCAAGCCTAGGCTCGAGGGCGGCATTCTTGCCGCCAAGCAGCCACGTAGTGCAAGTCCTCAAAATTAATAAAAATGATTTTTCATTCATTGAACGTATTAATTATATAATAACAAATTTGGATATTTGGATATAATCAATTCGGTTAGATTCATATAAGAAACATGAGTAAATTTTTTAAACGAATACGCAGTATTACAAACTTAATAAAAGGTTCCGACACTTTTCTTCTAGGCAACCCTGTTGTAATCTATTCTACGATCATGCATCATTCTTAAAAATAAATTTTATTAAACAGATACCTACAGATTTACGCACTGGGATCTTAGGCCATAATGATGTCACTGATGAGTTACACATATTTTAGTTATATTTCCCTTTTTTTTGAAACACTGTTTGAAAAAGGCAAACACAAAAAATGTACTTAAAAATATATTGAATATATATCAAAAAACAGGAATGTCAGTCCGTTTGACGGCCGACAAGCCATCGTCCCACGTGAGCAGCACGTTGAACGACAGATAGAGAGCGACGGCTGAGAGGATGTGCCATAGATCATGCGCATCGTAGAACTGCAACACGAGGCATTCATGATTCTTGTGCCTCGATACCGCTGGGGTCGCTGACCAGTCCGATGAGCCCGATAGGAAGAAATACAATGCAGGCACCCAAACCGCGGCTGCTGCTGCTAGTAATGCCCAGGCGTATGCTCGAAGCCGTTCACCGTGTACGATCTTCATGCCGAGGTAGAAACCCATATAGACGAGAGCATTGCCAAGTAAAACCTGCAGCATGTGTCCTGCGAAGTCGCTGCTATGACGTAGTAGGCCATAGGCTGCGAAGGCCCAGTTGAGTGCGTTACCCGCTACTAGCATGACGAGGCGCGCGCGGTAAAGGGGTCTGGTGCCTTGACGAAGCGAGCTGGCTGCTGTTGCTAGGCTTTCCTTTTCTATAAGACATGATAGAAAAGTAGAAATAATATTAGAAAGTCATTATACGTAAGGTCGGGCGAAAGTATTTTCGTATTGTTCATACAAAGCATACAAAGGAAATTTATAAAGGCTTGTTGCTATCTTATGGGTAGTGCTATAATCTCATTCCTGAAGAGATATTGACATTTTAGGTTAAAAAATCTAAAAGACAGTGTTCAGTGTTCTTTTTAGCTTTTTGCTTCCTAAATAGTTCTGCAATGATCGAAAGAGATGGAAATGTGATGTAGCAAGGTCAGGGCTATACGGAGGATGCGTCAGCACATCCCAGCCAAGCTGTCTCAATTATTGCTAGATAAGTGCAGTCTGACGTTATCATGGTGGAACACCACGCCCTTCCTATTCACGAGCTCCGGCCCATTTTTCTCAGTAGATTTTTTTAACCTCATCAGTTGTTGACAGTAGAGTTCAGAATCGATAGTTTTACCCCGTGGCAAAAGTTCATAGCGAATGATTCCTTTCCAATCCCACCATGCACTTAGCATCACTTTGTTCCGAGTCAGGCCGGGCTTTGCCAAGGTCTGTGGGGCTTGTCCATGCTTCGACCATGATCTTTTTCGCACATTCTTATTGTATCACCCATGTATCACCCATTTGTCATCACCCGGAATCAACTGTTTAAGAAATGGTACGGAATTGTTACGTTTCAACAAATAATCGCAAATGCAAAGATCGTTGCATTAGGTTTCTCTTAGTGAGATCATGTGGTACTAAAAAGTTAAGTTTTTTCTTGTACCCAGTCGTTAGTAAATGACGAAAAACTGTTTTATGATCTAAATCTAGTTATTCAGCAATGTAGCGTAGCTACTAATATGTGTATCTTGCTCCACTGAAGATGTATTTATCTGTGAGATGGCGTCCAGAGCGCACTTTATCTTTCATACTAAAATTTCCAGACTTGAAACGCTTGAACCTCATTTGTGCTACTCTTGTTGATACCGCATTAGGTCCATAACCTTGAAAATTTAATTAGCGGCAAATTTAATTTAATTATTTTTGTGATAAAACTTTAAATTGACTTTTACGTCACATACGTTCATTTTGCTTGCTTGAAAAATAATTGAAAAATGACGGGAACTATTTTTTTTATTCATTGCATTCTCATCTCATCAAGCCAGTTACATTCAGTAAAGCCAAAGAGGTTTCATTACTGATAATACATTCAAAATACAAAAATACTTTTGCTCCGAGCTATTACAAAACAAACCAACATATACAACCTAAAGCTTTCATATGATGCAATAATTTTTAAACTAAAAAAACACCCTTTTAGATATTATTGTCACATATTAGCAAAGAAGGACAACAGGTTGACATACATTTAGAGGTAAAAAACATGTTAGAAAAGAATATTAAAGAAATGTCACCAAGTCTGAACTGTCCCACGAAGTAAATGCGTAAAGAGAGCAGCAGGAAGGTAAACACATGTAGGACCGTGAACACGCCCCAGAACAGAGCGCCGCCATCCAACACTCCCCATACCACTGCAGGAGACAAGATATTTTAGGTTTGTTTATTTATACAAACTATAATTTAATTTATAATACGTAGAGCTTCGTCCTTTGATACTATATATTACATAACAGATCGCATACAAATATAAACAGAAATTTCAGACTATTACACACAAATATATGACATAAGATAATTTCAATAAAATCCAACTTTATTACATTAAAGCTTAGGTTCGTATAGCGCGTATTACCGACATACAAAAAAATGTTTCAACTGTTTTTAACCCTCCGCGACTGACGTGGTAATGTAAGCACCGCCGCCTTCAGCACCTTACTGTGACGAGCTTACGTCAGCGTTAAGACACTAGACTGCTATGTGCGTTTTTGTTAAATTTCGCGTTATTTTTTAATTAAATTTTATTAACATAACTTATATACATGTATTTATACTAATAGAAAAAAATATATAAAATGTTGCTTGTATACAATAATATTTTTGGGATCTCAAATAGACCGGATGGTCAAATTGATAATTTTATTAAGTTTTAAAATAGGTCGTGGCGCAGTGGCACAAATTGTGACTGTTAAACTGACCGACCGACTGGTTGTAGTTCGATAGATAATATCTTGACATTATTTATTTTTTCACACACAGAACACAGAAAGGTTATCATAGAGTCAAATGTACATATTACCGAGCGCGATTAGCACGGCGAGCACGCCGAAGGTGGCGTGCGCGCGCGCGTTGACGTCGGGATGCCTCGACTGGTAAATCTTCACCATGATGAGCACAGCCAGCACGTACATGAACGACGTGTCTACACATGCAAACAAAAAATACTCTGATGTAGGAACCTCGATACGATTACCGTGATGTAATACATATTAGCTCTCCAATAAAAATAATGTATCAATTTGAAACAGTAGTTAGCACAAGTAGCGCAGGGGCACAAGCGACCGTAAACGCAACAGGTTACAGGTTAGATTTCAATTTGAGGACCTTAAATTTATACTTGTAGTCAATTGTAAGGGATCGGTGTCTGTACATGGAAACCGCTTTATTATATTAATATAGATTGATAAAAACAAATACTTTTTGATTTATGGGATTTTTTTAAAATGGTATTAGGCTTTTAGAGAGTAGTTAAAACTGTGGTTTTATTTAAAGTGACGCATTTAAAGTGACAAACACTATATACGAACACTCGCGACTAAAGTACACAACTACTAAACTTTGTAAGGTGTTCATAAGAAACTTGTTCATGTTAATCACTACTACGGAAATGAATATAAGAAAACATATAACCAACCAAATTGAAAGTTTAGTCGATTGGGGCATATGTGGTAGCTAGCGGAGAGCACCGCCACCACCATCATGCCAGCCCCCAGCGCCGACAGCAGTCCGTAATGAGCCGGAATTCCATACTCCTGTACAAACGGGCGACATGGTCAGTGCGAGGGTACAGTACAGGTGGCAAGGGGGTACAACCTATATAGGCGAGCGTACATACCGGGTGCCTCGGCCGTCGCTTGCGGCGAAGACGTCGGCGTCGCACTTGTAACAGAAACAACGCACCGAGCAGCAAGTACCCGAGGTTGGAAAACACGTGGTTAAAGTCACTGAGCGCGCCGGCGCTGTGTGCGCACAGGAAGTTGTAGTAGCAGATGTCCAGAGATCCTGATACGTTCAGCACCTGTTGTACAGAGGACCACATGTCTATACCAATATGGATGTTTTTAACGTATTTAAAGTGTTATTCTAAATTCCGGAAAGAAAAATGCTTTTTAGAAAACATAATATAAAAATTTGAAAGTAGTGGGATTTAAACCTACATGTCGGAAAATAATTTTTAGACAAACATTTTAGAGTAGCGGGATTTAAACCCGCACCTCTTGGAAACCGTCCAAACTCTCTGATCAACTAAGCCATACGTTCTCATCGAGCTGCAGACGTCGAATTTTTTTTTTGTTATGGAAAAAGAGAAGGCCAACGAGGGTACGGGTCACCTGGTGGTAAGTGATCACCGCCGCCCACGATCCCGTTTAGCACCAGAGGAGCTACAGGTGCGCTGCTAGCTTTTTGAGGCGGTGATAGACGCGCTTTTTGAAGGTACTCGTATCAACCTGGAGACACTGAAGTGGGTAGGCCATTGAGCATTCTACAGTTGCGTTGGCGTGTGAAAGGAGGTTCCTACGAAACCCCACAGTAGTGGAGTGTGTGCCCACGTATCCAGATGGTTTGGATGGTATGTAAATTTGTAACGTACTGTGCGGTTTCTCTAAATGATAAATGCGGCAGAGAATGCACATCGGGAGACATCTCTACGCAAAGCCAAAGTGTGAAGCCCTTCACGGATCATTGTGTCCCCAACGATTCAAACGGCTCTACTTTGTACGCGATCAAATGAGGTGCACTAGCTCAGACATGAGAACATTACTGTCCTGCACAGGAAAAAACGGTGTTTCGGCATGAAGTACTGTATCACTTTGCTTTAGAGTTATCAACTCTCGGTTTCTGAAGACTGGCGACATGACAAATGAGAAACATTCTTTAGGGATGCCATAACTGGAGACACGAGTTTATTTTGGCGCTGGTCGAAGTTTATTCTTATGTGCTTGTCACAATGCCAACGGTAGCAACAATAAGTTGCAGCATGTATGAGAATTTCGACGTGGCCCAATGAGAACGTATGCTTGAATAGTTTCCAAGAAGTGCGGGTTCAAATCCCGCTACGTTAAATTTATATGTTTTGTAAAAAAAAGTGTTTTACCGGTATAATACCCAAAAAGTGTACATGTATAGATTTGTTGTGTTGATTGGAGTTGTTATATTGAATTATATAGTATTAGTTCCAACAATTATATGTCAGTACTACATTTTCAGTACTGTATGAAAATTTAACAAACATGAAACAACAATGAAATCAATGATGCGGTTTATCTTCATCGGCTAATAGCTATGACATAGTTATAGGTACAGATATATTCGAGAGTGCGGTATTACGATCTGAAAGGCAATGACGAACTGCACGACGGGCAGCGCGTAGAAGACGGCGACGGTGTAGAGCATGTGCAGGTAGCGGTCGGAGCGCGCCCGCAGCGTGCGCCCGCGCCGCCGCGCCAGCGCCGCCAGCCGCAGCTGCGCCGGCAGCCCGAACGGGCCCTGCTGATTATTATATTTATAATTATATATTTTATGTTGAGGCCAGTCGTGGCGCAGGAGTACAAAATGTGACTGTAAAATCGATGTCGTGGCGAAGCGCGGCGTTGAGTTCCGCCACTCAACACGCAATGCCAAAGTGGGGAACGGAGTGTTCGCACTAGGTTCCCCCTGCCTACCCTGCTGTGTGCGGAATACAGCGTGAAGCTGATTTTACATAGAAAGGACAAAGTTTAATTTATTTACTAGCGTCTTGAAGGCAGGACGGATGGGCTTAGTAGTTTCTAATAGTCGGCAAGGATCGAAAAATGAAATTAGAACCATTACTAAAGCATCAATAATTGAAATCTATATTTGATCTTAATTAACTTAGGGAATGAATTTCATAATAACCCTTCTTGTTAAATTTCCCATTCATAGGTCAAATTGTTTCTAAAATTTCAAATTTCACTTTTCCATTGATTATTTAATATTTATATAAACAATTAAAATAAAAAAGACTACTTGGTTTTATTACCTGAATATTATTTTCATCAACTTGTGATATCTGTTGTGGGTTTTGTGTATCAACATCATCGCTAGCTGACTGCACTACTACAGCTTGTTGCGGGTCTGGCACGACGCCATTTTGTGTGGACTCAGCAGCGGGTGCAGAGACTGAAGCGAGAGCAGGGGAAGATATTGGAGAACCGGAAGTTATAGAAACAGACGTGGCTGTAGGCGTGGAGGTAGCAACAGCACGCGTTTGAGGCGCATCTTCTTCATCCGAATCGCTGTTATCGCTACTATCAAATGTAGCATCTGAAAATTTTAAGTAAATTATAAATATATGCATTAATTTATGTCGTAATGTTAATACTAATTATGATTAAACTGACCGGAGCCCCGTCTGCGAAGTCGCGCTGCCGTCGTGCCTGCAGTAGAGCTATTTAACCTACCCTCTTGAGCTTCCTCTGCAACTGAAACCAAGGATAAATATTTGTTAATAAATAAAAAATATCATATAACCGCTTCCTCACTTCAGCCCTCCATTATTTGACATTTGTTCCAATCTTAACAATAGGTTCTCTCAGTCCGCACATAGCAGGGGCGTTATAATACAACGTAATGATGAAAAAAAAACTTTACACCTCAACAACACTTAATAAATCTTTTTATCTTAATTATTGCGTCGCCCATTCGCGGGACCACAAAAAAAACACAAAAAGGAAGAAAATGTAAAGATTTTTCTCTTAAAGCTTACTACAGAATATTTTACAAAGAAATATGGAGCTCGTGACGAAAAAGAATCGCAAGCATTTATAAAAAACAGGTTTTATGTGAACTTAGTACACTGGGACTAAAACTTACCACTGGGATCGCCGCCGTCGTGAGTGTCAGCGAGCACAGCTTTAGGCAGCACGTGCTTGGCGAGCGGAGGCCAGCGCTGCGCCAGCACCAGCGCGCCGAACAGCGCGTAGAAGCCGAGGAACACCAGCAGCAGAGTCACCGCAGCCACTGCGTACTGGCGGCGGGTCAGAGCTGGCTGTCACACAGAGGATTTATACTTATCAGAACCTCCCACGAAATACCATTGTTATAAGTTTGACGTGTATGTGTATGTGTATCTGTTTGCCTTCTGTGGCATCGTAAGTATCAACCCAAACGGTAGATGAAAGATGACTTAATCGAGTAAGTAATAGTAGCTTCACGCTATATATTACGCACGCTGGTGGCACGCAAGTTGGTAAGATAATCTTGGAATTTAATATAAAAAAATATATTAACAATGTGTGAGTCAGTGTGAGTTTTGACCTATATACACATAGCTACCTCAACGGTGAGAACAAAGTCCTTCTCCCTGGCGGCGAGTCGCTGGTGCCGCGGCTCGTCCCCCAGCAGCGCCGCCGCCCACAGCCACGCCGCCTGCGCGCCCTCCTCCTCGCCGCAGGGCTCCTGCGACGGCAGTACCAGAGCCACCACCAGGAAACCTAGCGGGTAGTCTGAGCGCTGGACGTATTGCCAGTAGGTTAATGTTGTAGCAGTTACAAAATGTCTAGACTTTTTGTGGTAGTGGCTTCTGTTGATTGGTATTTTTTTCAATTTTAAAGAAGAGATAAGGCATTATATTTTTTACGTTATTTGGTTCCACATAACCTCCTCTACATGCACTCTGCACTCACCGAGAGCTGCACGGCGCCGGAGCGCATCATGGTCATGCGCAGGCCGCTGGAGGAGAGATCCGCCGGCGTCTGCGCTATCGGGCACTGAAACAAGTGAAAGTTCTCATATATTTTATTTTTGAAGAACGTTATAATATAAGAGCGATTTTTTAGCAAAACATAATGTTTTTTCCATTTTAAAATTTGTCTAAAAATCTTCGAAAGATACTTTTAAAATTAATCCAGGTAACTAACTAATAAAAGAAACAAATTGATAAAACAGAAAAAATAATTTACAAGGTATAAGAAAATCTGAAATCGTAAGTGAACTTCAAAGTTACCGAATAATTTTGAACAGCGAGGACG
This sequence comes from Heliconius charithonia, assembly GCA_030704555.1. NCBI lineage: Eukaryota > Metazoa > Arthropoda > Insecta > Lepidoptera > Nymphalidae > Heliconius > Heliconius charithonia. The sequence continues at coordinate 19,787,751 of CM060826.1, read as the reverse complement.
GCACAGAAGTCGGTCTCGGAGGAGGCGACGAGCCGCACGCTGTGCTGGCCTTCAATGAAGCGGTAGTACGTCGTGCGCGGCGCCGACTGCGGAAATACAGGTTTGTGTGTTTTACTTATACATTATTATTAGGGGCATTATTTATTAAGTATGTACAATTGTATAAATATCCTAAAGATTTCATAATAATCGAACAAATGAACAGAAAAGGAAATGTTTACTACCGACAGTCTTTTTGCAAAAAACGGGGAGAGGTGGCATTTTACATTTTATATTTCACATTAATAACGTTGAGACGCTCTTACTAAGTGAATATAATTTATCACAATATTACAATACGGGCGCCTCGGGCTACCAAGGTCCAGCGTATGACCGGGGAACGAATTATGTTCAATTCCTCTCAGCATAGCTCCATTAGTCAACAAGTGTCACAGCACACGCAGCAGCTACCATGTTGGCCACGAGCAGCGCGGGCTGCGCGAAGGGCAGCGTCCACAGCGGCGGCCGCGACACGCGCACGCGCGCCGTCAGCGGCGCCGCGCACGACGTGGACACGTGCAGCGTCAGCACGTCGCGCGCCGGCCCCGCGCCTGCTGAGGAAACAGATCACCTCCATATTGAACTTTATCGTCAAATGTTTACTCCAATGAGAAATAGCGTCCACGTGTATACCGCAGTCGGAGTCGAGGCCGGGCGCGGCGCTGTCGTCGGGGCACAGCGTGCGCTCCAGCTCGTGCAGCAGGCGCGCGCCCGCCGCGTACGGCAGCTGCCACGTCACCGCGCCTGCCGACAACCATGTGTTCTATTACGTGGATGCACTGACACCGCACTGCGGTTTGTAACCGTCTCAATATATGTTGTTTTATGTTTGATTTTGGAGCAGCATGTGAATACTGACCGGCGCGATGCCGCGCGGTGACGAGCACGGGGTGCGCGGTGTCGCCGCCGTCGCTGCGCACCCACACCACGCTGGGCACGGCTGCGTCCGCGCCGCCCGTCTGCCGGGAACAAGACGGAACTTATATTTATTATATCCTATAATGTATATTATGATCTACATATGTATTATAGATTTGTAAATTTCGTTGAGACGGATAGGGTATAGGTACCTACCTAAAATGTAAAATACCATTTTTACAGTTCCCGAAAAAAATCAGTAAATACTCTTAGCTCTTGCTCCTTCCCACTCCATGAGGAATCTGCACTAAATGACATGATCAATAAAACTGTTCCGTTATCAATGAGAGAACAGTTCAACTCGGTTGACTGACAGTAACTGACTGACAACGCAGACGAAGCTGTTGGATGTGAAGAAATTTAAATTCGTGGGCGACGACTAGTTGAAGTTGGTACATAGACTTATATATAATATTCAGTAATAGTCAGTCATAGACACTCGCAAAACGGCTCATTTCATAATAGCATGTCAGATATCAGAGAGTCCAAGAGTTGAGAACAAACGTTAAAGTATCGATAACCTATACGCAAGTATGTTGCGTTATGCGTTTTATAATAAAATAATTTAAAAGCTATATATTAATAGATAGATATATAGGTTACTAAGAGAAAGCTTCTTTTACAGATATCAGGCAGCCTACATTCGTGGTGCGTGTTGAACGCAAGTACCTATTAGGGTGAGGTGTGCTCGTACTCACCGCCGCGACGTCCAGTATGTATTCGACGGAGCTGTTCAGGGGCAGCTCGTACGTTTGCTCGTACACTAACCTGAACAAAAATATTTAAACTTAGCACACAATATAATAGACATGAAATAACAATAACATCAAACTCAGCGTTACGCACATTAAATACATCAACTTGCGAAGCATCCTACATGCTGGTAGCTGTAACGAGTAAACAAACAACACAAGTATCGGCACATGCTGTCGCCGCAAACTTTCCTAGATATATCTGTTAAAGCAGTGAATTTCTTATTGTTTTAATCAATTAGCGAATATGGTTCCGGCGAGACCTTGACCCGCCGAAAGATATGGGACCGTCGGAGCTCGCGGCCGCCTCCCTTATCACTAACGCGGGAACGTTTTACTTAGTACTGAACAGGAAATTGCGTATGACGGAATCGCCGAGATTTACGGTAAAATATATTTGTCTTTAAAGCATCCTTTAAATATATAATACATTTCAAGGTGCGTAAGGTACTTACTGCATCTGCACCACGACGACGTCGGCGGCGCGCGCGCCGACCGCCGCCACCAGCGACAAGGCAAGGACCAAACACGCCATTTCGCTCCGATTTCACACACTTATCCAATATTTGCAATATGCAATTTTTCACTCATAGTTCTAAGTTTCGAATATGCAATTTGGGCTTATTATATAACTGCCCTAATTGTTTAACGGGTATTTAAGAAAAAAATGTAAGAATATAATATATATGTTACTGGGGCGTGGGTAACCTCGTTTGTTCTAATTTCAACTAAGTTATTTTAAAAATAATGAGTCAGGCGTTGGAAGCGTTTAAAATGTTTGAATTTAAAGTAAACAAGTAAACCGCACGTCGGCCACACCTCGCCGTCGCCCGTCGCTGCTCACTCAACACCGATATCAGTTATCAGCCTAATTCCATATCGGTATCTGATAAAATATAGAGTCATCGATTTTCGATGTATATTTGTTCAACAAGTCAGGAGTAGCCCTAATTATTGAAACACGGAGTACCGAAGTGACTTAGCTCCCTCTCGTCGGATGATACATAGGTACGTACTAATTACAGCTTAAGTCAGTCGTACGCTGTAATAAAGGTAAATAGAGCGTTGCGTCAACATGTAATCTGAGATAAATCTTTTCTTGATAACAACTTATCAGTTTTATAAGATTTGTATACATCAAAACGCTAGTCGCAACCATACGAAAGCAGGGAAACTTTAGTCACAGACAAACCGATATTAATATTTTATATTGATTAAACTATTTAATATTAATTTGAATGTTATTATTATATGTAAGCAAAATATCAATATCATCATCTCATCCTGTCCTCGTCTACTGCAGGACGCTCGACCTTTAACTCTTCGCTTCCAGCCATTGCCAGTCACTTTGCGGCTGTCGTCTCCCGAGGCGAGGCGTGATCTCCACCCAAGACAGCGTTTATTATCCCAACGGTCATCGTTTTTTCAATAAATGTGACTAGCCCACTGTCACTTCAGCCTTCTAATCCGGGCTATGTCGATAACATTGTATGAGTAATCAGATCTTTTATGTTATTTATTCTACTAAATAGGTGCTTAAATAAAAAAAAAACAGAAAAGTGTGAGAAAATAATTTATTGTGTATAATAAGTATACAACGTATTATTTAAGGCATCACAAGGCCTTGGCGCACACACACACACACACAGCAACAGTCACACGGTAGAACGTTCACAGTAAGTATTAACAATATCAACAATGTAAGTAGCACACGCTCGGGGAGTTGGGTATTACAACATCAGTCGAAGCCACAGCGACATCACAGATTCCTAATACCCTTACACTGGTCTACAACGGGGTTTGGGAGGACAACCAATATGTACGCGTTTACACTCTCACAGCGCCGACACGGGCCGTCGCGAGTAGCGCAGGCCCAGCTCGTCCACGGTCGCCTCGATGGCCGCGAGGCACTCGTCCAGCTGCGCGCGCGAGTGCGCCGCCGACAGGCAGAACCGTATGCGCGCCTTGTTGAGCGGCGTGGCGGGGAAGCCCACGCCCACGGTGGCCACGCCGCGCGCCGTGAGCCGCTCCACCGTGGCCGCCATCTTGCTGAAGGTGTACACCATCATGGGCACCACCGGCGACTCCGCGTGGCCCAGCGCCACCACGCGCAGCGCGCGCAGGCGCCGCCGGAAGTAGCGCGTGTTGGCGCGCAGCGCGGCCAGTCGCGCGCCGCCCGCCGCCTCCAGCGCGCGCGTCGCCGCCAGCACCTGCGCGGCCACGGGCGGCGACATGGCGCCCGCGTAGGCGCAGGCGTGGCCGCGCGCCCTCACGGCGCGCACCAGCGCGGCGCTGCCGGCCACGTAGCCGCCCGCGGCGCCGAAGCTCTTGGTGAAGGTGCCCATGAGCACGTCCACGTCGGCGGCCGGCACGCCGCGCAGCTCGGCCACGCCGCGCCCGCGCGCGCCCGTGGCGCCCACGGAGTGCGCCTCGTCCAGGTACACGTACAGCCCCAGCTGCTTCTTGAGCGCCACGATGGCGGCCAGCGGCGCGATCGAGCCCTCCATGCTGTACACGCCCTCCACCACCTGCGCACCACACTCCCGGAATCATGTAAACTGACAACTATTGTTTTTTAGATAGAACGTTTAGTGTCATCGCAAACCAGTTAATCCTATATAATAAATAATATTTTAAGAGAAAGAAAACCAGAGCTAAAATAAGAGATGTGTTGAAATACGATAGCGTTTTATTCGGCCAGAGACGGTTGTGACTAAAATATCCAATGAATAGAATGAATTATTTCCAATTTTCTCATCGATGCCAAGCATACACTTACGACGACAATCTTGGTCCAGTGCCCCTCGGCGACGGCGGCGCGCGCGAGGCGCTCGAGGTGGCGCACGTCGTTGTGGCGGAACACGCGCACGGCCGCGCCCGCCACGCGCAGGCCCAGGATGAGCGAGGCGTGGTTGTTCTCGTCGCTCAGCACGAGCGCGCCGCGCGGCACGAGCGCGGCCATGCCCAGCGCGTTGGTGGCGAAGCCCATGCCGAACACGACGGCGGCCTCCGCGCCCAGGAACTGCGCCAGCGTGCGCTCCAGCTCCTCGTGCAGCGGCGTGGAGCCGAGCTCGCGGCGCGAGGAGGCCAGCGCCAGCCCGTAGCGGCGCGCGGCCGCCTCCGCCGCTTCCGCGCACTCGCCCGTGGGCGTCGCGAACCCGAGGTAGTTGTAGGAGCCCAGGTTGATGCAGCGCTTCTCCGCGCCCGTGAACCTGCAACCGTGTCTCGAGTGAGTCTTAGCAAGTGGGCTTGCCTCCTACGTCTACTGCAACGATATAGTCGTAACTGTGTGTGTAATGTGTGTAACGCAATGCTTGTATATAGTAGAAATTATTAACTTAATTATAATTTTCCTTACTTTGTTGATAGTTGGTACATGTATCAGTCATGTATCTAGCACACATTTGTATTTCGTTACGTTCTGTTGAGGGTGTGGGTACCTGAAGGACCAGTTATAGTCGTCGGTACAGCGTTCCTTGAGGGTGACCTCGGCGCCGGGCGCGGAGCAGATGGGGCGGTTGAAGATGTGTCGCACGCGGCGGTACACGTAGCGGGAGAAGAACTGCTCGAATGGGTTGTATAGCGGCGCATAACCCTGCGCAAGAGACACACTTTTATTCCACATCAGAATATCTTTATATATCAACTTTCCGCCCAAATTTGTCAGGCATTGCGTGTTGAGGGGCGGTGGAACTCAATCTCACATTTTATCCTGTTATCAAAGCAAAAGAATAAAAATAAATACATTATCCGACCTGAGTGAGAGATAAGTCGCTGCGGTCCTGCGCAGCCCTACTGTTGTGAGTGTCATTTCGCGTTGATTCAATATTGACTAGTGTCATTTTATAGGGAAAGGCGACAACTCAAAACTGTGCAATTTGATGCACAAAATAGTCATGGAACTCCAAAAAAAATAATGTTGCCAATTACATTATATTGGGCTTACAAAAAAAAATCAGCTTCACGCTGCATCCCGCATACAGCAGGGTAGGCAGAGGAAACCTAGTCTTAAGACCGTCCGTTCCCCACATTTTGCCGTATTCTGGAGGCATTGCGTGTTAAATGGCACAAAGCCGCGCTTAACCTTGACACCAGAGCGAAGACCCACAACCAGTCGGTTTTACAGCCACACCTCGTGCCGCTGCGCCACGACTGGCCTCTTTTTTTTTATGGAAATGTCTGGGTCACCTGATGGTAAGTGATTACCGCCGCCCACGGCCCCGTGCAATATCAGAGGAGTCCCATGTCATAAATTATATTTTACATTCTTACATAATATACATAGTTATAAACGCTAAATACATAGCTATAAACTAACGCGACAACGACGACGGCGACCACATAGTCGCCGCACTCCGCCGCACGCGACGGAGACGCACCGTCCCACACGTGTACTCAGTGACTTGTAGGTTAATTATTGATAACCTAGCACAGTGGTTTATAGACAATAATTCAAGTCAGTTCATCAGTGTCAGTCATGTCAGTTACAAATTGTTAGTAAGTGACAAGTGTGTGACGCCGCCAGACGGGCGCGGCGAGTCGTGAGGAGAACTCGGACATTCGATGTCGATAGTCGATAGACGACGGCGATACTACGAAGTGCCGATAAGATAAAGCACACGAGTCACAATTATTTTAAGAATGCATTGATACTGGTTGTCGGTTGTGATTGCAACTAATAAAACATTAATCGTTCGATAAAACGTTAAGAGAGACCATTATAATTACAAAAATATTGTAATAATAATAAACAAAGATTTTTTTAATTATTTTCGAATTTACTTGTTTCGATGATTAATTCGATTCCCGTTTTACTGATGACTGTCCTGCCATCCTGCCATCTTGCCCAACCTGCCGCTTGTCTATTTAAATAAAGTTGTAATTTACATTACGTTTTGATTATTTATAGATGTGTTACAATAAATACACTCATTTTTAAAGTGTTATTCCACACTTAGGAAAGAAAAATACTTAAAAATTTGAGTCAAGATGATGTTTTCTCACCAAGATTAAATTGAAAAAAATATTTCGGTTCGTTTCCATAACATACAAGGTTAAAATTGTCTCGACTGCAGTGGAACGTGCGCATTCTTATATAATGAACGATGGTCTAATAATTTAAATAAAAAAAATAGATAAATATGTTTAATTAAAAAAATGTATTGATAGACAAAGTGACTGATAATAATAATAATAGCAAATTTTGAATTGTTATTTTGATAATAACGCTTATCTCTGTTGAAATATTAATAAATATTCTTGAAACATAATTGCTTAACACGTTCCGGTAACATCATTACAGTACCTACCTACGGACACTCACTTGGGTAGTTGTTTCATGTTTATTTTGTTTGTGCGTATAAACTCATTTATTAATAATAATTTAACGTTCAGACGGAGCCTGACTTTAAGCTCGAGTGTTGTGGGTTTGGTTCCGGTGAATGGCAATATGTATATTGTACAGAAAACCCAACGCGCGCTAGATAAAGTGGTGGTACGACGCGTTTATCACTTTTTTCGTCATTAGACTCGCAAGGTTATAAAATGATTTGCAACAATTGATTCTATCGGAGACTCGGAGGTTTAGTTACTTATTTATAGCTCTAGTATATAGCCCTGTACCGTGCACTCATATATGTTTTATATTTACCATTTTCAACCATCTCTCCCAAAATATTTAAAATATAATATTTTTTTTAAGTAAGGTTTAAACCCACAACAATAACTCGCCGCACTGCGCTCGCTTCATATTGCCACATATCCTATAAATATGAAATCACCCGGTAAATTGAGGATGTTTTCTTGTATGTACTTATAGAGCTCGAGGAAAACAATACAGCTTGAGTATTATACTCTACCATAACATATAATTCAACAGATAATTATAATTGAATTTCAATTTTATAAAATATTTTTTTTAATAATATAACACAATAGTTGCTTATTATTAGTTTGTAAAAACATAATCTACTAACTCATATTAAAACTGTTATTTATTCAAATAGACGCGCTACTGCCGCCCATCACACGCCCGTCGCCCGCTCTTATTATATCAATAATACGACACTCCCATTCGTTTTATCAATTACATTCAAGCAAAATAACATCTTCATAGATTTCGATGAGCTTCGGGCAAAGAGAATACAGTGTTCTACCAAATTTACAGGTTCCGAGCGGGGTCCTTCCAGTCACGTCACATTTACAGACGGAATACCTACTGTACTGGAATTAATGTTTGAATGTTCAATAATAAGTAAGTAGAGTACCTACATTACACGGTGTTCTTCGTTTTACCGCTCATATTAGCAGTTCGTTAATTGACCTACAATGTGTAGATACGAGACACGCGCCGTGTGTGTTAGTAATTAGTAATCCTTTTAACATTTTTATTGCATTTAAAAATAAATTAAGTAAAAAAATAATCAATTTCAACGATTTTATTCTCAACAAGGGAAGTAAATAATTCGGGTTCGAATCCCGCTACGTTCAAAATGTTATACGTTTTTAAATAAGTATTTTTGGAATAACGCTTTAAAAACTTTTTTAAAAAAAGTAAATAATTGTACAATAAATTTACTAAACGTTAAGAGCTTCAATAAATTAAAACCGAGGATCGATATTTTTGATTCCATTTGGCCCACTACTTCTACCGGTCACTGCTATCGCTTTTAATAAATAGTAATCTGACAATGAATGCTGTCTCTACCGTTGTCTACCACCGCATCACCATCTACCGTATAGCAACTGGCAATTAATATAGTTTGTATTAATGTTTTTTTATTTAACATAATCTAAGCAAAAGTCCTCGATTGGAAATCGAACCCACAACCTGCCGCGTCACACGCTTGTGCCGCTGCGGCACGACTAGCATTTAAATAATAATAAATGTAGAATACAAAATTTGATTCCGAGATTGGGACAATCATTTACTATATTGTTATTAACTCGTGTAAAAGAAAGGGTAGATAGAGGTGAAAAAAAACTACGAAAGCAATGGTACAGGTACATTTTTGTTTTCTGATGGACTTAAATGCTGTTGACCTGGAATGGTCTTGACAGCGTCACCGGGCTGGAGGAACAGGTACAATCGGGCTAGTTGCTAGTAGAAACGCGTGTGAAGTATTGTTATTAGGTGATACATATCACTTATCGCAATTACATAGAATCTCTCTCCGAATAATATAGACATATGGACGACATGTGTTTTTATCTTGTTTTTTTCTTATAAACGCTAACCTCTTCTGATTTCTAACAAAACTGATATTATGAAGCTGTTTGGTGGAACGCGTCAATCTCAAGAATTATTGTAGTCCATTTATCGATGAAGGCAATATGTTGAAGGCATGGTCTCTTTTTAAGTATATTCACATTACTCTAATCTTTGAGACCGTGCAGCAAATGCGACTGTTGCGGGTTCGATTCTCACTCGAGAGAATGATGGTGAATGCGGAAAGAGGTATCTTCACTCTAGATTCTCTCTGCCAACCCTGCTATGCGCGAAATATTACAAAACTGCGTAATCCTCCTTATCATGGAGTAGGACAAGATGACAATAATGTATCTTACTGCATGTATATCTTACCGCATATTTTTAAGCGAATCAAGAAGAAAGCAAGAAGTGGGTCAAAAAAGCTACAATTTTTGATTGTTAACTATGAGTGAAGTAATAACATATTATAGAAAATATGGCCTTAATGTTTAATTAAATAATGGGCTCACCTCTCTATTTCTTTCCGTTGCGACTTTAGGTTTAAACAGCAGCTGGTTAATAAACCCCAGGAACATAAGTATGTAGAGGCCTACGTGAGTGAGCGCTGCTGTCCAAAGGGAACTCTTCTCAAAGGATCCCGGGAATATGTCGTGCTGCGACCAGTCCATCCACGGTACTGGCTCGCTTAGGTCCACTGGCATTTTCTGAAATGTATGTAAATAATACTATTAAATCAAAATAACGTCTAAATGCTTAATTAGCAGTACACGTCAAGGGCCTTTACATTATAATTAGATGTGCCAAAAAATATATAAACATACATAGGTAGCTCCCTAACTCTTGAATGCTCCTAATGGGGATGTCAACAAAGATATTACTTACTGCAGCAATTTATATAATATTCGAAAAATTGGGTCGATTCGTTTACGGGCGACCACGTCGGCGTTCGGGGCCTCGAGTGAGGCTAAAACATCTCTACAGTACTAAAGACTACGGCGAGGCGGTGGGGAAAAATCATTAAGGATAAAAATAAGGAAATTTAGTCGGAGCTCACACAGATATACCGACGCGGGGAAACAAATACTTATTACGTAAATCGTAACCGCAACGATACTGTCACTGGCTGTCCTATGTGAAGAACGAGTATACAATACAATATGTGACTTCAATCTGTCTATTACCGCTCATTTAATAAATGCTCAGCTCTCACACAATAGCTAAAACATTCCAAATAGAAACACGCAAGCATTCAAACATAATTTATTCTCGTCTCCGTTAGAGCTATATTTATATAGCTTTTTCATTCATGGTCAAGTGAAATAGACCGGTTTTTAAATATCATCTCACACTGAGAAGTCGTTAAAATGAAAAGCTAAGGTTGAGATTGTGAGATGCAAGTAGCAGGTATTAACACAGAGGTCCCCAGATAAGTCGTGCGGCACCCACACTAGTGAACACACTTTTTCATACTAAGGATATCATTATATATAAATAAATCAGCTTCACGCTGTATCCCGCACACAGCAGCCAGAGGGAGAAACTAGCATTAAGATACTCCAAAACTAGTACAGAAAAGTAACCAGTGACCTGACATGGGCAGTGCATGTAGAAAATATCAAATCTAAATTATCCTCCCTACTTGGCTCGTTGCGTGGTATCTTTCGTTGTCTGCCTCGTAGTGTGTGCTATACCATATACCACCCACTAGTTCAGTCGGATCTAACTTATGTAGTAGAAGTATGGGGAGCCGCTTCTAAAACTAACTTAAAATCTTTGCAAATTATTCAAAATAAAATAATAAAACTCCTTTTTCATTTTAAGCCATTAACATCTACAAATGAACTATATCAATATAACACATGTAATCTTATTCGTAAAATTTTACAAAACTACTTACAGTCCGAGTTATCTTTTCTTACAAATAAACAAAAAGAAATGCACCACTTCGAAGGACAAATAATTTATACTTACCAAAAACAAGAACCAATTATGGCAAAAAATGTATTATTTATGAAGGAGCACAAATTTACAATAAATTACCTCAAGGTATAAAAATATCTAAAACTTTTAAAGGGAAATCTTATAAAATTAAATTAAAGGAATATCTTATAAAAATAATATAGAATCCGACCCTGTATTGTAACTACTTCAATTTATCAAAGCTAATATTACTAAATTATTTCAATATACCCACTATTTACCTTACATATGTGTATTCTGTTATTTGAATATTTGATATTGTTTTCTTTTTTGTTTTTACTATGTTTGCTGAGTTTGCTGATTCAAACGCTCACATTTATTAATATGTATCTATTTGTGATAAGTAACTCTGTATTTCTCATTAAGTAAAATGTAATTTCTTTTGAGAAATAAATAAACTCTTTAAACATAAACAAAATACTATGACCTCTCAATTTGACACTGGACTGACAACCGTGCGAGCACTTGCGCATTTCGATCCAAATGTTTTTCTGGTCTAACAATTGACGCGAGTACGGTAGGCCTAGGCGGAATTATAGTCAGCTACATAAGGAAGCGACACTAATAATTTTCGGCATTAAAAAGTTTCATCAGTATTTATATGGTCGACGCGAACCTTAAATAACTGATCACAAACCATTATTAGCAATATTTGGCATAAAGAAAGGTAGAGGTATAACAGAAATGCCGCGGCTAGATTAGTTCGCTACTCGATATCTCTATGGGCATATAATTATAAATTTGAATATATTAAAACAGAAGATAATATAGTTGCAGGTTATTTTTCTCATTCAATTAGCTACAAGTAAAGATAAGACGTTGAATATTGTAATTAAATATTGATTAATGGTCGGCCGCGGAAAATTATATGTAAAAAATGTTTCCTTATTTCTTATGTATATAGATCTCGAGGTTGAAAATGGATAGAAGAGAAAGAAGAGGGCATAGAGTTGTTATTCCAAGTACAGCAGCACAGAGATACATTACATGCAGAATTGCATGAAATTCATCAATGCATTGTCAAAACTAAAAGGGCAGCGCGCGCGCATATTATGTGGCCCGGCATTGATACGAACATAGACAGATGAACGGCGCGTGCGCCGCCGTGCGAGCGGACTCGCCCCGCCCCTCCCGCGCCGTGGCCTGTGGCATGTCGATTACACAATTGTATTTTACATTTAAAAAAAACTAAATTTTTTTTAGTGATTTTTTCATTCATTATACTTTGAAATAAAAAAAAATACCCATATTCGTTAAAAAGTTAGTAACTATGAAAATAAATATAATTTCGTGAGTTATTTTATAAAAAAAGGATTCAATACCGTTTTTAAAAATAGCGGGAAAAAATTAAGATGGCGTAAATGTCACACAGAATTTACTGATGTTATTAAGGTGATAAACAACAATTAATTGTTTTTAAAAAGGCAATAGGGTGAGAATGTCATCTAGAAACTGTAAATACCATGCTGATGCATTTTGTTATATATGTGGTACATTTGTTAAAGTAAGAGATATAAAATTTTATTTAAATGCGTGTGAAAAACTTTATGAAGCCATTTAGATAAACCATGGGAACCACATGTTGCTTGCAGCAATTGCAAAAGATTAAGTTATAAGCACTTAGATTAGAAGATACCCGTAAACAATTTTTTTGTTAAAGAAAAATACTAATAATTAATTTTTATTTTATATATTATATATAATAAAATTCTGTACATCTGAAAGAAAGCTATGAAAGTGTAAATGTAAAGGAAACCATACGAGCGGGCAAACTCAAATTCAATACACCCATCGTAGTCATCGTTAAATGCACACAAGTGATGCTGGAGGATGGGAAACTTGTACAGTTGGAAAGCATCGATAGCACTTTAGAATCTATATTATCGGAGTTCCCGCATGCAGGAAAAACAACCTGGATCATTAAGCAAAATGGAACCATTAAGGAACATCATTACCAACCAACACAACAGAACAGAAGCAGCCAATGCACTTTGGGAAAAGCTGTTGGTAAGTAAGGTAAGCATCAATGCTTTGGGTATTATTGGGTTATAACATTTAGAAATGTGTACATGTATACCCAGCCATACATATATATGTTGTTATATACTCTTCTAAAAGAGCAGTACACTCACTCCAAATAGAAAACTTGGCAACATTTCCAGTACTACGAGATCTCAATAAATTCTCTACCTCACATTTACTCAAGAGAAACCAGAAATATAAGGCAAATAGACTGGCAAGCACAACACACACAACACATTATAGTATTGATAGTCGATGAAGACTGCAGTTGCATGACAGCATCTCACATGCAGTTGTAGCAATAAGGTGTCACACCAACAGATGTTCTACTATTACAGGGGCAAGGACGATGCTATTAAAAAACTGACTCGGAAAGTTGAGTATAATTTGAAGATCAATGTAAAGGATACAAATGAAGCTGTCATGACATTCAAATTGGCATCTACTATATTATAAAACAATGCATAATCTCACACCTTTAACTATGATGATGACATTAGTGATGGAGACACATTAATTTTTTTTACATATTTTGGACATATATTATACATGGATTTTGTTACAAATTGACTATAAAAATCTTCATTATATCCACAAATTGTGACCTATAAAGTAACCATTTTCTGGTTTGCTTACCTTTTATCTCATATCTGAATAGGGTGTAGCTTCACGCTATATTCCACATGTTATAACTTGCTAGGCGAGAGGAGGGTACTGAGTAATATAAGATACTGTGAACCACACATTTTTTGCAAATTCTTTTCTGTTGCATGGTGGACATTATTGCCTGTGTTGTTATATCACCTGTGTTATTGTGTTGTCACAGGAATGCAAAGTAAAAAAACTTCCTCATCTCTCTGCATTATCATTATATTAATTTGAATTTAATCCTAGTCTGTTTCAAATAGTAAATATTTGAACTTTATATGCAGCCATCACATTTTTTTTTAACATTACAAACAAACGTTTACAAAACAAAATAGTTTAATTTCACACGAGCTATTATTTACAACATTTATTGTATTAAAGGTATTGCCACAGAGGTAAAGTTTTTAAGAGTAAGTTTTATGTGGAAATCTAGTTTCTCTATATGTAATATAAAATGCCACTATAATACAAAAATCGAGCAAATATATTATTAAATAGACTACAATGCTGGTTATCATCTTGACGACAATTAACATTATTGGTGTGGCCTTGGCGACAATTCTTCTCAAAAAGAAACTAAAGAATCGTCCCCTTGGCGGTCGGTGAGTAGTGAGGCGTGTCGGCCTCGGCTGCCGCTTGCCGCCTCGTTGTCAGGAATATCTCCTACTTGGCACAAATTATAGAGCGAAAGTGTATTGCAGTGGAACAGAAAAATAGAAAATAATAATTTACTTACAGAAACACCATTACTAATAGGCGGTGATTTAACATAGCCATTTTTGTGGTGATGTATTTTCCCATTTACATTTTTGTCATCTATCCCATTAGATTTTAAATTTTTATTTTCAGTTTCTGTTTCATTGACTTCCACACGACCAATCACCTCAGCGGCTGCCATGCTTATAGATTTGGTGATGAAAAGCAAACGTCAGCTACGCTGTAATTAGAGGATGCTTTTCTTATATATTTTAAAAATGCTGCATTAAAGCATTGCAGCGCGTAATGTAACAAATTTATTAATTTACATAACTGCTTTACCGACATTACTGTCATTTGCCAGTGACAGTACCTTAGCAGCTGATTAACGAAGATGGAGCTAGTATCGATTAGTCATGTGGTTTTCTTAATCGATCTTTGCCAAAAATATTTATATATAGAATTAAAATCATCCAAATAGTTCGTCTTTAATCAGTTGTTAAAGCTACAAAAAATGTGTATATGTATAGTGTTAAAATAGTTAATGACTTTAAAAACAAATATATTTTTTTTTTAAGTTGAATTGTGATAAAGTACTTTTAACATCATGGGAGCTATATGGGGGCTGGGCCCTATATAGAGCCAAACAATGTTTTGGCGTAAAGCATTTACTCTTCTGATGACAGCCAGTTTCTTTGAGGCCAACTTAGCCTTGCTTTCCAGATGATCGCGATATTTGCAGTTGCTCGAAACGCTAAGGTCCGAATGTTCTGACGACACAAGTCTGTGCGCTGAGTACTAGAATAACACAACAAATGGGGTTATTTTAATAAGTTCTTTGATTTTCACGATTATTACAGATTTTAAATTAAACTAATTTAATCGGATTAATCGTGTATATTTAAGATTTTACATTTTGGAATGCAGTAGTCCGTGGTCACGGGTAGACTGTTATTTTATTAGTTAGGTGTGAGTTATTTTACGCACAAACTTATGTCTTCTTGGGGTTAAATTGAACCAAATTCCTTTCACCCCATATGGAAACAGTCCCGAGAGATGCCTTAACTGAAAGAACAAGGTTATTTTGGGTACTGGTCGACGTTTTCCCGAGAAAGACTTGTGCGGTCGAATTAAGCAGCGTCCACTGTGCCATTCATATGCAAAAAAAACGGCGTTGGGGACGGCACGCACCTTGGGTGACGCCACCATCCACGGTCATGTATTCTTGGCCAAAAGCGCTCAGTGAGAAAGCTGATTCACTATCATCAATTCTCGAGAAGCCCGTAGGATCAGAGTAAGGAACTTAATGTAATATATACCTAAGAAATTCTGATTTGGCCTTGTGACGCATGCACTTATAGGAATTTTAATTTATCGCTGGTAACTTATCGTTGCATTGTTAATTTTATTTAGTGACGGCACTTTATTTAATTTAAAAAAAAAAATATAGCATTCGAACACTGATTACTTAAAATAACCGCCGCTGTCAACACAAAATTCCTTGCGTAATACATTAGTTTTATTACTTAGTTATTAATATTAATATTAAATAAATATATTTAAACCGTTTATAAATTTTTGCTTTTATAGTTTTTCTTTATTTAAGAAATATACTTTATACACTTTTAAAGGCACTAATGCAATATTGTAGAAAAAAATTACTTTCCATATACGAAAATTGTAATAAGAATTTGAAGTGTTTAGTATATTTAATATCAAAATTGAGGTTTTTTCCGTTTTTATTACAGATTTTACGTAAATATAAACGTATTGCTAACCTTTTTTTAAATTTAATTAGTCTTGTGAAATCGATATAGGAATCGATTTTTGCATGAATGAAAAACTCTTATTCAGGTGGAGAATTATCAATATAGTGTGTTAATTTTATAATATTTGCGTTTTACAAATTTAAACTTTCATTTATACAGCAATTTTAATTATTTATTAATACTTTACTTTATACCATACTTGGTTACGAATATGACTTAAAACATTGTCGGTAAAGCAGTCTTATGGCTGAAACTTGTCAATAATTTGTAAATTTTTCTTACTTTCTTACAATATTTTTTCGAGTTCGCACACGGTCAGGCACCTACCGTGAGCTTTAATTTATTAATATATTTAAATTGGAATATTTCTTAACACATATAATTTTCGATATCTGTGTATTGGCATATTTTAACAATAATAAAAATTAGGCGGCACACGGCGCCACCCTCGCAAGTCGCGGCGCGCTCCATCGCTCGGGCGCTCGGGCCGGTCGTCCGTCGCAGGCGATGAGCAACACCGTCCGCTGTCGCGCTGAGTGACGTCGACGTCGTGCAGCGGAGTGCACGCCTCAGTCGGACACTACGAGGAGGCACGACAGGACCCCTTGCGCACACCATCCCATCCACTTCGTGCCACCGCACCCACTATCGATTACTTTCCTCTAGTCTTCATTTGTATATTATTCCCGAATTAATATGGATAGCGCCGATAATTTATTAGGAGGTCTCGCAAGCGGAGACAGTGCGGGGCCGGACGTCCTCGTTCCGCAGCCGGCCGCGGCCATGAAGCGCGACCAGGACTCTACCGATGACTTCGAACACTTGGACCGCGAGGGCAAGCGCGACGAGCCCGAGGAGTCTCCGCTGCACGGCGCGCACGGTGCCGCGCGCCACGCCACCCAGAGCTTTCTCGATATGGAACGTGACGAATTCGTAGACTCGCCGCGTGCTCCCTCCGTCACCGACAAAGCTGACCACCTAGCGGACAAGTTTACTGACAGCGAATCTGACGCCGACACCGCAGGCGAATCGCCGCTGCATCGACCGGAACCGTTAAAACAGAGCGCGCCAGCCCCTGAACCGCCTGCACCTGTCGTCCCCGACCCTACGCCGGTGTTGGCCCCCGCTCCGTCGGCACCTCCAGTAGCGTCTGCTCCAGTTGTCGAGTCTAAGCCCGACCCGAAACCCGAAAGCACGGCACCGCCCAAGCCGGCACCTTCACCAGTACCGCAAGTCCAGCTGCCGCCCGCCCCAGTGCCCGCGCCCGTGCCGGAGCCCGAGCCCGTGAAGCCGGAGCGGAAGGTACCCAGCCCCGAACCCGCTCCAATCGATAGCAAGCCGCAAGCGGAGAAGCGCACCGCCGTCGCACACGTGATCGAGGCGGAGGTCATCTTCTGCCAGATGGGACTCGGTAAGCCCTACTTATTAATAGATTACAAAAAGACACGTTACCTATTATCTCTCTCTCCCTCGATTAAAATTATTTAATTTTTATATTTCCAAATGGGATTTGAACGAAATATGTTTTTTATTAATATTAAGCAACAAATGGAACTATTTTTGCACATGGGTGCGTTCGTCGTTCGTTTTTAGAAGTTTCTATCAGTGTTCAAGGTAAAACTATGATGTATGACAAATTCATATTGCAAAAGAGACGGACAATTATCTTTTAGGACTCAATTCGTCGTTAGTAATGGATAATGTATAAATGAGATGGTCGCCTACGTCCTTTAGTGCGTACATAATGTATGTAGTATGATAACGTCGTTCGTAAAGTTTATTATTTCATATGACATGTAAGATGGTAACAAAAGAATAAGCCGAAAGGCCGAGAAGAGCGGAGGAGTAGTAAGAGTGGGAGTGGGCGGCGGCGCTGGCCAAGCGGCAAGAGCGTTGACCGCAGCAGCCGCGCGTCTAACGGCATCCGCTGAAAACACCTCTCACTCGGGGGAAAGGATGTCCGACTACCATCATTGCATCTGAGGAAAACTAATCAGCAATATGGAACGTTCTAAAAAACTGTATTTCTCTATTTTCATATCAATTTATCTCTTAAAAATGCACTGGAGCGTGACTACAAAAAACAGTTAGCTCAGTACGCTTTTACAAAAAACTTGAATATGACACGGGTATTGTTATTATATATTACTCAACGAATGAGTCATTAATATACATTTTGACTTCTTTTAGTGTTGGAGCTAAAGGGTATTCCTTTAGCTGCATTGTATCACTCGCGAAAAGGAGATAACGAATCTGTTATCTTATCGTGGAGTTTGCCATGACGACTGCGATAAGACCGTAAAAGCCATCTGAATACTGTGTCAAAAAACACTATAAATAGTATATGAATGCAGCAACTTATGAGAATAATTAAGAATTGTTAGCGTATGTTAGCTTCAGGCCTCCTCAGTGCTGCCACAGGAACAGAACGCGTTGCTGAGCTCGTAGTTCGGCGTGACGCAGAGCTACGTGCACTCGTACATCGCTAAATTTAGCGGTGGTTCCGTAGCGCTGAGCGCGCTTCGCTCATAAGTGAAAAATTCACAGTGGTGAGCTCACGTCTAACATTTAACGCGTATGTCGCGAGTCGTGTTCAGTTTCACTTATTGAAATAGTGCCCTTAAGGATACTGGAAATATTTAATGATTTTCTTGAATTCTATTTAAATCATCATGAGTGGAGTCGCCAACGAAGAAATCACAAGTAAGTCTGCCTCTTCTACTGTCATAATCGTAGGGAATGAGTCTAAATCTGAGGGATATTTTACAAAACTGGCCCTCTACTCTCTCTTTACATAGTATTCAATATAATGATTTGTTTAGGATACCGTTGTACGCACCGCTGTCATTATTCAACTCTTACGTCAATTGAGCTTATATCACCGGCTCTGAAAGGTCTCTATCCTTTGCTTTGAGTAAAAAAACCGCCAAACTAAAAATCATAAGGATTAGCACGGAGCTTTATTTGTATTCAGTCGTTTCATTCGACCGACCGACCTCATGCGCGGCCATCGCACCGCATATAGAAATAAATATTTTTGTGCAATGTCTCGTATATATCGAAACCTGCTCAGTCAGCTCTACATGTTTAATGAGTCCCGTGCGGTCCCGTGCTCGCACAGTGCTGTTCAGCTGACCTACTTCGTGCACTAGTTTTTGCGAATATATCACATTGCACTCTTTATATTTATTAAATGCCGCAAAATTTTGAGTCGTGCATTATTTACTAGCGAGAACAAAGAGTTTACGCCGTTTATCTCGTTGTGTGAACGACCATTGTCATTAAGATAAAAAAGTAATTACTTTTGTTGATCGTTTTTAGATCGCTGCAAGGTTTTGATCTCAATTTAATGTAACATTTTGTTACAATAACATTTTAGAATGATCGTTTGTTCGTTCATTATGCACCATACCTATAATGTTATTCTAGTTTTTTGTAATTTTTGCTTGTATTGGGTGATCGAAATGTAAAGTTTACTTTATAAACTAGTCGCTTTAATAGTGTAGCATGTTCTCCGGAAAAAGCCAGACATATTAGGCGTAAGTAGTGACGTCGGGTGAGGGTGGACTCGCGGCAGATCGATACGCCACGCGCGCCGCTGTACTGCTTACAGACACACCGTCTCCGCCGGCGGGGCGAGGAGAGCAACACTCAAATTATACTCGTAACCTGTTTATAATTTGTACAATAATTCATTAACAACTTAATATATTTAAAGCCACTATTGGGGAACACAAACAAAGGGCCGAACTGATAGTGTTTGTTGGCAGACTTTCAAATGACTCATAGGGAAATTTTATTGTAGGTTTTATCATTTGCTGGCGACTGTCGGCGAGGGTTGCGCCGTCGGTAGCACTGTATTGTATGAATTTGTAATTCACTCCCTGTAGTTGTTATACATTCGAGAATCATTTGGAAACAATTCACTAATTAAGTTTGTTTAATGATTAATTACCTCTGTTTTGGGGCAACCAAAACAAAAAAAATATTAGTCAAAATGCAGGCTAGTCGTGGCACAGGGGCACAAAGTGTGACTGTAAAATGTACTAGTTGTGGGTTTGATCCCCGCTCAAATTTCAACAAAGCACTTTTTTTAAATGAAATAAAGAAATTTAAATTTGTAGGAATAATGTTCACATGCAAGATAATGCAAACATTACGAAAGATTTACATTACGAAATTTATTTTTTTTATAAAAATGCACATTTTATAAGTAGTCGATTAAAGCAAGGAAGAGTTCAATCGTCCCGTAAATTTCCATGTAATAAATATTTATGACATCATAATAAGATTGCGTATTTTGTCATTGAAAAGTATGCAAGAGTCGAGTTCCATGACTCATTCGAAGACGTATACAAAGTACGAGTTTGTAGGTTTGTGTTTAATTTTAATTTTGTTTAACTCGAGTACTGTATTAGAATTGAGTAAATATGAGGAATTTAAGTTTAAAGCAAGGTTTTATAGAAAATGTAATGACACACAGTCCACGAGGTCTAAACTGAGCTTTACATTTGTGTGAGTTTTCAAATATAGTATCTACATGTGAACTCAATTGCTTGTATATGGCTAAGAAGATTGTATTTTTGACGATACTGACGTATTAAGTTTTTGGCGTAGAATAATGAATAAGTATGTATATTTATTTAATTTTTTTTATTTATTTCTATTACTAAAATGATTTTTTGAAAGATTATGTCTGGCTCTACTTTTATAATCACTCGCTACTGTGACAACATGAGTCATCTACTGGAGGAGCTATAAACTAAACTATAAAAGGATCGAGGTTGTCTCGGTTGTCCCATCAAGTATAGACAGGCGGTGGATTGCAGGTGCGGTGACGTCACCGCTGTATTTTTAGCCGGCCGTCGTCCCGACTCCCGTCACCGTCGCTGCACAGCGAGCACACGCGCTTCTTGTTCGATGCATTGTTGGATTTGTGTTGTATGACATTGTCGGAAATAACGAATACTCTAGCATCATGGATACTTCTAGTGTTAAAGTAGGTACTAACGTTTGTATGGTTAAATTAAAAATTAGACATGACTTATGAGACAAATTAGTGATGATAAATAAATATTATATAATAAATAGTTTAAATACATTTAAACATGAATACATGTTTTATATAAAATATACAATAAATATGTATTTACTTATTAAGTATTTTGTTTTATATAAAATTAACGACTTAATGATTTACAATTATTCACTCGCCTGAATATTGGTCTTTTTAACAATACTTATCTAAGCACGTGCACCAGGTAACTACAAAATGTGATGTTAAATAATGAAATACTGCGCAGTATGGCTGAGTGCAGTGCTGTATAGCCCGTGATGGGGCGACAGTGAGTCACTGCTCGTATACCGTCATACGCGGAGGTAGCTAGGTACTAACCAGTTACCAATCGTTACCAAATACAATAGATACGTTTAATGTGGGTTTTGTTTATCGTATCGTACCGTACCGTACCGTATATAGAAAATAAAATACAAAATAATCGTAATAACAATACATTATAATGACATTACTTAATAAACAACTTGCACATTACTAATCGTCAAATTATGTTTTCTCGGAAGTAAGACATTAAACAGGTTTTGTCCAGTACCGTCGACCGTGACGTAGGACGGCAAGGAGCGCCAAGCATTGCTTAGAGCAATCTTCTGGAGTTTGCAAGTGTAGCGTTCCACTAGGTGTATCCTTGAACTTGGCGAGCCGTGTCGTCGTTATGTTCACGTGATAATTTTAAACCAAGGTCACTATTGTATGGAACTTAAGTTGTTTCATGACTCACTCTCAGCACTTCCTACTTATTTATTGTTACAAATACGTATTTGTACAATAGCCTGGGACAGATTTTCTTGAATTTTTCTCAAACTGTATGATATTTATTATTCAATGTGACGATATTTGAAATAAATACAAAAGCTGGGACTTGTCCAACTTGTGTAAAAAGTTATTGTAAGACGATGTCAACTTTCGAAGATTACGTAAAGATGCGGATTCGCAGTGCAGCATCGAGTTGTACGTTGTTTGCAATATGTGCGCCTAATTATGTGTCTAAGGTGGTTGTACTGACGCGTAGGGAGAGTCTCATTTGTGCATCATCTGTAGTCTAACCTACGCTACTGATAACAACTATTTATGCATGATAAGATAAAATGTTGTAAGTAAACGTTATTATATTTAAAAAGATCCATGTTGTTAATTTACTCGTGAATTACTAATCTCTACTCAAAATTGTATGACATGGTGACGGGGATGTTTTGGCTTGACTTAGCTAATTTGCTATGTGCTTGATCTTCATCAATATGTGCCTATAGATAATGTTTAAATGTAATAGTAATATAAAAAGTCTGCGCCGGTATTACGAGTGGTGGTGTGTGGTGGTGATACTGGTAACTGGTGGTGGTTCTGGATGAATGCGAGGTACGAGGTGTAGAAGGTGCGCAGTGTGGGCGCCGGCGACGCGCATGCGCGGTGTCAAGCGGTGTGTGAGGAGGGAGGGGCCGAAGGGGGGCGCTGCGCCGCGGCCGCCAGTATCGACGCGAGTGTCAGGCGCGGCGCGCGCACTGTCCGCCGCTTCCGGTTTATTTCTATATTACGTAAAGTATCAGGATGGCGGACTCCGGACCCTCCCTCTGCAGCGTGCTCGACCCACGTAAGTGCCGGCGCAGTCTTCGCTTGGCGCGCTTGTTTCTCCTGTCGCCACTAACCCGCTAACGCGCAGCCCTCTCTTGCAGATGCTTGGTTCGACCCGCAAAGGCTACACCCCGAAGGTGAGTGAAGGCGAGCCGGCCGGGGTGACACCATGGCTGGCTGTAGCTGTACGTGTACGAGTCGACCTCAGGCGGGCCAGACGTGACCGTTCTAATTGCATCGCTAACTTCACCTTTATCTGTTGCTCGTCACGGCGGACGCTAATTAATCGCTGTGCGACATAGACAAAGCACTTGATTAATGTTCATCTGCATCTTTCTAACTCTCTGTTGTCTTACTAACACACGTTATACAACATTTTGTAACTGCTACTACGGTACGAACTAATTTTTATTGGGTAGTACTGGGGTAGTATTAAATGTCAATAACTTAACAATTTAACACGCAGTGTAATCGTGCTATCGAAACTCACGCAAGTATACTGATACTACGAGCGCGTCTCCGAGTTTACCTGTTCTAATAATTCTGGGTAGACCGATAAGACCGCACGTCGCGGTCTCCGGCAGTCGGCAGTCGGCGGTGATCGACTGGCAGGCGCGGCTGCGGGCGCCCGTCACTCCGCGTGCCATCTGCCAAGATTAAATTAGCATCATTCTTAGCGACATTGAAGTGTGTCTGTATGGACTTAATCGTGATGGGCTCAGGAATCTCAGCTCTTGGAATGTCTTAGCTCTTCTTTTGCCGTTAGCTTCCTTTCATATACTTTTCCAGTGGATTTAGGTTTCTTCTTTTCCAGTGGAGGACATTACTCCGCTTTAACCGCGTGTTTCGCCGTGTTAGAAGTAGTCTAATGAACTCGGGCTGTTCCCGCTTAGATACTATTATGGTCAAGAGTTTTTAATGTAATCGGTCCAACTCATTGAGGCTTCCAACAGTAGGCACTTTGTAGTTTTTGCTTTCCGGCTTCTAACATTACGGAAATGTGATATGTTACCTGTTGGTTGGTCGCCCCAGTTTATGTGAATTTGGTCACTAGTAGGTGAGAATAAGACTCATTACTCTGCGGCAAACTTACTGCTGTCACCACTTTTTTGTTCACAACAATAACTTCATTGTTTTATTATAAAGTAACTTGACTCCACGATATATTCGTCGGATATAGATACTTTTTGTAACTTTAACGTAGCGTCGACAACAAATGTTATCCTTTTCTTGCAGAAATTTAAATATGGTTTTTATTATTTCAATGTACCTATAATACTGTTTATTTACTTTAATGTAGGTAATTATTGTATCACCCATGGGCTTACTTACTTTAAGTGGGTTTTATATATAAATCAAGTCGTAATATGTTATGTAAAGTATATATGTAGGTAGGTAGATCAAAACATAACGCATCCATTAAATCTATGTGTCTGATTGCAAAGCAAGGTTATTTGAATTACAGGGGCAATATCGAGAACCTCCATGTGTGCTACACACCTTTGAACGCCAAAGTGTTAAAAAAATCTGCATGTTTTCAAATATTTTTCTAAATAACCTCATTATTTGCGGCAGTCGTGGCGCAGTGGCACAAGCGTGTCCCTGCGAATAAAATATTTAACATTTAAATTTCCTCACTCTAGTAATGAGGCTGTTGCAGTTTCAGCACGGCGTTGATTCCTCCTACTCTTAATACGTAATATCTAATGTCCCAAAAATTCGGCGAAAAATGATAAACGCTTATTATTACGTTCCCAAGTTCCCTCTGCTTATCTCTCTCTCTATATATATTATTTTTGTAAGTTGCGGTGCGATGCGATTTCGCCTGTCTAAAGTTCAGTGGATGTACGAAATAGTAAAAATATCCTAAAAGATACACTAAAAAAATAGGTTTTAAATAGTAAATATGTCTACAAGTGACCATAATTACATTCATTATTAATATAATTATTTAATTGTCTTTAAAATTATTAAAATAATATTTCCTATTTTAATTATGTACTTACGGTGTACCTATAAATTTAAATAACTATTTTTGTCAATTATAACTGAAGAAGAAGAGAAGTAAAAATAATACACAGAATGACCATATTTATTAGACACATTTTAATATTATGAATATGCGAACAAGACTTTTAGAGAATGACATGTATTAATTTTCTTTCAAAGTTGTTCCTGCCAAAATGTCCACTAGCCTGAGTTCAGACGAGCGCGCGGCGACGCAGGGTTGATTCGTCGCGAGGTTTAAAATTGTAACAAATCAATATTGTGTATATGACCTATTGTACCTTAATGTTAGATACTATTAGGTTTTCTTTTGGCGTTACGCAATATCTTATATTACCATCTGTAGGCTGCGAACCATTTTCATCCCAATTATATAAAAAGTCAAAAGATGCAATCGATATCCTATAATACTGGAAAAAAACGACTTTCATGTAGATTTAGTTTGGGACATAATGTCACAAGCAGGCTTAAGAAAGTATTTTATTCAAAATAGGTTAAACCCAGTATCGTGTTTACTTGCGACGATGACGTCGCGGTCTTCGGTTTATAACCCACAGGCATATACCCTCCTCCACGTTCATTCTCACTGAATGTTCACAGTTCACACTACAATCAGAACAGAAACAACATTTTCAAAATCATTTATTGTTGGCCGAGGAATTTTTTAAAGAGTTTTGGGTAATATTTAACTATATAATGATGAATACTGTAAATTATGAATTTATTTTGAAGTTGATTTATTGCGTCTAAATGGTGCATAACATTTATAAATATTGACGACTAGGAAGCTGTAGAGCGCGCTGTAGATAGCCCCTTTCCGTTTTGTTATCATTTGCTTAAATGTCGCAATGTGAATGTGCACATATACTTTTATGATCTTATGTGATAGCGCCTAACATCGATAGCGATTCCACTGATTATATTAAAAGATAATTGTAGTCTTTTTCTCTTCTTTTTTAAGACCGTCCTGGCGCAGGAGCACAAAGTGTGACTGTAAACGCAAATGGTTATGGATTCGATCCTCCACTCGAGGAAATGAAATATTCAAATTTATTTTTCATTTCTTTGTTCTGGTGTCGAGGAAAAGTAAGTTACGCCACTCAGTACGCAATACCTCCTGAACTCGGTGGAAAGTATGGAACGGAATGTCTTAACACAAGGTTCCTTCTGCATACCCTGCTGTGTTCGGAATAGAGTGCAAAGCCGGTACATATGTACCAGTACATCATAAAAAAATATATCAACTTTTGTTAAGGCGACATTTCCATTTCCCCCATAGTTTAGCCGAGTTCTTAGGGCTCTTCATCAAATAGTCCAGAAATTATTTTTTTGTATATCAAAAGAAGAGTCCCACCTCGCATAAATAAATTTTATGAGGGCATTAGGTTCATATTTTTTTTTACTTAGAAATAAGTGTTATTCCACGCTTTTGAACGGAAAATACTTATTAAGAAAACGTATAAAAAATTTTACGTAGCGGGATTTGAGCCCGCACCTTATTGGAAATATAAAAAAAAATTATAAAAAATAATATTTTTCCTCGCCAAACGATAATCCTTAGTTATAAATCTTTGGGTAGCGGAAATTTGTAAAAAACCCTACAATACAGGCGGTTATATCGAATGTGCTTGTTCTCCATTTGTCGTGGATTTATTTGTTTCGCTTAAATTGTTCATTTCAAATCTCAATATTTGTTATTCCATTACATTCAATTGGCTTAACCAATAGAATTTCTTATATTTTATTTAGGAGAAAAGAAAGTGCACATAACCAACACATGTGATTATATCCAAATTAATATTAATTAGTTATTAATTAATAAGAGTCAGTCACGCGCCAGTCGTGGCGCGGGGACATAAGCTTGTGTCTGTAAACGTGACAGGTTGTGAGTTTGATTCCCACTCAAGGAAATTAAATATTGTTATGTTTATAATTCTTTGCTTTGTCGCTTCAAACACTCAACAAGACGCAATGCCTCTAAAATGAGGCGGAAAGTGCCTACTCCCTCTGCCTACCCTGTTACACGTGGGTACAGTGTCAAGCTGAAAAAAGTATTTAAAGCATCAGTAACCATTTTTTCCCCGTTTAATGTGGAATAATCCTATTTTTGTTCTCGGCAATTATGACCGTCTGTACATTTACTATATTTTAATGTTGAACGTATTTACTTATTATTTCTTAATGTTCAATACGGACGTTGAAGCTGGTGGTGAACAGAGAACGGAGTGTCTAACATTTAGATTTTCTCATCCTACTTTAATGCGAGAACGAGCGAGAAGATGCAAGAAATTGTTAGAACCTACCTGAAAAACCGTAAGAACATAATTTAATAAGATATAATCGCACATATTAAAAAATATCTAGAAGACACTATTATCTAGTTGCAATTTGTAATCGACTTGTACGATACACGATAGCTTATCGTATAAGTAAGCAGCGGTTAGTACTGTGTATTGTGCTTGTGCTTTATTTGGCAATGTACTTAAAAACACTTATGCAGCTTAATTTTTGTACTAATCGTGTATCTAAAATTCATTTTTAACTTACTTTAAATAATGAAGATTAGTCAATACGTGTATGTGTTTGGTATTATTGGAATTTCTTCCAAGGACGTGTACTAGTCAGTCAGTTCTTCCTTACTTCAAAAGTCAGTTCCTTTTTTAATCTTCGCACTACTTCTCGCAAACGACAGGGTAGCCAAAAGATACCTGGCAAACCAGTGCTATGACATTTCGTTTCCATTAAGACACTGGTTCCCCACTTTCCGCCAAATTCATCGCCGCGCTTTGCCTCGTCATCGAATGAATATTCAATTTCCGCATGTGTAAGTCTTTTACTAAAAGTATAATTTATTAATTTAAACTGATACGCATGTGGAATCAAACCCACTCCTATCGCGTTTACAGTCGTACGTTTGTGCCCCTGCGCTTGGTCTCAAAAACTGTGTACCTTTTTTATGAGATATTCACAGACCCAGAACTTTACATAGTAGTTATGTTTTTATACACAATACCGAAAAATATATAAAAGTAATAAAAAAAACACAACATTCACAACATATGTTGGACAATATGCACTTGCAGGGCGTTTTGTTCGCGTCAATTGACGGTACGGTACCATAGTTAATTAGATAATTGACAGGTACTGAAAGTCGTTATAGTTTTTCCAAACCAAATGATGTATAATAACTTTGATTGATGAGATTTAGCTGTTCACAAATGAATACATTTATATGTATATATGTATCGTCTACAGACGTAGATAATCGTAAGGTGTCCGGTGAGCCGGCCGCGGTCAGTCCCCGGTCCCAGGCGCAGAGCGGTATTTTTATCGCGCGCCTCTCACTGTAATTCGGCATCGACGGTCGTTTGTTCGAGTCGTGTCCAGTTCAATGCTTATTTTCATCTGAGAAATGTAAACGGGGTTCACAACTATTTCCCATGTTTCGGTTAAATGTGGAATCCGAGCACTAATAGCACAGTGCCTATTTAAATATTTCTATGTTTATGTTGCGTAGATGCTAACTTCGTCGTCGCATAGTTGTTTTGTTTTTATTCATGTATTTTGTTTTTGTTTTCGTTCTAAATAATAAGAATCAACGTTATAAAAACAGAAAGAAAACAAAAAAAATGCCCAAACTTACCAAGTATTCGGTACGGTACATTCTCAATGAACAAAAGAATTACAGGAAAATAGTGACGTTATCATGGTTAAATCTAAAGAAAAGACTTTCGTGGGACATCGCTCGCTCACTTTCTATTCATTATTACAGATTTACAATAAATGTTCGAAAGCGAGCGCTCGCCAGCCGTCGAAAGCTCCACCAGAGCGCTTATTGATTAGGTCTGAACTGAAAAACTAGGCTGAGTGTACGTGAGTTTCAGTCTGAATGTAGGCGCCACGGTGCAGTGTCGGCCATCGATCGGTGCGCCCGCAGCAACGACCGACCGTTATACGTTTGTACTCAATTTATAATAATTATATTATATATTTATTATCTCATGAAACTTGATTGTAAATGTAACAAGTTGGAAGTAAATAAGAGATACAAAAAAATAACCATTTATTTACTATATTGGAAAAATAATCGGCTTCACACTTGATCATATTATCGCCCTTAATATGTAAATGATTATATCATTGTGTTGCTGTCATAACTAAGAAGAGCTTTATATGTTTACAATATAAAATACCAATTAAATGCTTAAATTATTTAAATTTTAGAACCAAATGTAACTCACAATCTCGATACTATACTACTACAGATAATAAACGAAAACGAGTAGATACAAAAAGAAATAAGTCAGATAGATATAAAAGAAATTAGTAAATTTTAACTAAAAAGTCAATACTTTAAATTGTATTCTTTTAGTTCGTATACAAGTTTTAAATGTCAAGTGCAAAACAAGAATGTTGTGTTGTGTTGTGCCGGTTAATGACAGACGACACGGTGTTATCATATGTTTATTCAAGAGCTAACGTTTTATATGCGGTAGGTACCTATTCTTTAAAGAATTTAGTGTAAATAACAAATGTTTTAATTTAAAATGGATCTAAAATAAATTGTATTTCATATTCAAAAGAAGTTGGCAGAAAAGCGCACTTCATTTGACATATCTATGTCACTTTAATTATAAATACATATGTCTTAGAGCTAAATAGAAACCTAAGTATATTATATAATTATATGTATCTAATTATTTTTTTTATAAAAGATAAATAAAATCATTAGCGTTAAATTTAAAGAAAAACGAACACTCAGCGTTTTAAATTTTGTTAAAAGTATCTAATACTGAACAACTATACCATTGAAATAGTGATGCACACATGAAAAAAAGTAATTTTTATTTCTTTTTAATACAAAAGGATCAATACGTGAAAAGACATCACAATTTGTTCTTCTTTACTGTGAGTACTTACTCTTAGTACTTACACTTTGCATATAAACAGATCAAAAGCCTATGGAATAATAAATAAAATTATTTAAATTATTATATCATTCTCTATGTAATATATTATCATAAATATATTACATAGAATACACAACTACAACTCAAGACGTGAGAAAGCTTCGACAGAGGTCGCCTGTTTGTTTATTTTGGCAACGTTTTAATTTTTTAGATCTGCCTATCTTTCAAGACCCATTATATCAAGAACGTTTGGAGATATCCAGTTGAAATTCAAACCATATACTCAGATCTGCGGCTCCATGATTTTCTGATAAAAAATATTTTTACATTTACTTAAAAAAACGTATTGCCGTTTATAAAATATACATTTGTGGTTAGATCCTAAAAAATAATAGTCTTGAAAGGGGGCAACATTTGGTGTTAAAGCCTCTATTTCAAGTAAGGATCAGATGAAAGGCCTCTAAGCCTGAATTTTAGAAAAAGCTCAGGGCCTCCAATTTTTGCACGGAACTCTCGGTGGACGAGTCCGACTCGCGGCTTGTCCGGTTTTTTTAATATTAGTGCATATAATAATATAGACAAGTACAGTTCGTCAGTCATTAATTGCGTTTCATTAACTAGACCACGTTAATTGCAAACTTCGCGCTACAACAATAAAGAATCGTTTCGACATTGACAGTTTTCCATTTAATTTCATCGATTTGGCGGAACGCCACTTGGGTCTTGACCTGCCTCTTCGTGATTGTGCACTGTGCGTAACTGTGCGCAGCGTCCAGAAGTACCGGCGGGGACTTTCAGTTTCCGTAACGTGACGAGACGAGAGCTGACAACTGGTTTGGTCGTCAGCGCTGTGCGGGCTACCTGTTTATTATGAAGTTACTTGTACGACTTGTCTTACGACCGTTACTAGCACTTTTTCCTAAAAAAAACACGATTAGCCATTAACGCTTTATATTTGAATAAAACAATGACCTACTAGGTGACAAGGGAACAATATAATGATAGTTTGAAGACGTTATCTGTCTGTTATCACTTCGTACGTATATTTCTTTACCCTTTACCCGTATCGATTAATTTCTACTATTATGATCGCATTCTCTCCTGGTCACTCTTCGAGACAAAAGCTTCTACAGTAGATTGACAAACAATTTGGTCTTTTTGAGACAACATATATACATACATTTCTCATCAGTTTGTTATAAGATATACAAACCTTTCTTAATACAAAATATCTTATATTGCTACCGATATGATCTGCGCATGGTATTACTGTTATTTTGAATCAGTCAAATTAAACCTGGTACCTTTGACAAGTGCAATACGATTCACTCGGTCGACGTAGCGTTAACGGTGACGTGTAGAAAGGCGCCGGCGTGGCAGCGCCGCGCGCCATGTGGCCGGTGTGCGCCGCCTCACTCTGCCGCCATGGCGCGCCCCAAACAGTCGCCCCGCCACGCAGCCTCCTACACCGAACTGCCGCCGCGAGGACCAGGTATTTACAACTTCATACCAGATCCATTATCAATGAAGGTTATCTTGGAATCTCTTATAATGTCTCTCCGGGCTATCTATCTTATCGTGTCCACGAAATGAGTCCAAGACGGGCAGCTCACCCGCCAGTCCCGCCACTCTAGCGTCTGCTAACGTGGCCGAGACAACATACTGTGAGCGCTTATCACTTTCGAGTACAGCTTCATGGTTTTATCATTATATGTTTTATCATTTTATCATTGGTTTATGTCATTATTTATTGAAATAATGACAGTTTCATTAATGTTTCTATAGTTTTATATATTATATGTTTTATGTTACATTTAATATTTTCAAATTTTAATGATATTGTATGATAATAAGCCTTTATTCAGTGTGTTAGGATTTTTAAAATATCATAATGTTATTGAGAATCTAGTAGTATTTTTGAAAAAAATCGACATTGTCATCTGCTTGCCCTAATTCGGCAATATCCTCTAGCATCCCTGAATCATGGATTAGTTTAAGCCATATCGGGCGTAATGTGCACTGCACTGTGCGGCTGTGACTGACTGCTGTTACTGCCTGCGTTGTGTTATATGATCATCTGTGAATTGCTTTTATTTTATCTTATTACAATCTTTTTTTCTTTTGTATAAAAAGTAATAGCAAACTTTCAAATTATTGTATTGTTATATTGTGTTACGAAGAAGATTTTAACTAAAAATGTTTTCCATTCACACTTAATTAGCATACTTGTAGCGTATACGCTATTCCTTATACAGTAGTGTAGAACATTGACGTTTTGGGCGACGACATCGCACAGATGAAGCCCACTGCGGCATCTATATCGCTGTTCCGTTAGCTTAATGCGTAAAAGAAAATTAGTTCCGCGACATATTGTATGAATATGTTGCGTAATAATATAAAAAAGGTGATATGCAACTTGCTGGTCGTGAGCGAGGACGAACAGATATACTTTTTATCCGAGTAGAGTAGACTGTTCCGCTCTGGTGACTTGACTTTCATTTGCATTCTGTCTCGATAGAAAACTAATATACATCTTATATAAAAATGATATTTGGACATCGATACATCTTTCTAACTTTCGAATTTACCAATAGGCCATATCAGTAGGTATAGTATAGACGCCTACATCACCTACGCCGTGACCAGCGCAATATTGCAGTACAACCGACGAGTAGGCTGATTTGATTTTGATATTTTTCTTACTCTGGATTATAACTTCAGGGTAGCCACGATTCGTCGGCCGTACTGTAAATAACCTAATATCATATTATTTTCATATGATATTCTAGTGGAGTCGCTGATCTACTGGCGGTCGGCGGCGCGGTCGGGCGCGGCGCTGGGCGCGGGCCTGGCGCTGCTGGTGGCCCTCGCGTGCTGCTCCGTGGTCTCCGTGCTGGCGTACAGTTCGCTGCTGGCCCTTTCTGTGGCTGTGGCCTTCCGCATATATAAGAACGTGCTGCAAGCAGTCCAGAAGACCAACGAGGGGCATCCCTTCAAGTAAGTCATTTCACATTTCACGCTTTATCTACATGTAAGAGAAAATATTATTTTATGTGGAAAAAATATTTTTTGGCATTATTATTTGTGACTGAAAAACTTGACGGTTGCAGGTCGTTTTCCACTAGTTCAAGTGAAATAATTAATATTTTCATTTTCTGGTTTTGGTAACTAGGCAAAACGCGACGTTGAGTTTCTTAATACGAACTTCCCAAGTTCCCCCTTCTTACGTAAAAAGAAACAATAATACATTAAATTAAATAAAAAAATAATTTGATACACATTTTGAGATAAGTGACATGATGATGTCAAAATAATGACTTGTGGTTTCGGATCTCACTTAACTTACGTTTTATTTCTTCTGCATTTTGTGACGCTGTGTTCTGTAAACAGACCATATGTTTGGTAAAAGTTATCGACAACAATGACTTGGAAATTATATTGTTTTAATATGATGTAAATGTACTGAAGGAACACTTGTGTTTGTTCAGTCTCCGCACGCTGGCCGAGCACTCATGTACGGTAATGTCATATACAACAATTGGATAATGTTTATTAAATATTTGCTTAAAAATAAAAATAAGCTTCGCTGTATTCCGCTTAAAGCAGAGTGGAGAGAGGGGACGTGGACGCCGGGCTTTTTGCATTGGTGTGCCAGAGCGGAGAAATTAAAATATTAATTCTCTCGAGTGCGAACGGAAACGTAGCCCGCACCCTTGTGCACCTGCGCCACGACGGCCTTGTTTAGATTACTAAAATAATTATTTATTAGAAAATTACTTTATATTATTAACTTTTTATATTTTTCTACTCAGTTTTTAAACACAAATTGGAAATTAATTAAAATATAAGTCTCTAAGCTACCTGCACTTTCGTTTCCCTTTTATGAACGTTTTATCTTCCTACCAGAGCGAAGAAAAGATTATATTTGTTTCCCGCAACCCCGCAAGTGGAAATCGAATCTACAATGTTTGTGGCCATATTGAGCTGTCCTTTGGTAACTTTAATACATACTAATAATAAATATGTGATGATTCGCAGATGGCTGCTGGAGAAAGACATCAGTGTGCCGGCAGAGCGCGCGCAGTCGCTGGCGGCCGCCGCCACCGCGCACCTCAACGCCGCGCTCGCTGAGCTCCGCAGGTACTTATATATATTTTTAAAAAGAAATTTAAAAAAAACAGCTCCACGCTGTATCTGGTATATAGCAGGGTAGGCAGAAGGAACCTAGTGTTAAGACACTCTGTTCCCCACTTTCCGCCCAATGTCAAATGTTAAGCCTATTTAAATATTTAAATAAATGAAATAAAAAATACGTTTTAAAATAAATATATTTGGTTATTAAATACTGAATATTAACTGAAACTCTTAACTTACTTTGGTTTACAAATAAAGTCCACAAAATGTGCAATGTCCATAGTAATATGTACCTTAATAAACTCCAGGCTGTTCCTGGTGGAGGACCTGGTGGACTCGCTGAAGTTCGGCGTGCTGCTGTGGTGCCTCACGTACGTTGGCGCCTGCTTCAACGGCATCACGCTTATCATACTTGGTGAGTGTACTTTACACAACTTTTCTACCTCCAGTCCCTCTGGAGATAGAAAAGTGTTAAGACTCCCTGTTTTACCCGTACCGCCCAATTTCTCCACTACTAACACCAACTACTACTAAATTTTTTCGAGTTTGTTGTGATGCTGCAGTTTAGCGCCTCACTGTAAACGCGACCGATGTGGGTTCCATTCTCGTTTGAAAAATTTATTATTTTATGTCCACGCTCTGCTAAGAAGCTGTGTTGAGTGCCGCCACTCAATACGCAATGTTTCAAAATTATATGAGAAGTGGAGAAAAATGTGCCTTCATACTGGGGTTCCTTTGCGATACAGTGTGATGCTTAATAAATTAAACACTATAACGAATTTAGAAACGTTAGGAAAATTTATCATATCGGGATTCGAACTCACGTCCACATTCGGTACCTAACTTAAAGGTGTTTATTTAAGTTTATTAGAAAATCTATTTAGAAGCAGCATGTTAATATGCATTTATATTATTTCTTATTCATAGATAAAGTGAAAAATAATATAAACTTATATTTTCATCAACTGCACCACAATGGCGTTAAAATACGTAATATTTTAAATTATATGTAGAAAAAAATATAATTTAATTATAGAATTAATTAATTTTAAACTGAGATTTTATTTTTTTGCTTTGTTCTCTTACCATTCACATTTTACTTTCAATTGAAAGTAGGCCATTGTAGATCAGAGCAGTTTATTGCTCGCAACTGTTTCTAAATAATATGCTGTCGCACAACCTGCTGCTCTACTTACTTTTAAAAACTAAATTTGCATAAATACATGATTAAAATGATCCAACTTTTTTTCCCTTAATGCACTGCTGTAACAGTAATAATAAATGTTTGTTTACAAGGCGTGCTGTAGTACAATATGATATGTATACGTTTCAGCGTGGATAGCGTTGTTCACGTTGCCGAAGGCGTACGAGATGAACAAGGCGCAAGTCGACGGCAACCTGGAGCTCGCGCGCGCCAAGATCAACGAGATAACCGCCAAGTGTGTACTAACATTACAACACGTTTCATTTTACAGGCTTTTGAACCAATTTATAAATCACGCCACACGTCACCTTATCGTTTTATACCCTCTCCCCTCCTTGTTACGGGTCATTAAATTTGTGAGACTCACTAATTTTACCTAGACAGTATCATCACATCACAGTATCTCATCAGTATCTGTCACACAATGCCATACTTTGTTTGACTCCCGTCATCCCTAATTTATTTTAAAAACCCCCCCCTCAAATGACACCCCAAACCAGAACTTGTGACCACGAACTACTGCAAATTGTGTCAGAAATGTATAGTGCTAAATCCTCCGGAAACGAATTTAGAAATTAGATTTAATTTAATTTAATTCGAATTTAAAATCGAAATTAAAATAAAATGTAGTAATATGTATGTAGCAATGCTTGAAAAGAGTTTTGATGTAAATTTAAAATTTAAATATAAAAATATAGTATACAGGGTGGAAGTGGCAGCGCTCCTTTTACGGAAACAGCATATGGGGTAAAATATTTCAAACCCATACCTAAAGAAATTAATCAAGATGCCTCAACAGTTTGGATGTAGGATTTTTTTTTTCATTTCACGATTTTTATCCATACCTGTGTTTCGTGTGACGCGATTACGTATAGATAACAACAACGTAAACAATTAGTAATACAAAAATACTACTAAAGGGAAAACAACTTTGAACTTTATCGCAAACACCTACGACTCGATTTTGAAATGAGGCGTGTGCGGCGGTGTTCCTTTGATAGGTTTATGTGTGCGTGCGTCATTCTTACTAATTGCGCTTAGTTTTAAAACGACAATTTTAATATTTATTTTGTTTAAAATTTTTTTTTAATTTTTGGGAATTAATTTTTTTATGATTTGTATTAGGCTTTTATAGAGTAGTTAAAACTGTGGTTTCATTTAAAGTGGTGCTGACACTTCCACCTGTATATGACAGAGACAATTGAGGCGCTGTGGTCGCTGCATCACTCTCAACAGTATACGCTTTAAAAATGGTAATGAAATAGCTATGGGGCTATATATCAAAAACTAGAGCCAATGTTTAGGTTCTGATAATTTCAAGTAGTAATATACTACTTGTGTGTTATTAGGATATATTTAATGTACTGTACGTTTCCCTTAAAAATTTATAAATAAAATAAATAAAAAAAAATATAAGTTTTTTAAAGAATTGACTTAACGGTAGCGGTAACAACCGCGCCGCAAAACGACTGCACGCCGGTGGTATCTATTACCATATTTAGACTTCATTATTGTTCATGTGACATTATCAATCATAATACTATCGTTGAATGTCGAGATTTCTACACATTTTAAATAAAGCTATTGAACCGGATTAATCGAGTGAGTTTATTTTTGGAAATCGAATCGACGTTTCAAACACTTCACTACTGCAAAATGTCCATGGTCACAGGCACACTAAGATGGCATCCATCGGCCGATTGACATATTGAAGTGCCGGCCGTCTCTACTGTGGACGGCATGTCTCTTGACAACGCTGGCAGGGAACTGGCAACTTTATTTGATGAAAGGCATTCTTCACCTGTCGAAACTTGTCCTCCCTGTGTTCAGCGTCGCAGAGATGGTGGGCTTTTTTAAATAAAAGTTTGCCATTATAATTGTGTAGAATGGTGATAACATTCACCATTGATATATCTATTTGGAGTGCATGTGGTGCCTGTATACTGTGCGACTTACTTACTGTGCTCTTAGGATTTTTAATGACTAAAACATTAAGGAAAACTAAGCATTAATTGCCTGTAATTCTACTGGAAATTATTTGATTTCTAACAATATGTAATATCAAATGTACGCGGATAATCCTGTTAAATGCTTAATCTAAAACATACGATATTCATTTAACGTGAAGCAACATATACAAAGTAATATTTAATTGTGTAAGCATTTCTAATAAGATGTTGTATGTGCAGAGTGCGAGCGGCCGTCCCCATCGGCAGGAAGGCGGAGAGCGAGAAGGACAAGTAGTGTGCGAGCGAGACAGCACTCGCCCCCAGCGACACCTACCACGCAGTTGTTTAGCGCTCACTGTTTGTTATATTTATTATTATTACGTATTTAATGAACATACAACATACACACACTTTACGTGGAAAGCTTTATGAGACGAGTCTCGCGGAGATTATTGTATTTGCTTTTTTGAAATTTTAAATTAAAATACTGTCGAACCAACTCGTTGTGTTGTTTTATTTATCATTCGCTCGCTGTGTCAGCTGCGTATGTATCTGAAAATGCCTAGTATGTTGTCTTGAAATAATTTATTCGATCTGTTTGTCAACTAGTTCTATTGTGGTAAGGAAATAGTGTAATAGTACTTCTAAGAGTATGTCTATTGTAGATTAAATGTTACATTTTTATGATATTAAAATAATGCTAATTTTATTTAATGCTCGAACACATTTTTATTATTATAAACTATCGTTATTGTATTAATAAAAATTTAAATTTAAATGCATACATTTTGTAAAGCTTTTTTTGGATGTTTAATAAAAGTCAAATTAATAAAGCTTTATGTTCTCCACAAATATTCTTTCTAATTTGAAATTCCCCTTCAAGAAAAAAAAAATACTTAATAAAGATGTTACTAAATATTTTTTTTGGTTATTTAAATGTTATTTTTACACTTGATGAAATTGATTTTTAGATTGATTAAAGACTATAGAAATAATAAAAATTCACCTATTCCAGTCTAAATTCATTTAAGGCACAAGATAAAATTCTATAAATATATGGTTATAAAATGCTAAAGAATATTTATTATGCGGGATTTTTCACCGGCCGTTTGTGTTTTTGTATTCTCTGATCGTGTATCTCTTGGAAGTGGTGATTAGGAAAGAAGATCATGAAAAATACTATTTGAAAACATGTAGCATAACGGCATGTAAAAAACACAACAAACATGTAAAAAAAATGTAGTGGGCCGCGAACCTTCGACAAAAACGTATGGCTAGTTAGTCAGAACGCTTCCAAGAGGCATGGATTTTAGTTACGCTACGTAATTTTTTTGTAATGTTTTGCTTTTAAAAAAATAGGTGTGGCTGTGTCGTTGATACGGCCGTGTATTGTATGTGAGTATATTTATGAGACGATAGCTAACGATTAAAAATTAAACTAATGCCGTAGCTTCCCAAGTCAAAAGGTATAATAATCGCAAATCTCGATACGCAGCAAAATAACCTCAAAATGGCATCACTCTCTCTTCCACCGCGCACAATGCGTCATTGTTTTCGTTAATTGTAATGAATTCTTTGATTCTTGTGCCAGTGGTGTAATTTTGTTTTAGACGTACAGGATGGATTCGAAACTACAAGGGTTTCAATAATAATCAGCT
This sequence comes from Heliconius charithonia, assembly GCA_030704555.1. Lineage (NCBI taxonomy): Eukaryota > Metazoa > Arthropoda > Insecta > Lepidoptera > Nymphalidae > Heliconius > Heliconius charithonia. Next base: position 19,749,212 of record CM060826.1, on the reverse strand, counting down.
TCACGCTGTATCCCGCAAACAGCAGGGTAGGCAGAGGGAACCTAGTGTTTTTTTTTTTTAGACACTCCATTCCCCACTTTCTGCCGATTTCTGGAGGCATTGCGTGTTGAGTGGCAGAACTCAACGCCGCTCTTTGCCTCGACACCAGAGCGAGGAAATGGAAATATAAATTTAAGTAAATATTTCATCTCCTCGAGTGGGGATCGAACCCACAACCAGTCGGTTTACAGTCACACTTCGTGCCGCTGCGCCACGACTGGCCTCTAAATTTATTCCTCGATTTTGATATCGGTAGATTTTTTGGATCATAAATTAATATTTAAAAAATATTTTTTCTATGGAGTAAAAGAGAGTTTAAAAATATTAAAATTAAAACAAGATTTGTGTCTATGTCATGTTTCATATCCTCATTTGATATGCTGGGCACTATAAAGCATGGGTTCCTCTTATGCTTAGGCCCGAAGGCTCTTCGATTAATATCTAAAGCAAATTGTGTTAAGATCAGAATACAAGAATTAACAATGTTCGTAGGAACGTTCGAAATTACAGAGGATAGACAAAAATTGATTTTTTTATTTGTACAGAAAATCATAATGATTACCATTAATTTACTATACACGGTAGGTAATTTTATTTTTATTATTCAGAATTTTGAAAAAAATCTTTGGCACTATGGCAATCCATGTGCACCTATGGCAGCTTTATGTCAAATATCTCAAATTTACAGAAATGTCAAAGTGTTAACGTCAGTGTCAGTCTGTCAGTGCTCCCTTGTGTAGTGATGTAAATTTACTTTTCGATTTCTTTATCCTTTGACCCCGTCACTCGAAGTAAAATTATATTATTTTGATTATTTTGAAATCCATAATAATAGAATGAATTCATTTTAAAGTTGAATAAAATTTTGAACACTTTCTTAAGGTTTACATAATGTTAAAGTGAAAAATTTAAATGATTCTAATAAGATTTCGTGAAATTTGTGAAATAAAATATCAGCCAATTATGGGTAGTTTAACAAGGTCAGTTTTACAAAATTATAAGTATATTTTGCTTCTAGGCTTACAATTATGATGCTTATTTTACAATTGCACAATGTTATTAAGTTTAGTTTCAGTAACAGTAGTGATTCTTCAACCTTGCAGGTGCTAACAAAGTTTTTTGTGGACACTAAACACACATCACAACTTTGCACAGTTGGTAGATATTTTTATTTTATTATTTTTGTTTTTGATCATATTTTATTGGCATTACTTATCTTGGAAATGGTTTGAGTTTAATTAACTAACTAAATAACTAATCTTCTATTAAATATTAGGGAAAAGTTGTAATTAATAATTTATTTTATTCAAATCACCTGCTCATTGTACCCGCATACAGCAGGGTAGGCAGAGGAAATCTACTGTTAAGGCCCTTCAATCCTCACAGTGCCAGAACTCAATGCCATACTTTATATTTTCATTTCCTTAAATGCGGATTAAACCACTAGTGCTCCTGCGCCATGACAACCTTACATTCTACAATTATATAATCTCTGAATAGAGAATGTATTCATTCACAACTATTGTGTGTAGTGCGTACAGTCAAAGTCAAACACTATCCCACTAACACTATAACAATTTAATAATAAAAATTATAATATTTATATTGCTTAAAAAAAATGTCCTACTTTTAGTTTTTACTATTGACTTAACTCTTCTCAAATACATTATCAGTGATGTGAAGAAATCAAGTTAAATTTCGATTAAACAAAGATAATAAAAACATGTTATCATCTTTAAATTTAGTTATCTTATTAAAGTTTACATATGATTGTAACATTTCATATATAGTTGTAGAATGTCACAGAAATTATGTAGTTTTTGGTGGATTTTTTCGCTCCACTAATATTTTTGTAGTTTATTAAAATTAAATTTTTCTTTTCAATGTTAAAGTGTTCTAATATTCACCTTTTAAATTAGAAGGTAATGTGATCTTATTTGTTGTTATCGTAAGAAATATTTTTTGTAATAAATTCTTTTAAATTCACATTCTAATTAATAAAAATTGTATCCCATACCTATTTTACTAATATAATATATATTTTTTAATAAATAATTTAAAATTTTCTTACAAGATTACAATATCAGTTTTGTTCTAAACATCTTGACATTTAAAAAAAGTATTTACAAAATACAATTTATTCTTCTCATTATGATTTTAAAAAAAAATACAAATATATAGACACAGACCTTACAAATTTAGCATAAACTTAAAATTTACTTAGGTGGAAGGAAATTAGACATATATGTAAGCACATGCTGTAGTAGCACACTATAAGTAGATGGACGGCGAGGACGGCGCCGCGGTCGCAGCCCTGCACACCACCATGACGCTCCTCGTCGATAGGTAACCGCACTTGCCAGTCCTCTAGGGAGTAGGGCCCGCCAGCCCGGCACCACACCCGCCACCACCACCGTTCGCCACTCGGCCGTCATTACCGCCAGAGCCTCCGCGCCGCGCGCGCGCTGACACTTCACGCGGACCTTCTATTGCGGCAATATGTAATGTATTTAATTGTTTTTTGTTTTGATTTGTTAACACGCAATACTAACTAGGTAGTGTTTTTAATATTCATTTGTACTATGCGGTAGGTTTTAATTGTAAATATAACATTTTTTTAAATTATTTTTATTGTACTTTTAGTTTGGGTTCCGTACCCAAAGGGTGAAACCCTATTACTAAGACTTCGCTGTCTGTCACTTTGTCACTATACTCATAAACTGTGACAGTTATTCAGTTGAAATTCTCACTGATGATGTTTTTCTGTTGCTGTTATAACATAAAATGCTAAAAAACAGAATTAAATGACTACATAACGGGGTTCAGATACAACAAACGCGCTTTTGCTTTTTTATAAAGAATGGTACGGAACCCTTAGTGCGCGAGTCGAATTCGTTCTTGGCCTGTTTATTTAATTATATCTACTGTGTACTTTGTTATCGCTCTTGAACAGAGAGCTTTTATATTTTATTATTTTTTAATATTCTTGGATTAGCATTTTTAATTTTGCTAAATTCGATTATAATTCGTGAAAATGGAGGTTCAAATAACAGTATTTGGTATTCTTAGCGTTATCATATTTGAATAAACCTGTTTGTTTTTAACGCCACGATTACTCGGAAGGACCGCGGCGACAATACGGTGTACGCACCTCTTGATATTCACTTAAATATTTTATAATTGCCTCGTGATTATTAATAACTTACCCAATCACCTAGTAAGTAGTATTTTGCTTCCAGGACTACGAAAAGCTGTATTCCGCACAGCGGGGTAGACAGAAAGAACCTAGTGTTAAGACACTCCGTTCCCTACTTTCCGCCGAGTTCTGGAGGCATTGTGTGTTGAGTGGCGGATCGGGATCGAACTCACAACCAGTCGATTTTTCATTCCCACTGTGCCCCCACTGGACTGCGCCACGACTGGACATTACTTACTTAACTTATCACTTTTTTTGCTTCCTGTTTCTGTATTTTAGTTGTAGTACAAAGCTCTTGATGCTCAGTATCTGCGTCTCAAGTCGGAATAAACATATCATAAATAAAATATTTAATATATATATATATATATATATATATATATATATATATATATATATATAATATTATATATTATATTTATATATATATTTCTTACCTGATCGAAGCCCGCATCCTCCAGTTGTCCGTTAGACGCGTTAAAAAATAATTTGCAAACACTTTTAACGTTTGTAAGTATTTTCCTTTCGAAACGAGTTTCGTTCAATTACCTTTAAGAATTAACGATAGTCGTGATAATAACCAAGATTCTAAAAAATATTTTTTAATAAAATAAGAAAATATGGAAGTTAGTGTTTTAAGATTAAAATATCGCTATATAAGTACTTAAATATTTTAATAATTATAATTGATATACAATTTGCGATACCAGGAGTCTGTGAGGGAGAGTTGCAATTTATGTATATATTATGTGTACTTTATCAGAAAGTCTTCTAATGTAAAAGAGAAAATTTCTAATACCTTCTTATACACAGGGACTACACTCCACTAGATGTGAGATCGAATTAGATTATTTTTATGATTTTTATTACAAAGTGACATTTTGATGTGATGAGCAGGGTAGGCAGAGGGAACCTAGTGCTATGACACTCGGTTCTCCATTTGACGCTGAGTTCTGGATGCATTGCGTGTTGAGTGGCGAAACTCTTTACCTCGATACCAGTAATACTTGAGACGGCGCGTACTGTGAGGTTTCTCTCTGGATAGCCACCGATGGCTTGGGCCCTTGCCTCATCGTGAGAAGAGTGACTTTTTATATTTTAAATATATTTTTTATAACAATTTATATAAAAAAATATAAAATTTATTTATCTTATATAATAATAAAAGAATATATTGTTATTCGGACCAACTTTTATTTTTTTTTGATTAAAATTAACGGCTTATTGAAAAACATTCCAAACTTTCTTCTTTTTTTATGTTTAGCTTCTTTTTACCACTTTAATTTTTTGTGTAAAATTTTAAATAACACTCTTTTAAAATGCATTATTTAAATTATCAAAGTGCTGTGCAATAAATAATGCAAGTTATTGTTATATTATTCTTCTATCATTCTTTTAAGTAAAAAAAAAAATGGTAATTACCCTAATTTCATATTGCACCTAACAAAATGTCGTAACATCTCTGAACGTTAAAAGATGAAATAAATAAACAAGATTAGTTTGCTATGCATTATAACGTCGCGTCGCGTCGCGTCGTCGTGCGACAGCAATTGAAATAAAATAATTTTAAATGCACTACGTAACTATAGTAAGAGATAACGTAATTAAAAATTGATAACGATTGGTACTAAATAGTAGTATAATATCGCTTAAAAATCATACGTAATCAGAGTCACGGTCAACAAGTCGTGGCTGCACTGAACTTACTCGGAAACAAAATAATCAAAAGTTAAAAATCTAATTTGCAGCTAACTTCAAGGCAGCCGCGACCTGTTGACCGCATATAACTTTAATTTCTTTTTTTTGCACCATCAAATATCATAAAAAATGAGTTAAATCGAGGTAATCGTAGATTTTATAAGTAATTAAAAGAAATACAACAAATGGAAACCTACGCGATCGCCGCGTCACGTCACGTGCAGCGCGAGTCGCCCGTTATTAACGATCGATTACCTACATTAATTTATGTTGGTATTTGTACAAGTGGATGTCGGCGGTGTGTCGCCGCGCGCGCACGTCTCACTCGGTCTTACCTGATAATTGGCAACTAGATAAAGTCAAAAATTACGTGCGAGATTACATTGATTGGGCCTTTATTACAGTTGCTTATCAATAGAATTTAAGTTAAATTGGCGGTCGGTCGTAACCGTATTCAAACGATTCCAGGTTGAACGAGGAAAAGGAACGATCGCCTTGTTTGGAAAACAGTGACAGTAGCAACATTAAGATGTGGGGACAGCAGCGCCGCGTCCTGCTGGACGTGCTGATGGCGTGCTGGGGGCTCGGCACGTGGCTCGGCGTCAACGGTCTCTATGTGCAGCTGCCGCTGCTCGTGGAGCGCCTGCCCGAGGGCTGGGCGCTCCCCGCGTCCATGACCGTCGCCATACAGCTCGCCAACATTGGCTTAGTTGCGTACGGTGTCATGAGGAGGATATTACCGCGGGCCTCGGACGCGCCATACATATACATACTCCTGGTTATAGGCACGCTAGCCTTGTTCCTCAATTCGTTCCTGTACACAGTGACGGCGGCCGTCGCCGGGAGTGAACGCTCGGTCATGTTCCTAGCGTTAACGTTCTGTGCGGCGCTGGTCGGCTGCACGAGTTCAGTGTTGTTTTATCCGTATTTAAGACATTTCCGTGACGTGTACCTCGCGACTTATCTGGTGGGAGAGGGACTCAGTGGGTTTATTCCGAGCATCCTCTCGCTGATCCAGGGCGTGGGCGGCGAGCCACAGTGCCTTTACGCGCCTGACAATTCAACAGTGGAAGCGATATACCCGCCGGCGCGGTTTAACTCCACCGTGTTCATGGTGTTGCTCGGCGTGCTGTCCGCGCTCAGCCTGCTCGCGTTCTCGCTCGTAGACAATTGCGCGGCGTTTGAATCAGAGCGAGTACGCGAGGCGGAGGCGGCCAAGCAGGACGAGGCGGCGTCGGTGGACGCGTCGCTGCTGCAGCCGCGCTGGATCGCCGTGCTGCTGCTGGTGGCGTGCCTCAACGCGCTGATGAACGGCGTGCTGCCGTCGGTGCAGTCGTACTCGTGCATGCCGTACGGCGCGCGCGCCTACCACCTGGCCGTGTCGCTGGGCGCCATGGCCAACCCGCTGGCGTGCCTGGCGGGCGTGTGGCTGCGGCCGGCGGGCCCGCGCGCGCTGTCGGCCGCGCTGCTGCTGGCGCTGGTGCCGCTCGCCTACATCCTGACCACGGCGGCGCTCAGCCCCGTGCCGCCGCTGCACACCGTGGCCGCAGGGGAGGTCCTAGTGGTAATGCACACATTTTATATTTAGTTACGCTTACAATGGCTATAATCAAAGAACGATACCCTCACACTTACAATAACAATACGATTATTGTTTACGGTTCCCTGGTTCGGTAAACAGATTTAATAGTTGGAGAACGAATACCAATAGCGGAACTGTTAGTGCTCCTTGTAGGAGGTTAGATAACTCCATATTGAATTACCTATTAATAAAGGCATGTAAACCAGTTATGTTATCATTTGTCGTATGTCTCTTCAAGTACGAGTGTTTCTTTTCGTATTTAGACTGCATTTTGAATTGAAATTGTCTTTATCCGCCGCACACCTTTTAAATTTACATAATTAATGGCCAATATTCAAAAAATTAAGTTGCTTTAATTAAAAAAATAGTTTCTTTATCTATATTTGGTTGCTAGTAAAAAGCTATACACTTTTTATTTTATTATATATATACATATATATATTAACAATACGTCATTGTATGAAGCAATAATCTAGTATTATTTTGCATTATTTTTATTCAATAATAATCAAATACAATTAAAACAAAAGAGATTTTACCCAAAAATTAAATAGTTTTTTTTAAACAAAGCATTTAATAAAATAATTGTTGTAAAATAAAACGCCAGTTGCCAAAAATTTCGCAACCGGCACAAACGGAGCAAAGCGACGACGTCGTGTACGCCTCGTTCACGAAATCGAGTCGTAGGTACTTTTTGGTAGTAGTATGTGTTTACGTTATTAGTATCTATTAGTGTGGATAAGCACCGTGAAATGAAAAATAACCGGCGCAGGTGCTGTCGTGGGTGTGCGTGTCGGCGGTGGTGTCGTACGCGCGCCTGTGGGCGTACGGCTGGGCGCGGCGCGGCGGCGCGGCCGGCATGCGCGCGTGCGGCGCCGCCACGCAGGCGGGCTCGGCCGCCGGCGCGCTCGCGCTCTACGCCGTCGTCAACTACACCGCCGCCTTCGTGCAGCCCGCCGCCTGCCCGGCCCGCTAAACGTCGTCTGAGTCGAGGGGGTCGCAATATCGGACCATTCAAGCAAAACCGGGATTTTCGATATCGACTCCAGAAAAATCCCGGGATCCCGGTTTTTTCGATATTTTCGGGATTTGACAATTTTTTTTCTTATTTTGAGAGTTAAGTTAGGGGGGTATTTTTAAAGAAGTAGTAAATTAAATTATATTTTCTAAATAAAATAGTTTTTATTATAATAAACAATTTAACAATAAATCACTAGTATTTTAGCCGAATTTTAATTCTAAATTCACTTTTCCATCCAATTAGGCTACTTAAAGCTAGGATATAATTCTTTCAACTCTTTTGACTTGCACAACAATGAAGTGCAATAATGACACCTGGAACATCAACGGGCAAGAACAGCGTGCAACAGCGACGCGCAACAACGACGTGCAACAACGACGTGCAACAAAGACGCGCAACAACGAGGCTCAACGAAAAAATACGGTATTCGTGCGTTCATTGGTCGGGCCGGTCAAACTCGGTTAATGTCGTAAAATTCCGGATTTTGAGGAAAACTAATCGCTTACTTTGGCCGGTAATGTTATGTACCATTGTATATTCTAAAAAAGCCTGGATTTAATAGCAGGCACGTTTTAAATAGACTAACTAACTTTTAACTTTGTAAAATCCGAAAATATCGAAAATCCCGGCTTTTGTAAAATTAAAACTGGGATTTTTAAGACCTATATTTGATCCCATATCCCGGGATTTTTGAATCCCGGGATCCCGGATTGCGACCCCTAATTTGTACACATTTGCCTACAATTTGTAGTTTAACTATGATGTACGAAACTGTCGCTGACAATATTTGTTATATAATAATTGTTGTTATATTTCCAGGATTTAAATTATAATTACTTCATTTTGTTAAAGCTATTATATTACGCTACTCTTACTAAATCTTCGAGTCGACTTTAACTTCATTGTATTTTTATTATTTTACTAATTTGTAGTAGGCCTTATGCATCTTTACTACTCAAATCAGTATATAGAGGCCGGTCGTGGTGCACGTGGGCACCAGCATGTGACTGTTATTGTGATAAACTGTGAATGATGTCACAATTTATGAATGAAATATTTAATATATTTATTTCTGGTGTCGAGCCAAGCGCGGCGTTGCGTTCTGCTACAGAATTTGGAAAAAAAAGGGGGAGCGGAATGTCTTAACACTCGACTCCCTCAGCCTCCCCTGCTAAAGTAAGAATATAACGTGAAGCTGAAAAAAAAGTAGCACATGAGATTTAATTGTTTACATTATCAGTTAGCAAATTTGAACTAAAGGCTTATCTTGTCGCACATGTACAAATATACGTACATATTTACACATTGATAACTTCTTCAATTGTCGCTTATTTATATATGTCAAATAAATCTGTACCTGCGTTAGCTTTAACATGCAGTGTTTTTGTCGTCGTCTATATATATATATAATAAACATCATGAAATGAAAAAAATATCCTACGTCTAAACTGTTGAGGTATCTTGATTAACTTCTTTAGGTATGGGTTTGAAATATTTTACATTAGCATTTAATGTAAAATATTCAATTCCCTCCCGTAAAATCCCATCCTGTCTGGATGAAACGCAAGCAAACACGAGTCGCGACACGTGTTGCTCGCGACGTTACGTTTATATTTCCTCTTTTGTCAGATGTACTTCGGCTGTTTCGATACCTCATTGTTACCATTATTTTGTATTTAATATATTGTAATCGTAGAACAAAGACGATCTGGTGTTTCGCTTGGTGTAGGGAAATATTTTGATTTGACTGATCCGGCAACACATCGCGCATTTTTTTGAGTGAAAATTAGAGAAGATTTTTTAATTTAGATTTTCTTCATAATATTAAACGTTTTATTCCAGAATATGTAGTTCAGAATGTATGAAGTGTTTATTCTAGTTCAATATTTACTCATTCGAATCCAAAAAGCGAATTCCATGTTTTTTTTCGGAAATGCTTTGTTCTATGACCTTGATAAATTATACTTATTTGTTTATGTAAATTATAATAGTGCTCGCTTTTGACTTTATGTACGTGTGACGTGCAATATTATAATATTTTTTTAAATTATATATAAATAAATTAAATATTACCATTTCCACATTATTATGAAATTGTACCGTTGTGTGTGTGTGTGTGTGTGTGTGTGTGTGTGCGTGTGTGTGTGTGTGTTGTGTATCGCAGTATAATTGGAAAATACATAACAACACTGCACTGTAGTGCAACGTGCAACATATGGGTTACGTTTATTTATTTATTTATTTATTTATTGGTTTATCACATCAGGACGGACAGTATTGTGAAATTAGCAAAAATAGAGAACCATACATATACCTGTTGCGATAACCAACACAGGGAAATATTTGTTTTAGAAAAATATTACATTAGTTAATATGCTATGTAACCAAGAAATTCGAGTACTTAATTTGCATACTCTTACTTGTTTTTGTAACTAGTTAGACAATTTTTGTTGTTTGTAAATAGCCTGTAAATGAAACCTTTGATCGTTACTATCATTATGTTATCTATTGAAATAGATCGTGTTAATAACGGTCCAAAAAGGTAAAAGTCAAAGTCTACGTAAATACTGCTTTGACCACCGCAAACGGAATTTGAACCTGCGACTAGTAGCTAAATTGTAAATTAGTATAAAGAAATTGAATGTCTACGAGCACTGAGTGACGCGACAAGTGTCGGTGCCTTATCACACATAACTCGTATAATATATAAATATACTCTACTTAATGATGCGTGACATCTTTCGATTTTTTTTTTATCTTTTCTGTTGTACCACAAACAAATATTAAAAAGCTTAAAATAATTGAGCTCGCTACTGATTCTGACAGAAAGAGAAGAGCAACTGTTGAGAACCTAATGTTGTTTTTTTGTATAAAACGATAATGTTTGTTATTCGTTTCCATTAGAAACATTTTTGGGAAATAGACTTGGTGTTATTATAATCTTTTTTATCAATTCAATAACGTTGTTTTGAATGTACGTAATAAATTTCAGTGATTTCTGATAAATGAGCTAATTTCTATTAATTCCTTTTTTTGGAATACTTAAGTGATAAAACCTAATGGTTCATTCTGCCCAAGTGGGACGTATAGTTGAATACAGGTCCATCAGTAGTACTTGTTCGTTCCGTAGTAACTGTGTGTAATGTAAACTGACAAACAATTGTGATACCGTGCTCGTTTATAGAGATACCTTTATATATATATATATATGTATGTTGATTCATGAATAGACAATAAAAATGTTGAATGATACAAGTTTTTTATTATAACCTGTTTTGTGTTTAATTCCCTTCGGGCGGTACATTGTACTTTAATTAACTATATTAAATATTTAACAGACTGACATATTAAATTAATATTATTGACTGACATATAAAATAATATTATTTCAGCCACTCAACATGCAACGCTTCCGAAATCCAGCGGAACAAAATGTCTTAACACTAGGTTCCTCTCCAACCTCTGCCTACTGTAGGTATCCTAGTCAGGAACGAGCTAGTTGATAAATAATCTTAAATTCGAATTCACAACCACCGATTGTAGATATTCCAACTGTGCCGCAAGACGTCATATATAATGAACTGTAATCGAGTACATTGAGGTAGGATACTTAAGTCATTATATTGCGATAAGACAATTTACAGAAAACTTTAATTTGTTTGTACAATTGATTCTACAGAGTTGTGGCTGTTGACTTAGCTGTCAGCTCTACAGTGTCGTGTTAAGGCCTATTATATTGTTAGTAAAAAAAAACTAAATACACCTAACCTAAAGTCATTTAAAAATAGTAAAAAACTGGTATAGTATGCTTAAGAGTCCATGAGTTTTAATTCTCTTTATAGTGTCGAAATAAGCTTTTTTAGCGATACAAATTAATATAAATATAAATACAAATAATTTTCTTAAGTAAAAATAAAAATACATTTTTTTCAGGAAATCATGGGGCCGTAGTACTGAGTATGTGGTTTGAATAGCCTACTTAGTCTTCTGATCGATACAGGCGTTGTCGTAGGGGTGCGAACTGATGTCTGCTTACCCTTAAGTAACTCACTTTTACCTCTATAAATGCGGGGCCGCACAAAGTCAACCTTCAATTGGTCTGTAAACATGGACTTCCTCAGTTTCATAGTTGCATATTTCGTCTCTAAAAAGCTGACGCTCATCACGGCGTTCTTATGTTGGGGACCAGGTGGGTAGTTATTACGAAACTTGAAAATTTTGTAAATATTTTTTAATATGCAAGGTAGTAGTCATTCGAGTTCCGTACCTTTTAAGGTCACTTTGTTGTCTGTCTGTTTGTCTGTCAAGAGCCTTTATCTCAGAACGCTCGGAGCTATCGAGTTGAAATATGGCTCCGTGATTTCCTAAAAAATCTAAGCTAAGCTTGAATTTCAGAAACAGCCCGACTCCCGCGCGCGTGCGTAACACACATTTGAATGATCTCTAATCTCGCATTTAAAATTAAGTTATGATTGATTAGTTTGATCATTATATAATATGAGGATATTGCATTTAAAAAGGTTTGTTTTTTTGTGTGTTATGAGATTTCACCCTAAAGTAAAACGTCTAATAATTTCATCTGAAAACATGTAAATGTGAGATAATACACAATCGCGAGTAAAATACTGGGAATTCTGCGAAACTTCAAGAAAAGACGCGTGTGAATATAAACATAAGGCGCGAGGTGTTTAGAAACAGAGCTATTGTGTTTACTCAAGAGAATTGTAACGGAGCTGACGCCAAGTGGCCTGCTTAGTTCGTGTCCCCCCTGATAACTCAATACTACATAAACAGACGAGACGAGACGCTATCTGGTCCGTTAGTTTACAACATGTTGATTTAGTTAAAATATACGCATTGCATTTTATTTAGTAGACTACTAGTGGCAGTCCGCAACTTCGTTTGCTTGGACTACAAAGTATAAAATCCCGTTGTTTGCCGTAGCACTCCCCTACACTCCCTTATCTACCGTCGTGCCAAACTTCGTCTTTCTATGTCAATCAATCAGCAACGACTAGTTTTATTATTTAAAAATATGATATCTCGTATGTATAAAATAAAAAATCTAAATATTCCTTCAATCGATCATTACAAGCACTTTGGAATCGTCAGGTTACGTAGAAATATCAGTAGTGTCAGTCCTACAAGAGTTAGGTTGATGGGGTATGTCGCACACAGCAGGGTATACAGAAAGTACCTAGTGGTGAAACGCTCCATTCCCCACTTTCCGTCGAATTATGGAAGCGTTGCATGTTGAGTGGCGGAACTCAACGTCGCGCTCTAGCTCGATACCAGAGCGAAGTAATGGAGACATACATTTAAATAAATATTTCATTTCCTCGAGTGGGGATCGAACCCAGTCGCGTTTACACCTTGTGCCTTGTTGAAATATATAAATTAACTTGAGTTCCTAAATACATTAACAAGGCAATGATTGTGACAACTTAGTAGATGTCAATTCATTTAGAAAAAATTAAAACTAAAATTAAAGACCTATTTCGTTATATTAGGTAGATTTAAAAAATATATATATTTATTTACTTTTTTACTAAAGATATGTAAATAACGAACACGGATGGAGTGTTACTCTACTACCCTCACTCTACTAATAATATGTATTTATTATTTCAGAAGATACAAACAAACTGTTACGGCTCAGTCGCGCCGCCGGCTTGCGAGTGCGCGTCCACACTGACCTCCTCGCCCCCCCGGACCTGCCCGCGTACCGCACCTTCAGAGAAGGGATGCTACTTGATACGCGCTGCGATAATGTATCACCACTTTTAAATAAAGTTCGTTTTATTTCCTGGTTTGAAGTTAAAGTAATTTAATTAAACACCCACTGATTGGTAAAGAAGCGGTTGGCTCGGCTTTGTTTAGCTACGAATCACGTAGCTTCACGCTGTGTGCCGCATACAGCAGGGTAGGCAGAAGGAACCTAGTGTTAAGATTACACACCATTGGGGACACTCTGTTTCCAACTTTTCGCAGAATTCTGGAGTCATTGCGTATTGAGCGGCTGAATTCAACGCCGCTCTTCGCCGGGACACTAGAGCGAAGAAATAAAAATATAAATTTATTTTATTTCATTTCCTCGATTAGGGATCAAACCTGACGGAAGTACGTGTCACGACTACAGTCACATACGTAAAAAATATATATATATCAATATTTTGTAGCTGAAACACCAGAAATGAGTATACTGTAACTTTTCAGGCATCAGACACCCGCGCTTTTAACTTACGACACTCTTGGATGTTAATCGACAATTCTTTCTACAACGTTACAAATGTTGATAATACGTTATCAGATACTCTGATACTCCCCGACGGGGACGTCACGTGGGTCGCTAAGGATCTCATGGTAGACGTGTACCGCGTTAAGAGGGACCAGGACTTAATGACTTTAAACCTAGGATTTCGGGATAGTCAACTGGATCTTGAGCTTCTTTGGCTGAAATTGCCTACTGCAGTCACGAGAAGGAAGAATCTTAATAATGTTTATTTGGAGTCGGCTACTATAGTAAATATTTGTTTATTTGATATCTATTTAAGATATGAAATGTTTCTTTTTTTGCATCTAATATTGTTACTAAAAATAGCTCTTACTGCGCATAATGTATTTTATAATAAGAGATACTTTATTATATAATTATATATTTTTTTTGTAAGTTTTATGAGTAAGTTATATGTCGCAAGAGGATGAGTATATTTTATTGGGCATCTTGACTACTTCCTGATATATAGAAATTTTCTAAATGTTCGCAGGTAACACAACCACAATACTTCAAAGGCTGGTCTGATCTCAGCAATCGTCAAATCGATACTTTTCCAAAGGTCACTTATCCGTTGCTCATGCTTTGCGGCCAGGACTTAAATTTTAGGTAAATAACTATTGAAGATCAAGTCAAGGATGTCATGCTATGATATATCTCCACGCGTGGTTGTAGTTGGTCAACATGTATGTATGTCAGACACTCTGTTTCCCACTTTCTGGAGGCATTGCGTATTGAGTGGCAGAACTCAGATGAAACACAGAAGTGCAAAACAAAAGAACACAGAGTGGCAAACCTTATAAATACTCAAAAAAATTTTTTTCCACGTTCCGGTTACTAAGACGTGTCTACAATCTCAGCTACACAGGCAATACCTGAAGATTAAACAAAAAGTAACAAACTGAAAATTCTTAAAGCAAAAAGCAAGTTAAAAAATTATATAGACAATTACTCGTATATATCTTTTGAATGGTGTAAGGTTCAACTTAAAGCAAGTAGACCTATACGGCGAGGAGCACAACGGCACGTTCGACGGGCTGGTGGGGCGCATGCAGCGCGGCGAGCTGGAGGTCGGCATCACCTCCATGTTCATGCGCGCGGACAGGTGGCGCGTGGTGCACTACTCCGCGGAGACCGTCGAACTCAAGTCAGTTTACCTTATTTTGTTAATCAACCTTTGTCTCAATTATGTATTTTTAATTGCCTGTAGATCAAAATCATTACTTGGTATGAAAAAAATAAAATATCATAAATCATTTAAACTCATTTCATTTCATTTTCAATAAAAAAAATATGGCACCAGAACACACTATATATATAAATTATAAATTAGTAAGATGTACAAACATAATTACAAGATATTACTTCTCTTAGGTAATGAAACAACAATTTCACTGAATTATTATTTATAATTCAGAGTGTCGCACACAGGACCCAGAGATTCGTCCTGGTCGGTGACTGGCTCGCTACTGAACCGATTTTTTTTTCGAATTGATTGTATTGCTGTTGACCTGGAGTGGTCTTGACAGCGTCACCGGGCTGGGAGAGGCCAGAGTAGCTCGCCCCTGAAGAAAAATTATGAGCTTTAATGGACGCTCGTGAGGTGTTGGCAATCGCAAGGGAATGCCCTGTGAATGTAAATTAATCAGGGGGAGAGAAGCGAAGAATCATCAACCGTCGTATTTATAATGAATATGACACTAAAATTGTCAAGTTTAACACCAGAACACTAGCGCCACGATTCAATTGACTGCATAAATAAAATATTAAAACTCGTTTTGTTTTCGCGCCGATAAGTAATGTAATGAAGATTCTCTTAAATTCCCTTTCTTGGTTAAAATTTGGCACAAAATATTTTATATAATTTGTCAAAAATTTGTAAAATCTGTTCAATTCCTCCATTATACAGGACTGACATATTATATTCCAATAATAGTTTTATTTCAATTGTGATCATTCTTTTATAAATTCCCTAAATTCCAGAGGGGCATTCCTCTTCCGTCAACCGTCTCGCTCGGCGGTCTCTAACGTGTTCGTGCTGCCGTTCAGCCGCGGCGTGTGGGCGGCGTGCGCGGCGGTCTTCGTCGGCGCTGGTCTCCTGCTCACCGTCTTCGGGCACGTCGCTCGGCGAAGCGTGCTGGACCCGACTGCGCAGAGGCTGACGCTGCCTGAGAGCCTGACATATGCTATTGGCACTATATGTCAGCAAGGCTAGTTACACCTATGCTGTTCATCATCATGTCATTACTTTATAGACACGCGATTTCTCGAAATCTATTAAGATTAACTAATAAAATTACTAAGGCTGTCGTGGCGCGGCGACACGGTATCTTACTGTAAATACGGAGGTTGTGAGTTGAATTCCCACTAAGAGGAATTAATAATTTTCATTGCAATGTCTCGATATAAATGCTCATTATAAATATTTGTGTTTTACAATAATATTTATTAATTATTATCTGTTCATCATAGAGATATTCTGATAATTTTCGGATTAACCATAATATTCAATCGACAAACAATGTTATTCTCTCTCAATCTCATTTGGTGACCTGCAGGCTCAGACCTGTCGCCACAGCTGTGGTCCGTGCGTCTGTTAATGTTCTGCACCCTGCTGGCGTCGCTGTTCGCATTCACGTCCTACTCCGCTAAAATAGTAGCGATATTGCAAGCGCCGAGCGACGCGCTGAACACGATCGCGGACTTGACGCACTCCCCGATGGACATGGGCGTGCAGGAAACCACATACAAGAGAGTGTACTTCGCTGTAAGATCTCATCATATTCCGAAATTGATATCTTTTAAGTTACCACATAATCCTTTGTGTCATTACTCAAAGTGAGTTTTCTTACTTGGTGAAATTTCACGAAAACGTGTTTTTTACAAGTAATCCAAGCGTGTGACTGTAAACGTCGCAGGTTGTGAGTTCGAGTCCTGTTCGAGGAAATAAAATATTTTATACTGTCATTTCTGCGGTCTGGTGTATGGTGTCGAGGCAAATCGTTCATTCAATCCGCAATGTCTCCAGAATTCAGTGGAAAGTGAGTCTCTACAATATGCTCCATCTGTCTACCATACTGTATGCGGGAAAGAGCGTGAAGATACAAAAAAACATACGTTGCAATGTTTAAGGAAAGCAACGACCCTGCGACGCAGGCGCTGTACCGCCGCAAGCTGCTGCCGCTGGGCGAGCGCGCCTACCTCAGCGTGGTGGACGGCATCGCGCGCGTGCGCACCGGACTGTTCGCGTTCCAGGGAAGTGCTTTATATTAAAAACTAATATTTTATATCTTTAAATAATTTATGAAATGTCGCTACAAGGTATATTAAAACAATTTTGCTTTAATTTTTCTTTAGTCCCCACAACTTTTTTTGCATATATCTTGGTACTAGACCTTTGGATCTAACGTTCCCAATGCTGTGTGTAACGGGGACCAGTGTGGCATTGCTTTCAAAAATAATTATTACAAAAAAAATATGGTTTCTAAATTAGTAATGAAACTTGCTCATAATTAAATTTTTAATTGAAGGTGGAACAAAGTTCAGCATACGACATCATCAGCAAGACATACACGGAGCGCGAGAAGTGCGGTCTGAAGGAGATCAAGGCGTTCACTCTGCCGATGGTGGCCGTGCCGCTGCGCAAGCACTCCGGCTACCGGGATCTGTTCGCTTCACGGTATTTAATGACGAATGTTATACATTTTGCTGACTTTGTGGAAAACTGATATGGCGATTTGTATATACAACATTTTATAGCTAAACTTTGTTTTTTTATGTTTAATCATGTTCCGCTTGTGTGTATTCAGAGTACCTACTTTTTGATAATATTTATTTACTTTTTGATATATGAATAATTTAAATGTGGACAAATGGAAATCATTTGGTCCAGTGAGTGATCATGTCATGTAGGTACTCAAATATTTTATCGTGGCTTAGCTCACGTGAATTATGTTTAGTACGTATAGGCTACAGATATATTAAAACTGTTTGTTTTCGTTGTAGACTTCGTTGGCAACGCGAAGTCGGTCTAATGGATCGTTTCCGTCGAGTGTGGATGAGCTCCCGCCCCAAATGCGACGAGGGGCGCGGCGGCTTCGTCAGCGTGGGGCTGGTGGACGTGCTGCCCGCGGCGCAGGCGCTCCTCGCTGGCATGTTGCTGGCCACGACCGTGTTACTCGCTGAGAGGCTCTATTACTTTGTTAAATCCAAATCTTTGGCCTGCAGCAGACGTGGCAAAGACTAAATAGTTTATGATTTAAGATATTCTTGGTGTGAATTGACACAACCATGTCTTAGTAGTTTCATATACTAAAATTAATTACTTTCACATATAAATATATTAATCTTACTTAAAAAATTAATGTATCCTACTCCAACATTAAAAAGGACTTGACAAAAAACTTATACAGTGTGTAAAAGACAAACAGAAACGTGATCGAGACATGATGACACCTTAGTGTCAGGACGGAGGACTATAGTTTTGAATAGTTCAAGGGTATTTGAGAGGAAATGTTAATACTAGCTTCAGAATGTTTTGTCATCTATTGTATTCATAAATTATGATATAATTTAATGTTATCAACATGATTGCCCAATATTTATAAGATTAAACCATGATTAAAATTGTACGTACGCGATACGGAGGAAAATAATATAGGCACTGTTCGGGTTTTAAATTAGAATTACAAGAATTTATTATATTTTTATTAAAATAATTACTGAGTAGTACACTTACATATAACATTAATATCATATGCCTTACAAATATTTATAGTATTATATAGTAAACAGCGAACAGTAAAAGTATCAAAAATAAAGTGGCTTTTTAGACATGCTTATTATTTCCAATTTAGTAGAACATAACACAATTCTCACAATTATTAACATGAAATTGTTACGAAAAGTCAATTCAAGCAAAATAAAAGTAAAACATAGAATTTTATTCTTGTGCAGTTAATTTTTTTACTGTTTTGGTGATGGTTAAACTCACGAGATCTATGAGGAAGATAAAAAATATGTTAAAAACCGTTAGTGTGGGAAGAGAGGGCTGGTGAGCTGGGTCAACCTAACAATAGCTGAACCCCATCATTTTTATTAACAAAACACTATAGTCAAGAAATAAAATAAGCCTAATACAAAAAGGATCGGTTCAAATCTTAAAAATCGAGAGAAAGTTTAATAACATTTTTAATATTTTGCAAATAAGAAAAACCCGGAAATAAACGCACATATATAATTTGTAATGCCAATAAACCATTTAAACCACAGGAGGCTTTACAGGTCAGGCCCCCCTGAATGTCTCTAGACACAGCTGTGGCAATAGCAGCGGCAGGAAATAAAGAAGGGTGTGATTAAAAGCTGAGACATACGACCACAAAAAGAGTAAAGAGAATGAGCGCGAGCAGTACGTAGTCCAGGAGCTGCGCCGCCGCCGCCCACGCGCTCCACTCCGCACTGCTGCCCTGTTCATGTACATAAATAGAGTTTATAAAAGGATCTAGGGTTTGCTACAAAATATCATATGTTACAAATTGAAGTTATTCGTCTTTCAAAGTATCGTGGGTTCGCTTCCCACTCGGTAAAACGAATAACTTTTACCTCGTCGCTCTAAAATGTCAAGAACGAACCGTCGTGCGTCAGACGACTCTTAATCTCATTTTGAATTAAAATTAAATCAGCTTCACGCTGTATCCCGCACACAGCAGGTTAGGCAGAGGGAACCTAGTGTTAAAACATTCCGTTACTTACTTTCTGCCGAATTGGAAACCTCTCTCTTTTTTGACGTCGGTTGAAGAGAAATGCAACGATGAGGACTTACTTCTGACATCTATTTTAAAAATATTTTTCCATGTTACAACTACAGTATAATTATACATTTTACCAAAAAAAACCTGATTATTAGTCTTGTATCTGCTAGTCGAGTTGATAATCTCCTTTTTTTACAGAAGTCGGAGAAAATACAAATTATGTTGTAATGTGTAAACTGACGTCAATCATATAGAAATAAGTAGTTATTGTTAGTTGTACTTCTCCGTAATGAAGTACATACATATATTAAAATAATATTATATATTTAGATTATATATTTTGTTATACCAAAAGTATTGGCCCTGCACAAAAAGTATTTTGATCGAAATACCAACACATTACATACCTCAGGTGGTATAAGTTTACAAAAGCTCGACGTTGATATGACAAGCGTCCGCAACGCGTGCGGCGGCGGCGATGAACAACGTGCCACTCGAAGTACGACCGCTGCGCTTAACGCCGCGATCGCGCCGGTAATACTGACTGCGCACAGCAGCGACATTGCTAAAGGAGCTGATGCTGCGCCTGGGAGACGGACTAGACTTGAAATTAACCTGAAAAGTAGAAATATTGATTAAATATAGACAGTAAAAACAGCAATTTGTGACTGGGTTGATTCCTAATTCCAATTCTTTATACTTTCACTTATATCTTATAGACCCACTTCAGTCTTTCCGCTTGCTTTATATTTTATTAATTGCAGAAATCAAATATTAAAGTAACAGTTTTAATTTTGTTATTTTATAGCTTTATAATTAGTTGTTGTAAAGGTGCTGTTCAACTCATGTTTTAAATAATAAAAAAAATGTTGCGACATAGCATGCATTTAGTATTGTATTTTAAATTTGTATGAATAAATATAGTAAATTATTAGTGATGTATCTGCCTAATGCCTAACCATAAAGAGGCGACCAGAGTGGCAGTAGCGCACAGGGCGGGCCTGGCCGCGGGCGGTAGCGCTGCTGCCGCCAGCAGCAGCAGCGCGGCGGCCGCCAGCACCGCCGCCGCCGCCAGCGAGTGCGCGGCCGCGCGGCGCCGCAGCGTCACCCGCCACTCCAGGACCTGCTGGGCTTCATCTAAGCGCTGCGATTGGCTCATATATCTCTTCACTGCAAGAAGTTCCCATGCACCAGACTCGAATACTGTTGTGTGCTAAACATAATATTAGATATTTTAAATCCTTTAGCTTTATTTTTATTAATTATTATTTAGTTTATTATTGAGTAGTGAACTAAACGCCTGAGTAAATTTTTGCCTGAACTATTATTACCTGTAGATGCTAGCTGCAAAATTCTAGATCAACCGGAAGTGCCCTATGAATTGTAATTAGTCGAATCGAAGAATTTGACGAGTCGATCCCTTGATACTTGATACATTTTTGTCGAAATATACAAAATTTTTGCGATATATCTTTTTTTAAATAAATGTAAAAAAATACTTTTTTAGGAAATCATGAGGCTTTAGATCTGAGTATGTGTATGGTTTGAATTCCAACTGGATATCTCCGAGCGTTCCTGAGAAGGGTATAAGGGTTCCTTTTTTCCTTAAAATGTACGGAACCTTGATAAAAATGACTTCCAACAGTTTCCATAATCACAATCTAACCAAACTCTTCAAACTACCCTTGAAGTGTATCCTTCCAATAAAAAAATAATCATCGAAATTGGTTGACATGATATTCAGTAATTTGTTCATTTAATATACAAACATATTTAATGCAAATTTAAGACTTATGTGATTTTCTCAAGTAAATAACGAATCATCAAAATCGGTTTACCTAGTCAAAAGTTCTGAAGAAACAAACATAAAAAAATACAGTCGAATTGATAACCTCCTCCGATGTCGTTTAATAAAGAGAAAGGAAGAGAAACGCAACATAACTTAACTTCACGCTCTATCCCTAGCGGGGTGGTCAGAGAGAACGGGGCGTCAAACGCAACGGTCTCTACATACTTCTTTCGCCTCGTTTACTATCATCAACTTCTTCATCCATGCCCTCCAGGGGGTCCATGAAAAAGCATGAGCTTTTTACGTGACCTTCCTCCAGTATCTTTGATATTGTGTTTTCGAAGGTCAACCGAGATCTCGTCCTTTCCCTCTTACCACTCACTTGTCCATTATAAATATTTTTTGCCATTCTTTCACGCATTCGTCCGACGTGCCTAAACCAGCTGAGCACGTTCTTCTTCATTCTCTCTGTGACATTCTCGCTATTACCTGCCATTCTGTGTATCTCTTCATTGCAGATTCGATCAGCTAAGCAATTTTGAAGCTAAAACAGCAATTTTTTGCATACCTCTGAATCACTCAACGATAGGTTTAATTCGTTAACAGAATACGATCGAGAGCCAAATTTGAATACAGCTTCGTGTTTATCTCTGGGCCACTCTTCCAAGGAAAGGGTAATCGGGGCGGTCAGGTCAAAGCGTACTGCCCAGGAGACGCGGCCGTCACTGGTGAGGCGTGCTCGTAGCCCCATGTCACCACCAGTGGAGCCCACGGTGGCGGCGCTTAACACCGAAACGTCGGGCAGCCACAGCCGCTCCGACGATACAATAGCATTATCACACCCCCAGCTGGTTGCGTTCCACGCTAAGCGTTTGTCTTCCCATTTCTGCAATTTATTTTACATGTCTTTAGTAAAAAAAGGCAACAGTTGTATTTTTTAGTCAATTGACAATTTTCTTGGGTACTTAAAATCAAGAATAAGACGATATATGGCCAAAAATTTAATGACATAAAAAACTATGTTTAGAGAAATCTATAAAGATATTCACTAAAAAGTCTCATCAATAATATTAATAGTAAAATTCAGCCATGCGTCATACAAATAGTAGGTATTGACCGTTACACTAGATACTCAATATACGAGTACAGTATCGTAATAACAGTACATTTTGTTTATATTCAAAGTTATCAAGAGGATAAATTTAAGGATATGCACATGAGCCTTAGGTTAATCTAGTTGATAATTCGGTCCTTCGCCTCGTTAAGACCTCGTCACGTTAATATTGCCCACTTGAAATAAAACAAGTTGTATCTTATTATTAAACGGGTAACAAGACAAGTACAGACTGTAAACGCGACGGTTGTGCGGACTCAATACGCAAGGACTCGAAAAGTCTGAACTAGGTCCTCTCCGCCTACCCTGCGCTGCTGCTACAGGCGGGATATAGAATGAAGGTAAACAAAGAAACACAGACCAAAAGCAACGAAGCTAACATCCGAATAGTAGAATCTCTCTCATCGATGGACGCGTGCTGTACTTCCAACGACGCACTGACTTCCATGGTACTGGCGTGCCCCACGCCGCGGTCGTACTCCGCCAGCATGAGGTCCACTTGGGATGAAATGAAAGTGACATTGTCACATTCGCCCGACACGTGTGTACCTGCAGGATACATAACGTACTTTACACTTCCTATATTACTTAGAACTTCCCTCCAAGTTGGTGGTAGCTTCATGTTGGTGGTAACTGACACTGCTGATATTTTTATTCAACTTAACGATCGACAATTGCTGACAGCGTCCTAATTAAATAAAGTTTTCTTTTATCCATAAATTGCTCTACGGAGTTAATGATTGTTCAGCATTAGGAATGTTAAAAAAGCATTATATAGTATAGGGGTTAGTTATAAAAAAATATAGTTGAACATACGACTGAAGTTTATGCTATTACATATAATTTGACGCGTATATACATATTTGTGTGGCGAACTGGACCACCTTGTACGAGTAAGCCGAAACAAGGTAATATAAAGACATATTACCATGGAATAACTTAAGCGTAAGCGTAGGAATTCACTTAAGCGTATTTAATTATATAGTAAATATCTCGGATTTATTCACAATAAAACCTAAATTTACCGGCTACAAGGATCAGAGCTAGGAGCGCGGCCGACCGGGGCGACATGGTGCGGTGACTGGACCCTATTGGTTGACACTCCAGCGGGTTTCGCGAGCTATCGCAGTTGCATGAAACCTTTTTATGTTTTATTAATTTTTATATAATTATTAAAATATTAATAATTATATTTGATTATTATATATATTTGAAGTTGAGGCAAAGCGCGGCGTTGAGTTCCGCCACTCAACACGCAATGCCTCCAGAATTAGGCGGAAAGTAGCGAGATTGTCTTAACAATAAGTTCCCCCTGCCTACCCTGCTGTGTGAAGCATATAGCAATAGTCATTAACATAAGTTGAATAATAGTAAATATAGATACAAAGGTGACAAACACATACACGATTATCGATGTTTTTATCTAGTTTTTTTACGTTTACCGCTACCGATTTCTAAGGATATACGTAAGTACATACATTTTATTTATTAAAATATATTATTTATTTAAATATTTGTAAGTAGTAAAATAATGTAAGCTTTGTACTTTATTTTTGACATTTTTAAAGTGTAATTCCACACTTATCAAAGAAAAATACTTATTTAGACAACTTATTCAAACTCGCGCCTCCTGGAGACCAACCAGGCGCTCTGACCACTAAGCCATACGTTGTCGTCGACCACTGCCACTAGTCCTGCTACGTTGAATCTTTTACACGTTTTCTAAATAAGTATCTTTGCACTTTAATCAAAAGTCCACAAGTACCATACCCTCATAAAAGTAACCTCATAAAATTGCCTTATCAATTTAAGCTAACAACGAACAAAATAAAAGAACTCAATATTCACTTGACTGAACATATAATATGTATAATTATAATAAGTATATTATTTTTTAGATTCTCCATAAAGAACTATTGATTAGGTAATTATATATATCTATTATATAATATACCACAATTTTGAAAATAAATCACAATTTGGCGTTGTGTAAATACCAAATATATGCAGCTTTTGTAGTAGGTGTGCCTCTGTCAACATGAAAAAACTTTTTATACATCATTTTACAATAATACATTGTAATAAAAAAATGTTAAAAAAGAGCAGTCGTTTAGCAATCGAGGGTGCGTGGGCGCGTATCGCGGCGCGTCCGGCGCCGCAAGGACAGACTTGTTCTCAGGGTTTTTTGTATGACATAAATAATATTGTAGTTACAACCGTCGCTACATGATTAGATGTATAATAATGTTTTAATTATAAATTAAAAAAAATATTAATTGTTGAAATTTAAACCATAATCGTATCTCCGTGGATACAATTATATGGTTTAAATTTCAACTTGATATCAAATTTCATAATTGTAGGTAAACTATTGAAAGTTCCCTAAGAATTTTGATTCCCTTTATAATGTCGAAATACGCGTTTTTTACGATATAAACGGCCATTTTTTTTTCTAAGTAAATATGTCTTTTTATCAGGAAATCATGAGGTCGTCCCCAAAAGTCCTAAGGTACTTCCAGTTGACCTACATTTATGAAATTTGACAGCTAGTATATGCAGGTAGTACTAGTCCAGGAAAATATCTAAAAACTATATATTTGTGGTTAAATCCTAAAAAATAATAGACTTACTTTAATAGTGAAAAACGCGTATTTTCACACTAAAGAGGGAATCAAAATTAATAGTGTACTTCTGGTTAACTTAGAATTATGACATTTGGCCTCGAGCATTTACAAGTAGTACTTGTTTAGGTGAAAATCTGAATATAATATATTTGTGGGTAAATCCTATAAAATTATAGCCTTAAAGGAGGGCAAAATCTGATATCAAAGCCCCTAGTTCAAGTGAGGCAGCTGAAAGCGTGCCATGACTAAGCTTTCAGAAAAAGCTCGAGACATCCAATTTAAAAAACAATTACGTGACAACAATTTTACTAAAATAACTAATCATTTATTTTCAATACCTCGCTCT
Source organism: Heliconius charithonia (assembly GCA_030704555.1). Classification (NCBI taxonomy): domain Eukaryota; kingdom Metazoa; phylum Arthropoda; class Insecta; order Lepidoptera; family Nymphalidae; genus Heliconius; species Heliconius charithonia. The sequence continues at coordinate 19,723,779 of CM060826.1, read as the reverse complement.
GGTAAGAAAGAGCGCCACTAAACAGGCAATGTCTCGAAAATTGGACGATGTGTGGGGAACAAAGTGTCTTAACAGTAGGTTCTCTCTACCTTCTACGGCTCAGTATTAGTGGGATACAGATAGACTGTAAAAAATAAATAAATCAATACACACGCAACTCTTTGTAAGGAACTTTATTGTGATGCGACGCAAAATCGTTTTATATAACAAACTCGTAAACACGTCCACGGAAACAAAACGGAAACAAAAATACAAATACATAAGCTATTGTACCTTATTGTATTAAATATAACACAACAAAATAATACTTATTAAGTAAACATAACACATTTTGTACCAAAATTTAATAAAATCTATTTTTAAACAGATTATTATAATATCATTTATTAAATAATCAAAGAAATAACAACAAAGATTTCTTTAAATTATATTATTATTATTATTATATAATTCAATTTCAATGTAATTATAAAACTAAAACCACTGGATTAATTAAAAAAGTTAATAAAATTATTAAGTTAGATTTAAGTTTTAAAAACCGTTAAATCTTTCTTTCAAGGAATAAGTTCAAATTATAGTAAACTACAATAAAAAGAGACAGACAGAGAAATATTTTTAATAACAAATTTGTATAAATATTAAAAAAAAAAATGGAATTCGATAAAAGACCTGTAATGCTACATCTTAGGTAGCTCATTATAGAGCGTGTCATAAAAAGAAAACAAGTGTAGTATAGGTTTGATAACAGTAGAAATATAAATATAATCAAAAGAAAATTATTTGGCAGCATTTAGATAAATGTATCAAATAATATTTTGACTTTTCAGTTGCAGTTCTGTATAAAGACAATTATATTTAATTGATATAAGTAAATAAATTAAAAGACAAGTGTATCTAATATAACATAATTTGAAGTTGCTCCTAAGAGACTCCATAGAACACATAGAGACAACAAAAATTAAGTACGGTTTTAAACAATTGCAATCGAAAAAGATAATTGAGAAATTACATACCGAAGCGCATTTATGCGTCTCCGTATAAATATATATGTTAACAGTATAGACATTAACAAAATACATCCTGCAAATGGCAGATTTATGGAAGAAAATAAAATTACACAGGTCATTTTAAAACCCCATAACTCAATAACAAGATGAAATAAATAAAATATACATATGCTCGTATACAAGGTACAACAGTGAAAGATATTTGAACAGGAACAGATTGCTGTACCTATGACCGGCTCTTTACTTTAACGGTATTATTTTAAAAAGAGGTCTGTAAATATAGGTATTAGGTACTGTAGACCTCTAGGTACCTTACTTTGTGTCGCGCTAAGTGCGCTACGTATTATAAATTTAAAAATGGTGATGAATTTTCATACTTGTACTTATTTAGGCACCACTGACGGGTTTCTACTTATTTTAGCTGAAAAACTATTATTTTAAGTATTAATAAAAAAATATGTATATTAGGCAGCAACAACATTATTTTTCTATTTTATTCGACTGATGTATAAGATAATTTCTTAAATATTTGTACGAATCGAAGACAAAATCACATAAGTAGTAACTTATAATAAATCTACTAAGTTACAAACATCAAGTTTGAATAAAGATATTTTAATAAACAACAAATTCAAGACAAATAAAAATAATAAATGCACATTTCATTTGCAAAGGGTAAAAAAATCAATATGACTTACTTGAACGGTATTTTCATGTTCTCTACTTTTCGCGAGTAGTTATAACTAACACACGCACTGCTTAAACGTTAAAATAACGAACTAACACTTATCATTAACAGCGGCCACTTAAATGACGGCTGGCACTAGGAGTGCGTACTCGGCTCTTTCACTGAGGTGTTGTATGATGAGGATTGCTAGTGGGCAAATGCGTGGCGGGTGCAGTTGCTAGGGAGCCCTGGGCGGTGGGTGGGGCGGGTAGGGCGGCGGAGGAGGCCGGGGGCGGCAGGCGAGGCGCCAGGTAGTGCCAGTAGGGCGGCGCGTCGGGCGCCTGCGCCTGGCACGCCGCCGCCAGCCCCGCCCAGTTGAAGCGGTACGCGTAGCGCTTGCCGTGCACCTGAAATTAATGCTATATTTAAATATTCAAAATATAATTTCTCACATTCAAACTCAGTTTAGCCAGAGCCCCTTTCTGTGACACCTCACTTGAACTAGCGGCTTTACTACTAAATTTTGCTTGAATTAACCACAAATGTATTCAGATTTTTCCTGAACTAAAAATGATTATAAGTATATAATATTTTTACACTAAAGCTAAATTAGATGCACTCGTTGTAAGAACGAAACCGCACCTTGTTCATAATATTCTTGTCGTAGTAGTATCTGAGCGCGCGCGAGAGTTTGTCGTAGTTCATGTTGGGCTTCTGCTTGCGGCGGCCCCAGCGGCGCGCCACCTCGTCCGGGTCCGACAGGCGGAACTCGCCCTCACTGGAGGCGCCCTGGATGCAAATAAATATTCACTTTAACACTATTTTATATCATTACTTCATTATTTGAACGGACGATTATCATTATTTGACAAATAATGATACATAGTTTGGGTAACGCGCTTACTGTATTACTATTTCCAAAGACCAAGTCAATTTGCAAAAATAACAACAATAGGTTTCAATTTACAAACTAATAGCACGAGTTTATTTTTAGCTTTATAATTCTTTAAAGAAATTTCAGACAGTTAATAGATAAAATGTCTACTTCACCTCCTTGCCTTATTGCTTTTAATTGTAATTTAACTTGTGACCTACCTCCCAACAAATCCCAGGCGCTCCAGACGACAGCTCCTCCAGCAGGAACTGCCACAGCTGCACCTGGCCGCTGCCGCGGGCGCACGCGCTCAACGCCGCGTAAGGTTCTGTAACAGAGTGAAAGGTGAGATAATTGGACAGACAGTCGAGTAGTTATCTAGTCGATTAAAACCACTTTGACCTGTGTATAATAGAAATAGTATTTGAGACTGAATTTTGTTGAATTAAATTTATACTTGAGGCCAGTCGTAGCGCAGCGGCACAAAGTGTGACTGTAAAACCGACTGGTTGTGGGTTCGATCCCCACTCGAGGAGATGAAATATTTACTTAAATTTATATTTCCATTTCTTCGCTCTGGTGTCGATGGTGTAAGGTTCTGTAACAGAGTGAAAGGTGAGATAATTGGACAGACAGTCGAGTAGTTATCTAGTCGATTAAAACCACTTTGACCTGTGTATAATAGAAATAGTATTTGAGACTGAATTTTGTTGAATTAAATTTATACTTGAGGCCAGTCGTAGCGCAGCGGCACGAAGTGTGACTGTAAAACCGACTGGTTGTGGGTTCGATCCCCACTCGAGGAGATGAAATATTTACTTAAATTTATATTTTCATTTCTTCGCTCTGGTGTCGAGGCAAAAGCGCGGCGTTGAGTTCTGCCACTCAACACGCAATGCCTCCAAAATTCGGCAGAAAGTGGGGAACGGGGTGTCTTAACACTAGGTTCCCTCTGCATTTTTTTTTTTTAATTTATACTAATGTTTAAAATATCGACATAGTTTGGTTGATTCAACATAATACTAGCAACAGTTAATTCATGGCAGCGCTAAGCTCATAAACTACTGGTTGCAAAAGACTTTGCACTGTACAGTTTCTGTATCACGGAATACATTAACGTATTACACCAGTTAATTTCATTTGATTAGATGTACTGTGCCTACAGGGTAAGTAAAGTTACAAATAATACATATTTAAATTATTGTAAATCTCTTAAAAGTAAATTAAAAAAAAAATTAAAAAAAAAAATTAGCTTCACGCTGTATCCCGCACACAGCAGGGTAGGCAGAGGGAGCCTAGTGTTAAGACACTCCGTTCCCCACTTTCTGCCGAATTTTGGAGGCATTGCGTGTTGAGTGGCAGAACTCAACGCCGCGCTTAGCCTCGACACCAGAGCGAAGAAATGGAAATATAAATTTAAGTAAATATTTCATCTCCTCGAGTGGGGATCGAACCCACAACCAGTCGGTTTACAGTCACACTTTGTGCCGCTGCGCCACGACTGGCCTCAAAAAGTAAATTAAAGTTTTAATTAATAAATATAAGTAATTTCCAAAATGGCACAATCAAAATCGATCGATTTAACGAGATAAATGCTTTCTATAATTTAGTTTCGTACTGTCTACGATAACGCTACGTTTCCTCGTAGCCATCATTTGGTAGCAATGACTCAAAGGTGAAGTGCTCGTTCATCACGACTATAAAACTGGCCAGGTATTTTACTATTTAGTAAGTTTACAGTTCTTTTATATATATTTTATTAAAAACTACTAACCTTTAAAAAACTAACCAAGAAATAATTATAAAAAAAACATTCTTATCACAAAGTTTTCTAAAAGTATTGTTTTAGTTTTACACTGAATTCTGAATAACATTGTAGGTAGGCAGACGTAACCTCGGAACCTAATGCTGAGACACTCATCTCCATTAGGACATTTCCGTTCCCCTTTTTCCTTCAAGTTCTGATATTGAGTGGTGGAACTACAACGTTTTGCCTTATTAGTAGAGCTAAGGAAGGAAAATATTAAATATTTCACTTTCTCGGGTGGGAATCGAACCCTCAAACCCTTAAACTCTGTCCCGTTGCAATCCGCACGCTTGTGCCTTTGCTTGAAAGTGAAAAACGGAATATTTTAACACTAATACCGCCCTGTCTATCCTGATGTTGCGGGTTAAAACTTGAATGAAACATAAAAAGTTCGTAATTAATAATGAATTTCTTATAAATTAGTAACTAACCGTGATACAACTGTTGTATGCGTCGGTGCTCGCTCGCCAACCACAACATACTCGCAACAACACTTTAACATCCCGCGCCTTTGATCCCATAGATGGTACAACGCATTGTTTTCATATTATAAATGAAAAACTTCATGTAAGCTTTATTTAGAGGTAAGTAAACAAGATAAGTGGGCTTCTTTGTGAGAATTTAGTTTATTTTGGTTTTCATCTTTTTTAAGATAACTTTATTTCCGCGATGTAGCTCATGCGTCCGGATGCGGGACCGGAAGCCGACTTGTGGCGGAAGCGGCTGAAGCTCGACCCCCTGGCGGGGTCGCCACCCCTAGCGGATTAAACGGAAGACGTTTACAATATCACACCCCTGACCTAACGGACTGACTGGTAAATGACAATAAAAACATAATACGAAATGCTATTAGATAAATTAATTTAATTTATTTAATTTTAAATTCTTTGTGGGTGGTTTAGAAGAAAGTACCTCTTCATCATCATCTAAAACTAAAATTTTAACTGTATCTAACACACAGCAAGGTAGGCAGAGGGAACCTAGTGTAAAGATACTAGGTTCCCCACTTACCTCTGAATTCTGAAGTTGTAGTACAATGATTTTTAAAAAACGAGATAAAGCTACAAAGTCATAGGTACTTAAATAAACAGATATAATTATTCTTTTATATTATAGTACCTACATATCTACATACAAAATTAATCTTATTGTAAATTTTAGAAAATAATAATAGATTAATTATATATCTACAATATATTGAGGCCACCTTGGAAGAGGGAAACGATGGTTGTGGGTTCGCTTCCCATTCAAGGCAATGTGGATTTTTTTTACTCCTCCGCTCTGGTAACAATTACGTAATAATCGATAGTTGCGTTAGAGTAAATCTTTGAATCTATCTAAGAGGGAAGTCGTAACACAGTGCACGCTGATCTCCGGCTTACTGCGCCTGCGGGGTGTGCCTGCTCGTGGCCGGTTCTCAGTTTATTACCCGGACGGCCCGCGGCGCGCGGCGCTGCGCTGTGGCTTAAGCGACTCGGTGTATTAAACTAAATATATTCGTATAGAAAAACTATATAAATATATTCAATAAAAAGTTTGATTATATATGTTTTTTAACCTTTCATTGTATCTTATACCTAGCCCGCTCTTTAAGGCTTTACGCCGCCCACAGTTTTTGTTTATTTTGGACAAACATAATTGTTACCAATTTCTTTAATTCCTCACAATATTTTCTTTTTACAATTCTATTATAAAGTTACATTTAATTAAAATTGTTGTTCATAACGAACCGTAAACAATTTAATTGACTAAGTAAACGTGCATTTGTTGACTCTTCTCGCTTTACATATAAATGTCCTCGATCGTTTAATAACGCACGCCCTCTCTCCCCCGCATGCATAATGCATGGCGGGTGCGCACTCCCGCCGTATCGCCTCATCTGAACGAATGTAGCGATATCTGGGGGCTTCTCTGATCTAATAAAAAGGTACATTAAGCCCGATAAGCTTGCGATGATTGTTTCTATTACTTATAGATGGAGCCAGAGCGAGCATAATATGTAAATAAATTAACTTCACGTCGTATCCCGCATTTATCAGAGTTGGCTGAGGGAACAGTCACGTTACAGTTACTTCTTAGAGCCCCTGAGTCACGACTCCATCAAAAAAATATTTAAAGATTATACAAAAAAAATGTACCTATATCAGATGGCGTGGCACATTGTGGGTTCGATTCCCACACCCGGGACAATCAATCATTTTAATTTTCTCGCTCTGGTAAGCAGGCAATACAACGCATCGAGAATTTGGCGCAAACACATAAACAACTAATCGTCGCTTTGAATTAGTTACTGAAAGTGAACTTAAGGTTGCAATTGTTATTACCTAAGGCAAATGCCAATTAAATATAAAATGTTAGATCAGTTTCTGTCGATAGAACGCATATCAAAATGTATGTAATGTATGTAGGTTTCGTTATTATAGCCCACGTTTCATGTCAGACCGTCTCCATCTGACTCATGTTCGATATCGCCTAGATCAAACGTCATTCTAAATTACAAGGCGCGTAAAACTTTATAACAAAATAAATTAAACTGACCACTTGTTACAAATAAATTTTAAAATTAGATAAGTATAGGAATTAATTGAATATTTTAAAATATATTTAATAGACGAGGCCCAATCCTAACCTAATGGAGACGCAATTTGCGGCCGCCATAAATTACCGACGCGCTGTTCCGCCGCGGCTCGCGACGCTTCCAAGAAGCGCGGTGGCCCGAGTCAAGAGTGACAAGATACAAGTAGATTTCTTGAACTTTAAATTTCTTGTCAAAAGAATTTCCAAAATACATACATTTATTTAGGTTTAAGGAAAGCCCAAATGATTTACACCAGATACTTATCAACTAAGGGTCGGAGTTAATTTTAGCAGCCGCGCTAGAAATTTCATTCGCGGGTACGGTTGTATAAATTTGTAAATCATCAGCGTAAAGATGATAAGAAGAGGATATGTGTAGAGTGAAAGTGATAATGAAAATGGAAAAAAGTAGAGGAGACAGACACACCACCCTGAGGCACACCAGCGTTGGTAAGGCTTAGTGAAGATTGTCTACCATCAAGTAAAGCACTTTGTCCGCGGCCGCTAAGGCATGAAGAAAACCATTCAGAAGCTGTTGAGGAAAAAAATAATGGATTTTAATATGGCTAGTAAAACATCAAAGTCTACAGTATTAAACGCATTCGAAAAGTCCAGCAGAACAAGTAGAGTAGCTTGCTGGTTGTCAATATCGAATCGAATATCATCAGAGACTTTATTTAGTGCAGTCACTGTGCTATGTCCAGGGTGGAGACCTGATTGGAAAGGGGAAAGGATATTAATATTATGTAAAAATAGGTATAGTTGCTCATAGACAATACGTTCTAGGACGTTGGACAGGAACGGAAGAATGGAAATTGGCCTATGGTTAGAAAAGGATAAAGGATGATGTATTTGCTTAAATATTATATATTTATCTATTTTTAGCGAGTCGAAGCTCATAAATTGTACCGCAGACTGTATCTGTGAGAGGAGGCCACGAGGCGGGGCATTGAGGAGGGCCATACCTCGCTCCGCCCATCTGTAGCCCTCCTGTTATATAACTCAAGGTCGGCCAAACCTAAACATCCTCAAAAACATACCTGTCTCATTTTCACGGATTCAAATAAAAATGTCTAAATTTAATAAAGTAGTCTAAAAACTTCTGAAGAAATTAATGTAATATTTTTTTTTCATTCTTAACCTATTGAAATAAAACAAGAGCGCAAAGAAGCTGATAGAAGGACAATAAAGGGATCCTACAAGGGTTCCGCTTCTTACTTTTGAGTGATTTATCGACTGTTCTTCTCTGCCGGTCTATTGTATTTAAAAAAATCCTTAACAGTTAGTTCTTGTTTTATTTCAATAGGTTCACAAATCAAAAAGTTACATCAAGTTTGTTAGTCGAGGCCAGTCGTGGTGCAAGGGCACAAAGTGTGACTGTTAGCGTCACAGGTTGTGGCTTCGATTATAATTCCTTTTCGTCGAGGCAAAGGACGGTGTTGAGTTCCGCCATTCGACACTGAAATGAAGTTTCTTAGAAGTAGTTCCCTCTACCTAGCCTGCTGTGTGTCGGATACAGCAAAGGTGAAGGTGTTAAAAAAAAAGTTTGTTAGACAAAAATTCTTTAAAATAATTATTTTATTTTATAATATCTCTACTTTCCAATGTCTGCAAAATAATAATTTATATGGCGATGAATAAAAAAAAAATGATATGCAAACAAAAATACGTAACAAACGCGCGAACTATGTCTTGGCAAAGGGACAAACCTACTCCGCCGGAGTCGCAGGCAGAACTAGTAGTCTATATATTCCTGAAAAAAAGAGCATCACCCAGCCGGGTCCGGATTCCGTATGAGTCAGCGGACGAGAATGTGAAAGCCCGTTCCCAGTTCTCACGCGGGGCATTGCTCGGCGCTCCGCCCAACGCCTAGTTGCGTAATGCTCGTCGTCACACACAACTAACTAACCAACGACAGGTTAGTATGAAACTACTCTTAGTACATACGTTGTGACTGAGTGAGTCTTATTTGCACTTAAAATCGTGAATAGGAGTATTTAGCTATAACAAAGTAGACTCCGCCGCTTTGAAACTTGCACTTGAACTTGAAGTCACGATTGCATACAGTTTTATTTTTCGTGTTATTAATTAATTTCAAAATAACAGTATAATATAGAGATTCTGTATCTGTACAAGCAGGAAAGATTTATGTGGTTACAAGTTCTGACCTGAGGAACACACTATTTCGATTTGATCACGAAGTTGCAAACAAAACCTAGTAAGACCACTATTATTATTCAAGCTGACTGAAACACCCCCCACGTCATCTTCTGTAGGATGGATGGTCGATAGTTATCGCTATGTACACACTGTTTTGCATTATTTACTAGTAGTGATGTACCTACTGAGAACAGTGCACACAATAAGTACTCACTGAATTGTAGAAATAATATCCGTTATATTATTCTCTGTCAGTCAAATATGTTCATGTTTTTAACATTAAATTGCAAATATCTAATTAAAAGAAGGAAAGAAATTACATTATTAAATAAAAAAATATAAGCTTTACAAAATGTGAAACCCAAACTCCGTCTAAAAATAATATTTTAACTCATGTTTAACTTATGTTAAAATATTATTTTTAGAGTTCCGTCTAAAGGAGAAAATATGAATAAATAAATGAAGGAAAAAAATCTTAAAAGTGAAACTCAAGTTTCTCATCTTTTGTGTAGTAAAATCACTTAACCGATTATTTTTTAAATACATTTACTAAAACTACAGACACGTGGTCTCGTGGTATCCAATTTAGGTTTATTTCTGCCTGCTACTCTACTAAGCTTAAAGTTTGTTGACTACAGCAGAACACACGTAGATGTGCTCATAAGGAAGATCTACAAATTAACGTTTAAGAAAGCTAAGAACTTATTAAATGAATGACGATGCAAGCGTTGAAGTAGGGGACGGAAGTGATAGTGATAGCAATGGGAACATAGCATCTCAGAACTAGGCCCCAGGTTCCCTCTGCCTACTCTCCTGTGTGCGGTGTACAGCGTGAAGCTAAAATAACTTTAGCATGTACTAGTGTAGGATCAAAAAACTTAATTTTAAGACATTCCTTTTACAACTATCCGCTCAATTTTGGTAAATAGCGTGTTCACTGGCAGAACCCCTAATTTGCATTATTACCAAGGAAGAAAAATAACAAAATATAATTTTCCTCAAATGTGGTCATCATAATCACAACCGATTGTCCATCGAAAATACCTTTTTAATATTATAAGTTTACGGTCGCCCTCCCCCCGTGCCACGATAGCTTTAGAATTTAAACTAAATTAAAATATGTAAGTATCTATTAAAGTATCCGGAACGTAACGTAAGCTCAGTACGCTTGATGGAGTGCCTACACTCGACGGGAAGGCGAGGAGGCGCGTGCCCTGGACCTCGGTTATGAGGTCGAGCTGATCCGCATTGACTTGCTAATGCTCACCCGCTGTGAGGCGCGAGCTGCGACGCCCTTACTCATTGTCTTGTGACGACTTTACAAAAAAAAATACTAAATACACTTATATACAAATATTATGTACCAAATGAAGATCATTATAATTTCTGTTTCAAAGATTGTTGTAAATGACGCGGTAGTGGACACTGTAGCTTGACAGTAGACGCCATGGACGTGGATTCAGTCCCCGCTAAGGGAAATTGTTATATTTACATTATTTTCACTTTTCGTTCTTTTAAAGTATTGGTATGTAACATAATTTTAAAGATATTTATTAAAATTTTTCCTTTACAAAAAACGTTTCAGTTTTTTTTATTATTTTTAATATAACTATATAGTTGTATGAATCCAAACATGTCATGTTCATGGAAGTAATTTTAAGTATTATAAAAAGTCATAGTAGTCCTCTAATTTTTTAAAATTAACTTTATATTATTCCACTTTTGTTAATTATTGTTACAGAATATTCGAAATCATATAAAGATTCACTGAAACATTTATTAAATATGAAAAGTAACAAAATGAAAAGCGCCTTTTCGTAGTAGAGGCAAAACTGTCGAAGAACGCGAGCATCCAGGGTCCTCACCCCCCGCCCCCGGGCGCGCCCGTGTCAAGTGAGATCAACGGTATTGTTAAACTTGACGAAATCACATAATTCATTTTATGTGCGCTTACCAAGTACTTGTTGGTCTTTTATCAATATTTGTGATATTGTTCAAACTGTTTACTGTTTTCCTAGTAAGTATATTTTTATGCATTTATATTCTGTATTCATATAAAAAAATTGTTTCAATTACGTATTTTTCTCAGTAGTCACTGGTTTGAAAAGAAAATATTTTTATGTTAACTGTAACAGTGTTTGCCCGATTTAAAGAATAATAATTGGCTTTAGATGCTTTTGTGATTATTTATAAATATTAACAGGTTGTCAATATTTACAGAAAAATCCGTAATTGTGTATTTTCAGGGTTCCGTACCTCAAAAGATTAAAACGGGACCCTTATGAGAACACTTTGTTGTTGATCTGTCCGTCTGTCTTGAGATTACGTGGAGGTATCAAACTGAAATTAATACATTGAGGTGTATGGTCCCTTGAAGCGCAGAATAAAATGAAGCTTCGTATTCCTCACAAACAAAAGAGGGTTCACCTTGTGGACTTACAATAAAGATAAAGGACAACATCTGAAAAGTGACAATTTATAGATTCGGTACGGTTGGGTGTCACCTGATAGTGTCACGACTCCTGGCCGCCAAGGTGGAGATAGATGCGACCTGGAAACACTGCCGCAGGTAGGCCACTCAACAGTTGCGTGGAAGGAAGGTTCTACGGAACCGCACACTATCGAGATAATGTGGACGGTATTTGAGTTTGTACTGTACTGTGTATTTAATAAAACAATATTTAAAAAAATAATTGAATAACTAAATAAGTACTTACAACTTATAGTTCAATATTTTGCATGAATGTTACGTCTTTAACAACGAACGTTATTATTTGGTGACGCTCTGGTGCTGTGAGCTATGTTTGATCAAATTTTGTTTATCGAGACAACTGTACGAGTTTTGCATGTGTTTATTAGGGCCATCGCGGTGCAGTGTTGTATTGACTATAAAAGTGATCATTGTAGGTTCGATCTCAGCTCGGGGTAATGAGGTTTTTATTGCCACACTTTCGTAAGTCAAAATGTAACGTTAACTATACACACACACGTCACACGTCATGCGCTAACTGTCACGACGCAGTCACAAGTTCAGGTGGAAAGTTAACTGATTTTACACTGAGTTCTCTCTGCCTGCCCTGCTAGGTGTATATTATGTTGAAGCTGGAAAAAATAAACATGTGCTTATGCGTACGCTTTGAGCCAGTTAAAAAAATAAATGAATGGTTTTTATTTTGTGTGACTTTTGGTATCCTCGGCAGGAGGTCACGGGAGTGGTGATGGGAGTGGCGTTCGTGCGCGCTCACCAATAGCCGGGTTGGCGTTATTTATATTGCTTGTTGTCGGTCAACAGATGTGAGCCTCACTTAACAGGAAAATACGACGATGTAGTATTAACTTGTACGTAATGAAATTTAAACATAGTTGACTTGGAGCTTAGAACATTACCAACTTCATTTATAAAATATTGTTTTTTTAGTCGTACTCAAGTTCTGTAAATACTTCCTCCTCCAATTTGTAACCATTTAGAGGCAATTTTATTACTTGAAATCGCTTGATCTTGTCCTAAATTTGAGATAAAATCAGCAATGCAACGTGTACCTTATGATATCAACCTATAAAGTAGAACGTTAATAGAACTGATCTTGCCAAATTAGACAACGTTTCCGATAACCTGTTATAATGATTAATACAATCATCAGATCGCAGATTCTCTGACCGATGACTATCATCACGCACAGCGCTACACACGGTGACACACGGTGACACACGGACGCCGCTCTCCCACGAAGTTTTTGTAGTAACCGACTTGCGGCGCCAACTTCTTAACCGCTTATTCATTCTAATTACCCGAAATATTTACTATCGCGAGGAGTTAGTCGCGATCTACTGTTCTCATCCGGAACTGTGAATCACGTTTCCTAGTACCCACTGACTCACTTCCGCACACCAGCCCGGCGCGGCGGTGGCGGCAGGCGGCGTAAAGGGGTGTCTACACATTGGGTGACCGAAAAGTTCTTATTTTGAATGAAATGATTTAACTTTATAACCATATCGTGGTGTGGTTAGCTGCAATCGTGGAAATTAATTGGAGACTTATTATAAATCAATGAGTTTAAAGTTGTGTAAGAGTATGAAACAGTTCGGGCAATGAATAATGGCTATTTATATACTCATTTAAATATAGCTTCCATTACGTTTGTATAACTAAGAGTACGTAGACCTACTTGCTAGTTAAATGATGCTTTATTAAGGTACATAGTAAAGACTTTACACTAAAAAACTATGTACACTATATTTGGACATAATTATTGTTATTTATTCGATAAACAAAAAATGAATTGCTTTATACTACTTTTTTACTTTTTAATTTTATTTATTTTGCCATTACTCATAAATCCAGTTGCTGCAAATTAAGGAAAGGCTTTTGATTTTGAAACAATGATGTAAGCCGTTTGTTTCTTAAAACGCATAGTCAGGTGTGCACGCAGGCGGGGCGGCCCGGCCGTTTGGCGGTTGAGTAGCCCCGACTCCGACAGCCTTCGAAAGCTTTTACGAGCTGTCGTATCATACACGCTCTAAATCTTGTAATAATCACATATTTTTAAGAGAGGGCCGATGTGGACGGAGTGTTTTAGCTCTAGCTCTATTCTCATTGCTTACAAAGAATATTATAATATTAATGGAAAAGCACCTTAAGTTCAGGAAAATCGTTTGTCAATGATGAACATGCCAGGAATGTTGGTCGGTCGCGGGAGAGCACATTTTTGGCGACGTCCGCGACCGGGCGCAGGGCGCCAGGGAGGGCCACGTGCCTCCGCTCGTTGCTCACGGAATTTTGTGATTCACTCAGTAATTTGCTTATTTCAATAGTTCATATGAAATTATTAGAATTTCTTTTGAAATGTTCGTCACGATCTTAATTCGTTTGTGTTTGTTCTTGCGCGATTTAGTTACTCTCTTAAGTGTACCCGTATACACCTGCCCACTGATGAAATTGTAATCACATTTTAAGTAAAAATATTAGCAAATTTTTTTTAATGTACAACGGGACTAACGATTTTTTTTAAGATAATTAAATATTTACGAGGTACAAGATATATGGGGTACAATTTATTTTATGTTATTTACAAACAAATTGTCTACCTAACGTTAAAACTCGACTACAATATTAATAAAAATTATTAATATGTTCATTTTCTCACTCTGGTAACGCGACAAAGTTCAGCAATGATTTCCGCCAATCAACGCGATACCTCGGCAAATTCGGCAAAAAGTGAGCAACGGAAGTGTCTTTACACGAGGTTCCCGGGAAACGGGAATGTGGGAATCAATTCCTGTCTAATCCTCACAAGCAAAAAATAAAGCAAAAAAAATCTAGCTAGTACCAACTAAACATCAATACCTATACTTTATATAATTTGTTATTGCACTTATGGACACACTCGCTGTATTGGGGGATGACGCGCCCTTCATAGACCACTTAAGATAAGAGAGAGCAAAAGTAAAGCTAGTTCCAGGGTCGTTTATCACTGTGACCGGTCGCCCGGGAAGGCCGCTGCTAGGGTCGGGGGCTCCACAGTGATAGCGATGCTGATGAGAAACATTACGCAAGAGATATCTTCTAGAGATTACATCTAGATGAGGGCAGTGGAAATTTCAATTCACACTCTTTTATTATCACAAAGGATTTTTTATATATTAGTTTAAGGAAACAATTAGCTTTAACTTTCATTGTTTGTTTTTCTGCTTCATCAAAAAAAAAAATGTTCATAAAAAGTTATATATTTTTAGGAAATTATTTTTTTATAAAAATATAATTCTACAAAAATTATTTTCTTTATCCTAGGTAATTTTGTTTTGTTAATTTTGTAATTTTATTATATTAAAATTTAAATCTACATTACATACAAATTGGTACAAAATAAAACTAAAAAGCTGCAGTTCACAATAAGTGCATTGGTCGGAGCAACGCTCTAGCGCGCTGTCAAGGTCTCCTCTTCCTTTCACATCTCAAATTAATCGATTTATTCTACGACACTTGTTAACATTTGCTTTTATCAGATTATTGTTGATTGTTACTAATATATAAGGTGACCTAAAATAACCTACATTTATCTAGTAAGCATTGATTTTATGAAATTTATCTTCATTATTAAAAAATTAAGAACGTAGTGCCTAAATAAGAAATATTTAACATTTTTTAAATAAATTTTCCGGTCTAATTAAACAAGAAACGAACAAATTTATTAACAAATAAGCAATGTCTCCTATATTATAGAAAATATATAGCACCACCGGCCATTATGTTTTCACTAGTCCCTAGTCCCACAGCAGGTGACAGGTGTAGAACCATCGTTTTTCTAGCATAGCAATGTGAAGAATGTATTTTCATATTCAACAACAACTGCGCGTTGCCTTACAATAACGAGGAAATGAAAAACAAAGTAAATAATTAGCCCGAACCGGGATCGGAACGCGCAAATGTCGCGCTTACAGCGGAGCACTGCCCTATTGCGTCACGGTGGCTTCTGCGCCGCAAAGTATCATAAAATAACAGTAATATTAAATCTGGTACTTATTTGCACAATAATCTAGTACTTGCACCAATACACGTACACGTACACTTGCGTAGCATTACTCTACCGTCGTTTTGGCACTCATAATATTTAGACCTCTTCAGTCTCATACTCATTCCCTCGACGTGCCCAAACTAGCTGAGCAAGTTCATCACGTGAAGTGAAATTATTAGTTGATATACTTAGATGTTATTAAAGTTCGAGATACAAATACGTAATAGGTTTATCCGTCTTCCGTCCGTCAGATAAGCTATTACAATTAGCTACGGGCATGTTTCTCGATATTTCAGAGAAAATTCCTGACTCAGTGGTATATTGTATAAGAAAAGATGAATGAGTTCGCGCGGAGACGCGTGAGTCACCGCGCGGTGCGGCGCCTCCATTCATTAAATATAACGTGACTTGTTCTGTTTCGCACCGATAGATGGCGCTAGTTGTCGGTCATGATTTTCTCAACTAGAAAATATTATATTTTTTAATGTATTTTTTAAAATTTCAATTGGAAAACTATTTCAGACATAATATAGATAAAATTACATTACTTTAATAAAAAAAATATTATTATTTTAATAAATTTTTGAATTTGATAATTGCTTATCTTATTAATTCATAAAAAAATAATTTTATAATAACATATTTTATGTATTTAGTATAGTTAAAGATCTTGTTTTGTTTTTTTTTATCCTCACTCTATATCCCACATACAGCCAGGTCGTTTCATGTAGAGTGAGACACTTCACCACCACCACCACGCCCCGCTCAACTTTCGAGATCGAGATATTGTCGAATGGCGGAACTCAACGTCGCGCTTTGTACCACTATATTATTTTACAATTTATTTTTAAATACATAAGTTTTTTCAGTGTATCATATTTTACAAATTTTGTCAAGTTTCCTTTAATTTATTGTCGTTAAAATAATGAGATGCAACTAACAATGTCACTTGTGTTCAGATTACGTTAAAATTCAATTTTAGTCGCGTTAAAAAGAACCTATCAATATTGGAAAGGTCAACATTAGCATATTGGCGCACGGATCTGTTGCCCTAGTCGCCACAATAAATGTGTTTTTTACTCTCTGAATTCAATTTTGGACGCCAAGTTACGCTAGTAAAAGTGTTTTAATGTAGTAAGTTGTATGTATATAGTATTTGGATATTTACTCACGCTCGGGCGCGGACGAGGCGGCCTGGTGCTCGGGCAGCGGCGGGGGCGGAGGCCGGCCCTTCGCCGCGGCATGCGTGTGCTGCAGGTACGCGTGGAAGATGCGCGCCGCCTGGCCGTCGTTGTCGCACACCTTCAAAACAATAATGATTTAGGACTTTGCTGTGACGTTCAATATTTAAATATAGATATGTATATTTAATGCGCCACGACTGTCCTCAAGTTTAGTAAGGAATTGACGATTATATTTTTATTTGTATGGTGATTAATAATGATTGTCAATCATTCCCCTCATTTCTAGGCGATATCACAATTGTAGACTCTTATCAAGAAAGAATAGACAAGAACACTGTTATCTGATTCAACAAGACATTTGGGCTATATAATTGATAGCAATGTGTGGTTGGCTGCGAACATTCATAACACCAGTAAACGCTTACATTATTCTCTCGACTCTCTGAAACGATTACTCTATAATCGTTTGGCTTTTACCCTCTCGCAGTACAATCTCTACTTCTGCCCCTATTAGACTACGCTGATGGTCCTGAGCTGTCCCGATGCTGATGAGGATATTGTCAGCTAACAACTTGACCGACTTCACAGTATGTGTTTTCGTTTTATCTGCGGCGTACTTTTTTAACTTGCGGGAGCGTTTTCGTTTGAGCAAGTCCGAGTGACAAACAGTACAGACCTGTACGTTCTTATGTATCTCTAAGAAAAGCTTCCTTACATTAAAATCAGATTAAAACGACACGTTCTTAATATTTCGCTTTGTCTTTTTTTTCTCTTTATTACCTTTTGTTACTTCATTGTATATATTTTTGTACGAGTATGTATTTGCTTATATATGCATAGTTTTGTTGAATATTAAGTACATTTGCTTGAAGGTTTTTTTATGAATTAAGAGTTAAACACCGCACCCGATTCGACGACCGTTTCTCTTAACATCCAGCATCATATTTCAGTGTTATACTTAGTTTATATGCACCCTCCATTTAGTAAAAGTTCTTGTTATTTATTTTTAAATTTAACATATTGGTACTTCTCTTTATCCTAAAACAGGTTCTGTTTTAATTGTAATATTATTATTAAGCTTAGCAACTATGTATTTACAGAATAAACATATAGGCAAATATACCGGAAAAACAGTAGTAGTTCAAAGCGAAGTCTAAGATATATAGAAGGAATGTTACTACAAATCCAACGTTCAAACGGGATTTTCTTAACTTCACGCTGTATCCCACTCATAGCAAGGTAGGCAGAGGGTCGCCGGAATTATGGAAGACTCTCATGTATCCCTTAGCCCCGACCTTGGCGGTCAGGGAGGAGCATCGTGAGGTTTTGATGCGTAGTATGGACGGCCTATATATGCCGATCGCCACTCGGGCGGCGTACCCGTGACTGGGTTTCTTCACTATAAAAAAAGTAGGCAGACGGAACCCAGCGTTAGTATGCCCCTTTCCCAAATGTCTACCGAATTTTCTAGACATTGCATGTTGTTACCAAAGCCAGGAAATGCATCGAATGGGAATCGTATCACACGCCGTACCACTGCGACGGCGATATTACTATATAAATAAGCTACCTGTAACCAATTCTCTTCAGTGAGTGCGAGCAGCCCCCGTCCAGACGGAGGCAGCAGGTGTCTCCGCGGCGCCGCCACGCGGAACTTGCGGGACACCCAGCGCACGCACCGCACCACGTCGCGCTGTTCCCAGTGCTCGGGATCTGGTGACATATTGTGTAAATTGATTAATTATTGTTATAATGTATATAATGTTTGTGAGGATGGTTATCTTTTTCACTTTCACGTTATTGACTATTGAAACTATTTAAAAGATTTAGATGAAACTGTACAAAAAAATAGCTTGTACATTATATAGTATGGAATAATACTTTAAAAATGTTTAAAAATAAATAAGAATGAGTTCACGGGTTAAAAAAATGTATACGACTTTAAAAACAATGGTAAGTTCTTTCTTCGTAACTAGTTTATTTTTCCCAACTTTCCACCGAATGCTGAGGTATCCTGGGTGGCAGTGACTGGTATTTTTTATACTCTCAATACCATAAATAAGCTCCCTGACATGTTACTTTTTAAAGGCTACACTACAAGTAAATATTGGGTCTGTGTGGTTTTTGAATGACTTTAAATTGAAATTAGTTTAATATTTAGCATCTTGTAGTTTAAAGGAAGGCACAGGGCATATAGTGTTAAGACACTCCGTTCGACACTCCTCACTTTAACCATTTTATAACATTAAAATGATTGACTAACGGGTCCTGTGGGCCACATCGACTAACGTAATGTAATAAATATAACCTATTAATAAATATAGCCTTTAATAAAAAAAAATCAGTTATGTTATATTAATATACCTAGAGGTATATAACAGATATCTACTTGTTACATATGGTACAAAATGTTTGAAAAATATTAATCAGTACATCACTAGTGTCACGGGTCACTGTTGTATTTTGATTGTTACCAAATTTTAATAGCTCTTCCTATTCAATAAGTTCATATTCAATATAGATATATAAGATATATATAAGGTCTATATGAATAGGATAAAATACTGTAAGTTAATATAAGTTTATAACCTCTTCAATATGTTATAGAATTCTCCGTTAAGCCTAAATTATCCGTCGGTGAGTATTTGTATTGTATAAACTCTTATCGTACCGATATTTGTAGGTGTGTTTTTATTAATTTTTCATATGCTTATAAATATATTTATAAGTATGTAAAAAAAAACAGACAAAATAATAAATCATTTTCTACATTTTAGTCAGAACCCTATAACTTACTAGGTACATAAACCGGCAGTATTTTAATTTAAATATATAAGGAACATTCGCAGAACGAATTTTAGTCTAGACAGTTCACAAGGTAACTTAACACAATACAAAATTAAAAATAGACAAAAATACCACAAATGAAATCCCTTACATATTCAACGAAGACTAAAACATATTAAACGACATTAATTCAAAAACCACTCAAACACCAATTTTTTTTTCACAAAAAAACGTATAATAAAATACCAGCGGGAACTTCATCCCCCGACCCCTCGGAGTCCGAATCAGAGGGAGGCGTGGGGATGGAGGCAGGCACCTCCATCGAGGCATCGCGGGGAATCAGGGTGGAGGCCGACTCTAACACCGTGCTGCACACCGATAGAGCCGCGCTGGGCTGTGCCGCGACACTGACACTAGTGTCAGTACACTGCCGGCGCACTATAGACGGCCGCGGCAGATCTCGCCTGGTTTTATTCAACTAGTGACGTATATCATTCGTCAGCGACCGTGTGACGAGGAAAACGCATTCCGGGAAGCTGTGCTCGATCGCGGCGTCCGTCCTCCGTCCTCCGTCCACCGTCCACACTCCGAACTCCACGGCCACACTGCCCTCCTCTCGTCGGAACTCCGTAATATACGCGGCGATATCAACGTTGGTCTTTATTTCTATCTCTTTACAGTCGTTGCTGCGTACAGTGCTGTTATCTGTTACGCGCGAATTATTGTGATATTACGATACAAATATATATATTTAATATTTTTTTAAAGTAAAGGTACGCTTTTTTTTTGTTTAATTTTTTCTTCGACATACTTTTTTTAAGTCCACGCGTTGACTCGTTTGTGGCAACTTGGCAAGGTAGGCATGAGAATCTAATGTTAAGACACTCCGTTCTCCACTTTTCGCCCAAATTCGACAGCGCGTGCATAGTTCGTTTTTTCGCCTATCACGCAAAAGCTACCAGATAGAAATGGATGAATTTTTATATGGTGATAGCGTGGTGGCTGGGGGAAGGTTGCCATGATTGGCTTTAAGGTGTCATAGTAAATTTAATAAAAGAAAAAATATTACAATACTTACAAAGATGTTCATATTGTCTGGTTTTTTACATTGCCGTACTCACAAATACTTTAATACACGACGACACGCGACGCGTGTCAACGATATTAAGGTTTGAGAATCACTCACGGGGCTTAAACTCGATGCCTACGAACCTACTCGACATATTCTTACGTACTTATTAAGAAAACGGATAAAAAATTTAACGTAGCGGGATTTGAACCTGCGCCTCTTTGGACGGTTTGCAAACGGTTTAACGTTGAAATTTTTATACATTTTCTTAATAAGTATTTTTCTTTCCAAAGTGTGAAATATCACTTTAAAAATGTATAGCAATATTCTAACGTGCTTAATTTTTTAAATATTTTGGTGATCCAAAGAAGGCGTCGGTCCACCTTCACCTACATTTGTCTTTTGCTGGTTCCCGTAATAAATAATTTCCTTATAAAAAATAAAAACCAAAAATGACTAATAACTTAAAATACCGATAACTACTGGATGGATAGTAAATGAATTTTGGCAGGTAATAGCCCCAAGCCGGAAGCAACTTATAGGACAGTCTTCATCATGTAGTATAATGCAATTTTAGTAGGAAAAGTAAAAATCTGATATACTCAAATTACGTCGATTACTCGCAACTAAAGCTAAAGCAGCTTCATTACAAAATCCCCCTTTTAATTTTTAGGATTTAACCACATTATTTTGCTTTCAGATCTTTTTCTCAACTAGTACTGCCTGTAGGGCAACCGGAAGGACTATATTAATTGTGATTCCCATAACAGTGTCGAAACACGTGCTTTTTGCGATATAACGGCAATATGTTTTTTATGAAAATGTAGAAATATGATTTTTTCAGAAAATCAAGGGAGTACCGACCTGAGGATATAGTTTGAATTTCAACTCTGACATGAGAGCTCTTTAAACACAGAAGAAATAGGAACCCATATCAGATAATGTTGTGGACAAAAAAGTGATCTGATAAGAGTTACTTTTTTCCTTAAAAGTTACGGAACCCTCAAAATACTAAAGAGGGGGGTACATTTGTCGACGTATACAATAAAAAGTACGTGTACTTGGAAAGTAAATTCTGATTTTCAATTCATCAGTTTATAAAAGCTGATATTGCGCTTAGATGATGTGGTGACGTGAATACATTTTAATTATGTATGTACGTTACACTCCTTTATAATAGATAGATTAACGTTCAATCAGGGTAAAGAAGTATCAAACATATTTTATGAATTAAACTCAATTTCTTCCTCTTTCTTATTAAAAGTGAATTATATAAAAAATTATGAATACAGTTTGGGCTATGAAAAAAAGTACAGTACAATATCGATATAGCTGTGGTACTATAGAGTCAGTTTGAACAATTTTTCGCTTTTTGAAGTGTTTTTTATTTGAGAAAATAATTTATGAACTATAAGAATGTTGCTAGTTTTTCAAAAGATATAATTATATATGTAAATATACACGTTTATATTTAGATAATATAAGGCATAATATTTGGTCAAGTAATTTTTACCTTAATATAAATATATTTTGTTCAAATTAATTATCGTAAAAAGGACAGTGCACACAAAGAGAACACATTTATCTATAAGGATATAAAGATATAGCTGTTTTATATCAAGGTTAGTTATTTAATCAAATGAATGAAACTGACGAATGTTATAAAATGAAAGTTAAATGAAAACAACCAAGCCGATTTCAGATACTACTACTTAATGCTACATCACTCAGGTATACCAACACTACGACCCGCTCGCGTCCTCAACTCCGCACCCGCTTGAACTGCTCTATTATTTATTTACTAAACTGGATTACCTCCGTGTTTTAATAACATTGTCATTTTAATGACAATATCTACAAATTTAAAAAGCAAAAGTTCAGCCAATAAAACAGTAATAAAATATGTTAAATAAATCCCAAAAGACTTAAATTACGATTTATTTTAGTGCATAACAATATAGGTAACCGTACTGATACAATATATATATATATATATATATATATTATATATATATATATATTATATATATATATATAATATCATATATTTCAATGTATATTCGTACTCTTCGATCGGAGGTGGTCGCGCGGGGGCCTCCGGGGATGTTCCCTCAGCAGGGTATGCAGAGGGAACACGCACAGTCGTCCACTATTGCGAAGGCGTAAAAAAACATAAAAATAGTTAAAGAATACTGAAATTTACTATTACGTTAATCAAAAATTAAATCAATGTTAATAATAAATCTTATTTTTTCAGATTTGACATCTTACCTACCTATATTTTTTTCCTGTTTTGAATGAACAATCTTGCAATCTGGATTTTTTGTTTGTTACATCCGTTTCAGTGCAATAATGGCGCGGTCCGCGATGTCCTTGGTAAGTACTTACAAAGTATACCTACTTTTGTATAAACAGAACTTTCATCGACAGATATTAAAGTTCACATTCGCTATCAAATGTGACGAACTTTAATTTTGATTCTTAAGGACCAATTTTTTATTAGTAAAATTTCTGGAGTGGGCGCTGACAGCCTCCTAAGACTGGTAACGTCGTCGTGGCGGCACAACAATAATGTTTCTATTGTTATTATTGTACAAAACAGATAGAATGGCTATACTTACTTACTATGAAAATCATCTGTAATATAATTTCCTTACACACAATATTAATAACAATTGGACAAACATAAAATATCAAAGTACAAAATTCTGTTGTAATGTACAGATGTTCATTTTAATATGACAGCTCCGTAGCTGAGGTGTCCGAGTGGTTAAGGAGTTGGACTTGAAATCCAATGGGTTCTACCCGCGCAGGTTCGAATCCTGTCCTCAGCGGGATTTTTTTATTTAAATATATATATAATAATAATTATATATTATATTTTTGATTATGTAATTTTTTTAATACAAAAAAATTTAAATAGAATTTTCCGCTTTTTATTATTTTAGAAACTCCTTAAAATTCTCTTCTAAAAATTAAAATTTTTTCTTTTTTTTTTCAGTGTTTATGGTTCCGCACAGATTAAATCTGTATTTTCGTATAGTTTATTATGCCTATTAGCTCTTATAAATATTCAAATATGCGCATGCGCCAATAGCGTGCCCGTAAAGTAATAATTAACATGGTTCATACAAAATCTCAGTTATGTTCCGTCGTGTAATATTATATATTTGAGGCCGCGCACAAAGACTAGTAAACATATGAACATGGCCGTAGCTAAGCAGCCATTGATAAATATCTATATCAAATAGTATCTTATTAAATGTTGTTTTCGCCAACGCTTTGTCCTAAGAGACACACGCGAGCGCGACTTCGTGAGTCTCTTCTGCCATCTAAAAGCATCAATAAATATATTTTTATTTACGAATTTGTTATTGTTTTTTATAGCGATTGTGTTATAAGAGTCGATTTGAATATGCTACTAACTATTGGATTCTTGGAGTCAAAGCGTTGCGTTAAGTTCCGACACTGAATGCCTCCAAACTCAATGCCTTAATACCTCCAAATTTCGGCCAAACTCAATGCCTCAAAAATCGGCGCAATCTGTGGAACGTAGAATGATAGAAGTATCTTAATCGAAACAGAGTATGTTAACACTATATGAATTACACTTACTTAACACTCACTCACTCACTTAACACTTTGAATAGTAATTAATTAACTTTTTTTGTAAAAAAAAAACATATTTACGAAACGATTTAGGGTTCTATATATAAAATGTGAATTCTTGGATGAATAAAAGAAGTTTCTAAAATAATAAAAAGCGGAAAAAGTCTATTTTAATTTTTTTGCATAGTTGAAACATTAAGCTCGCAGTGCACAGTGATCATAGTAGACCGAGCCGCAAAACTATCAAATATAATCTGCAACATTCCTGGTATTGATATCGTTGACCGCTATGTGTACCTGGGTCCCCTTCATAAAAAGACGAATTGAGTTGGCAAAAGAAGCTGTGAAGAAAGGAAGAATTGGCACCCAAACATGGTATGGAGTAGACACGTGAATTAACCTGACAACTCAGATGCTGACCACAATCCTCGGACATAAGAGTCCGACAACAGAAAGAGAGAGAGATGTAGCACTTGAATTACACATAATGTTTACGTGTCTTCATTTTATGAAACTCGTCAATATTAATATCATCTCAGAGGGTCTTCTGAAGCTTCCATCATAAACTTTGTTTCAGCTCTTTGTAAAACATTGTTTATTTGCTTAGTAGCTATGCATGTATGCGGCGCCCCCCCGGCGTTAGTCCGCCACTGGGCGAAAACTAAGTCAATGAATGAATCGTATCTCTTACGGCCGATTTACAATTCGATGTCATGGACTAATAATTTAATCTCTCTGATAAACGATAAGATAATATCAGATCTGTCGTGCTTGCTTGTGTGGGGCTACAGTTGAGTTGAGACTATGAATCATAATGTTTATTATTTGTTAAACTGATAAGTATCTACATAGACGTACTCATGTACTTGTTACCGTCGTGCGCTGCCACAATCTCAAAACCTTATCAAAATCGGAAAGTGCTAATTAATGCTGACAATGTATTTATCGTCCGCTAAGATTGTGACAGGTGCTACGAGACAGATAGATAGTTTTATCTTCCATTCATGAAAATTTGCAAGTAGGTATGATTTGTGGTATTTTGTATATATATATATATATATATATATATATATATATATATATATTCATAGGTAATAATGGCCTCATATATATATATATATATATATATATATATATATATATATATATATATATATATATATTTTCATAGGTAATAATGGCATAGGTTAATAAAATTAAAGAGTTTTTAGATAATTAAGCGTAGGTTACACATTATTATTATATTGATTATATTGAAACAAAAAAAAAAAGGTTTATTATTGTATTCCTAAGAGAGAAGGAGCAAATTTAAAGAAAGCATTCAAGTGACAAAAAGTGAGTAAGATCAGATCTAAAATAACTAATTCTATAATCCATTAGTTGTTTTATATCTGACCTTCATTTATTTGTAGAAAATAAAAAAGGTGTCGGTGTACTTTGATGGTTAATTTCATTTTTCTTTCTTAATCAACTTAGGGCCGGTGTACGTATAGAAGCAATATCCTTATTTTTTCTCTAAACAAAGCTTTCTTGCTTACATATTATTCATTTAAAATCGTAATTTATTTATACTTCTATCTCTTGTTAAAATGTAATTATCTTATAAAAAAAATGTGATAAAAACATATAATATTTGTATATTCAAATAAGATTTCCAAATATCAGACATATTGTTTTTACTGTCAATTGTCAACTGCCTAATGTCAAATGTCAATGTCAGCTGTCGACAAATGCATTTTGCATCATTTTATAGGTGGATACTATTGATATTTTCTGTTTACTTCTGTTTAAAGCAATAAAATAACATGGTGATATACGGAGTGTACATTGTTAGTAAATCTGGAGGTCTAATTTATAACTACGATCACAATATTCCTCGTGTAGAGACTGAGAAAACCTTTGGGTTTCCTTTAGATATCAAGTTAGATTATGAAAATAAGAAAGTTGTAGTTGTTTTCGGTCAAAGGGATGGTATAAATGGTCAGTAAGTACCTTGTGGTTTGAATCTTTTAATAGAATATTTTATTATTGAGTAATTTTTCTTTTCTTTTTAATCCTCTGCAGTGGGTCATGTTCTTCTATCTGTAAATGGATCCCCTGTGACTGGACGAACGACTGAAGATGGAAAAGATGTTTTTGATATAATAGGAGCTAAAGTACTAAAACATTTTACAAATATTTATATGAAATTCAGTTACATATAAATTTTATATATTTATTATTATTTACTATTTTTTATTGATAATGTTTCAAATTTACAGGAAAGTTATCCTGTTAGCTTAAAATTTGGGAGACCAAGAGCCACTACTAATGAGAAAATAGTGTTAGCTAGTATGTTCTACCCACTGTTTGCGCTTGCAAGCCAACTTAGTCCTGCACCAAAGTCCTCAGGCATTGACACACTCACAGCGGACACATTTAAATTATCTTGTTTTCAAACATTAACTGGTAAGTAAATGTTTAAGTAACATATTTGTCATAGAACTTTAAGAAAAGAAATATACTGTCAAGGTGAGCAATTTTAATTGTGAGCATGACTGCATTGCATTCTGATCATCTAAAATGTCTAGCAATGTTTTAGTTAAAAATTAAAAAATTAAATTAGCTTCACGCTATATCCCGCACACAGCAGGGTAGGCAGAGGGAACCTAGTGTTAAGACACTCCGTTCCCCACTTTCTGCCGAATTTTGGAGGCATTGCGTGATGAGTGGCAGAACTCAACGCCGCGCTTTGCCTCGACACCAGAGCGAAGAAATGAAAATATAAATTTAAGTAAATATTTCATCTCCTCGAGTGGGGATCGAACCCACAACCAGTCGGTTTTACAATCACACTTTGTACCACTGCGCCAGGACTGGCCTCGTTTTAGTTAAATATAACTAATTATTTGTTGGTTTGTCTTTTAGCATATAAATTTATTAAACTTAAATATTTTTAAGAATCTCGAAAGCAAACAAGAGCAAATATATATATATGTAACCAAAGTATCTTGTAGATACTG
Organism: Heliconius charithonia; assembly: GCA_030704555.1. Lineage (NCBI taxonomy): Eukaryota > Metazoa > Arthropoda > Insecta > Lepidoptera > Nymphalidae > Heliconius > Heliconius charithonia. The sequence continues at coordinate 19,696,524 of CM060826.1, read as the reverse complement.
CTACAAACTTTTATATTCCAAGTGAATCCTTCTGCTACAGATGCTGGAATCAAATGGAGTTACTGGCTGTGCATATATATTTTTTTTACAGAAATATACACTGACTCTATTTTAGATTCGACAAAATTAAAAATAATTGTTAATCATTTATCTCAGTATGTATACTGAGCCATACTAAATTGTGCTTATTATGATAGCTGTATCATAAATGACAATTTTAGATAAAAAATTTCTCAAACCTAAAAATGAATTACATGCTCACCTGATCCTGTCCTCCTGTAAACAAGAATCTCTCAAACTTTAGACTATCATGAGGACTAAGCTATTAAAGAGAACCTATGCTTACCTCGATTACATTACAATCTGCGGCATTCATAAAAATTAACGTAATTCTAATCTGGAAGAATTCATGAATACTCTTAATAAACATGGTCTAACGGTAAACAAAGAAAAATACGTTATTTGTATGAAAAAATTAAATTTTTTGACTACACAATAGAAAGTAAAACGATAAAGCTAGATTCGAATTTTAAAACTAGAACATATATCGTCCTTGAAGAGAACTCTATTTATTTGCGCATGATTCAAAATGGAATCAAAACAAAAGAGGGCCAGTTGTGGTGCAAGGGCACTAGCGTGTGTTTGTAAATGCGACTGGGTTTGATCCCCACTCGAGGAAATAAAATATTTATTTAAATGTATATTTAAATTTTTTCGCTATGATCTCGAGGCAAGGCGCGCGAGCTCCGCCACTCAACACGCAATACTTCCAGAATTTGGCGAGAACCTACCCGGCTGTATGCGGGATACATTGGGAAGTAGTAGTTTTAATGAAAAAGAACTTTAGAGCATCAAAATATGAACCGTTGACCGAAGAAGTGCAGTTGTTGGAAGCGAACCCTATCTATTTGTATGTTCGTTTATCCGATAGGAGAGTGAGTAGTTTCTAATAGAGGTTTATCCCCAGTACCACAACAGTTACAAAGTAAATTACTTTTTACAACATAATGCCAACCTAGAAAGAGAACGAGATATCTTTGAAGAATGCGATCAAGCGATGCGTTTTTCGGAAAGACCATAAACATCTTCCGACTTATCTAAACATTTTATAATATTCTATTGTATTTTAATGTTCATTAATTATTTTATTAGAAGTGAAGAATGTCAAATAATTTTAAGAAAGGAACATACAGTCAATATTGGCATTCCTATCATTTAAAATGTTCAGTAATATTTTAATTTTATTTTAACCACCAGTTGGAGTATACTAAATACATTTTGAATGTCAAGCGTCTGCACTGGAGGCTGCACTTTCTCTGCCCATCCTGCTACACTAGGATACAGATTTAAAAATAAACCTTGTGTATGGTTTGATAGCTTTGCGTCCCATTACATGACATGCCTTTGGAAACACATTTCATCTCTAAGAGAAAGAGGGAGACCTCTCTCATAAGAGACAACATTAAATTTCGTTATGTAAACCATAAATTCTTGTAATTTAAGGATCTTTTTTGTGCGGAGGGAATCCAGTTTAAAGACACCCTGTTGCAGCATGCTGATTGGTGGATCTAAATGTTATAATGGAAATTGAACTCACAACAACAATAACATTTACAATCTTATGCTTTGCACCACAACAGTCAAAAAATTAATTTATTTTAGTATAATAATCACAATATAATAACATTTCAGGAGTGAAATTCATACTGGTGACAGACCCCAACATGCAAGGCCCCGATGTAGTACTAAAGAGGATATACGAGCTTTACTCCGACTATGCCCTCAAGAATCCCTTTTACTCTCTAGAAATGCCAATTAGATGTGAACTATTTGATACTTCATTACATACGTTGTTAGAATTAGTTGAGAAATCTGGTACTTCCAATTTATAGGCTATAAATTGTAAGTAATGAGTGTATTATTTTATAGTGTTGCCAGTTAACAGTGTGCTTGATGTATTTTTTTAATAATATATTTAGATGTTGATACCAATGCAATTAAGACTTTAAACTTTGAATTGAAAATTATGTAAAAATATTATATTCAATTTTTTTTTTATAATTTTCAAATGCACTGTTGAAAATATTTCAAGCATTTTATAATTATTTTATGTAGTGCTATAACTGAGAATGTTAATTTAAAGAAGTAATATATTTAAGTTCATCAAAACTATTATAAGTAAAATAACGGTTATCAAAATATTATTTTTTTGCTTTATGCTCTCCCTCATATCCCATCCCTCGCCTGATGCCTTCTATCATGTCAATATGTAGAAAGTTGTGTTGGATTAATATTTTTTGTGTTAAGACACTCATCCTCGACTTTTCACCGAATTCTCGAGGCATTGCATGTTGAGTGGCGAAATTGTACCGAAAATTATTTAATTATTAAAGATTATTATATTTGATTTTAAAAACCAACATTATAAAATGTTATGGAAGATTATTTAAGTTATGATCATAATAGGACTGGTTGAACACATGGTAGAGGGTTCGATTTCAGATCAGGGGATTGATTATATATTGTATATAGTATTCTAAAAGGTGTTTTGTCAACAAAAATTATAAATGTTAATATAAAAGAATATGGTATTAAAATAACACACAAAAATACGATAAAAAATTTATTGATATATAATCAGTATTTATTTATAACAATCGACGGGCGCCTCTACGCTCACTACAGATACTATACCGCTTTGTACTTCTACAGAACACTCGCACTACAGCCTTACTTTGAAACCCCGGGATCTTTTATTAATTCCTCAAAAATGTGTTTTAAATATCTAATTTTTATATCATAATAGAAAATACTCTAAATCACAGGTTAGTAATTCGGTGAATAGGCCTCGATGGACTATTAACAAATTAAAATGTCAATTAAATAATAATAGCTATGTTTATTTCGCGTTGTTCGATCCCAGGGCTCGTTACGACAACGGACAAAGCAGGGAAGCGGGATATGTACATGAGGAAGCCTGAACTGCGAATTTATATTATGAATTTAAAATAATATGGTCCACACCATCTTTATTAAAGTGAGTTGGTTCAAAATTCATAATGTATATACGATTTAATTTTTTTAATTAAAAAACATGAGCGGGCCGAAGTGTAACAACCGATAATTATAATTTAGCATTATGTACATGAACTGATGGAAAGAAACACGGTCGCGTCGTGTCCGGGCAGTGACGTCAGAGATTCCGTCAGTACAAAAATATGTTCCGAATTGCTCGAGTTACCTCTAACTTACATACAAAATCTTAAATAATTAGTCTAAGCGGCGGCCACGGGAGCTCGCGTCTTCTCTAAGTTAACTTAATGCCACTATCGCATAAACTTTAGGTTGACACCATCTTGACGTGACCCTCCACATTTTGGTGCCAACATCACTGTCAGCTGTCAAACTCGAGTCCGCCATCTTGGTTAATTCGTGTTCGCTTAAAACACGCTAGACAAGCTTTACTCAGGGAAAAACTCAAAGCCAATGTTCAAATAGAGACATTATTAAAAAGATATATTAAGAAAAACAAACTAAACATTTCTGTCATCCAAGAACACGTTCCAAACCAACAATCCTAACTTAAGTGTGTCATTAAAATAATCGCACGCTTTGTAACTCGAATAAAACGAATATTGATTAGCATTCTTGCGCTAATTTTATCATTTAAGCTTGCGATTATTGCACAAATTCCTTCACTCGATTATAATAATATAAAATCGCAATGACGATTGTACATAAATCATTACAAACACACGATTAATCGATTCAGTCGTCATTATCGTCATCAAACCGTCATGTTCAGTACTCGCTTACTCTATCTTACCTAGCGCGAGTCCCGCACTCGCTTCACCAACTCGATTCAACAATCTATTGTTTGGTATCGATTAGTCAAGGACGTTCTAACACAACCTTAAAATGTCACGTCCGCAACTAAAGCTCAACTTGATAGTTATAGCAATAGTAATATTTAAATAAATTAAAAGAAAATCCTTTGTATTTTGATGTCGTTAGTTAAGACAGGTCGCATTAAGTTTAAATTTAATTTGTTTGAATACTACTATGAAGTATTTCAACTTGAATATTTACATATTACATACCATATTTTTTTTCTAAAATATATAACTGATGAAAAAAAAAACATCTGGATGGATTTTGACACATTTTTTTGCATGTAATGTCCGAGTCTTATAATTGAATTTTTGTAGATGATTGACATAAACGAAATATTATCTTATGAAATACATAATCTTCGATGTTCGAAGTATCGAATCAAAATCGATTTTATTGCACTCTAAAATGGCACTATAATTGCACGTTTTAATATAAAAAAATCTTTTTTGTTTTACTTTCACATGGCTGGTCCTCATTGTTGGTTAATTTTAACAAATCAATATTTCGTTACATCTTTAATAAAATATAAGGCCTCTTAACAAACACGAACATTGATACTTTACATATTAAGTACTTAACTATTTTTTAAGAATTTAAACTAAAATTTGCCACAAGAAAACAGTTCTTATAATTTCTAGATTTCGAATGAACATAATATATAGTACATATATATGAACAATTAAAGCTGGTTGTTCACAAATTATATAAGAAAATATAAATAGTTAATTTTGTGAAATAAAATATATTCACAATCTTTAAAATAACCTATAAAGTGGACAATATCTTTTTTTTTTTTTAAATAACGTTTAATTGAGTCATCACCAAGTAACTTTCCAGTAGAAATATTTCAGTGCTAAAATATAACTAGATGTAGCGTCTGTCTCTAACCCTCATTCAACAAATCAATGGTAATGTTTGATCTTAAATTCAATTGTAATATAAAATTTTCTTCTAATAATTCTTATATTTTCAAGCAACTAATTCAAAAAGTATATAATGGTTTTTCAATCAGATAAATTGAAGAGTATATAATCAAATATATGGTTAAAAAAAAAGGAAAAATATCATATTTAAAGAACAAAGAAAAAACTGATAAAATTAATTTGAAAAGTCATAAAATTCATAATTTGAAATATATAAGTTTACAAGAAGTTAATATTACTATAAAAATAAAAATTCAACGGGTCTCAGTAAGATTATTAATAAGATTTACCCCTGTTACATCATATCATTGACTGTAGGAAGGGCTAGGAGGGTCGGCTTGTGTCCCTGTGACGTATCTCTGTCACATCATATTACCATTGACTGTACGAAACAAGGAGGGCCGGGTACGAGTAGAGTAAAGGTGTCTAATGGGGCCTCGGCCCCCAGAGGCGCAGCGAGTAGTCGTCCGAGGCCGACACGAGCACGTCGGGGTGCGCGGGGTTCCACGCCACCGCGTTGACGCAGCGCGTGTGGCCCGACACCACCGCTATGGGCTCCTCGCCGCCGATGTGCCAGATGTACACCTGCACGTACACGTTTACACTTGGTTACTTGTAAATCATCATTTATTGACATCTCATAGTAAACAAAGAAAACCTATTCATTAATTTTCTTTTTTTTCAGTCATTAAGAGCCTGTTGTTTTATGATAGTTGTCTATGGTACTTTACGGTTAGGAAGATGCGCGGTTCATATCATACTATTTCCAATTTTCATAGGTTTCCTAAAAGTAGAGTATTTATAAAGTTACAGTATATTTCTTTCCTAAGTGTAACTGTTTAATAAATGAATCACAACACTAAATAAATATTAGTATCTTTATTTAGTACGAATTGATAGTGGCTCACCTTATTGTCCTCGCTTCCCGACGCTATGAAGTCTTGGTGCGCGCCTCCGAAGCACGCGTGGATGGTGAAGTGTCCCTGCGACAGGCCGCGGAACCGGCGCACGAGCGCGCGCGCTCCTGTTGCGGGCAAACGGACGTTGCAAAGAACAGCTTCATTTCGTTATTAAACACTAAGAATGTGATACTTTCAGTGTCAGAAAACACTCACGTATATCCCACAGGTGCACGCCCTGGTTGGCCACATTGAGCAGCAGCAGAGTGTCGGCGGCGTTCAGCGTCATGGCCATCACCGCGTGCTCCTCCTGGACGAGGTTGCGGTCGGCCAGGTCGGCGAAGTCGTAGAGGCGCACGCGGTGGTGCGTGTCGGCGGCCAGCACGCGCCCGTCGGCGCGGCACGCCAGCGCGTTGACGCGCACGCCGTCCCAGCTGTGCAGCAGCGCGCCGTCCAGCGCGCAGTGGTAGAACTGCCCGCGCGCGCCGCCGCACACGAACTTGTCGCCGCCGGCGTGCCACGACACCGCCGTCAGCGAGTCCTCCTGCGAGTGCGTCATCTTCAGGTGCAGCTGCTCCGTCTGCGGACACACTATGTTTCGTGACGCTCTTTTACCATAGGGGGCACCCAATCATTTCAAAACTATTTTAATTTCATTTTTTTTTATCAAAGAAACATACATATATTCTATGCTTCACAACATACAATTTTAAGTTTAAACATTTTTAAATTAAGCTTTCACAAAATCACGCTAACAATTTTTTTTTATTTTTTGAAAAAACAAGCAGCAGCGAGATGATCAAATATCACAGGCGACAATAGGCCACGCGTCTTAGACGTGTCCTGGTTTTTGTGCAATTTATGCTGGAAATCAGAGAAGGTCGCAGACGAGTGGCGAGGCGTTGTCATCGTGCCTTCTATAAAGGCAATGGTTGACAGATAGACTGCGCAAGTTATATATAGGCTATCAGTTTCTTTACCTTGAATAACAAAGTTTAAACTAAAATAATAGCGAGAAGAATGCAAGAGGTCCAAATGACTGTTGTACGAGATCCAAGGAGGCTTTAAACCTGGAAGAGGGTGTATGGATCAGATCTTTTCCCTCCGCATATTCACGGAAAGTCTTGGCCGTTAACCAAAAAGCTTTTTGTGTTTTCTTACACTCGACAAAGCTCTTTAAAAGATTTCTATTTCAGCTTCACACTGTTATTATTCACTTATGTATTTACAGTGATACTTTGTACCACTGCGCCACGACTGGCTTGACACAGGAATAAAACAAAGATGAATGCTGTGGAGATGCGATCTCTTCGTAGGATGCAAAGACAGCTCAGCTCATCGAGTCCGCAATGAAGAGATACACAGGAAAGCAGGTAGGTAAAGCATGAGGACTCTCCGGAGGGCATGTATGAAGAGGATGTAGACAGTAGACGAGGCGAAAGAGGTATGCAGAGCGTTACAAAAACATCATCAAACAAACATCATCATAGAATATAGACTATCTATATGTCTATTCATCCAGCTATAGCAACACATGATTGATGTTTTGGTTATCCATACATTTATTAGAAATCAATGTGTTGCGTTAGACTTCGCAAACTAATATCCAGCGGCTTTAAATTAGGCACACTGTACTGTTCTTAATAGAGATAACACAATATTAAATTAACATGTATAGATTATACACAAGTACCTCAATATTCCATATCCACAAGTCGGGGCAGTCCTCGGGACCGGCAGCTATGAGGTACCGGCCGTCGGGGCTCCAGGATAGGTACGACACTCCATAAGAGTGCCCTTCGAGGGATTTTCTGTAAAAATAAATTCGAGAATTCGGCTTAGTATAAAACTATACCATTAATTCAAAATGTCATCAATTTGTACCAAACTTCATAATTTTAGGTCCATGGGATGTACTTTATACCCTACCCCACGCGGCGAATTTGATACAAAAAACAGTAAAATCTATCTTTTGCAATTGCATGCATTGACTTGAAGCTTTATTTTTTTCTGTGCATCAAGGAACTATAAGAGATGAATATTTGATATTAATTTCTGCTTGATTTCTCAACGCGAACCTGAGATAAATGGTCTTGTCGGATGGACAGACGGACAACAAAGTGATACAGTATAGAACTCTACAAATGGGTCATTCAAAAAGGGAATCTCTCTTAGGAAGTACAAACCTTTAGAAAGTTATGTCATATTACTAAACCTAGTTTGAGTAACTGAAGAAAAGTAAAGTATATAAATTATAGCTATTATGTAAATATACACAAGAAATTTTACAAATTTATCAATATTATGTATTTAAAATAATAAAATTTATGATAATATAATATATACCTAAAGGAGAGTCTTTTAGCGACAGGATCGAAGTCCCATATCATGACAGTGTTGTCCTTAGAGCCGGAGGCCAGCTTGGAGCCGTCGGGCGACCACTTGCAGTACCATACTTCATCACAGTGCTCATTGAGAACCTGCGTACAAACATACATTAGTTTATATAGTAGCATTATTTATTTACTTCTTAATCCCCAACACAACACACAATGTCAATTATAAACGGAGGTGTGTAGGGAATGGACCGTTTTAGCACTAGATTCCCTCTGCGTGCCCCGCTACATATGAGATACTTGAAGAAGAAACAAAATTAAATTGAAGCTTTAATATACATGAAATAACCAACCTGCAAGGAGTGTATAGGGAACTGGTCCGCCGAACAGTGATGGTCGGCCAGCAGCGAGAAGGGTATGGGCTCGAGCTGCGCGGGCAGCGCGGGCAGCGCGGGCGCGGGCGCGGGCGGCGGCGGCAGGCGCGGCGCGGCGTGGAAGCGGCAGCGCGCCGTCTGCTGCGCGGCCGCCTGCGCCAGCAGCGCGCGCAGGCGGTCGGGCGCCATCATGAGCGCGGGCGGCAGCACCTGCTGCACGCGCGCCAGCACGCGCGCGCGCGCCGCCGCGCCGCCGGGCCAGGCCGCGCGCGCGCGCAGCTCGGCCGCGTCGGCGCACATCATGAGCGCGGACAGGCGGTGCACGCGCGGCGTGTCGTGCTGCAGCGGCGTCAGCTCGTTGCGCAGCACGTGCAGCGCGTCCAGCACGCGCCCGGCCTCTAGATGCTCTAGGTATTTTTGTTCTAGCACTACGAATTTCATCTCCTGTCAATACGGAAACTTGTATCATTGTAGTGAAAAACATCCTACCATATAAAGGAGAATTATCAAACTTTTTTAACATAATCTGTTTGACAATTTTCTTTGCTGTAGTAGCAAATAAATGTAATGTTAATGTTCTGTTGTAATGTTTCCTTTATAAATTATTTATATACATCAATGAGATTAATTGCATATTCACAAAGTCATAGACACAATATCTACCTATGAATACGGACTACTGTATAATGTTTAAAATATCGAATTTCTTAAAATAAATTAACCAAAATAAACGCGAATAATCCAACAATAATCAGCAATTTTTACAGCAATTTAACATGTATAAAAATCGCGAAAACCAAATTCTAATAAATAAAAACATAACAAAAAGCAGTTATCTCACAGATAAATGATGCGGATCAACGTGCGGCGAGTCGCGCAGGAGGTCGTGCAGCGCGCGCAGGTCGTGGTCCGCCTTCACCCAGTCACCGGCCAGCACGTGCTGCCGGAACGTCGCGGCCGCGGGGTGCTCCAGGTGAAGGCCGGACTCCTCCATCAGAAGGGCCGCGCTACGCCTAGAAATCAACATGTATATATATATATATATATATATATATATATAGGGGAGAGGGGGGTAGCTTAGATCAGAGGCATCTTTGAAAATATGTGTTAACAAAACAATTTTAAATAGAAATTTTGGTACATTTTTTTGGGTAGTGGCAGCACTAACCTGCACACGTGTCACTTGTCACCGCTGATATTTGAGGGCCAGCCGTTGAGTGACGAGCAGTGTTTGATTGTATGCAATTTTAAATAAGCACGTAAGGATCGCAGGTATCCAATTCAAGGTTCAATATGGTTTTATTTTTCCTCTTTTAATTAGAATGTTTCATATATCATACAATAAACTAGAGATTAATACAATTTTTAAACTTTTACTTGAAAAAAATACGTTGGTTACTTTTCAAATACCACTGAGGCAGCTTTGAACAAAATGAAAGGGGGCAGTTTTGAATATTATTATATATATAAAAAAAAATACCGCGAAGGATAAACAAAACTATACTGAACTTTTCTTTACAAGAAAGTGACTCAATAATGCATTTGTAATAAGAAGAGGAAGTGACAATTTATTGTGAAGAAAATGAAGATACTGATACCTGTATGTATGAAGAGTACGAAATGAAATTAGACAACAACGTAATAAATATTGAAGACTTCGTTTTAGCGAATGTTTCATCTGTGAATAGTAAAAGGTCATTGTTATTTGTAGGAAAACTTGTAGAAAAAGATAGTCACGGTTTAACTGTTATTTTTCTGAAACGGAATGGTAGCTTGTACAATTTTTTTCTTTCCTGAGAAAGAGAACAAGTTCTACGTTAGTTTTTCAAAAGTCTTACGTAGACTACCTCCCCCAATTTCTGTTACTGGTACGTCACGTATTACATCCATGTTTTCCTTTAAATTTAATTTTTCTTAGTTCAAATTAGGGTCATTAGGTGTTTATTAAAAACATATTTTGTTTTATTTTCATAATGTAAGGTATTCTATGATTGATCCCATAATGTTAATTACTTTTACGAAGCAAAAGTTACTTTTTTGTTGGTTTATTTTTTAAAATTTATTAATATGTTTTTTAACACTAGTACAATCGTAATATTAAACTAGGTTTATTTATATTTTTTAAGTTTTAACATGGTACTGATATTTGATCTCCATCGTTTCTAATGTTAAGTCTATTAATAAAATTACTTAAAAGTTTTATAGCCTTTTAATTTCATAGAATTTAATGATAATTAATAACTGCCCCATATATGTTCAAAGCTACCCCGTAAACCCCGGGCAGTTTTGAACATTTGACTACTGCTACTAAAATTGTTATTGCACCTTTAACTTATACCCCCCCCTGCTGTCAAGCAGTACAGTCGTTCTTTGTTCGATCCGCTTTTAAAAATTAAATTTCGTAGTTTAAAGTGACTAAAATCAAGTGAAATAGTTATTTAAACTATATTTATAGCAATTTACGTAATTGCAATTTATATTTTAAAAAGAAGTAGTTGATTAAGTGTTTAAAATCTGTGCTAAAGTTTTCTAGTGCAAGAAGTCGACGGGCAAATACCCGCATAGTTTATTTATAAAATGAACAGTCGATAGAAAACAACTGCCATAGAACATAACTACCATATTCACACTAAATCCCAGCTGCTTCGATAGCTCAGTGTGCAGAGTTCCAGATTTAAGTGTGATCAGAGTTCAAGACCAAGCACGAAATAAATTTTTTATTTTTTAACAAACATTGTTATAAGTTTATTTATAATGTCAAGCACGTGTAACGTTTGTAAACTGAATGTACTAGTTACGCAAAAAAGAATAAATTGTGCAAAGTGTCAAACCAAATACCACTTTGAATGTGTTGTTCCACCGGGGACTAAATCTCCTATCATACGAGGACAGTGGCTTTGCGCGGCCTGTAAGAACAAGTCTCCATCTACTTTAGTGGAAAGTGGAATTGCAATTGCTCGCAAAACTACCGAAGAGACAGTCGCCTCTGATGTTAATTGGCTATCGGCAATTAGAAACGAGGTGCAAAAAGTTATTACTCAAACTGTAAGTACAGAATTGATAAAAATTCGGGAAGAATTGGGTGGATTGCAAGACATACAATCATCCATTGAGTATTTGTCCAGTATTTTCGACACTGTGAAACAGGAGTTGGAAGAAGCAAAAAAAGAAATTTTATTATTGAAGAAGGATAATTGTGAATTAAGAGACATAGTAAATAATCACGCAAATACAATAAGTGTAATTGATAGGGAGGCTAGAGCGAGTAATATTGAAGTGCATTGCGTACCTGAACACAAAGGGGAAAACTTACTTAAGACGGTGGAACAAATTGGAAGGGTTATAAGTACTCCTATCACTGAGGGAAGTGTTGTTAAATGTACCCGGGTAGCTAAATTAAATAAGGCATCCTTACGTCCTAGATCGGTTGTGGTTAAATTTAGTTCATCGTTACTAAGAGATACATTTTTGGCAGGAGTAATTAATTTTAACAAGGCTAATAAAGACGATAAGTTAAATACAGCGCATCTTGGTTTATCTGGAGAAAAGAAACCAGTTTTTATTACAGAGCACTTATCGTCTACAGCTAAGGATATCTACGCTGCAGCTCGTATTTTTGCCAAAGAAAAAAATTATCGTTTTGTTTGGTCGCGTAACGGCAATATATTTTTACGAAAATCAATATCAAGTGACAAATTATTAGTGAAATCTAAGGAACACTTACTTACTTTAGCATAAAGACTGTTTCAAGCTTTACTTCTTAATTGTATTAATTTTTATATTATTAGAGTACTAGAGTACAAAAAATTTTAATGAGCTATCACTTAAATATATTTTATCAAAATGTTAGAGGAATGAGAACAAAAACAAATGAAATATATCTTTCTGTTCTTAATTCTAATTATGACATAATAATTTTTACAGAAACTTGGCTTAATTGTGGTATATTGAACAATGAGTTAATAGATGATAGATATTATGTATTTCGTAGAGACCGTGAATGTAGTCAATCCAGTAAATTGGATGGAGGAGGAGTTTTAATAGCGGTGTTAAAAAAGTTTAAATGTTATAGAATCAGCTCGTGGGAAACCAACTGTGAGGATATCTGGGTCAATGTAATTTTAAATTCAAAATCTTTTTATCTATGTGCTGTATATATTCCCTCTCCACTTAATATTTCCACTCTTGAACAATTTACTCAGAATGTTGAACAAATAATAGTTAACGAACGATCACACACTGTTATTGTTGGCGATTTTAATATATCGTCATTGAAATGGAGTTCTGGTGACCACACTTGTAAATTAAGTTCATGCAGTAGCAGTAAGGCATTGTCTATCATCAGTGACTTTATGGCATTAACGAATTTGTCTCAATTTAACTGCGTCAATAATGTTTATGGTAGAGTATTAGATCTTGTTTTTGGTACAATCAATAACATTAAGGTGAAAAAAAGTAATTTCTCGGCATGCCCTGTGGATAATTTTCATCCACCTTTAGATATCGACCTTAGAACAGACTACGATGATTCATTGTTAACTACAAATACTATAATAAAGCACGATTTCAGGAATGCGGACTATGGATCTATAAACAAATTTCTTCGAGATATAGATTGGGAATCTTTATTTAGTAATTGTGACAATGTAAATGAAATGACTGACATCTTTTACATACAATTACGAAATATAATAGATAAATGCATTAAAAAAAAAGTATTTAAACAAAATTCATCTTATCCAGCGTGGTATTCTAAAAATTTAAAAAGACGGCTTGCGGAGAAAAATAAATATAGAATACTGTTTAAAAAATATCATAATCCGTTGGACGAAATTGAATTCAAATTATTGAGAGAGAGGTGTGAAATTCTCATTAACATAGAATATAAAAATTACATTACTAACGTTGAAAATAATATTATAATTAATCCAAAATTCTTCTATTCATATATTAAAAAGATGCGCTCTAATAAATGTAACTTTCCTGCTTTAATGACTCTGAACGGCGTTTCGTCAACTAATGGATCTGATATTTGTAATCAATTTGCAACGCACTTCTCAAGTGTATATATTTCTCAAAATTTAACAACACTTCAGCCATATAAAGCGACTTTGTTAAATTGCACTTCAGAGTTGTCAAACATAAAAATCCAAGAGAAGGATATTATTGATAAATTAAAATGTATTGATACAAATAAGGGTGCTGGACCGGACAATATACCTCCCTTTTTCGTTAAACAATGTGCTGTCCATCTAGCTAAGCCTCTATTCTTATTATTTAATAAATCTTTGTGTGTAGGTGAATTCCCGTGTTCATGGAAAGTAGCAAAAGTTGTCCCTATTTTTAAGGCTGGTGATAGAAAAGATATTTCAAATTATAGGCCAATCTCCATATTGTCAGTTTTTTCAAAAATATTCGAGTCATTAATTTGTCCAGTGCTCACGTGGCACATGAAATCAGCAATTATTGATAATCAACACGGTTTTATCACAAAACGATCCACTCTGTCAAACATGGCATTAGTTGTTGACGATTTAGCTATGGCGTTGGATAATTCTGAACAGATAGATTGCATTTATACAGACTTGGCCAAAGCATTCGACGTCGTCGATCATAATATTTTATTAAATAAACTTCGTATATATGGTATTAATGGCAATCTGATTAACTGGCTTAAGACTTACTTGATGAACCGTAAAATGAATGTAGTCGTAGGAGGATATCTGTCGCAAACGTTTACTGCGACCTCGGGTGTCCCCCAAGGTTCCATTCTTGGCCCCACGTTGTTTGGGTTTTTTATAAACGACATACATGAGTGTTTTAAGCATTGTAGATTTCAATTATACGCTGACGATCTTAAAATATACAAGAAAATTAATAGCATTGACGACTCGTTTAAATTACAGCAAGATTTGGATAGACTTTCATTGTGGTGTGATTATAACAACTTAAAAATGAATCACCTCAAATGTTACATTATAACATTTAGCCGTAAAGTTAAAAATATTAACTTCAACTACTCTATTAATGGAAATATTTTAGGAAGAGTTAACCAAATTAGCGATCTCGGGATTATATTGGATAATAAGTTAAGTTTTTTACCACATTTGGACGACATAATTAAAAAAGCACTCAAACTGCTAGGTTTCATTTTGCGAGCTTGTAAGGAATTTAAAAGATCCATTACTAAAATAACGTTATTTAACTCTATAATACGTAGTAAGCTTGAATATTGTTGTATTGCATGGAATCCTCATTATAAGTCACATGAAAACAGATTAGAAAGAGTACAGAAGAGATTTTTACGTCAATTGGCTTACAAAGATAACCTGCTGAAACGAACTAAAAGCTATTCCGATCACTTAAGATTTTATAATGTCGTCTCTTTATCTAATCGTAGAGATTTACTTGATCTTTGCTTCTTACATAAAATTATAAATGGGGGTATCGATAGTCCAAGTTTGTTAAATAGAATAGGTTTAGCAGTACCAAGGCACAATTCTAGAAGCCATAATAAAAATAAGCACACATTTAAAGAGCGTTTTTCTAAAAGTAACTTAGGCAAAGCAGCTCCATTAAATAGAATAGTAATATTGTATAATAGTATATTTAAAAAAGCAGGCTTAGATATATTTCAACAATCCATATCCACTTTTAAATTGCAATCAAAAAAATATTGCCTAAATTGTCTTCCTCTTAAATAATTGTTGATAAATGAGAAATTATTGTTTATTTTTTTGTAACTATTTTTTTTTTTTAATGGTTAAAATTGTTACAAACTTTTTGTTTTTTGTTTCTTTTATTGTATAAGTTTTTTTTTTTTTTTGGGTGTTTAACTTCAAAGAATGATTTGTATTGTTTGTTCTCTATTTTTAAATTAATTTATGCATGTCAAGTTAGCCTATAAGTGCGGTATACAATTTATGTTATAGTCCTTTAAGATTGTTTTGTTTTTAGCATAAGAATTATTACTGTATACAACGTTGGCTTCCTATTAAATAAAATAAAAAATAAAAATATTCTTCTACGTATGATGCTATGATTTGATTTTTTTTATGATGACAAAGCTTGAAAATCGTTCGAATCTGCCCCCTTCTCCCCTATATATAATCTCTAATGATGGATATATATATATATATATATATATATATATATATATATATATATATGTGTATATATATATATATACATACATACATATATATACACCCCATCATTATATAATAAGCATCAGAAATCCCTACTGAAGAAGAGGGGCCTTACTACTTTGACGGCAGAGGGTGCGCAGTTATTGTTACTTCGGAGCGATATGTGGAATTTTGTGATTGAGGAATTTTTCACACCAGAGTTGCAAAAAAAAACTTTAATGCCCGAACGTGGTTTCAACAGGGTGGAGCAACTTCCCAAACTTCTAACACTGTCACGCCTCCATCCATCTACTTTTCCCAAGCTAAGTGATCTCTCAGAGACATTTCCTGGCCACCGCGTAGTCTAGATCTGACTCTGATGAATTTCTTTTTGTGGGGCTACTAAGGTGTGCTAAAGTAAGCGACACTAACCCGCCCTAAAATTAAATATCCGTAGAGAAATAGCAAGGATGTCAGAAGTAAAGCGCCGCGCAGTCATTTAAGATGATTTAAGACGTCGCGTCGCTTGCAAGAGTGAGTTGAATAAGTTTGTAATACATTTTACCTGTAATATAGAAATAAAAATTCATTTTTCAAATTTAACCTTGCAATTTCTTACTTTTTGCCGATTTTCATAACTGAGATCCACGAGAAATACTCTATAAGGTTTTCATTACGCGGCGAACCGCATACAAAATGAGGTAAAGACGATGCAAAAAATACTCGCATTTTTTGATGGTGTTAATTTAGAAGCTAGATTTCTCTGTGTTCCCTTAGAGCACAGAAACGTCAAGTAGACTAGTATATTTAATATTAATTTCAGCATGATACCTTCTCGCTATCTCGAGATAAATTATCTTGACAGACGGACAGCAAAGTACCCTTCTTTTGAGGTACGTAACCCTAAAACACGCAATACCAACTGTTTATTCCACCGTCAACGTCTACTTCTACTAAAGCAAATATTTACTGTACACTTTAGGTTTGTTTATCCTCATTGTATCCTTACAAGTGCTTGCACGTGAATTGTAATTATATATTTTACATTCAAACATTACAACCATATTTTAATTCGTTTTAATTGACTCAATAAATAAGACAAAAAGAAAAATCGATGCCTCTGGAATTCAACGCCGCGCTTTGTGTCGACACCAGAACGAAGGAAATGAAATTATTAAATAATTTATTTCGTCGACTGGAAATAAAATATTTCACTCAATGCGCAAGCGGGTGCTAGTATTAAATAAATAATACAATTTTAAATCGCCTTTGAAAAGGAAACTAATCTACCTCAAATCAACATTAGACGATTTTGATCCGTTCTTAGAAAAATTGTATTTTTATATTTTATTTTATTGTAAAATAATCCAGAAATCAATAAAATGCCAACATTAAAAGAATATGTAAGTTTTGTCCGAAAAAAATGGTTTTCACGCATAGGCGAGATATCTATAGATAGAAACATACCGATATATTTAATTATTATTTTTAAATTAGATGATATCTTATCAAAAATTAAAAAAGGAAGAATGTTTTCAAGTGCAGTTTATATGTATAGAGTTATTTATCTATATATACAAATATGTACAGACAGATGGTATTTTCACTCCTATGAACTTAAAAACATAAAATAAAAATTGTTAAATTGTATTTCTTTCTCAGCCTATCGCCGTCCACTGCTGAACGTAGGCCTCTCTCATCGAGTGTCAACTATCCCGTCTTGCATCTCTTATCGCATCCGTCCGAGCCAGCCACATTAAACAAGATGGAAGGTGGCTGGAATCTTCTGTCCATCATTCTGCAGGGCGTCCTACAAACCTTTTATTTGTTTATTATCTGTTAATTTTTTATTTGCTGAAGCTATTTTTATATTATTGTCAGTACCTATTCACATGTGTTTGTAAGTTCAGTTTTATAGTATATCATATATTCTATCAATAATTATGTTAACTTCTCAGCCAAAATGTATGTATATAGAGAAACACGCAGTGATACTGTTCTCTAATTTTTTTATTAGTAGACTTAAGAAAGGATCAATTTGACATGTATACGGTATGTGTTGATCATTTACGCTTCAAATTTCCAAACGTATAAGAAAAATTCTTAAGTACCTATTGGTCCGTGAGGCAGACAGGTTTTCCTGACCAATTTGCTCACAAGCGATAACTCGTGAAATACTTTAGAGAATTGTGTTAGAAGGCATCGTCATAGAGACATCAGCTGTCGCTAAAAAGGTGTCAGATGATAGTTTACATATTATTTTAAATTAATAAAAACGTCACCTGGTTGTATGTTGATGGAAAACACGTCAGGTGACGTATTATATGAACTGTCAGCGCTTCTTTTACTGCATCTTGAAAGCTCAAGCATCAAGCTGACGATCGTTCCACCAACATAGAGCGAGCTGACGTTTTTATAAGTTTAAAATAGCCTGTAAACTATCATCCGACACATTTTGAAGTGAGAAGAAATCATAGAATATTTTTTTTGCATGTTCGTGTGATTAGCTGAATATACGTCAGCCAAGGTACAGCGAGCTACGTTTTTTACCTTCAAATAATGCATGAACTACATTTTCAGTCCGGAGGAATGACTGAAAATATACATATTATTATGTGATTGAGAGCCCTATTGTAATATAGATACTTAAACACAGCATAATTTGAAGAACTTTTGTGAAGAAATCAAAGAAATATCCACATTATTTTAGCTATTTTTGTAAAACATTTTAGTTTAGGAAAAGTCTGTAAAATATACGTAATACAGGTGTATAAAACGAGCAGGGGCGCGAACTTCGGGTCGCCCGCAGGAGCAATAACCGACGCAAGACGCAGACGTGCGTTGCACCGATTGTTGACACATCCCAAGACGGCCCAACGACTTATAGGATATTTTTGTTACTCTGTCGTCGCAACTTCATGAATATGCTACGATTTATTAGGATCGTTGACAGGGAACATTTTAAATAGCGTAGATATACGCCACTATGCTGCAGCGAGGCAGCAGCTGACTGTACACATGATAATTATAAATAGCAAAAACCAACACCTCACAGCTTCACGCAGCTTCACGCCGTGTCCCGCACACGGCAGGGTAGGGAGAGGGAACCTGGTGTTAAGGCACTCCGTTGCCCACTTTCTGCCGAATTCTGGAGGCATTGCGTGTTGAGTGGCAGAAACTAACGCCGCACTTAGCCTCGACACAAGAGCGAAGAAATGGAAATTAAAAATTTATGTAAATATTTTATCTCCTCGAGTGGGGATCGAACCCACAACCAGTCGGTTTTACAATCACACTTCGAGCCTGCTGCGCCACGACTGGCATGGATTGGCATCAATTGTATAATATTTAGAATTCCCAGAAACTACTGGTTCAAATTAAAGTTATTTCTGTTAGATAATCTGCATATTGAAAAAACTTATTGGTGATTTATTTGTAAAGTTGACAATACAAAAAAAATCTATGAGTTTCGTTTTAACCATCATGTTAAGTCAGATGTTGTCTCATCACATCACAGTGGTGTAAATTAGAATAGTGTATAAATTATTTATATACAAAATAAATGCTTTTGTACATTTCTCTTATAATGCACCCATTCATATCTATTATTATTTATCTAGAACACTGTTCTATAAACTGTGTAAAGAAATGCAGTGTACAATGAGCATAAGATAAGAACAAAATGTCTTCAAGTAAAAGTTATGAATATGAAATGGTTCTGGTTTTTAATTTTAAAAGTATGATTTAGTATAATTGTCAATTTACAAAAAAATAAGATACCACTTCCCTGACACTGCAATATTGTCTATTGCAGTGTCAGGATTGATTGTATAAAGCACTGGTGCCCAATCAGTGGTCCACAGAAGTAAATGGTTAAATATGGTCCGCGAACAATTTTAATTTTATGACTGGAGATAGTGAGGGTAAGTTTCTGTTTAATTATCACAGTTAATTTTTATTATACCTATGTGCATAGTCATCCCTGCTACCAAGAATGATTTAAAAGTGGTCCTCGATCAAGAAAAGATTGGAAACCGTTGGTATAAAGCAATGAGAATATATAGACATTCAAAATTATTTTAATCAGTAATAAAAAAAACTTTTCAAAAATGTAAATACTACAACATTTTAAAAAGCAAAAAACACTTAATCTATTTATTTAAAACCCAATGTGGTGCAGTAGGTAGGGCCTGACTGTAAATGTGATAGCACTGAATTTGATCCTCACTTGGATCCTCATTTCCAGCACTAACATGACCACATGCAATGTTTTAAAATCTAGTGGAAAATAGATAATGGAGTGAATGAATACACTACATTCACATGGTCTCCCCAGCTCTGTAGAATATATACCAAGCAAAGAAAATAAAATATGAAATAAAAAATATTTTTGAGCAACACAACTTTATAAAATTATTTAAATAGCAACAGCTTCAAAGTTTCCTTTTTTTATAGCATATCACTTAAAAATTGGCTGTTTAGTTAATTTCCAAAGCCATACTTAATCTTTATCTACCTCATGTTACATGATTCCGTCAGGCAATTGACTGCTTTATATACATATCTATACTATATATATAATCTTAGTTCATTATTTCAATCTGAATTAATGGTGACTTAACATCTTTAAAGTACCATTTAATTTATAAAAAGCTTTTCTGAAGATTCTTATGTGGCTGAACACACACACACACACACACTCTGTACAGTAAATTATATTTGTTATCTGTTTAAGAAATAAATATTACAATTGAAAAATAAATGTTCATAATTATTTTTTTGTTGAATCTCATACCACACAAGAGACAAAGAAACTATAAAAAAATACAGTTACATGTTGATTACTTCACACAATATTATGTTGTGTCATCATCAATAAACCATTATATTTTTATCTTCATTTGTTAATCATTGAGAATAATTATATTGTTAATTATTATAGATACAACATAAACAAATAAAACATACTAAGCATACCATCAACCAACATAAATGTTTTTTTAATACTAATTCATTGTAATGTATCCATGTCTAAGTATGAGAATTATACAGCATAAATATAAGCGAAACCAATTTAATTATATGATACTGTACAAAAATACAGCTACTATTTATAAACAATAGATTTTACAAGCATATGTAAACAAACAAAGGATTATGAAGAAATGTGTACTCACTCGAGTCCAATGGAGAGCAGATGCTGCCCGATGAGTCGGACTATCTCCTGGTCGGTCTGCCCCATGCGGAGGCCGGGGGCCAAGTCACCGTTGCGGGCGTCACCGTTGAGGTGCGCCCCGTTGGCCGGCGGCTGGTGCATGGTCGGCTCCGGCGACAGCCTGCGCGTCCGCTTGCGCGGCGGCCGTTGGCCCTCGTCCCCCGAGTCACTGGAGGCCAGGCTGGCCCGCTGCGCTGCCCCCGTCACCAGCCCCGCCGCATCGGCCGAGTCGCGGCGTGACGTCACGCCCGCCGCCGCCCGCGCTCAATGAACCATCGAACCTTTGTTCGTCGCTTAACGTTTCGTGTTTGTTCCCAAACAACCCCGTCTCTGACTTTTATTTATATACGGTTTATATAAAGACACTTTTGTTAGAGAATGTGCCGAGAGCGCGAGGAGTTATTGTTGGCGTCCGCAGCGTACACAAAAATCAGCTGAAAATGATACGACAGCTGTCTATGTCGCTGTCCGCTGTGTTAACATCGCCCTTCTTCCCGTTTCGAGTGACGTTCGAGTGTCGTGTATAATGGTATATATAAATATATTATAAACTACTTGTTCCTCGCGCTACCAAAATCGAGTGAAATCGTGTGCAACAGTACAATATAAATGACCTCAAAATCTAAATATCAATGTCAGTCTTAACAAAATGGCACTCTGTGAAATTAATATGTTAAACTTCTTACACTTTATTGCAATCAAAATAAAAAACATATGAATAATTTATCCCTCTGATAAAAGTTAATGAATAACAAGTATCAAATTGAAACACATACTTTGTCTATCACTATTTTTTTTTGCATTCTAATAAATTTCTATATCTATATATAAGAGTAAGTTTAAAAATATAGAAATAAATAAATTTTAATAATTTATAGGAATAAATATTATTAATAATGAATAAAATAAATAATGTACCTCACGTTCTATTTTAAGAATTACATACAGTATCAATAAAGTAAAAATATTGAGATCAAACCAATTCAAATGATATGTAGTCTGTGACACCAGGAGCATTTATAAAGACATCATTTAGTACAATACTGTATAATTTTTAAAAAAGATTTTTATTTTAAATAAAAAGCAAAAATATGAAAATAAACAAAAATGTTATGCGCTTTATTTTTCATCGATATAAACAATGTTTCTAGTGTAAGACTCCACGTACAACTTTTGTAGGTTTATATTGATATATAGAAATTAAAATGAGAGACTACTTCATGAACGTCAGTAATAAAGTCAAAAATAGTAAATAGTGTTATGGTGACAATATAGCAACTATAGAACTTAGAAATTGATTCAAGTACAGGGCTTATTTTTTATTGATTTCATGGAGCAATGGAAAAATGTATATTAAAAATTATATTAACCATAAACCTATTTACATTACCAACAAATTTACAACTTCTTATAAACGTTAAGAATCAGGTAAGAAAATATTTATGTTGTGATATGTTTACTAAAAGAGATTACTGCCACTTATATATTTTTTATATTTATTAAGGGTGGCGATGTTATGCAAGAGAATATTATTGCTAATGTGTCTGAAGACACGGTGACCCTTGAATTCTTACGATTGGACGGCGTTTACGTGTCACAATTAGTCGATTTCACTAATGTAAGTGTACTTCCTAATTATTTATCTCAGCTGTATTTCAATAAACATTTTAACATAGACTTTTGTATAGAAAGTAATAAAATATGACAATAAAAAAATATTTATATTATCTTATGTTATACTATGTTAAATTATTTCATTATATATTAAATTAATTAATAAAAAATACAGGAAGTAGAAGCAATGAAAATTGTGATACCTGGAGAAGAAGAGCTAGGTCAGACTGGCCATCAGATACTTTGTTTTTTGACTCATGCAGCTCAAGCTGACTTTATAGCCCCTGATGCTATGGCCAAACTTAGACAGGTATGTTGTGGTCAAAAAATAAAAGTAGAAAAAGAAGCACTAATTTTATAATTTTAAGTATGCTCATATAAAAAAAGAAGATATTTTTATCTTCATCTTCACATTCAGCAACATTAGACAAATAATTTCTATTGTCAAGACCCTTTGTTCATTCACTTTCCAATTAAGACATTGCATGTTGAGTGGTAACACTGGATGTTGTACTTTGTTGTAGCAAACTAAGCCACTGAACATTATTTATTTCTCTGACAAGAAAGTGAGCCAACTATGAGACATTGTCCAATGGCCCATTGTGATCACCTCATTCATTTTTACACTACTAAATTTTCTCTAGAAAAACCCTGGTACAGTAAGAGTAGCTGAAGAAGATAAAGGTTGGCGTCAGACCACTGCAACAGCATGGGCAGGCCGCGCTCTACGTTTATTATCACCGGCAGCAGCACGGCATTGTGCACCAGCACATGATAAAGTATATTTGAGATCTGCTGACTTAACCAGATGGGCACCAAGGCCAGGTATGTCTTATAAAATTTTGTATTTAGATTTTTAATCCGGAATACTCTGGTGCCCACCCTAGAAACAAAATACCCTTCAAAAAATAAAAAAAACTACATTTTCACCTACATATTTATTTAAAGCTACAGTTCGGGCTTCCACAAGTGTTAAAATAAAACTTATAGGCTGTTGTGACAGTGGGACAGATGTATGGTTGTAGAATTCATCATCTTGATTATATTTAAATGATTTTCATTTCCCTTCCATTAACCACTCCCATGCAATGTTTTCAAAATTGGATAGAAAGTAGAAAATGGTAGTGACTCTAATTTTTATTTCAATATTATAATTTTTCCTCCAGTGAAATCTTGCTGTTATCAGAAAATGTTTGTTTATTAATTGATAATTATAAATCTGTACAAATTTTTATATAAAATATTTCATTAAAGGTGTAGAACAATCATCCTATGCATCAGAAGTGACTCCTTTTCCGGCACATGCTCTGTCTTCAGACAACGCTGATGGCAAGCCAGTTGTGAATGTATGCATGGGAGAAACTGACCCTACTAAAGAATGTATATGTCACTTAGAAGTGAGTTAATTTTTAAATAATGTATGAAATTTTTGGTAAAAAAATATTTAAAAATATTATTTTTTAATTTAAATTTACAAGAACTTAAATTTAACAAATAATTTTACATTTAAACAAAAATCAGTTCTGCCTTAATCTTTGACCCCTAAGCCCAGAGTTCTTAACTTCATGGGGGCTAAAAATACCATTGAACAACTATAATTTTATTTGTTCATTTAAGTTATAAACAATTCATTCTTTCATTCAACCATTGCCTTTACAGTCAAATGCTGTGTGCCATATTGCCATGAGATCAAAAATAAACATTTTAATTTCAGGTATGTGTCAACTGGTATCCCTGCGGCTTAAAATATTGTAAAGGAAAACCTCAAGGAGGTCTTAGTTACAGGTGTGGCATTAAGACGTGCCATCGCTGCTATCGCTACCACTTCTATGTCCGAAGACGAGACACTTGTCTTTACATGTGACCCCACGCTCGGCCCCCGGGCTCACTTCTGTGCCAAACTGTGCATCTAGTCGCTTTAATATTACCTTTCTTAAAATTTTATAAAACTTTACATAATGACAATAATTATTACCTATATTTGTAAATATTTTATGTATTTCAAATAAGAATAAACGATGTTGATTTGCATTTATTTTATTTACTACAATAATAAATATAATGTATTCTAATTTAGGAACTAATGGCATCCAGGAAAGGGCTCGTGTCGATTTTTTCGAAGGACAAATTGTATTTTTCTTTCCATGTCTTCATTGTAAATAGCTTTACATTTTTCGTGATTTACCCGACGCCTGGTCTGTAAAGGAAAGTCTATTATGAAGATAATAAAAAAAACCTTAGTTATATGCTGTTTTTTAACAAGTGATTGGCTCGTGGATATTATAATTTTTACTTGGAAAGGTTTTTCATAATATCTGGTCAATCGGTACTGCTCCAAGATGCCCTCTTTGCCAAGAATTCTGTTAATTATTCTACAAGCACTGTCTATGTCGTTATTTTTTACAAACACCGTACGTGCTATGAACGTAGGATGCCTATTCGCCAATAATTTGAGTGTTAAAAACATTTTTTTGTTGAATAGTAACAAACACTTTCGTAGGTTATGTAAGGAAGTGCAAGTGACATTTAATAAATGACAGTTGACAATTTGACATTTGTGGTTGCGTTCAACTCCAAATAAACACATCTTTTAAATATTAATATTACAGTAAACTGTTCTATTAGCGACCCGCTCGCGGATTGTAGGTATATTTACTAAGTTGTTGGTTTACGAGACGTTCAAGAACTCAAGGATTGTCATAATCATCTTACGACTAATACAGACAGAGCCAACGGCATCAGAATCTATCGCCAATATATTCTCTTTAACATCACTTTCAGTAAATTGAGCGAAATTAAAATGGGGTTTGTAAGGATGAGTAAAGCACGAATTTGAGACCTAAGTTTTGAGGTTACATCAATAATAACAGAAGGAGAGAAATGAGTGTTAATTTTGTTTAAACCTACATTGCAAGGATGAGTTTGCTTTCCCAACCCCAAGTGAGTTAAGAAATTTAAAGACTTTTTCTGGGTTGTCTTGTTTTTCTTCAACAACTGAGTTATGGATATGGCGTCGTTGTTTATCCCTACACACTCTATTACACCGATTCCGAGCTTTAATATATTTGCCTCGATTATTTTCACAGCCGTTGTTTTTATATTTAGATTTTGCATTGTTTTTCGCGCACTGGTCTAACACGACTTGACAGATAATTGATAGTCTATTGTACGTTCTGAGTTGTTTTAGTTTCTTTAAGCCCCGTCTATGAAAGAGCAAATATTTCATGCAGGATCTCAAAAGACAGTGCACACCGAGAAGGACGTTTGTGTGTGCGAACGTCAACTCAATGAAAAGGTGTTCAGGACTGGCAGAATTCTATATTGTGCTGGGAATAATCAAGCTTACTAAAAACTATGTGAGCACGAAGACAAACAGTCATTCCACCACCATTCCGGCTACTCCGAAGACTTGAAACACGACTCGGAGACGAATATGGCGTTGGGCGTTAATATTATCAAAAAAGGCAGAAGATCGGGATAATGAGCTGGAATATGGTAAGCATTTTTGTGAACCTTTGCAATTTTTCGGGAAAGGAGAGAGGTGATTTAGTAAATGCACACTAAAATATGAGTATTTATCAAAATAAACCAGTAAATGTAATATAAATAAGTAATAAAAAATAAATGTACATAAAAAATATGCTATTATACTTATAACAAAAATACAAATAAATAAATAAAAATTTATAAAAGTACGATATTAAAACTTACTAAATTTGAAAATAATGTTGCTAAAGATGTTGCGTGGTTCAAATTAAATATGTATAAGTAAATATTTGATTAGGTTTTTAATTGAAAAATTACAAAACAACATTAATCTCAAGAGATGTGGAATATTGCTTGTTTACCCTGAGTGCTTGACTCGATCCCAGAGTTAGAAAACTTTCGAAATCAATCTGACCACAGTTTAGACCAATATCTGTGCATATATCAAGTTTATATAGACTTGCTAAGCTTTCATTATACCTTCCAAATGACTAATAAAATGATACCTACCTGTTAAAATTAAACTCTTCGAAATAAGTGTTCCTCCACCAACGAAATTTAAAGTTCCATTTCGTCGTTCATAAAGACATTTGACATGACAGCTAGTACGGTATTTATTATTTATATATGTATTTATATTTGTATTGTATTTATGTTTCCGTGTAAATTTCGTAAAATCTCGATATTTTTACCATCATACAAATTAAAAAGCTAAAGCTTTAACCAATACATTAAAGTAAGTCAGATTGTATAAAATAACTGTTGAGGACACTGCGCCTGATATTTGCGCGCGGCATTGGTCCGCGCGTCTTTAGAGCGGGGTGCGGGCGGAGGAGCAGGGACGGCCAGAACAACCGCGGCACTCGTCTTCACTTCCATTCCAACTACCATTCTAACTTCAAGTCCCACTTTAACGACCGTTAACTTACTATTGTCGGAGTACTTTGTTATGTGAAGTCATTATATAACTATACAGTCCATTCTTTTATTTAATCATCTTAGGATAGGCCATATTCCCTCCCAAGTAGGCATAGGACACTGCCTCCTACCATAACTGTTACAGCAATTAGCAAATATGTTGGACTAAATTCTGAACTAAGGGGACCTTTATTTTAACATTTTTTTCCTTTTATATCTACCAAGCACAGACAACGACCCGCTACTATTTTAAGTATAAATTACTTATAAGGCCAATTTCGTACCGTACTATAACTTTTTAAATTATCTTTTTCAGAATTGGGCTTGTGCGATCTGTAATGACATATGTATTTTTTTTAAATAATGACATATTCGATAAATTTAACAATTTTTGCAAAAGACATTGATTTCAAATAAATTTATTATTAAATGGCAATTTTATATAATTTTCTGTGCTAACATCAATTGTATGAAATATTATTTGTGAATATAATTTAATATAAAATGGCTAAAAGTGATGTGAAATCGTTTATGTCCGTATCTTCAAAAACGGAAGGCAGTACTACTGTGCTCTCTCGTTTGCGCTCTCGAAATGCTCCTCTTCAGGAGAGGTGTTCAATGAGTGAAATGGTAAAAATAAAAGAGGCCTTCCAAGCGGCCTACAGAAACAAACTGCTACCAACCGAATTTAGGAACGTATTGAGAACGTTGCTTAATGTAGAGTACGACGATGACGAATTCAATATATTGTTTATGAAGGTACTTGCTATGAATTTAAATTGTTTTAAAATAAATAACAAGTATACAAAAACCGTAATATAAAAACCATGTGTCTCTTACCTGTTCTGTTAGATTAGTGAAAAATTTCTAAACAAGGTATCTAACCTTCTCTAAATGAAAATTATGAATAGAAAAATTATAAATGCTTTTTTTGCTAAATAAATTTATTTGACTTATATAAAATAAAAGTAATTAATTTTATAGATAAACACATCTAGAACTGGTGAGATAGACTGGGATGAATTGGTATCACATTTAATACTGGGCTACTTCAGCAACGATCCTGACAACCAACGCGCCTCCCTACAACTACCCATCATGGGCTTACCCACTGTGATGAGGTCGCAGCATCGTCATCCGATCTCCAGGATATGCTTTTGTCCAGATGTTGATAAGGCTTGTTGAGTTATCTGTACATTATAATTATATTGTGTTGCTCAGTAACGCTTGGAGATATCGAATTAAATTCATACCAGACATTACGTCTACGGTTGTTTTCCTGAAAAATTGTATTTCTAAATTTACTTATAAACATATATCAACATTAATAGGGTATTTTTGGTTGACCTAGAATTATGACATTCGGCATTTCACAGCTCACAAACGTAAAAACGAATTAATTCCACTTTAGAACCGGTGCACGGACCCCATGCAGGGCAACTACATAGCGGCCAGTCGCGACGGGATGATCAGCTGGTGGTCGCTCGACATGACCATGTTGAGGAGTGCTTATTCAGTTAGCCGTTAGTTACTGTGTTTTATTGTTATACATGAAAAATTGGTTAATAATTATTTTAAAAAAAACTACCTAGTTTAGAAATGTTATTGCCTTACACCCCATTTAAGCACGTTTAAATACTTTTATTTTCCAGCTCACCTTAAAGTACGAACAACGTGGGTGACCGACGCGGTGTGCTTGCCGGACGTCAACATCATCGTCACCAGTTCCACTGAACGGGACCTCCGTTTTTACGACAGCACTGCGAAGACGTTCACACTCAAACTCATTATAACTAGCTGGGAGTATATGGTAATTGGTAACTAAACACCGTAAAAGTTTAAGAGTCCAGTTACTAATAGGTAGTGTTTGTATTTATAAACTCATTGAGGCTATCGTCGCGCAAAGGGGCAGGGCAAACTGTAAATACTACTACGGGTGCGGGTTTGATTCCCATACAGGTGAATTAATTATCATTTCCCTGCTCTTGCAAGCAAAGCACGCAAAAATCAAAGCACGGAGGTGTGTAGCTACTAAACATGCAACGTCTCGATTTTTCTCTATAGATAGGTTCTCCGCCCCCTGTTAAAAAAAAGAAGAAACATATATACATACATTTGATTGCGAGTCTTTAAAATTAGTAAAACATTATGGCCTTGTCTTTAAAGAACGAGATCGTGAATAAATGTTAGTAATTGTTTCACCTTTCCTGAACAGATATGCACAATGTACTACCACTTCTCGAAGGATATAAACGAGAAGTGCATTCTAATATGCGGCGACGTCGGCGGGAACCTTCGGATACTGCTGTTCTCGGCTATCAAACGCGGGCCCTTCCGCAACCAGCCCGGGTGTTCCTTGCAGCAATTGCGACATGTCGACTTGCAGAAACGAGTTAGCCTTTTTTGATTTCAACCTTTGACTCTGGCCAGGGAGAGCACAGACTCAAATTTATTCTTGGATTTAGAAGAGTTGATCAATAGCAGGGTATTCTTAAGTTTAGGGCGGCACTTTTTTGAGGTGGCAAAGGGTCTAGCTGGATAAGCACGAGAAAGCTGCACTGGTGTCAAATTATTATGTTTTACCATGATTGTATTGCTTTTTACCCGAAATAGTGACACACCAATGTTTTTGCCTCTACCTTTACATGAGGGTAAAAATGCTTAACGTTAAGGTTTACTCAGGTATCTTTTTAAGACATATTTATGAAATTTATGTTGAATGTGGCTATTCATAAAGTTATTATTATATTTCTGATATAGAATCAAATTGCATTTGTAGCGAATAAATTTAGGGCGCTTATTGTGTAATACCTATACAACTCTGTTTTGAGCCACAGGAGTTTTATTTCCGAAACCAGGTTCAGTCGAGTGGCCCACATGTGGATTTTGGGGGAATCAAACTCGATATTTTTTTGTGACTAACATCACGTGGGTCTTTTGCGTGGCAAAGCTCAGTTTGTTTTGCTTACTCCATTCCTGCACTCCAGCTAAGGTGGTTTCAGCGTAGATTTTTAACTCACTAGTTCTATGACTAGAGAGTGCCTTGGATCGGGCGGGGAGAGAAAGACAGTGTCTTGCCACTAGATTATCGCAATCCTGCTACAGTCCTGATACAGTTCGAGGCTAACAACGAGAACTGTGTCGGTCTATAGCCCCACCTGCTCCCCGAGCTGGCGCTGACGGAGCTGCGCGGCGCGCACGCGGCCGGGGTGCGCCAGGTGTCGTACTACGCGGCGCTGCACTGCGCGGTGTCGTGCGCCACCAGCGCCGACGCGCTGCTCATGACGGACCTCACGGGCTCCAAGACGCACAACGTGTTTAGGGTGGATAAGGTTCGATTATCGGTTTAGCCGATGGTTATGTTACTCTATATACCTATGTATATATCAAATTATCAGAACGAAATAACCTGACCGCCTTTTCTTTATTGTCTTCTTACCATCAATTTTAGGGTATCCAATGCTTCGCGTTTGACGAAGAAGCTCACGTCCTCGCGACGGGTGGTCCGGACTGCATCGTCCGTGTATGGAACCCTTTCGTCCCCAGCAAGGCGAGTGTTATCCTCCCGGGACATCACGCCGGGGTGGTGAAGCTGGTATTGCAGAATAACGGACAAACCGTGTACTCGCTGTCCCGAGATAGAGTGGTCAAAGTATGGGATATACAGGGGCAGACATGTGTTCAAGTTAGTTTGTTTTTAGTTCTAGTTCTTGCTGATTTTCTTATTTTTAACAGCACATAGCATCTTTAAATATAATGTGGTAATTTAATATTGTTGGCGTAATTAAAAACAACAAAAAAACGTAGCAAGATCTCTTCATATATTATTAAATGTGAAATGTATTATCGAATATTTTAAATACCAAATATAACCCATTGAATACAACTAATAGAATTATTTACACACACACCACAGTTGAGTGAGTTTGAATAGTACTTTATGTACAATTTTTTTTAGCTTCACGCTGTATCCCGCACACAGCAGAGTAGGCAGAGGGAACCTAGTGTTAAGACACCCCGTTTCCCACATTTCACATTGCATGTTGAGTGGCAGAACTCAACGCCACGCTTCACCTCGACACCAGAGTGAAGAAATGGAAATATAAATTTAAGTAAATATTTCATCTATTCAGTTCAATAATTTCAGACATATATCGACATTCCTCCACAAATAGGAGAACGTACTCCAATATCAGCCGTCTACAACCCCGCTACGAGGGAGCTCATCCTGGCCGCCATCAAGATCGCTATTATTGTGCTCGACGAGAAACTGAACCCGCAACATACGGATGGGTTTACGCACTCGCGAGCCGTGTCGAAGGTGCTTTACAATCCACTGTTTAAAGTGGTCATTACCTGTGGCATGGACAGTATTATTATTAATTGGGATCCGGTTACAGGTAAATTGTAATTTTTACTGTAAAACAACTTATTTAATTGAACTATCGCCAATAAAAAAAATGATAAGGATATTTTTTCATAACCTTAATAATAAAATGCATACAAAGACGTATTTCATAAAGAAAAGAAAAATCTTTCTCCAGATGTGTTTATTTGTTAAAACGCGATAAATATGTGTTCTATTTCCACTCAGGGGAACGGTTATGTTCCCCGCTCTGGCAAGACGAAGGGTATCGTTGTGTTTCGCCACAAAATATAAATGAAATAGCGTAAAGCAGAAAAAGTAACAAAATTTAATAGTAATACTTTTTTTGAATTGTCAGGCAAGCGCAACGCCATGGTGCGCGACGCCCACACGCGCCTCCTCCACGGTGAACTGATTCCAGTAGAAATAACTGCAGCTTGCTTCGATCCTGGATACCAGCTGCTGCTGACAGGGGCTAGGAACGGTACATTAAAGGTTTGCTTCGAAATAATATTTAAAAAAAGTAAAGAAAAAAGTGTGTAGATGGGTTGGTGTATTGAATATGGAAAGACCAGTTTGCCCTGTAACCTGCCGCCGAATTCTCTAACCGCACAGTACCTCACAAACTCAACTACCATTCGCATACTGGCTGGAGACGTGGTAGTGGAGGGCCACAGTAGTGCGGCTTCGTAGAAACTCTCTTCACGTTTCCACGTTTCATACGATCTGGTCGTGGGCGGCGGCGATCACTTACCATCAGGTGTTTGTCTTGTCTTTTTCCATAAAAAAACATTATATATTTTTCTATATTAGGTTTGGAACTTCAACACGGGAGTTTGTTTGAGAAACATGGCGATAGAGCATATGTGTGAAGTAACTAATTGCTTTTGGGTTGAAGGAAGGTTTGTTAGAGTCCATTTACATAGTTTCTGTTCATTGAGGCTGTCGTGACACTATGAGACAGGACTGTAAACACGACGGTAGTGAGTTCAATTCCCAGGAGAGAGGAAGATTATTATTAGACTCCGTATCCGTTATTAGAGTGCCGATCATCCAAACTAATTAGGGAAAATGGGTCTTCAAACTGAAACATTGAAATCAGATATTTCGGATAATAAAACTATACATAATCGTGTTGATTCAGCTCCTTATATATATTCTATCCACAAGAAAACGAAAACTACTGCAGTCACATATTTTTAATAAAAAAAATCAATTAAACGTTAAACGTCTTTGGGGCCGCTCAAGTATTACGTAAGCACTGTGGGGGGCGGGGAGGTCTTGGGTTTGCATATTTTTGATGTGTTCATTTAAATATTTTTCAGCGGATTGCTTATTTTTGATGACGTAGGGGCAGTAGGGGGTCAATAATTGCAAAAAAACTACTTACGTAATACTTGAACGGCCCCCTTTTTATAAAACAGACTATATACATACAAATAATGCATTAAAATCCAAATAAGATTATTGTTACTGTATTTGAAATTTCCCACGTCTGGTAAACAAGGCGCGGTGTTGTGTCACTTTTCAACGCTAGGATTTCTTTGCCAAATGCTATGCGGTAAAAGGGGCTGCTCTTCTGTGAGATTGTTGCTAAATGTTAATACGTTTTGTACTCATCTTGTTTCGTTACTTGCATAGACCATATATATCTAATATGAACTACAAATGACAATCCTAAGGATTTTAGCAGTGGGTTGGAACCGTCACGTAACAGAGTTCGAGGAAGAGGGTTCAGGTTCAAGTCCGGGTGAGGCAGTGGGCGGCGGGGGAAAGAGCTGGGAAACTCGACATTCAGAAGATGTAATGGCGGCGGCCGCTCGTATTCCTTTCACGTTGGCCACGGCTAGCTATAACTCGGAGCTTATATTTTGGAAGATGGAAACGGGACAGCCGTATAGGTATTTGTCAATTTTGATTTATTTTATATTTGATTTTCGTTAGTTATGGGAAATATTTTTTCAAATGTAATTTCTTGTATATTTTTTAAGCGTTTTTCGCAATTTTTTTATTGACAGATATCAATATTGTGTACTAAAACCAACATTCTCTAAAAATTTAAACATTTTATAATCTTTGTAAAATTTTTCATAAAGATTTTTTTAACGAGTTTCTTTAAATCCTGTTATCGAATTTTAAGAGTTGAGGTTTCAATTTTTTTACCGTCCTTTTAGGTATATTTTTACTTAGGTATATTTAATATTAAAAATATATGTATACTTAAGAAGTTTTTGGTAACATCTCCCCACGAAGTTAATATGTAGAATCCTGACGAACTGGACGAGTCTTAGATTAAGTACTTTAGTTTGGACAACATATCCACGAAGTTCTTAACTCACAACACGAAGCAGACTGGCCGAGGCCCGTCGTGGCGCAGGACATACAGTGTGACTGTGAGGGCGTCACGCTCTCCCCCACAGCACTGTAGGCAAAGGGAACTCAGTGTTAAGACACTCCCTTCGCCATTTTCCACCGCATTTTCGAGGCATTGCCTGCTGAGTGTCAGAACTCAAAGTCGTGCTTTGCTTCACACCAGAGCGAGGAAATGAAAATATAGATGTAAATAAATATTTCACTTCCTCGAGTGGGGTTCGAATCCACAACCAGTTGACTTTACAGTCACACTTTGTGGGTCTGCGCCACGACCGGCCTCAAAAATAAAAGTGAAAAATATAGTAAAATAAATAAAATACAAAATGATATTTTCCAAATGCAATAACAAATAGGTGTGGGTCCCGCGCTACGGATGGCGGACACCACCACATAACACATAATGCGCCCGTTCCAGGCGCTTCTCGTGCACGGAGCCGTGGCTGCGTATAAAGATGCAGTACAGCAAGCGCGCCGCGCCGCCGCCCTCGACGCGGGCGCCGGCCGCCCCGCGCTCCGCCGGCGCCGACCCGCGCCCCGCCGCCCCGCGCCCCCCCGTCGCCGCCCCACGCCCCGCCGGCGCCGCCCCGCGCCCCGCCGGCGCCACAGCGGCGCGCGGCGCCCCCGTCGACGCGGCGTCGGCGATGCAGAAGGCGCGAGCGCGACGCGCGTCCTCTGTCGTAGTGGCGGAGGTCGCGGGAACCGCGGAGAGGCCTCTCGCCGTCCACGCTATGATATTTCTTACTACCAGGCCTTGTCATATGCATGCCGGTAGGTAGCTTTATATTTTTTTGTTTTCAGATTTACGACTCGTCGACCGTACTGCAACTTACCTTAAAATGCGAAAAACCAGCTAGTAATATATTAAGTGTCTACCTCTTAGTTTCTGCTCTATTTTAAAATATATAATTTTTATTACAATTCATTTTGATCAATCTTTAGTTTCAATTAATTGTACTCTTGTACACTTTAGCATCGCTAATGGTATCTCTCGAGGACGGTCAGATCCAAGCGTGGTCGGAGCACCCGGCGGGGGGGCTGCAGGGCTCCTTCCGCGGCGTGCACTCCTCTGGGGACTATGTATCTGCCTTCGCCACCGATCAGGATAATGATTATTTGTTTACCGGGACTACGATCGGGTATATTAAAGTGTGGTTAATGGCGAACTATTTGACTGATAAGGAGGTTTGTGGGTTAATCTGATTATTATTACAAATCAGCTACACCTGTATCCAGCATACAGCAGGGTAGGCAAAAGGAACCTAGAGTTAAGATACTTCGTTCCTCACTTTTCGCCGCATCTATCGAGGCATTTCGTGCTGAGTGGAGGAACTGAATGCCGGGCTTTTCTCTTGCTGCCAGAGCGAAAAATGAAAATATTACAACACAGTAATTCATTCCCTCGAGTGGGTATGGAACCCACAACCGCCGCGTTACACCCTTATGCCCTTGCGCCTCGACTGAACAAAAGAAGAAAAGATAACAAGATATATATTACAAAAAATTAAGACTACAATTTTTGGTATTTATGATACCGTAAAATGTATTGAATACAAAAAATTTTAAACTTGAAATGTGATTGTAGCAATGTTCCTGACTTTAAATAGAAAACAATTTTTATTTTTGATTATTGTAAACGATTCTTTTCACTTAAAATGTTATAAAATTGCACATTGTACGTTGTATGTGCAATTTTATAACATTTGATATATTTTGAAAAGTAAAAAAAACATTTTCAACCTGGCGGGGCGACCAGACGGGGACTACGTAGCGCAAAACGTTATGATCTCTGATATACTTCTAGTGTGTAATGTAATATGTTAGCATTTAACTATCAGTTGTTGTTTACAATGTATACTGGAGACACTGCGTTGTATTGAGTGACAGATTTCAGCGCCACAACTGGTTTCCATCAATATAACTACTATTTGAATGATCTCCCCAAGCTAATTGTATTTTATCATTCAAATTCTTCACCTATAAAGAGGGTGAAAAACTCCGCCAGGTGCACATAAACATGCCGTATCTCCGTACCACGTTCCCCTTCCTTTGGCGTCAACGTATATCGGGTCGCGCCCTCCGCGCGGCGCTCCGTAACCCAGCCCCGCGGCCTCTGCTGCTGTCGAGCGCGCGCGCGCACATGCGCTGTGTTACCTCCCTCGCTTATATCGACCGAATGGGGTTATTACTGAGGTATTGATCATAATTATAATAAAAACATACTTATCTCTTTTGATAGTCTATTCTTTAAAAAAAATACTGTTTTCTAAATATACCTTAGTTTAATATACCCTACATAGGTTAGCTAACACTCGGTTTCCTCTTCTGACTTAATTATCTTCAGAATAGCTAGGGCAGCTTTTCAAAAAGCTGACATTGTTTGTTAATATTTTAAGGCTAACGTTTCAGTGGGTCGTCGGACTACAGCGTGCGCGCGTGGCGGCTGTGCGGACAGTATGTGGGTACTTTAGGCAGCTTCCTGCCGTGGGACTTGGGTGTGACACGGTGTCCCGCTGATGTGAAGAAAGTAGCCAGTTCTACTACACTTAGAGTCAGTATTTCATTTTAATTTTATTTATCACATTTCTTCCTGATATAATTGAGAAGCAACTGATAATAATAGTTACTTTTTGTGTTAAGCATTTCACTACGTATTTAATTTGTTGTATAGTCTGTTCCTATAAATTTTATAGTGTACAACGATGTGTGTAGTACAATACGATTCAACACGCGCTACCTCAAAAGTAGAGAACGGTGTCAATGAGGGACGGGGTGTCTTAAAACTAGGTTCCCAAGTTTCTTCTGCCTCACCTGCTAATAATAACAAAATAATAATAAAAAACAAACAAGCAAACAAACAAAGCAATAATAATATATACGAGTATACTTTTTTGATTATACGGAACTAGATAAAAAAAATTACTGTTTGACATCCAATCCATATGAATCCAGGTGTTGAACAAGGATGTGCCATCTCAGTTTGTTTATTCAATAAGTATTTAGGTAGCTGTCTCCGAGGAGTGCAACAAAGGGACACGGGTGTTGTCCTGCTGTACGCAGATGAAAGAAGGG
Organism: Heliconius charithonia; assembly: GCA_030704555.1. Lineage (NCBI taxonomy): Eukaryota > Metazoa > Arthropoda > Insecta > Lepidoptera > Nymphalidae > Heliconius > Heliconius charithonia. The sequence goes on along the minus strand of CM060826.1, from coordinate 19,659,930 downwards.
TGTGAAAATGGTGTCCGTGGGAAAATCATATTATTCTTTAATTTGCATTAAGTATGTTCGCCACAAACAGACGAATAACTCAATATCCCGCCAACTGATTTCGATATAATTTTTTAGTGGATAGGGTACACTTCAAGGATAAAAAGATTGGTTAGGTTCTGATTATGGGATCCGTTTGAAATTTTTGAAATGATAAAAATTTCCTCACTAGTACCCTCAAATTGTCCACCACGCAGGTGTGGGCGGGCGGCTCGCTGCCGCGCGCGCCGCGGCGCCGCTCGCAGTCGGCGGAGGGCGCGCGCGCGGGGCGCACGTCGGCCGCGCCCGAGGCCGCCGCCGCGCTGCCGCGCCCGCCGCGCCGCCCCGAGCCGCAAGCGCCGCCCGCGCTCGACGACTCCTTGCCTACCGTATGTATTTGTTGTACTTTACGAGTATTGTACATTTGTAATTTGGCCGTTTAGCCTCCTCCAATAAGCAGTACTATTATTTATGCCCAACGCTATATAATAAAGTTAACGAGAAATTTTGAATCCACTGCCTAACCCTACGAAGGTGTAAATATGCATTTCAAACAGCTGGTAATTTATTTTTTGATATTAAGTCTTTAATAGCCGCGACACAGTGTTTCAATAATGGGGTTATTATCGTACATATTGTTTCTTGTCGTGCACTCATAACTTTGCTAAATGTTTAATATTTTGTTTAGATTCACGCTGTAATTAGGGCAATAAAAAAGTGATTTCCCCGAATGCAATTGAACCCACAGCCGTTGCGTTTATAAACAGATATGGCCCCACTGCACCACGATAGCCCTACATTATAATTGTTGCTTAATTTGGACGGTTGAGTGTGAAAAGTTTTCTTACTAAATAATAAGCTTGACGTATATTTTTAATCATCATGTCATTCACAATTTGCAATTTGGTCAATTTCAAATTTATTGACTACTGTTCATAAACATGTGTAGTCTGGAAGCTTCATAACGCAACGCGCCTGTCACTGTTAATGTATCATAAATAAAAATATATAAAAAAAATGTATCACCATGTAAAACGTTGGCCGAATTACCGCGCTTCTACTGGTACTGTTATGTTATGTACCAAATGAAAGATGGGTAATTTTAAAAAATTGTGCCACTGAGTAATACAAGATTGCGAAAAATTTTAATTCAAGTTCACATTAAAATATAGGATTTATAACCTAAGGCACCGCAAGAACTACCTATACATATGACATATATCTGATGCCTCCAGATCCCACTCTACGCCCACCTCCACCTCGCGAGCACGCAGCCAGTGCGGCGCGCGCGCACTCCGGAGCTCGTGCGCGCGCTGCGCGTGCGGCGCGAGGCGCCTCACGGGCAGAAACGACGCGGTCATAAGACGCACTTCGAGGGGAAGAGGCAGGAACAACAACAAGATGATAATTATTGATTTATTGTAGTTATAGAGAAAGATTGTAGGGCCACAGCTCCTTAGAAAATGTAAAGCGTATAGTACTATAATATTATAAATATAGAATATATTTCCGCCAATAACCCCCCAAGGCTGAAAGAGCAACAAAATAGTTATTCATTGTTGTACTTGTTTTAGAAATAGCTGTAGTTGCATAATAACCTACTACATAGTAGTTACTACTGTAAAAATATATGATGAGCCTTAGTTTCGACAAAAGAAATTATTTATAATTATATGTTATCATAAGGTGATATTAACTAACAGAATTTACTACTGTACCAGAATAGACTTTTAAAATTGACGAGAACATATAGTTTTTAATCATTTATTTATTTAGCTTCACGCTGTATCCCTAGCGAGGTATCCAGAGAGAACGGTCCTTCTCCTCTAATACTACCTCTTGCGCCTCGTCCACTGTCATCAACCTCTTCCTACATGTGTATTATGTCATAAATACTCTGCAAACGTCGTGCGCATTGTAAAAACTTTTAAAAGGCAAGCCATTGTATAGTAACCATAAATCATAATGATCAAAGTTAATCATTTCTTAAATCTTCAACTATTTTCATTTTTAAACTAATGCTTCATTATTTTATCAAATTAAATAATTTTATATTTGTTAAAATTCAATGTATAATCATTCGTATTGTATAATCTTTTTTTATTATTATTTTATAAAGGGTCCATAATAAAATAAACTTTTTTTTGCCTAAATCTAGTTTATTAATTTTAATACATATTTGAATATTGTTAAAGTTTGCACCAAAGTTTATTGTAACACGAATTATTTATTATTTTGTTGTTTAAAATAAGTACTGCATTACTCGACGTGAAAAAGATTTTTAAGAGAATTATCATTAATAAATTTTAATAAGAATCAAGATATTATTGCTTTTACATAAAAAATATTTACTAAATGACACAAGTAGCAATAAATGTGTCATTAATATATAAATAATCGATACATGAAGTAAATTTTATAAAAAAAAGTGAATTGAGACTCTTTACATACTTTTGAAATCTATAAAAATCAAAAACATTTGTATATTTATGGTGGGTGTCCTGTTTGTTTTAAATACAATTTACTAAATCAATTTTTGAAAACTATTTCTCTTTAAATGATGTGCTAATTAAAGGTAAAATGGATGAAAACGGAGAATATGATCACTATATTTCTATGTTCTGGTTATGGTTTTGTGGGTGCATGTTAGTTGGTAGAATCTTTCTTAGCACCAGAGAGTACAACATAGGGGGATTGAGTTTCCTTTTGTTTCTGTTGAAGCATGGACAGAGTGCCGAGCGGAGTATCAGTTGAGTTCATTTTCTTCATCAACTGTAAGGAAAAAGAAATGAATTTATCTATAATTGTTTTCTTTGGGCGATCTTTTGCCGTTTATACATAATAAAAAAATTGCATTTTATAGTTTCACACTGCATCTCTGATATAGTAAGCGCCGAATATGCACTGCTGGCTACGCCGCGGTGCGGTGTTCGGTTACAATACTTGGAGCGAACAGTCAGTAAGAAAGTCAGAGAAACTTAATTTTACATTTTTTTATATCGCTTGAAAATCGGCGGAACTTACTTAACCTTGTTATCAGAGCAAGGAAATTAGAATTAATTTATTTTATTTCGAGTGGGAAGCGAACGCACTATCACCGCTTCAAGTGTGAGTTTCGCATATAGCACGGTAAGTACAGGGAACCTTGTAATATAATAACCTATAATTACACTCCGTTTCGCATGCACTGCATTGTTTTGTTATCAGTGGAAATGAAAATATTAAATAATTAATTCCTCAAAGTGTGAAATTGACCCCACAATAGTTGCGTTTCAAATCACACTTTGCTGCTTTGCGACGACGGTAACGAAGTTGTACATATTAATATTTAATTTGCTTCACGCTGTATTCCCCATACAACACGGTAGGCAGAGGGAACTTAGTGTTAAGATACTCCATTCCTCACTTTACACTGAGTTCTTGATCAACATTATAAAAAAGAGGTTTTCGGTTTGACTAGATGCATGCAAAGTTGTTGGAATTATGGTAGTTTTGGAAAGTGATGATTCAGCTTAAGCTTTGAATCTTGTGTGTTAAGTTTCATTTGTGCATGTACGTTTGTTTAAAAATTTGTTGTAAGAACAAATATAGACAAGTCGAGCACTGACCCCCTCCTGCACTTGCTTCTTGATGCGCTTCTCCTGCTTGTTCTTGCCGGGCCCCTTCCCGTGGAACTTGTGCGACAGGTAGCGGAAGGCCTCCTTGGGGCACAGCGGGCGGCCGTCGTCGTCCACGTACTCCAGCTTGACGGCGGGCCGGAAGTGCGGCTTCTCGCGGAAGTCGGCGAGCGGGCCGTGCGGCGCGTGCGCGGCGTGCGGGCGCCGCGCCTCGCGCCGCTCGTCGTCGTGCTTGTCGTCGATGGAGTAGTGCGCGGCCAGCGCGGCGGGGCGCGCGCGCGCGGGGCCCGGCGCCGCGCCGCCCGCGCCGCCCGCGCGCTCCAGGTAGCCCTTGCTGAGCGCCAGCCGCAGCGCGCCCGCCACGCCCGCGCCCAGCGCCGGCTCCGCCTCCAGCCCCGCCGCCGCGCCGTACGCCAGCTCGGCCGGCCTCTCGCTGTCCACGTCCACGCGGCTCCAGGCGCCGGCGTTCAGCTCCGCGCTGGGCTCCGGCTCCGCTTCTTCGCGCTCGAAGTCCTAAATCATTGTATAGGAAGTTCAATATTTATTCGGAACGGTAATGAGTGAGATCTCAAGTATGGATATATGATCGCTTGTGTAGATGTGAGATTACATGTGTCAATGTGATCACATGTGTAGATGTCTGATCGCGTGTGAGCACAACCTGCAGCTTACAAAACCACATTTTTATAGCATTATTTTACATTTGGAAAATACTTTTTATTTATACTTTTAGAAAAGTATGCTTTGAAAACGCTAACAATATCAAATTGTAATGCGTATAAGAATTCGAAGTAATTTGATGAGAATGTATGAGATAATAGTCAGAAGATTTACAGTATCCAAGAGACGCGGGAAATTTTGGTACATTAAAATGTAGGTACGTTACGTTTTCTAAGATAGTATCTATTAAACATGTTACCATAATCTCAGCAGCATGATCTCTGTTCCCCGCAAGTCCATAAGTGGGTATATCTCCAAGAGTGCGACAGAACTCCGCGGTAGCGTCCAATACCATGGCGCCGTCTTCTGTGTTCTCGGTTATGTCAGCGGGAAGATCTTGTCCTTGTTCTTCCTTCTTTACTTGTAGAAGGATATCTTCTACCTGGTTAAAGGTTGTTAATGTTTTGTCATTATTCCTAACGATTTATGTTAAAACAATGAGGGAATTTGACATTATTATTAAGTAACTAAATAGAATTAAAAGTGATTGACAACATACAAATAACATAAAAAATCTAAAATAAATTAGTTTTTGTTATAAAATATAACAGAAACAGAAAAATCAGAACAAACTAAATCGAAATTAGGAAATGACATGAAATTTTCAGAAACAGTATTTCTTTGTTTACATTTTGTCTCACGCCTATAGAGGTTCATTCTGCACATGTGCACATGTGATGGATACAGATTGATGCTATTTATAAGTTAACCAAATCACCTTGGGCACAATGTTGTTTTCGGAGTTTTCAGTCTGCCGTAACCTCCTTGCCCGGGCCAAAGCTGCTTGTAACTCCGTGTCGACTTCCACCTCATCCTCATCCACCACACCTGACCATGTTGACAGCTGCTCTGGTTTCACATCTGGAAATGTGTTAACGAAATTGTATTAAATTATCAACTAAATTAATTAAATATGTATATAGTAATCATTTAATTTAATACAGCATGCAGATCCAGATATTGTTATAAACATATATAAACACATTAAATACAAAGAGTAACAATTATAAGTACCAGTATCGTCAGTTTCAAGGGGTGCGTTGCCCGCCTCGTGCTCTTCCACATCAATTGGCTCTTGTTTTGCCTTCTTTCGGATTTTACCCTGAACAAAAAAGTTGCAAATGCATGCATATTATAGAATTAATATCAAGTCACTGACATTAGGTAACGTAACCAACAGTTCTGTATAAGTTTTGTAAAGTTTTTTTATATAAGCAACATGCAACATTTGATGTCTTGCTTCGATTTTCACATATTTTCTACAACACAAAGCAGGGGTGAGTTAACCGCCTAACACTCAATACATTGCATTGACAATAGATTTCGTTCGCCTCCCCTACTAATTGCGAGTAAAGTATAAAGTAAAAAATAATAATGAAAAACCATGTATAATACCTTCCGCTTAACCTTCTTAAACTTGGCTTGCACTTCATTTTCGTCGAGGTAGTCGGAGGCAATGCGCAACTGCGGCAGTATCAACGACTCTAAACGTTTGTCCGGACCACCTGCTCGTATTTCTGCCCGCTGGACAAATCATTACAGCTTTCATTAAAAAATCTATAATTGCAATATATATTTCATAACATAAAATACAAATCATAAATGATTATCTTAGAAAATTGTAATCATCAATAATATTAAACTAAAGTAAACTAAATTTTAGTTTCAGAATAATTGTAACTAAGTTAAATACGAGTTATAACTACCGGAAGTCAATTCTCTTGCTGTTGGCACTAGTCACTGGTCTAATTCGTCGTCATATTTGTCAATATACCTACCATCTTATCAAACGCCCGCTTGTTCTCTATCGCATCTTCATCTCCGATGCGGAAGCCAGTTCTCTTGCTGGTGGCAGCGGGGTCTAGCTCGTCATCGTACTTGGCTAGCAGAGGGCGGTTGAACCCGAGGGCGGCCGCTACTTCCGCTTCCTCGTCGTACGCCTGGTAGCCGGCGCGAGCCTTTTTGCGTTCTTCTATGTTCTGTTAAAAAATATATTAATATTTTATTTTAATATAATAATTAAATTTTTAATTCAAATTGTCTCAAATGTCAAAGCTCAAAAACTATTTTATTACAGATGTATTTGAATTTAACGTTTTTGTCAATGATCTATGAACAAGTTGTGTAGATCAGTTGACCTTGTTGACATGACTATATGACGTCATATCATGATTGAATATATCATCCAAAGTCTAAATTGGCTCGATTTGTGTAAATAATTAAATTTCTAGTGTAATGCTAAGAGTATAATCATCAATCAAGTAAGTATATATTAAAAAATAACAAGGTCAACTAATTGTTATTAGCTATTAAATAATTACTATTTAAAAAAAAGCATACCTTTTTATATTTCTCATTGTCAATAATGTTCACATTGACCAGTACGTCCTCACCGTCCTCTGCTAATATTTCTTTGTCAGCCAATGTCAATACTGTCACATGTTCTTCGGGCAACTGTTAATATTTATAGGATAATTTGCTATTTATAAAATTCAAAACAAGAATCGCAGGGAGGGCAGGGAAATACTAGAGTTAAGCCGCCTCGTTTCCCATGTTCTGCACAGATTTCAAGACATTGTCAGCGTTTAACGCCATGCTTTTGTTTTTTAATCATTAACAGTAATTTCAATCGAATAAGGAAAAACAGGCTGGTTTCATGCCAGATTTCAGCACAACTGACTACATTCATTTGACCAAATAGAAAAATACAAAGGAATTTAACAGAAATTTATATGTTTATATTTATATATTTATATTTTATATAAATAAAATAGAGACAAAAGGCAAGGAAATATAAATTAAGAGAGGGTCCGATAGGGTGACCTCTATCACCCAACATCTTTATTGCCGTACTAGAATAGATATTCCGGAATCTGAATTGGGCAGAATTATTATTAGTAGCCGAAACTGCCACATATTGAAGGTACTAATGAAACAATTAGACAAAGAAAGTTAAAAGATTGGCCATCACATGAAGACCTCAAAAACTAAAATGATGACAAATAGCAGCAAAAATGACGCACCGCGTCGAGGTCGTGCGCGACGCGCAGGCCGCGCAGCTCCGCGCCGGCGTACTGCGCGCGCCGCCCCGCCGCGCCCAGCTCCGCGTCCAGCTCGTCCAGCAGCGCCGCCTGCTCCAAACGTCCTCATATGTTTTTAAAAACGCAGGTATTATTGCTAGCTTTTTTTATGTTAATTTGACAGTCAAGTCTTACACTAGTCTATTTAAATAAATAATATTTTGATTTTATATTCGTAAAATGTGGAGCCTTACTCTCTTAGCAGCCTCTTGCTTTTGTTTTTCAATATCTCGTGACTTCTTGACCCATGCGATTGCATCTTCATCATCAGACTCATCTGCTAGGAGTGTTGTTTGCAATCTAGTAAAAAAATAAAATAATTCGTAATTACGTCTGATTTCTGAGCAGCCGCGACTCGTCGACCGTACGTACGTATTGCATGTAGCAGGTTAAGCAATTTACTCCCTAATTCTAGTGTTGAGTGATGGAACTTAACATTAACACAAGCATGTTTTAACTTAGTGGAGAAATAAACATATTCCATACTATCAAGTAGACCTGTAGAACCCTGTCTTTTCCAGTACACCATGATAGCGTTGACGAACAATATTCATCAAATATATAAGTATTGGATTTTTTTGGATTGGTGTCAGGTAAAAATGTATCTATGGATTTATGGAAGTACTGATAGTACTGTAAATAATATCATTGGACATTGTCTATAGAAGTCATTAGTTAATATATTTATGATGAAAATAATGAGATCATTTTTATAAACCTGCCCATGTACAATTTTATTAAAAATTAAAATTAAATTAAATTAGCTTCATGCTATATCCCGCACACAGCAGGGTAGGCAGAGGAAACCTAAAGTTAAGACACTCCGTTCCCCACTTTCTGCCAAATTTTGGAGGCATTGCGTGTTGAGTGGCAGAATTCAACGCCGCGCTTAGCCTCGACACCAGAGCGAAGAAATGAAAATATAAATTTAAGTAAATATTTCATCTCCTCGAGTGGGGATCGAACCCACAACCAGTCAGTTTTACAGTCACACTTCGTGCCGCTACGCCACGACTGGCCTGTACAATTTTATCAAATTTAAAATTTAAAAATGGTTTTAAACTTAAACTAACTTAAACAAAACTATTTTTAACAAGAGTAAACCAAACCAAATTAAATAGAAATTAAAAAGTTACATGAAAATTTTAGAAACTTTCCTTGTTTACATTCATGTAAATAAATCATCTTCATTCTGTATCCCACACAGAAGGGTAGGTAGCAGTAGTGCCTAGTGTTAAGTCACTCGTTCCCCACTTTCCAACTCCCGATCCAATATTTTAGACCTGCATGTTGAGTGGAGGCACAAACGTTTTGTTTTGTTATTAAAGCGAGGAAATGAAAATTATTAATTCTTCAGACTGAGAATCCACAGCCAGTCTGTCCAATGTCTAATCACCATCATGTATCATCGTCACTGTGTAGTTACTTTGTTTCCAGTTGTCGTTTCTCTTTTCTTGTCGCAAGTCGCTCTCTTATTTTGTCAGCAGCGCGTTTTTTGGTGAGGCTTGCCGCTGGGACGTGGTAGAACTCGCCCAAGTCGTCTTTGATTTTACCATCCTCTATATATAAAAACATTATATGAAATTATATGTTTTATTGAAGGTCTTATAAATTATGAGGAAATGATAGTTGTGAAACCTATTTTATTAATATCGATCAATTGAAATAATATTATAAAGTAGTAGAGGGAACCTAGTGTTGAGACACTCTGTTGCTCATCACGCAGTCTTCGAGACATTAGATATTAAGTAGCGAAGATATGATGTAATTGCCATTAAAAAAACAGTATGCGAGAAAAAGTATGAAGGTACTTTTTGGTTGTATATTTGATTACAGGTGTATTTCCATACCTGCAGGTTTCTCAGCCACTTGAAGAGGTTTCAATCCAAGTTTTGCTCTTAATTTGTTGGTTTCTTCAATGGAGAGGCTCTCTTGAGCTGAGCTGGAAGCAGCCACCGGAGAAGGGTCACGTTCCGACTCTTGACTTCTGTCTTGACTCCTAAAAACACATGATAAACTACTTTTAAAAAAAAAAACTTTTAAATATTCTTATTAAGTAAGTTGAGGATAAACAATACAAACATTTTAATAAGCTATAATTGCTATAGTTGACAAAATAATATTATCAGGTACAATCATTGTATAGCCTTCTTCTATAGATGGATGGACTTCACACTCTATCTAACACAAAAATATTTTTTACAATTCAAAACAGTAGTGTTCAACCAACCAAATATTTCATCTTTTCTAGAAAGTTGATGCATACAACATGCTTTTCTATATAATGTGTAAGTCACTTACGTATACAAATATCTTTCTTTATACATGGCTACAAATTTGCAAACAATGTTAAGTAATCGAAAAAAATGTAATCATCAATTAATTTTCTCTTCATAAAAATAATTATGATAATTAAGATAGAATAATTCCATTTAAAATAAATAAAATAATTCCATTTTCTTCATAAAACTTTTCATTAGTGTCTTCTTAAAATGCTACAATTTAAATTAACATCTGTAAACTTACTACAGACAACCGATTTACTAACTTAATTTATTATTAAATCTATTAGCATTCTGTACGGCTCTCTGTATATGTACTATAATTGTGGCAAATTTTATATTCTTCCATCATCACAAGTTTTGTAAAAAGGGTTGAAAGTTTTTTTTTAACATATTAATATATGTAAAGCTAAAATAATTACCCATTCTCCTCTTCATATGACCTCCTCTCCCTTGATTTTCGTGTCTCTTGTACACTGATACTGCTGCTGCGACTGCGGGAACGAACCCCATTGTCCTTCAAATGCGAGTCCACTGGCACTTCTTCCACTATAACAACAATTATCTAATATGTATATGATATGGTTATTTTATTTATAAAAAAATTGCTTTCACAAGAAAATAGTTTGACAGAAATCTTATGTATAGAAATTAAAGAGAATGAAATTCATTTTCATTTCCACAATAAATTAATTTCACTTCCTTGCTCTGGCATTGAGAAAAATCTTGGTGTTCAATTTCTCTACTCAATATACAATTTTGCAGTGTAAGGAATGGAACTGTATAAACAATAAGCTCCCTCTGCATACCCTGATAAAAAGATAACAATTATTTTTTTGTTATAAACATGATTTTTTTGGGATTTTTTTCTTCTATAACTTAAAGATTTTGAAAGAAGTAGTGTTGTGAATTATCTATAGAAAATAAATACAATTTTTTATATTGAGTGATGTATTCCTAAAATTAATTAGCAAAAATATTGTAGACTAGTAATTCAATATTGCCAAATTTAGGTATTTTACAAAAAAATATATTTTTTTAATTTAATGCACAAATTTAATAAACTACAATATATTGAGTATTTTTTATATTTATATTTCTATTGTTAAATTCACATCACATTTAAAACAACATGCAAAAATTACACATTATATTGCTGCATAACTTTATGTACAATTTATACATACAAGCTGACTTGATTGGCTTAATTGATATTATAAATTTAACTACCCAATATAACTTATATTGTAGGTAAGCAGAAAAGACCTTGTGACAAATTATTCCATTCTATCTTTTAAGGGTTAGTAACCAGAGCATTGAGTTATTACATTATATTCCATTAATTTAAAGTTATTAAAACTATGATTTGATCAAGCAAGACACTGCTTTGTTTTTAAGTTGTCTAACAATTCTTTCCTCACTATTTAGATCATTCAAACAGAGCAAAGAATAAGGTTCCTATTAGAGAAGACGTGTCTTTGTAAATAGGACATTATTCTTTGGATGACGATATCTCGTCATCCAAAGAATAATGTACATAAACTCACTCTCAAATTTCTGATTACATTAAAAATCATTCATAACTTGTATTGTGGCTGAACCACTAAATGTTTTTCTCATTGCATGAGACAAGAAGCTTAAACAAATATGCATAATTGTAATGATTTCTGATTTTTTTTTTGGATATTAATGCTTGGGCACCATCGTCTAGCAGGCAAATTTGCAATATGGTTGGGTATGACAAAATGTCCATTGAGATTTTACGCTCCTCGATGAAGTATCATACCTACCTCACTGATGCAGCACTCGGTAAGCAGTTTATCTCGAATGCCACCACTCTGAAATAATGAGCAAAATATGCCATTATTACGCCAACTTTAAAACACGCTAGTACTAAAAATTACCTCATGTTATTACATTTTGTGTCAATGATTTTATATATACGAAACAGAAACACCGCGTGATGTTGAAGGTTATAACATATAAATTAAATTATAACATAAGGTAATTTTTAGTACATAGCGTCATAATAAATAGTTATAAACATCTACTAACCATCAGGAGAACGGTCCTTCTTGCGTTCTTTGTGTTTCTTATGCCTTTTTCTTTCACGTTCCTGCCCATCAATGGGAGATCGTGATCTACTCTTATGCTTCCTTTTTTTAGATTCTTTTTTATGTTTCTTGGATCCCATTTTTCAATTCAAATCAATACAAAGTGATTTATAGTTTTTTACTACACACGATGGATAAGAAATAGTAACAAACGAAAGGAATTCTGAACTGCGCTTCAAAAATCTTACGCTTTTATCAATATTCAATGAAATCAAAGAATGACTGACGCCATTTGCAAGTGTTTTGTTGTCAATGTCATATAATTATTTGTTACAATACAATTTAGAAGAGCGCAGATAAATAATCTTCAATACCCTATAGATAATTTACTTTACCTGACCATAGATAACAAATATAATTAGCCTATAGAAAATAACACTAACTACTATGGCATCTAAATTTTTCCAGCAAAATTCTTGTATGTAATATATTGTACTACTACTACTACTACACATACAAGGATGGGAAATGATCACCGCCGCCTACGACTTCGTGTAACACCAGAAGCTACAAGTGCGTTGCCGGTCTTTGAGGTAGAAACAATCGAGTTGTAAACACTGCCGCAGGTCGGCTGTTCCATGTTGCGGAGCATGTAACGAAGTTCCTACGAAACCGCACAATAGTGAAGTGCCACGTATCTAGATTGTGTTGATGGTATTTGAGTTTGTATGTGAACCGTTCAACAGAACACTCCCTATGATAAATGCGGTAGAGAACGTACAGCGAGGAAACGTCTCTACGCAATTAGCTAAAGTGTCAAGTCTTTCAGAGTTTATTCAGACTCCGACGATTCGAATGGCTCTACGTCCAAGTTCAAATGGGTCAAGCTGATATTGGGGTGCACCAGCCCAGCGATGAGAACAGTACCTACACGATTTTTTCGTAGTGGTTAATGCGCAAAGTTGTGTCTTTTTGGCGATTGAACTGAACCAGGTTTCTCTCACCATTTTATTTGATTTGCAAGAATACTATTTGTATAAATATAATTATAACAAATGTTTATAAACAATAAAAAAGTATAAAGTGTTTGTGTTTTTTTATTATTATACCAGACTATTATTATTATTATACCAGAAATGATTCACTGTTTCAAAATCATTTGGAAGTATTTATCTTTAAAATTAAGTAATAAACTTCCAATTGATTTTGAAAGAGTGAATCATTCTGGCTTTGAATAAAAATCGATTTATTATCCAAATATTAGCCAAATTTTGAATTTCCCGCCAATATCTGAGGCGGTAAATTTTAAATATTGTTTTTGATGGGCACACGATAGATGGCAGCAGTGGCGTTTTGTCCCCCATTTTTTGTATGAAGTGAACATTCTCCCCTTTGGGTATATGTGTAATCCCGAGGGATGCTTCAATAGAAGACACAAGTCTACTTCGACACTAGTAGACGTTTTGCCGAGAAAAACGTGCTCGGTCCCCTGTGCTATTATCTGCATAGCAATATATGTTAGAATCCTCTTACATGTAATTAATATGTAGAAGAAACAATGTAGGGGGCAAAATGAAATTAATTTAAATACGAGTATTTACTCACATAGGGTTTGAACTTCGAGCTCACAGCCATCTCTTTTATAGTCAGACCTTTCCACTTACGACGCAAGTAATGTTTTTAAATTAATAATTTACAATAGATATTACATAAAAAGGATTACTTGTACTATAGTACTAATTAATGAAATTTAACAATTTCCGTTGGCGTTCAAAAGTGAAATACGTTTTTTTATTTTACCTTTGTTATAAAAACTTTTTTTTATTTGTTTAACTCTTGTACAACGGCTCAGTGAATAGGGTATAATGTTAAGATACTACGTTTTCCAATTTCCACTCATTTTTTAGATATTGCATATTGAGTGACTGATCTCAATGTTTTGTATTATTACCCGAGCGGGAAATAGAAAATTGTTAATCCCTTCAGAGGGAAACAGAACCCACAATAATAATTTCAGTTAACAGCCGGCTGCGACTTGATCAATTACATGAATATATTACAATAAAACTCAGTTTGAAGTAAAATATATTTATTTCATCATTAACAATAAGCAATCAACAGATCATCGTCCGCAGCTATAAAATTAACAGATATGTATTATCTCCACTTGTATTTAGAAAATAGTTTCTTTGTAACTATATACATAAATACTATAGGTTCCTTCATATTCATTAACAATTTAATAAAATAAATGTTAATTTTTTTTTCTTATACTACATACTTTTTTATTTCTTATCATTATGCCTCATATAAAATTCATAAAAAATACTTACTTTCTATTTACATTATATATTTTCATAGTATTTTAAGTTAAATCTAGTAAAAAATAATAACAGAGGATGCCTTTATAGATTTGTTTTACGATACATACAAACATGTGTTGAAAAAGAGATTCCTTTTATTTGGCCTCATGCTTTGTCCCATATATAGTAGGCTACGCAAGGACAACCTAGCGTTACTACACTTCGCTCACCGCTTTCTGCTTTCTTTTTTTCTTTTTCCAATCAGAGTAGAAACACTATCTACCGAACGAGGAAATGAAAGGAATCGAACCTACAACCATAGTGTTTGTAGTTATATTCAATAAATATTAAAATATTATAGAATTGTGATTGTGGTAGTAAACTTTTACATATAAATTATAACAGCAAAAATAACACTTACAACATTGGAAGACTTAATGTGAACATTAAAATGACAACATATTATAAATTCATAAAAAAAAAACATTATTAATAATAGTATTGGGATATCTAAAAATCTTATTTGATACAAATGAGCTATTCTTTTATTCACATACAATAATAAATACAAAGGCAAGCATTCGTCACCATTAAGTTACAAGTTACATTTCAAATATTATTTGGCTTTAAACACTGATTACACAATAACACCGGTCACGCATCAGCTTTTGGTATATTATTGTTTCTTTATGATTATTTATTTGCATCCAAGGTAATATCACAGCACCAGGGCACATATATTAAAAAAAGTAATCTAGTGAATTTTATCTACAACAAGACCAACGAACCAATATACGGATAATCGAATGGATGGAAAATGGAAATCGTGGAATTACAATTTTATAATAAATATTTGTATATTTTTTTGAAATATTTAATAATATTAGTAGTGTTTCTATTTTTTTTATGTGATTTCAATCAAATGCGACTTACTACATAATCGATACCGGATAATAGTCTTTATTATTTTAAATCCTATTTTATAAAAAATCTTACATATAATTATAGTTTGGCAACACTTACAACTGGTATATCTCAGTAAATCAGACTCAAGCATTTCTACAGTATACAACATTACCTATAAGATGCCATATTGTCTTAATGACGTAATTTATTGCATTGAATTACATTCTTTTCCTTATTCTATTAGTACAAATGTGTAATAAAATATTTTGAATTATTGTTTTAATAGGATAAATGTGTATAAAAATATTTATAGATTAGAGTGAATTTTATAAATTTAAGTAGTCATTTTCTTTTTTCTTGTTCAGTAGAAATATATCGTATCTATTGAATTATACGTATACTTATTGATTCTATTAACAGACTACAGCAATTAGAACATTTATAAAATATACCTCCAATTTGGATTTATACACATCACTTTTACATTATGTATTATATTTCACTATGTGTGTAATCTAACTTTGGGTTTCTATAGTAATGCTAAAGTTGCCACTAATCTCATGAGACAATTTTTACAAATCAACCACAGTTTTATGTAAGCTGAGCTTTGCATTTGTGTGAGTGTGCACAGATAGTGCAGGTGTGAGAACGGCTTAAAGCGCGGACATCCAGGTTGTTGGTTTAAACCGGTTAATATTGCTTTGTGTACCGGCTTGAGGCGCGGCGCATTCCTTACACGTCTTGTGCTGGTACCGACGTCACGTTTTTACGTTAGTTAGCCATATCGAGGCAAAAAAAAAGTTCACTTTACAATCAAAAGAATTCACTGTTTACTCAATCAATACAATCAATAAGAAACATGAATGTGACCAAGAAGTAAAAGCAGAAAAACCGTGGTCACAGCGCTATTCTTAACAAAACTAACACAACAGACGACAGACAACATGATGACTATGTAATGCAGGTGCAGAAGAATTAATAAATTTTATTATGTTTACATAAAAATTATGACTAATATTTATTTAATTTTTTTAAAGTATTTTTCAGGCTCTACTTTTGTAATCACCTACGCAAATGCAAAGCTAAGCTTATGCCGTGCGGACTATACATATAAATTATGAATTTTATACCAAATTTGAACCTACTTCCCAACAGGTATCTAAAGATATCTAAAATATAACAGAGGTATCTAAAGTAGGGACGAAGCAGGTACTAATCGCACGGGTGCAGCACGAGTGCCCGGCTCGAGGCTCTCCCACGCAACGAGCGTGCCGTCCGCGTAACACCCGAATAGCAGCTGCGAGTCCGAGCTGAAGGCAATGCTGGAATATGGGAAGTTATATTTTAGATATGTTTACAAACAGCTAGAAAACAGCTGGTGGTGGTGGGTACACTCACTCGACGAGCGGCACCGCCAGCGGGCCGGGCGGCGGCACGGCGGCCACGGGGCGCAGGTCCCAGGCGGCGTAGAGCCGCACGCCGCCGCCCGCCAGCGCCGCCGCCACGCAGTTGGCCGCCACGCCCTCCGCCGCCGCCGAGTACGCCACGCGCGTCACGGCGCCGCCCACGCGCACGCTGGCTGCGGACGCGACGAAACACACATTCCATTTACGAATCCCAACAGGCGCACTCAGTTACTTTACATTACACTTGCACCTCACCTACAAACTTCCCGTTGACGGTGTGGACGCGGATCAGCGACTTGCAATTGTGAGCGTCGCGCTCGTACTCTTTGACGTCGTCGTCCCCGGTTTCGTCGACGTCAGCGGCGACGTCGCGTGCGCCGCGCGGCTCGTGCACGGACGCGACGTCACTGAGCGTCTCGCTGACCGCCACGCACTGCACCGGTAGCATGTCGCGATTTGGCAGCGTTCGGATGTACGATAAACTGTAATCATTATTGACACCCACTTGTTATATAAGGTGTCTGACTGTAAATATGATAATTGTGGATTTATTCCAAATTGGGAGAAGCGATTTTTTAATTTTCATTTACTCGTAGTAGTATTTTTTATATATGTATTTTATATGTAACTAGAAATTTATATGTAAATAGAGACGCAGTACTAACTCATTGAGATCCCAAAGCACGATAACGCCATCGACGCTGGCGGACACGAGCAGGCTGGCGCGCGGACACAGCACCACGTCCGCCACGGGCGCCGAGTGCGCGTGCAGCGCGTGCGCCGTCACGCGCGCGCCCGCCCGCAGCGCCACCAGCCGCCCCGACGAGAAGCCCAGCGCGCCCGTGGCGCCCCAGCCGCCCGCGCCCGCCCACGCGCCCGCCGCCGACACGCGCTCGCCCGCCGCCGCCCACAGCAGCGCGCCGCCCGCGCCCGCGCGCACCGCGCCGTCCGCCGCGCCCCACCACACGGCGCACAGCGCCGCGCCCTCGCCGCCCTCGCGCACCGCCAGCAGCAGCGAGTTGCGCGCCACGGCGGCGGCGGCGCGCGGGTGCGCCAGCGCCTGCACGCGCGCCGCGCCCGCCACGCAGCGGCGCGCCACGGGCGCGGGCGCGGCGCACTCGGGCGAGCCGGCGTAGCGGCCCCAGCGCGCGCCGCGCACGGCGGCGCAGGGCGGCGGCGGCGCGCGCGCGCGGCGCGGCTGCAGCTCGGTGGCGCGCTGCGGGTGCGGCGCGCGCAGCAGCTGGCGCGGCGCCTGGCCGTACGTGCGCACCATGGCCGCGGCCGCCGTGCGGTCCAGCTCGTCCTCCAGCTGCTGCGGGTCGAAGCCGTAGTACGTCTGCGCGTAAAGGGGGAGGGTCAGCTGCAGCAGTGGGCAGGGGGAGGGGGGAGGGGCGCGAGGCGCTGTACTCACGCAGGCGGGGAACACGTTGAGCGCGTCCACGGCGGGCTGGCCGGTCTGCTTGTAGCCGAACACGAGATCGATCCAGGCGGGCAGGTGCTCGGTCACGTGCGGCGCCTCCAGCGCGTGGCGGTGCAGCAGCGTGAAGAGGCGCGCGTCGGGCGCCCAGCGCGGCAGCTCCACGTCGTCCACGCGCGCGCCGCACTGCCGCACGCCCAGCTCCAGGCCTGCGTGAACCAAACATGGCTTGTCCTAAATAAAGAACTTGTCCAAGACGGGGCCATCCATCTTGGAAAAGTTCTAATTTTAAGCCAGAAACCAGCTGTCTTTGTGCTTTGGTATAAAGGCAAAGGTAAATAATAAAATCTATACCAACATATTAACGAGAAGAATGCAAGAAAGATCCGAAAGGTAAAATAAATCTTTTGACTTGGAGGTTACCTTCGTTATTATAAAACAGCTCGGGCAAATAAAATAGCTCCGGGATGAGCTCTTTGACGTCAGTGGGCGAATCGTTCGTGATGAGACGCCATGTTGTAGATAACGAATGGAACGTCCGGTCTGGCATGTCGAAATTATTGTCTGCCAGAATAAAAAGAAACAGATTTATACAAACAAAGTTGGAAGTGTCAGCGCTCATTTTAAGGAAACAGCATATAGGGTAAAATATCTCAAACCCATATCTAAAGAAATGAATCAAGATATCTCAACACTTTTTAATTGTATTAGGATTTATAGAGTAGTTAAAGCTGTGGTTTCATTTAAAGTGGTGCTGACACTTCCAACCTGTATAAATAAAATCATGAAGATTAATAATGGAAATAATCAGCATAATATTTTAGTTATATGAATTTGTTTATATTCTGTTGGACTTTAATAATTAGTTAAGCTATCTAATTAGTTACTTTTTAGAAAACGTATAAAAATAGTGATGCTGTTTGTATAGTAGTGGTAGTGGGCTAGTAGGGATTTTGTCACAATAACTAATTTTGTACTCATGTGGGGTTGTCTCTGTCGATAATTAATAAAAATATTGAATATTGAACATTTTATTTGTATTTAATATTTAATTTCAATATTTTTATGGAATACATGTTATATTGGACTATTAGGATGCGAGCCACTTATAGTTTTGTCGTTGTCACATATACATTTATATTTATTTTAAATATATTGAGGACAATCGTGGCGCAGGGACCCAAAGTGTTGCACCACTCAACACGCTATACTTCCCGAATTCGGCGGAAAGTGGGTAACGGAGTGTCTTTACACAAGGATTATTCTGCCTACTGCTGTTTACAGGATACAGTGTGAAGCTAATTTATTTTATTTATTTATTTTTTAATTTATGTATTTCTGTATTAGAAACTGATTGTGAATTACTTAAATTACTAAAGGTAGCCCGATACATAGTGATCAGGTTAAAAGGTCTTATCGCCACTACTATAGTATATGTACAAGACAAGAAATATTATAGTTACCCTGATAGTTGAGAAACAGCTCAGTGAATGGTGGAAGGCGAACAAGGTAGTGCAAGACGCCGCCCGAGTTGGAGTACAGTGAGGCGTAGTGGTGCGGCTGACGGGACAGCGGGCTGCAGCCTTCGCGACGAGCCGCCTTCAAATCCTGAACGTAATATAACAAATGTTATGAGTGTCCGTTAATTAAACTATTTTTTATATGTTACATTATAATTAAATGGACAATCGTAATCTCGTACAATATTGCAATAATTTTTTTATTGTAAAATAACTATAACATTTTTTTTTCGTAATTAGTCTTCGAAGTTCAAATAGTACAAACGATATATTCGAAAATAAAAGGAAGGTCTAATAAAATTTTATTCCCATAAACACAAAATAAATAGTGGTACCATGCAATACACTTGAAAGAGAATAAAACATACGTACATTATACGTATTAATATAATGTTGCTCTCTATTTTTATTTTGCACGGCCATAGGTTTACTCAAGTCCCTGAAGGAAGCCGGGTCGGTGAGGTCTAGAATCTTGGAAGTATAGTCTGCAATAATGAAGGGGAACACCGGGTACTGCATGAGGTCGTTATAGGAGCGCCCGGCAAGGTCGTTCAGGATCATCAGATACTCCCAGTTAGTTATTGTTCCGTTACGCCATTGATTCATTGCTTCTGTCAGATTTACTGGTTCCGTTCTGTTATGTAAAAACGTATTTTAAATGTGAGCAAAAATTTCTAATGTTTTTGGGTTCTCAACTGCATATATTGAAATCGTTGTGGCGGTTTGACTGTCAGCTCAAAGCTGCGGTTGTGAGTAAAATTATTACTCGGTTTTATATATAAATTATGGCCATTATGTTGCTCTGGTAGACTAAGAGCGGCGTAGAGTTCTGCCACTTAATATGCTATATATTAAAATATGTGGCGATAAGTGGGAAACGAAGTATCCTGACACCAAGTTATCTCTTCCCACAAAGCGTGTTCTAAATCATAAATAAAAAAAATATAAGAGACGTTTATTCAATTTTAAAATGATGCATCGAGGCCAGTCGTGGCGCTGTGGCACAAGGTGTGACTGAAAAACGACTGGTTGTGGGTTCGATCCCCACTCGAGGAGATGAAATATTTACTTAAATTTATATTTCCATTTCTTCGCTCTGGTGTCGAGGCAAAGCGCGGCGTTGAGTTCTGCCACTCAACACGCAATGCCTCCAAAATTCGGCAGAAAGTGGGGAACGAAGTGTCTTACACTAGGTTCCCTCTGCCTACCCTGCTGTGTGCGGGATATAGCGTGAAGCTATTATTTAATTAAAATGATGCATAAAATTTAATATTTTACAAATGCCTAAAAATCTCCAGCCTCCTCTATTACGCTAACATTTTTTAATACATATCTTATATAATAAAGGGGTCGCCAAAAGATCAGATAACTAACGAAAGATACCTGTTAGGCAGATGAGCTCGAGACAGATGATTAAGAAAATCAGTCCTCTCGTCAGTGTCGGCGAACGCCAGCAGCAGGGCGTGTCCGCAGCACAGGAACAGCTCGAGCGCGCGCTCCTGCAGGCACCAGCGCCGCGTGGCCACGCGCGCCACGGCGCCCAGCGCCCAGCGCGCCGCGCCCGCGCCCTCCTCCGGCACGAAGTGCAGGTGCCGGTCCGTGAGCAGCAGCTCGCCGCCCTCCTCGCGCTCCGCCGCCACGCGCGTCACGCGCGCCATGTACGCCACCGCCTCGCCCGGCGCCAGCCGCGCGCCGCCGCCCGCGCCCAGCACGCTGCTCAGCGGCGCCGCGTGGCCGCTCGTGTCTGCAACCGTCTCACTGATAGACCCCTGGGGGAACGGACAAACTTACAGAGTATTTAAAATATAAAGTACATAATATACCAGCTTTATATTTATAGGGTTCTTGGAGATGTCTCGGTGATACACGCAGATGCGCGCGTCGCAGTCGTACTCGCACGCGGCCGGGCCCCTCCGTGCTGTCCAGCTGCCACGCCGCCGGGTAGCTGCGCGGGTTGTGGAAGATGCCTGTACGGTAGGGGGGACTTTTTACTTAATTCTTATAATTTGTATGTTATGTGTAGACCGGAAAGACAAAGGAAAAATTTGATTCTTTTATTAGAACTGTACGAGCAAGCACGCACATGTAAACGCTTGGCTTGCATTTATGACCTAAATTACTCAATTCCAATATTTTAATTATATTCAATAAGTTAGTTCGTCGCAATCGGTCATAAAGAGTACCGCGCGTGGCTCACCACTCATCTATACTTATAATAAATCTTTAGAGAGGTCAATTCTGTACATGAAATATATTTTCAAAATAACTACCAGGGGGTGATAAGTGATCGATTCTGATGCCAAAAATGCAATCAGTAAAATTTTTGTCTGTCTGTCTGTCTGTCTATCTGTCTGTATATTCTTTATAGAAACAAAAACTACTTGACGGATTTTAATGAAACTTGGTACAGTTATTCTTCATACTCCTGAGCAGGTCATAATATAATTTTCATCACGCTACAATCAGTAGGAGCAGAGCAGTGAAAGGAAATGTTGGGAAAACGGGAGAAGGTACTTGATTTTTTAAGTTCTGTCGCGTGTGCAGCCTTAATGGTTAAAATTACAGCAAAACCATGTGTAACGGAAATATTCTAGGTAAAATTATAAAAAAAATATCCCAAGACAGCATATGTCTATCTTTTATGGTTGACTCACAATAACACGTGTAGCTCCCAATAGCTTAGCAGTTCGTAGATTTCTGATTATATTTGTATACTCTTACGTGTATAATACCAATAACACTCTAACTCATCCCTATTTTCAATTTTAGACTTTTTGTGTTGCTGGAGTAGATCTCAGTGTCAGTTGTTTCTCGCATGGTCAATTATACGTCGCTCTTTCCCGGGTTAGCAGTTCTAGGAACCTTTACGTTCACATGTTGGACATGTCAACTCTTAACATTACCCGGAAACTTTGCGCTGAAGTATTTTAAACTATATTTTGATCTAAACAATATTAGCAATATATCAACTTAATAACAAACAAGGAGTTACACGGACGGAGTCGCGGGTACAGCTATTAATAATAATATTCTGCGGTTCCTTATATTTTTCAATAGTATTGAGGATTGACATATTATATTGTCCTACTAAAATACGAAAGTTAATTAATCTGCTTGTTAAACCAAAACCGTGAGAAAGGACTTTATGCTAATTTTTTTACGAAAAACGACGGAAGCGCGGACGAAGTCGCGGGCAAAAGCTAGTATTACATAAAATACATTATAGTTATATAAAACTGTTTTATTTATACACATTGGTACGGCATCCCGTACAAGAACATTTAAACACATAAGGTACTTTACTTAATTGGGTTATTTTCTATGAACTAAACAAAAATAGTGGGAAGAAAGAGCGAAGGGTCAAAATAAATGAGTGCGTATCGAGCTTCACGTCGTTTCACTGTCTTTATACTGAACACATAAGGAAAAAAGGAAATAGTTATGTAATAGGAAAGATAAAAAGTACCTCTTTCATGAGTGTGACGATCAATGACTGGCTGCCATTGCGCAGCGGTATGTAACGAATGCGCACGTCTCAAGTGTTCCAAAAACGCTTTGCGCTCCGC
This sequence comes from Heliconius charithonia, assembly GCA_030704555.1. Lineage (NCBI taxonomy): Eukaryota > Metazoa > Arthropoda > Insecta > Lepidoptera > Nymphalidae > Heliconius > Heliconius charithonia. The sequence continues at coordinate 19,637,041 of CM060826.1, read as the reverse complement.
ATTCTGCGCCTCGACGACACGGCGCGTGATGGTCATGGCGGCGTCCGTGGCGCGCTGCGCCATGGCCTCGCGCGCGAAGGCGGCGCGGGCCAGCGCGGCGCCGTGGCGCGGCGCGGCGGCGTGGCGCGCGCGGCGCTGGCGGTCGGCGCGCAGGTAGCGCTGCGCGGCGGCGGGCACGGCGGCGCCGCGCACGCTGTCGGCCAGCTCGGCCTGCGCCGCCACCGCCCACGCGCGCGCCCAGTCCGTGATGGCCAGCTCCACGCCCGCCGCCTCGCCCGCGCCCGCCTCCGCCTCCAGGTGCACGTGTTGGACCATTGTCAGCAGGTACACCGACAGCTGTGTATGGGTACATATTATACAGGTTACGTCATTTCTTAAAATATATAGAAAAACTTAAATTTAGAATTTTCATTTAAACATGTTAAACTATAACCTCCTGAGACCCAGACAGAAATTTACGGAGTTGAGTTGCGTTTATGTAATGTCATCATTTAATAAATCAAAAGTAATTTCGGCTTAGATTATGTATATCAGGAGTTTCAGAAGATACTTAAAGTACGATACTTTTGGCTACATAAGAAAAAAAAAACAATTATATAGGCTTGGAATCACTAAAAGTGAGTGGAGTCATTTTCCATAGTACCCAAAGTGTCATGTGACATGGTCATTATTTCATGTGATATTCGCAAATAAATAACATCTTTTTGTTTCCATTCAAAATTATTACTTACCCCTACATGGAGTCATCATGGCTGAAGTTTTAAATTTGCCAAAACTACGGCCCCATAAATCTAAGGTAAAACATTTTAAACACTGTGAGTCACCTTCCTCAAGGCGTCGGGGTCGCGCGCGCCGGCCAGCAGGCGCAGGCAGTGCGCGGGCGCGCGGTACAGCGCGCGCAGCAGGCGCGGCTGCAGCGCGCGCGCGCCCGGCTCCGGGCTGGCGGCCCACCACAGCAGCGCCGGCAGCGCGCCGCCGCCGCCGCCGCCGAACAGGCGCGAGCCGCTCGCGCCGCCGTCCGCGCTACTCGCGTCTGATGTTAGACTCATTACTTATCCTTCTACTCATTTCAAATAGCTTTTACATGTTCCTTGTGACCCTCGAATACATGGATCATTCTAAGTATGGATCACGGGAACAGTGGACGTTTGTATCTGAACGATTAATATGATGTAAGATATTCTATTACCTTATTCTATAACGGATTATCTAACATAAAAAATACTTTTCAATTCGCAATACTTCCCGAGATTATCGTGATTAAGCAATTTTAAAAAATTTGGACTTGTACACTAAGGGTTCCGTACCGGACCGTATGTAAAATAATTTTATTCGTAACTCACCGCGCAGCAGGCCGGCCAGCAGCCGCTCGAAGAAGTCCGCGTCGGGCTGCAGCGGCGCGTGCGGCGCGCGCGCGCTCAGGAAGGCGGCGCCGCGCGCGCGCACGGCCGCCAGGCGCGCCGCCGCCTCGCTCGCCTCCGCGCGCTCCGCCGACGGCAGCACTGGCGGGGCAAAGCGTTACTGCGGTGACCACACGACACCCCCGCCGCCTCCGTCGTGCAACAGAGCATTACCTGTACTGAAGTAGTTGAAGGTTTTCGGAGTGCTCTGGTGCAGTGTGCGCAGGCGCCCTTCCAGGTAGTCTATCTGCGCGGTGTAGAGCGCCACCTGCGCGCCGCGCGCCGCGCGCTGCACGCCGCCCGCGCCGCCCGCGCCCTCGATGTAACGCAGCATGTTGTGCATGTCTATTATCATCTGGACAGTGGTTCGGATCCACAGAGTCAGAGAGATCGATTACTCAATTTAAAAAAAAAAAAAAACGTTATATGAAATTAAATATTCTTTTTTATTTTAATTTCGTTAGGGTCTTATAAATGTCAGTTTAACCCTTAGTCCAATAGCTAAGATACAACATTTTCTCTTGTTGTTTTTATTATTAAGAAATTATTTCTTAATTGTTTTTCTAATTAAAAATAAATCAGCATAACGCTGTTCATACACAGCAGAGTAGGCAAAGGGAACCTAGTATTAAGACACTCCATTTACTTCACTTCACTTCCATTTTCGCCGAATTCCTCCAGCATTGCGTGTTGAGTGGCGGAACTCAACACCTTTGCCTCGGCACCAGAATAAAGAAATAAAAATATAAACCAGTCGATTTACAGCCACACTTTGTGCCCTTGGGCCTCAATATAATCTTATAATCTAAGAATTAAAAAAGCAAAAAGCTTACTTGTGTACTATGGTTTTCGGACAGCACCTTGATCGCCACTTTGCATAGTAAATCGTACAAATCTTCCAATAAGAGGTCTTTTCCTTCAAACTCCGTGTTCTCCATTCCTACAGCGCGTATCGCGCGTACTATTACTTCTACGAAGGCGACTTCGTTCAGGGCTCTTAGAGATGCCTGTAAATATAAACATTGTTTGAGTTATATTTTACATAATTCAACGCATAAATCGGTTAAATTTCAATGGATTGGTAATTCATCAAAATGAGATGTAATGATTTTTTTTCTTAATTGACACTTGTTCCCGCAAAATAGGATCGACAGAGAGAACCTAGTGTTGACATATTCCATGCTCTGCTTTAAATTTTGCTGAATTTGAAGTTAGGCTTGTGCGATTACCAGAGCAAAGAAATGCTAATAGCTGGAATACCTATTTTGGTACATATGTCATTAATATAAAGCCATACATACCGCCACAAGGCCATAAGGTGTTCCATACATAGCACAACTTGTACGCATAGTGCGTAGGTTTGAGTAAGAAAAAAGGAGTGTACCTTATCCAAAAGGCGGCGTAGTAGAGCCGCGACGTTGTGCGCCAACGGTACAGAGGAAGCTCTTGCGCATCCCGGCAGCAGCGCTAGTAGCGGCGCACAACGCTGAGTCGCGTCATCGTCTAACTGAACCCAGATTTCTTCCTAAAACATCATCATACGTAAATTACAATACAACACCAGTGTTTAGTATAAGTATGCCTCATACTGTATTGCTTTTTATAATTAGATCTTTATATTTTCGCTTGCTATGCTCTATTCTGTACATAACTAGGGTGTCCACAGATATGGTTAAAAAAATCCTTTAATTCCCAATTTGTACAATTTTCGTGCACATTAAATTCTTTCCTTTTCCCAATCTAAAGTTTAGAGCAATTTGCTATCAGAAAACATTCACTTGAATGCAGCGCTGGTTGTGTTACTAGAATTAAGGAACATATTGTCAAAAACAATTTCTAAAACCCAAAGTATTTCTGCAAATGTCCAATTAATTGAGTTTCACAGCAGCATGTGTTGCTGCTGTGAAATTCAAATCTTTATTCATCTTCTGAAACACACAGGCAGAAATCGACGTTTAACAGTTCTTACTGTAGATAGACGTTTCTAGCGCGCTATTCACATTTGGGGGAATATGTGTTTGTCTGTTAAGCGTTAATTTGATTAGATAGAACTAGATTAGGCCTGCCTGCCTTAAAGAAATTTCGAGCTGCTTTAATTAGACGTTCACTGTATACGTTATTATATTGTATTCAATGCGACTAAATAAGACCAAAAAATATATATAATAAATAATGCCGATTGCAACACGTCAAAGTACAAAAGAAAACAATCACAAATTAAACCGTAAAACACATGCTTTATCAGAATACAAAGATTTGTTAAAAATGTTCAGTGAGAGCCAATTAATCGACGAATCTTTCATTGTAAATAAAAGTAAAAGTTATAAAGGTGACAAAGTAGGTATCATTTCGTTTTGGCCAAAGACAGATGTGCTACAAAATTTTTAGACAGTAGTACTACAATCACGTCAGTTTTCACATATACAACATTGTATTATAACTGACACGATTGGGTGAATTTCGGTGTGTTTTTGTTTGTTATTTCTAATGTTATAATGGTAATAAATGATTGTGTTTGATTTGAATCAACATCTGAGCAAAAAAAAATATTGCAAAATATAAATAAGAAATATCCTAATACTACTAATATACTATTATTATAAGACACCATTTTTGCAAACTATTATATTTGTTTAATATAACAAATTTAGTTTTTTTAGATTTTTCAATTATAGGTTTATAATTTCTCATCAAATTGAATTGTGAAATGTCAATGTTTGATGGGCCAAGACGGTCTAAAAGTCAAGGCAATAAAATGATATATTACAACAATCAATAATAAACATATACTGACGTCAAGTTGGTCCTCCAGAGGCACGTCGCGCTGGGTGAGCAGCGCGGCGCACGCGGCCGCCAGGTCCCAGGAGGCGGCGCGCCCGGAGACCTGGTTGGCCAGCAGCAGGCAGCACAGCGGCGACAGCGCGGCGGCGCGGCGGCGCTGCAGCGCGGCGGCCGCGCGCACCAGCGCCGCGCGCACGCCCGCGTCGCCGTGGTTGGCCAGCACCACCAGGCTCTCGGCCTGGATGGCCGTCGCCACGGCCTGCTCCAGCGCGTGCTCGGGCAGCGCCACGATTGCGTCCCGCAGCAGCAGCAGCAGGCCCTCGCACGCCTGCCAGCCCGGCTCGGCGCCCGCGCGGACTTGCCTCTGGAACGCGTACGTGCGTGTGAGGGGTGTGCGAGTGTGTGTGCGTGTGTGTATTTTGTACGATTGTGCTGGCTTAAGTGCAGTTACCTGGTGTGCACTGGCCGAGTACACGTCGTTGGCGGACGGCGGCGGCTCCACCAAGATGTAGTCCGCGTCCTCGTACACGTCCCCGCCCGCCTCCTCCACGCTCTTCTCTTTAATGTAATAAAGTTTTAATAAAGAAAAGTAACATTTTAAGAAATATTTTCTCAGTTCCCCGCTCTATTAAGATTAAAAGTGGCGTTTAATTTTAACCATTCTACAAACTGTAACAGCGAGTGTGGCAGTAAAAAAAGTCTTTGCCACGTAGTCTTTTAACACTAGACACTCTGTACACTGTATAAACATAAAAAAACTTGAAACTCACCAGTGGCACCATCTGATGTCTCCGATGCAGATGACAGTTTTTGTCTAAAAAAAAAATTTAAAAATATTAAATTAAGAATCACAACTGATAGTAAATGAAAAAAAAAACAAATGTATACCTATTCTCTTTAATCTGCATATTGATAAGTGCCTTGATATGTTTATCACAATCAGTATCAACGCGATCGCTGTCAGGCGCAGTCTCCTCAGACACGCTGGACGAGCTGGACTTCTCCAAGGCATCGTAATATCTGTTACATTAGTTTATATCTCAGCGGATACAGTATTTATACATTGTGTTTGTTTTATAGGGCCAATTTCTTTAAACTTTTTATCAAAACTGCCAATTTATAATATATTCGATAGTAGATTAAGAGGCCTAGTGTTAAGTCGCTCGGTTTCATATGTACATTTACATTTTGGAGACATTGCGTACTGCGTAGCGGAACTGTCGTTGTCAGAACTGGCAAGCTTAGACGCTTTCCCATGCGCTACGACGATTTTAAATATTATGCCGCCAAATAGTTGACATATTTTTTTTCTATAAAGTTACACATAAATAAATTTATCAGTTAGTTCTAAAGATATACAAGCACTACCTTCGGTTATCCGGTGCTAACGATTTCTTCCTCTTACTAATGAAGTCCAGAAAATTAAATTCACTGGATTCCGGAGTATCCGGTGTTAATAGAAAATAGAAGTTTGCTCTCGAATGTGTTACAAATGTATCGCTAGCTTGATGCATTAGTAATAAGAAATCACATAACATGGCCAAGTGACCCAGCAAAGGGGGGTCGCCGAGTAGTGCTCGTACCAGGCCTACTAGTTCTTTGCTGGCGGAGGTGCTCAACGCCGGACGTTCTGATGTTAAGAACCGCTCCTGGGAAGGGACCAATTGATATTTTGTATTAAACTTACTAACTTAGCTGAAACTTATAGAACAGTATTTACAAACATATAAACATTGTAATTTAGTGGGCAATTTGCAACCCACGTGTCTTGAAAACCTCTGAGCACTGTAGCCAGTTTTTATCGAGTTACGTCGATTTTTTTATATACTTATTATAACTTATTTATGTTGTCAGTATCTTTCTGTATGTTTACAAAATCCCACACCCCGAGATTATTATTAATAATAATTTGGAAAAAGAGAATGCTGTTAAATACTAAATATTTGAACATTGCTTTAAGCGAAAACGTTTTTTTTGTTAGTAAGTTAAACATTGAGTTTGTTTAACAAAGGATTAACATTTTTGTGTCAGGATAAATATTTACCTTGCAAGCTAACAACAAATGTCGCAGCAAATCTACTCGGCACGCTTGGTAATGGTTGAAGGTCCTGTAGGCGCCGCCCAGCGCCACGCGCAGCGCCGCCAGCGCCACCACCCACGTGGCGTCGCGGCCGCCGCCCGCGCCCTCCGTGCCACAGGATACCTGCCATGAGGTCTCCTGTGGGAGAGGATTCGTTAGTATGGCAATGGGGTATTACACTCGTTTCACAAAAAGTGTCCTAAATCCCAATTCGATCCGAAAAGTACAAAAAAATATAGAGTCAATAAATGTCATTAATGTAAAAAAATTGACCTTAACTTTTTAAATGTGACAAACTACTCCATGTATTTTTGGGCCCAGAATGTAAAGAGATGAAAATGGTATGATTTAATAGATTCACGTGCCTCCCTGAAAATTCTATCAAATTTGGCAATCTGAAAAAAGTAGCAGTCGTTGAAAATATATAAAAAAAAGAAAGCCCTCAAAATGACCCAAAACGAAAAAACGAGTGAGTTGAAAAATATAATCCGTTGTCAATCCGTTTTTTTTTTTTTTTTTTTTTATGGAAAAGGACAAGGCAAACGAGCGGTCGGGTCACCTGATGGTAAGTGATTGCCGCCGCCCACGGCCCCGTGCAACACCAGAGGAGCTACAGGTGCGTTGCCGGCCTTTTAATGTGGAGAAAGACGCGCTTTTTGAAGGTACCCATGTCATATCGACCTGGAAACGCTGCCGCGGGTAGGCCATTCCACAGGTCCGTGGCGCGTGGAAGAAAGTTCCTACGAAACCGCACAGTAGTGGATTGCCACGTATCCAGGTGGTGTGGATGATATTTTAGCCGATGACGTACGGTGCGATTAGAAAATTCGGCGGCCGGTAACAGGTCAAACAGTTCTTCAGAACACTCCCCATGGTAAATGCGATAGAGAACGCAAAGCGAGGAAACGTCTCTACGCAAAGCCAAAGTATCAAGCCTTTCACAGATCATTGGGTCCCCAATGATTCGAATGGCTCTACGTTGTATGCGATCAAATGGTTCAAGCTGATACTGGGGTGCACCAGCCCAGAGGTGAGAACAGTACTCCATATGAGGCCGAACCTGGGCCCTATATAGGGCCAAACGGTGTTTTGGCGTGAAGTACCGTCTCGCTCTGTTGATGACCCCCAGTTTCTTCGAGGCCAACTTGGCCTTGCTTTCCAGATGATCGCGATACTGGCAGTCACTCGAAACATTAAGGCCCAATATACTGATACTGGGCGCGGCTGTAAGAGGAGTGTTTTGAAAGACTGGCGATATGATAAATGGGATTTTTTTTGTGGTTAACGCGCAAACTTGTGTCTTCAGGGGGTTGAACTGAACTAAGTTCCTTTCACCCCATGAGGAGACTTGTCACATCTGTCATTTAAAATGATTGATTTTAATCGATTCAAATGTTTTTTCAGTAATTAATTGATTTTTGGTTTTTCAGTATTGATTGATTGTAATTACATGCCCAACGTCCAAAAAAAAAAAAAATTACATATATTTTATTTTCGTAGTACTGTAATCGATTACTTATAACAATTAATGATCTAAACCGATTTTTCCTATTTATCTCCGCTTGCAGATAGTCAGTTTTGCTTGTTTTTTGTATTCTAAAAATGAATTCTTCCGTTTTTTGGACCATATCTGAACTCTTTACATTTGAGCCCAAGATTTTCCGCCCCCTTTTGCTAAAACATAAGACGTTGTGTCGGTTTGATATGATATTGGTAGTTGGTCTTGTAAAAAATATAAAAAAAAATCAACTTCACGCTGTATCCCGTAAACAGCAGGGTAGGCAGAGGGAACCTAGTGTTAAGACATTACGTTCCCCACTTTCTGCCGAATTATGGAGGCATAGCGTGTTGAGAGGCAGAACTCAACGTCGTGCCTTACCTCGACACCAGAGCGAAGAAACGGAAATATTAATTTAAGTAAATATTTTGATCTCCTCGAGTGGGGATCGAACCAACAACCAGTCGATTTACAGTCACACTTCGTGCCTCTGCGCCACGACTGACCTCAAAACTGGGACTGTAAAAAATATATTGATATGATAATAAAAAATAAAAAAAATGAATAAAGGTTACATATTATTCGATTTTTTATTTTCAAAGTATAACGACTATAAGACAAATAAAAAAAAACAGAAGGCATGGACAATAAAAATACACTATATGCAGGTCCGAGCACGAAAGGTAATGAATCAAACTAAGCACCTCGTCCGTATCGAAGCAGTGCCATGCCTGCATGAGCAGCAGCAGCAGGCGCGGCTCCCGCAGCACGGCGCCGGCGTGCGCCAGCAGCAGCACGCCCGTACTGCTGCACTGCAGGACCGGCACGCTGAATGCTGCGTCTAGAATTACCTGTGATAATCATTATTGACATTGTTTTGCTTTAGCTTCACACTGTATCCTACTGATTTTACTTATAATATTATAAGTTATGAGGATGGACCACTGGACGGACATGTTTATACCACTTTCAAGCAAGAACTACTGAAAGAAATCGAAGTTAAGGTAGAAAAAATCTAAATCTGGGAAACTTTTGTATACACATACATTATAAATCCTTCGAATCATATAAGTTTAGTTTTAAATTATGGAAATGCAATATATTTAAAGATATGATTTTTTATTGAAACAAAACGATGTACATGTTATAGAGTCACATGACAAGTGACAAAAATCAAATAATATACATGGAATAATAATTGTCACAAGGCAACATTCCCAAACTGGCATAGAGAGCGCGGCGTCCAGTTCTGTCACTCAACAAACAACATCACTAGGTTTTTCTACTGTCTCTGCTATATGCGAGAACGGCGTAAATACAATCACAGAACTACAAAAAAAGGTACAAACAAAACTGACCTTCAACATATAGGGCGAGACGTGGCACTTGTGCGACCCGAGCACGGGCAGCAGCAGCTGCAGCGCGCCGCCCAGCAGCTGCGCGCGCAGCCGCGCCTCCGCCAGGCACGCGCGCAGCGCCGTCGCCAGCGCCTCCGCCTGCTGGCGCGCGCTGCCGTCCAGCTCCACCACCTGCGGACTCACTCTATTAGGTACTGCTCGACCGGGCCCGCTTCGTTCCCTTGTAAGTGCGCGCTCACCCTGGCGAACATGTACACGAGCAGCTCGGCGCCGCCCAGCAGCAGCAGCGCGGGCGCGGCGGCCCCGCTGCGCGCGGCGCGCGGCGCGCCCGCCCACTGCGCGCGCACCGCCGCCGGCGCGTCCGGCGCGCCCGCGGGCGCCCGCCCGCCGAACACTGCGGGGAGCGTACACCGTTCACAAAATAAGATTACCCTTACCTAGCATTCGTTATGTTCAATACTTAAATGTTCATTTTGAGATGCATACATACTAAGTGAAAATGCAGAGTAGATAAGAACAGTAAGTAAATTCACAAACCCGTGGGCACCGACGTCGTCTGGTGATACAAGTTCATGGTGTCCGGTGTGTGCGCGAAGAACGTAACCAACAAATTTTCATGTAGCTCTCTTAGCGTCTGACTTGACACTTCATACACCTTAAATATTCGATAATGACTTCGTTGAGAAATAATTAAAAGTGTAAATAAGATAACGTCGAAATTGAATATACACATACAAAAAAAAAATGAAATAAAAAAACAATTCTTACCGCATCCCAGTCGATATCCAATTCTAGCAATTCCGGTGTTATAATAGAGGGAAAATTTGCTGTTTCACAGGGAATCTGGAATAAAATTTATATAAACAGTTAGGTTAGGTATATCATTTAATGTTGGATGATGCAATAAACGAGTTTATGACGCGATGATATAAAGTGCCGGAGGGGCGTGGTACTGTCGGTATTGGCTTGAGTATGGGACGGAACACTACTCGTGCTCCGTCACATAACCTCGACTGTTCCAGACAGATGAGACAGTACACGCGACAGGTTTGTTGTGTGTTTACTTTTCCAGGGAACAGACAAGGGGTAAATATTATATATTACTACTAATATTATATATATTATATATCACTATACTGTGTGAGGCACATACACACCTGACAGGGTTGATCAGGTCCATGTGCCGCCACATGTAACGCGGTTGTGGCGTTTAACACCGGTTTACGGTACACGCGCACTGTACCCATTTGTAGGCCGCCAGTATTCCCATTACCGCTTGTACCCTCAGCATGTCCTAGCAGTACTGAGCTGGGAGTTGCTTTACGTACCAGGATACCTAAAAAGGAAGTTTTCTGTATATTTAATGTTTTTTTGATTTTTTTACATTTCAGCAATCTTTGACGTCGTCATCACGCATTGAACTTACAAGTTAATGATTCAAGTTTAAAAAACTATAACTCAATTTTTTTTTCAGTTTACCTTGTACCGGTAGTGACAATGTTTCACATTCTCGACCATTTATATACAGAGTGACCTAGAAACAAAAAATACATATTTAAATGGTGTCCGTGCTCGGGCGAGGTCACGTTCGTGCGCGGCGGGTACCTGCACGTGTATGCGGCGGCGCTGCACGCGCTCGGCCACGCGCAGCGCCAGGCAGGCCCAGGCGCGCGGGGCCCGCTCGCGCGCGCGCGCCGCGCTCACGGGCCGGTTGGCGCCCGCCTCGGGCCGCGCCAGCCGCGCGCTCAGCGCGCCCGTGCGCGCGCACATCCACAGCTCGAACATCAGGGACTCGTGCCCTATGGAGAACACGTGCATGAACTCGCTCTGATCCGACGTGTCCTCTTTCTTTGTAGATTCCCTATTCATGTTGTCGTCTGGATCTGGGGGGTCGTCGCGCCACTCGTCTGTTTCATCTGTAACATTAATAATTATATGTATACAGAGTTTCTTTGTCGGCACCGCTTCAAATGAAATCACAGTTTTAACTAGTTTACATTATTTTCTCAAAGTAAATTGCTCAAAGCGGTCGTCGTGATTGCTTTCATACTGAATGTTGTTTAAATAGATGAAGACACTTGTATACTGTTTGATATCACTGACATTGATTAAATTTTATTTATTTATTAAAATCTATCCTAGTAGACTCACCAAGACCGTACTTTATTACTTTTATTAAAAAAAAAGTTTTTAATGAGTGTTTCTTATTTACCAATATCCTCATTATGTACACTTTGCGTTCCACATTGTGGTGGGTCTCGTTTCAGCCACATGGTAACAGCGAAGCCCTGTAACCAAGGCGCCCATCCCGCGGATCCTAACGCCGCACGCACTGCACCGTGAGACCATGGTGATGATATTCCTGTAATAATATGACTGTATTGACATTACTGGTTCTTGAATGACGATCTATGATTGAATTCATTCCTTTAATATTTCTATAGGCAGTTAATATATAAAAAAATACAGATAATATTCAAATACCTATGTGGTCATACATTATATGTATGATGTACATATAATTTCACTACCAAAAAAATAAAATACCATCGTGGCAAATAACGTGTTCAGCTGACCTGCACGCGTATGTGAATAGCGCAGCCGCCGCGCCGCCTGCTCCGCTTGCTGCGCGAACGACGACGCCGTCGGCTCGTCCGTTACGAAGTCCTCTGAAACGTTACAATTGAGCCTCATTCAATAAGATCTGTCAATAAGACAAAGTGAATCGGTGGAGAGCGCCGTACCGGGGTCGGCGCGCACCGGGTAGCGCAGCGCGCAGTCGGGCGCGTGCCCGGTCAGCACGCGCGCCAGCACGCGCTCCAGCACGGGCAGCAGCAGCGCCAGCGGCGGGCGCTCGGCCGCCAGCAGGCGCAGCAGCGCGCGCGCCTCGTCCGCCTCCAGCCCGCGCGCGCCCAGCGCCGACACCAGCTCCAGCACGTGCCGCTGCAGCTCTGTGGGCAGGGAGCGGGGTGAGCACCAGACGAGACGCGCACGGGCGGGGACGGGGGACACGTACCCGCCAGGCGCGCGGGCGCGGCGCCCAGCAGGCGCGCGGCGGGCGCGGCGGGCGCGAGCAGGCGCGCGAGCAGGCGCGGCGCGCGGCCCGCCCACGCGCGCGCCAGCCCCGCGCACACGCGCCCCACCTCCGCCGCCGGCCGCGAGCCCTCCCCCGCGGACAGCACCCTGCAATCGTTCAATGGAATTAGATTGTAAGTCTCAGTGCCGTTTCACCGCGTTATTTCAATCCCGTTTTTCATTGCTGTCGAATAAAGTTTTACTAATTCTTTTGCTATTAAAAAGGTCCAGAGAGGCTTTGGATTGTCCCGGGTTGTTATATTTGTTTCAAATGTCAGTAGTGTGACAGACTGTCACGGCGATCACTGATCAATTTCACAGAAATTTTAACCACAGGACTTTCCTCGAGTCTTCTTTTAATATGTTATTTAATGTAAGGCAGATATTTACATGACATTTACATGTATTAATATTTTTTAATACTGAATGAATGAAAATTGCTTAAATTAAAATCGCGAGCAACAAATCTATACATATGTTGATCATAGTCGCTGTGACAGTTCCTTATAAAAGGTGTTTATTTATGGGTGGTGTTTATTTATATATACTGTTTATTTATATATACATAAAACACATTGCCGAAGCGATTTCATTTTTGACACCTCAATAACAACCCAAATATCCTCGCAATCACTTTCCCACTTTTCCACAATTCTGTTAGATTTTATAGTTCTTTATCATGCTACTAAAACTCCTCCACCTTCAATTTTATTACTAAGTTTATAGTTACTCCGGTTTCTTCTACAAGCATTATACCTCATATCAAATAATTCGCTGCTAAGAATTGGATCAATTCATTGATCAATATTATTTGAATTGTTTCTGAAAATATCGCAAGTTTTTATTTTAAGGCCACGAACATTCTGATATTTAAGAGAATTTTAAAGAAGAAGAAGAGAAATTTATAAACACAAACTAGTATCCATGCGAAATAATGAGGTTACCATCGCTTAGTATGGGCTACATGGATCTAACTATTATTAAATCGGAGTTATCATCTTTTCTCATAAATATTCGAGCGTTCCTAACCCACACACACGTATTTGTATTTATTTTCCTTCGCCTTAAACCTTGCCGCACCGTGAACATCTTTTTTCGTGGAGTGAATAGAGGACTACCTAAAAAATGATAATAAATAGAACAAAATACATACTTGTCAATAAGCTGTGACAATATATCAACTACGATGACACACAGCTCAGGATGCGCCACCAGAGCGTCCTCGCCGCGCTCCGTGTCGGGCGCGCCTTGTGCCTGTGAACCTGAAGAAATACGTAAGACATGAACTATTTTTAACATTTTTAGTGTTATTTCACATTTAGAAACGAAAGATACTTTTTTAACCCATAGTTTAAACCAATCCAATGGTGGTGTCCGTGGGGCGTGGGTTCAATCCCAGTACCCACTACGTTCATTTTTAAACGCCATCTTGAAGAGTCACAAACAATTTGTACTTTATAGGAAAGATACGTTTTTTGGATGTGGTTTTGTAGTACTTGTTTACGAAATTCGTTCTAATTTTAGATAACCCAAAAGACAAATAATAAGAACTCCCAGATCTCTCACTCATCAATATATTATTATAATGATATATGCATTTTTAAAATCTTCAGTCTGGTTATGAAAAATATACCGCTGTGTCATTAGACTAATAAAAAAAAAGACTTACAGGTGACATTGTCTAGTATGGACAGAGATTCCGACAATTTTTGTGACTTCAAACTAGTGGTTATATCCAGCTTGCTGATCTCGATATCTGCCTAAAAAAAAATAGATTAACATAAAGACTACTACTATGATTTTTTCAAGTCACTATTTTTTCACAGACGCCTGTTAAAATAAATTATTAATAACTAAAAATCAAACATTTGTTTATGTTTTTAATTAAAAACAAACCTAAAGAATACCTCCATTTTCTGTAGACTGTAGTATGCAGATTACAATTTATTGGCCATGTACCGCCTTATTTACCCTTGACTGAATATTTCTTACTGTCATATAACAATTTAACTTATTTTTGTTGACACATTTTGCTCTATACCGTGGTTTTCTTAATCGTATTAACCTTCGTACGTAATGACATAATTATAAGCTGTAACATGTTATTATTCTTCACCTTCAATAATTAATATTACATATATCAAGGGCCTGTAACGAGAATTATTATCTACTTGTGGACTATTCGGAAGTTAAACGAACGTGAACGTCTCTCTTACCCCGGGAAAATAAAAAGAAGAAAATGTAGGGAAATGTCAAAATATTAAATTAACGTTAATTTAATATATACAAAAGGATATTTCCATATATACAATAGCTTAAAAATAAAACAAGACGATCCTACGGTAGAAATTTAGTAGGTACAATAAAACATCTATCATCACTATACATATAAACTATTTGATAATAGCAATGATATGGAATTCACTTGATTAAAATATATTATTGTCTTATTTTTTTAGAGATAAACATCGTAACCGTACTTGTCATTAATATCAAAGATTATGGTAAAATTATCAAAAAAATCAAGCAAGCGTTACTCAAACACTTCGAAAGAATACCGCTATGTTTGCATTTCATTCGGAATTTTAAGATATTGAACAAGAATTCATCACACAAATTATATTTTGTTAGCTTCCATCTCACTTTTATTATGCTATAAAAACATAAAATCATAAAATATTTTTCACTAAAACTTATCGTAAATGAACCGGCAGAGCTAAAATTTATAAATAATCTATAAAAATAATATGTAAATAAATCATGTAATACATACATATATACATTCCTATATTTAATTTTACATTCATATTAGCATAATATGTATGTATTTATAATTTATATGTTATTTACATACTTTATTTCTAAATAACATTAGTCCAAAGTAGGTCGTACCTTGTGTTCAGAATACGCAAAAACATTAAGGAAGATACTTTCGAGTGTAAGTGAGAGCAGTAAACGTATACCTACCGCATACCTACTCATGTGAACTATAAAAAAGCTAAAACTGACGACAACTTTGAAAGTTGACACTTGAAAGCCTTGTTGTCAAAATTGTTGCGTTTATCACTGTCACCGTGATAGTGTCACGACAAAAAACAAACATATAAATATATATAATATAGGTATAAGCACAATATCACCATTACCTCGTAACCGTCGTCCGGGCGGGGGTCGCTGTGCTCGCTGGCGTAGGGCGCCGCGCTGTCCTCGCTGGACGAGCATTCTGGGGAACTGCTCTCTGAACCGCAGTATAGAGGTGGGACCTATAAAAAGACAATTATAGATAAGTCTTTGGCTATATAACAAAAACATAATTTATATTTTTGTTATATAATATAGGACTTATAATTAATTTCCATTTCTCCGCTCTGGTGTAGAGGCTAAGCGCGGCTTTGAGTTCTGCCACTTAATACGCAATGCCTCCAGAATTCGGCAGAAAGTGGGAAACGGAGTGTCTTAACACTAGGTTCCCTCTTCCTACCCTGCTGTGTGCGGGATATAACGTGAAGCTGATTTATTTTTATTTTACTTATAATTAAATCAAGTGGAATATCATGCTGTGCTTTCCACTTATTGTTTGTTTTATATAGGAAATTATAAGGTGCAATTTATATTAAGACATAATTCCACAAATCTTAATGTTCTAAAAACTTTCTAATTAATGTTCTTGATGAATCTCTTAATGAGCCTAAATTCGAGTGGTTTAATAGTAATTAGTAGGTTGGACCACTCACGTCCTGACTCCATTATTAAACCAACTCTATGTTACAATATTATTGTTACAAGCTTAGTACAGTTACAGGTCGACCTAACAAAAGCGGGTTGAAAGATTGATAGATTATTTAATAGTCATACATTATCACATCTTTGATCGTTGATCAGTTTCATCATCAACATTCACTTCACATCATCTTGCACTGAATACACAAATAAAATAATTACAAAATAACGAAAACAAAATATAAAAAACTATTTCGAAATCTCTTTACAAGGCAGGACAAGCTTAACTCGTACATTTAATTGGATTCCAATAGCGAGTCCACAAAATCGCGCCGGCGGTAGTAAACAACTCGACAGTTCATTTTTCTCGTAAGCCACTTATCCAATTATTTGTAAATAGGTTTCATTTTAGGTTAAATTATTCCACATCATGGTTTATTATTATGTTTCTATCGAACACATCTTTTAAAAAAGCGCCAAATGAGCGATGGGTCACATATTTATTTGTGTAGTTTAGTTACTAGTTTGTGGGTTCAATTCTCACTCGAGAAAATATATTATTTAATATTTTCATATTCGCTCTGATGTCAAGACAAAGTACAGCGTTAAGTTCCGCCACAGAATTCGAAGGAATTTTTAATGAGAACAACCTCCTTCTGTTTACCCTGCTATGCGTGGGAAGCAGCGTCAAGCTGACGAAAAAGTTATTTGTAATATTTAAAGGCTACTGCGCTTGCTACAAGTGCACTGAGTAGCTATCAAACGTTTTAGCCAAGTTTATAACTTTGTCATATTTATGTAAAATCTTATTATTTCATTCATAATATTTCTATAATTGTTTATTTATACTCAGAACAACTCACAACTCACTCGACTTAACCGTAATTAACAATTATCAATGAACGCTATATTGAACATAAAACTCCATCGACTCTCGTATATGCAGGTATGCACGCCTCGTGCCTGTCTGACTGTAGCGCGACGGCTCTGTTCCCATTAATTATTTTAATGTTCCAGCCTTATGACATAGTGTGACGGAAAGCGGAGAACGGTGAGACTTAGATTCTCTCTGGCTGCTTTAAGTACCGTGATAAGTACCGTGATGATTAGTAATAGCATCTTTCAAATTGAGACACATCAGTCAAGTCGTGTATGAACTCAATCATATGAATCAATAACAGATTATCTACGTTTGGAGATACAACTTTTATTGTCTTCAAGTACCTCCATTGCTTAATTTCATAGATTTCATACAAATTCCGATAAGTACCAAGTAAAGTCTATATTATAAGTATAGCTATAGTCCAAAGTTTAGAAAAAAACATATAACTGTTGTTCGGAGTTGCTAGTACAAACGCGTCATTTACATAAATGTAATAATTGAGAAATATTGTGAAATTGTCATCCGCTAGAATCATATCTATGGACCGTTCTCCACGCACCGCTCAATTTTCGAGAAATTGCGTACTGAGTGAGACTGACGGAACTTAACGCCGCACGTTAAATCTTTACGATTCTATATTACAATGTATCCGACGACTGCTTCGATAGTAGTAACTTTAACTTTCGACTTTCGTTTGGTTATTTACTAACAATAAAAACATGTTGGACAGCAGGAGGACTGAGTGAAATTATTTATATATATATCTTAATATCGTTAGGTAATTTTTTCCAAGTACCGTTAACTTTTTCTAAAGTATTAGCCATATTTGTTTATATTTTTGCTGCTACTTCAAGTAGACGCCTAGATTTTATATTTATGAGGTAGGGTCAGGAAACGTCCGAATAGGAATGTAGATATAAAGTTCATATTGGTCATAAAGTTGTTCTATAAGTGGATATATTGACAGTAATAGTGTAATGTACTTCCGAAAGACGTTATAAAGTTTTCTCTTTTATATAATAACACTTATTTACAATATACTATAGTAATGGTTACATTCATGGAATATAGTGACATTAGTGCGGAACTGATTCAATATGCATATGACAATTTTTGAGATAGTGAACAATTCAGTGGATCTGTTACCCAAAAAATATGATTTCAATAAAAAACTAAGCCCACCAAAAATTTTATTTATGATAATTTTTTCATTGTATTTTTTTTATATTATATATTATTGGTATATGTTAACCAAAAGTTTTACATCATTAACACCCACTCTACGCCTACAGAGCGGTACTTCTCATGAGCTATCATTTACAAACTAGATGAACAAGTTTTAAGGAAGTCTCCGATATTTTTTTAAGTTATTTTTAACTGTGATAGGCTATTTAGCTATAAGCATAGCATAATGCGCTCATTTTCTAGAAGTAAGATGTTTTGTGTATTGTAAGTTAAATTACAATCATCGTTTCGATATAATCCAGTTTTCCATTCCTAGTCGTACATGATAAACGGAAACTCTACGTAAACACGTCAATTAGACAAGTAGCAGATGAAACGTAAGGTACAACATTAAAGTGCTTATAATGTGGTGGATAGTACACATTTTTATAATAGCTGTAGAGGATAAAATACAGCTCAATCGTTACACACACGCGACACGAAATATTAGTTTATACAACAAATATTAATTCGAGAATTTTTGTTAATATTGTAAACAGAAATACCAACATGTGCCTTAATTTACATACATATTTAGATAACGACTAGTATACAATTAAAAACAACAAGTCCGAAGAGTCACCTTGTTTTTGATTATCGATAGTCACAATAGCTTATATTTCGTCAATACACCTATAATATATGTCATTATCTTTGTTTTTTTTTTATTAATAATTATTTAATTAATATTTATATAGTATTTGTCATAACAATCATAATCGTTGTCTTAGTTTCATAAACATTTCCATCTTTTTCTTTAACAACACTAAATAAAAACCACGTGCTTAGATCAACTATTCAAAATGTAGTTGCGTCGAAGTCAGATATTTGATAATTTTGATTAAGGAAACGGGATATAATTATTTTTATTGGTCCTTTTGGCGATTTCAAAGTCACCTTGCACTACTTATAAAATATACTTATAATACATAAACATTTATTGTAAAATATAAACAAAAAAACCTGTGTCTTGACTTTCTTACAAGTATGACGTCGGGTAAATTATCCGTTTCGACTGATCATTTGATACCAATATAAACTAACATATAGACTTTCATCTTAACATAGCTACTCTTATCTTAGCTTCAAGCTGTATCTTGCATATAGCAGCAGCAGTGACACATTGCGTGTTGAGTGTCAGAGCGAGGAAATGTGAGAATCGAACCAACTATCACGTCTACAATCAGACCGTACTTACTGTTATGGGAACTCCATTCACAGGAGACTCCTCAATCCTAGACATTTCTACACTTTCACATACACAATCACAAACAATATGAAAAAAAAAAACTAATGTTATGTTCTAGAGTAGACGAATAGAAACTAAACTGGTTTAACGCTATGCCATCAGCTAACTATTTCGGATTTCACAACACTTAATGACCGCTCGGCCGCTAGGAGGTTCTTACGAATGGGTACTATTCTGTATTTTCATATACAAGCGCGCGCGTGTGTAGTGGCCGAGAGCTGAACTACGAATACGGGTAACAGGTTGTAAAGCGTGACCGGTCCTAGCTCCTAATAATGTTAGATCGATATCTTCCGGTATATCTGACCTCATAGCGTTAGATAGCGTCTTTGAGAAAACGAAATGGAAATGCTCAAAGTAATAAAAACCTTGTATATCATTTCAATATCACATAATACTATATTTGTTTTTATTTCAATTATATATGGCTAATCTAAAACTTTGTTTTGCAATTACGTGCGCCCGGACACGGGTGCAGATTGAGGATAGCGCTCTCTACGATATTTTTTAACATCACATTGGCTGAGTTTTAGCTTGTTAACAAAATAAATGAAAAATATTTTTATCTATTAGTGACATAGAAAGTAATAAAACCAGCTCAATAATTTATGAGTATAACAACAATTGAATCGAATACTGGACTTGACACAGGCGGGCCCGCCTCGAATGTAGATATATTATAGCACTTTACAACACAAACTTTATAAAAAAATAATTAACAGTAATAATTATAAACAGTAAACAGTTGTGATTTTGTAAGCAAACATTTTATTTGTCACTTATAACAAGTACCCCAAGTATTGGGGGGTACATAAAATAGCGTTAATAAAATAATTAAAAGGAATGGTGTGTGACCGATATATGTAGATGTCTCGATTTCGGCGGGACGTCCTAATTTTTAGCTCTACATTTAATTGTCGTGTCTCCACGCAGGCGTGGTTCCACATTCAGTTGATTATTCCAGTCACATTGAGAAATCTTTTTTGATTTATTTTATACTTTAGATATTGTGACATTTTTCTTGTCTATCTACAATAAATAGATAAGTTATAGAAATAACTGTAATTTATATATTTTTTTGCACCACTTTTACCCAAGACAATATCAGACAACACAAATTACAAAGATACCTGCGCTACTCGCTTCGCCTTTTAGGGTAATCTTACATAACTATATATATAATAAGCCGTAAAATGTGTACAATGCGACCTTGCGAGCTAGCCGTTAACATATTAAGACTAAAGTTGAAAAAAGGAAACAATCAAATCGGTATACAACATTTTGGGCTTTGTGATTCGTGTATTAAAGGATTTTATAAGAAAATAAATAATATCTCTAATCGCTCTTGAGTAAATTTAATTATCATGTTGCAGTTTCTTAATGTATATTTTGTACAACTACTTTGTGTCACGAGCATGCGAAAATTGTAATTTTAAATCTCTGGAACTGTTTTAAGAATCTTGTCTAAATCAAATGTTACATTTTTTTTATAAAAAAAAGGACAAACTATCGTTAAAAGTTATTCATTTATCATCACGACGAATTAGTTCTTTTTTCCGGAATTTTGACGCATTTTTACGATGCTATTTTGTTTAAAATAAAAAAAACAAGGTAAACAACTGTAGTAAAAAAATGCTATAAATGTAAAAATAGAAAAGAAAACAAATTTTATTGTTTTTATGGCTTAAATTATGGTAGGTAGCGCCAACCCGACGTTTACTGACATGGAGCCCTATATATGATTTTTTTAATGTCAACCATTACGTTACGTTTATTTCAAGACAGGCAAAGAAAACATAGCCTCATGGCAGTCCTTTTTTACTCTCTACCCAATTTCAAGATATTACATGTTGAGTGGTACATTTCAACCACACCAAAATAACCGACTTGGGAATCGAACCCACAAGCATCGCGTTTATAATTTTACTCCTTACTCCTGTCCACGTACCCGCACGTTCAGCGGCGCCAGTGCGGGCAGCGCGGGCGCGGCGCCGGGCGCGGCGAGCGCGACGCCCACCAGCGTATCGCACAGCGCGCGCAGCCCGCCGTGCGCGCTCAGCGCCGTGCGCACGATGGCACAGCTCGCGTCTTTTGATCGACCCCTGGTTTCATCTAGTAACACATATTTAAACAATTCAATATTTACTAAAAGACACTTTTTACAATTGAGGAGAATGACGAAGTTTTAGGCATATTTATAGATACATATAGACCACTGGTTCCCAACCAGTGGTCCGCAGAAGCCTAAATATCTTCCGCGAAAGATTTTAATTTTATGACTGGGGATAATGCGGCGAAGTTTTTGTTTGATTATCACAGTAAATTTTTATTATACCTTCATCATCAGTGGTCCCTGCTACTAAGAATGATATAAAAGTGGTCCTTGACCAACAAAAAGTACGGAATCTCTGATATAGACGAATATTTTTATGTGAATTCAAATCCTGCGTTAAAATTTTCATGCTTTCCAATTATTTTTATGTGCGTGTGAACAAAATGTTAAAATAGGAGCAATATCTTATAGTTGGTTCTCAAAAACTGTACTATAATATGATACTCAATGTGTACTCTTAGTTAAGATCATGCTTATATTTAGATTGTTATCTTTGACAATTATAAATGTCATGGTCGCAACATTCGCAACATACAAAACTTTGTAATATTAACATTATGTAATAAACTAAAATTTAAACTAAACTGGCTTCACGCTGCATCCCTAGCGAGGTAGTCAGAAAGAACAGGACGCCAAATCTACGGTCCCTGCACACCTCTTTCACCTCATCTACTGTCATCAACGTACTTACGTGTTCATGTTCATTTTCATACATGTTCTGCGAGGGGTCCTCATGCTTTTTACGTGACCTCTAAAATCCCTTTGTGGGGAAAAATTAAGGAAAGACGAATAGGACAGATAGAAATAGGGACCCCTTTTATGGACTGGATGGAGGTTTGTTATACTTCTGTGGTGGATAAAATCTGGAACCGAGCGTGTGGCACAGTGTAATTGCGATAACGCGATGACATGCGGGGGAAATCATTATTTCCATACCCCGCTCAAGTGTGGCGTAGAGCTGAACCCTTCTACACACAATATCTTAAATAATGTCCGAAAGCCAAAAGCCCATCTCACTATACACAAGATTCGGCGTAAAATAAAATTATACAACAAATAAGCAATTCGAGTCAGAGGAAAAATTCGATTATTAAGGTGCTATAAATTTCAATTTCCTTATCTCATTAAGCGACGTTTTGTTGCCAACTAAGAGTAAATTGGGTAACAAAGCCGCTTACAAATTATAACCGAGCAATTTTACCTACAGACAGGTAAACATAAGAAAAATTTCTCGCATCTTCTATTTACAATACAAATAATGGGGTAAAATGAACAGTATCATCAACAGGGCAGCCACAGCGAGGGTCAAACGTTGGTAGCGGAAACCCAATCAAGTGAGTAAAACGTGACGCGGCACGTTGCACATACATTACGCTGCGGTAATAAATACTACGTCGAGTAGGAAGCCTCCTAAGCTCTTCCATAGATATCTTATTACGCGCTTACTTCATTATTAATTACTGTAACTGCGTATTGAAATATGTATGTTTAATTGTAGGAAGACATTGTCCTTAAAATAAGTTTTGCAATACTACTTGTAAGTTTATTTGTTTTTACATTTTCCCGCTCTGGTAGACAAAGTGCGGTGTTGAGCTTCGTTCATTGACGCAAGGTGTTTTGAATTCGGGTGGAAAGCGGAGAACGAAGTGTTTTAACACTGTAACTCTCTACCTACCTGTGAATGGGACAAAGTCCAAAGTTACAAAAAAAGTTAATTAACAGTATGTGAATATTTTTTAGACGGTCGGTTCTTCATACGAAATGCATTAAATTACAGCTTCGATAATTTTTATATTTTTTTTTTTTTCAAAAATATAATTTATACTAAACCTTACTAAAAATATAAAACAGTAAAATACATTTTATATAGATGAATAATATAGATTTTAGAAACTAACGCGTATTGGAAATAGAAATATTTTTTATAGAGTTTCTTTTAAATTACTTCAATGATGATGGAACCTTTGTTATTAAAATTTCACTTTAATTTCAAAACACGACAAACATGTTAAACACATACACACAACATAGCTTTGTATATCCAAACGGAAATTATGTATTTCTGTTTAAGTACAAAACTCGAACTCGAACTTATACCGTATAATATATTCTACCATGAATTTGAATATTTTGAAAGTAAATAAAACGTAATCAATTTACGTTAGAGTTGCCTTGAAACGTCTAAATAATTTGCATATTAAATTTTATAGCAGTACCTAATAACCTATTCTAATCGAATGTAGACAACGCTCGTTAGATGAGTCATTTGCGAAACAATGCGTGGAATTTAAGTTAACCGCAACCTCTCCGGTTACCAGCACTGGTTGGGCAACCCATATTAAATGCAAATATAAAATAAATTATAATTTTAAACTTGTAATAATTTATATTGTAATCCTTGTGTAATCTCTTCACTAGTACCATGTTTTCTTACGCGTATAGGCGAATGTAAGGCTAGGGACGCTATAGTCATAGTGTAATATGCGCGATATATAAGGTCGGGGCAAAAGTATTTTCGTATTGTTACATATAAGGGAAGATATTTTTTAGGTCCCGCGCCTCCTGGAAACCGACCAGGAGGCGCGGGTTTTATACGTTTATACGTCAATATATAATATAGTCAATTTCTTATACATTTTTTAAATAATTATTTTTCTTTTCTAAGTGTAGAATAACACTTATAAATGTTAAAAGTAGCATGAACAAACTCTATAGAAAGTTATATAATAATATACACCAAGTATTACTAACCTGAAACCGCGAACTGCACAGTCAGCAGTGCCTCCACAATCTTGAGCACCACCTTTGCATCGGGTCCAGCAGTAGACACTGCAGGTCCAGTTGTAGGCACAGCTCGTCCAGGAGTAGGCACAGCTCGTCCAGGAGTAGGTACAGTACTAGAAGCTTCCGACATAATATTTGACATTTGTGGCACGGTATTGGACATTTCAAGCACCCTATTAGACACCTCAGGTACAGCATTGGTCGTGGTCTGGCACGCGCAGTGCAGCAGCAGGCGCAGTAAGGCGTATCCGCGCAGGAACACGTGCTGGCGCGCCGCGTGCTCGCGCAGCAGCGGGCTGTGCAGGCAGAGGCGCGCGCAGCACCGCCAGAACGTGCTTGCGTTGCGGACCGCCTCTTGTTCGTCCGCCGCGTCGGACTCCATCTCGGAGGCGAAACGACCGGTCGCCGGTGGTTCTGTCGGTAGACCGAGCGTTTGTGCTTCTTTATCAATATTACATAGTTCTTCAAACTTCTCCAGCGTCAGCTTGCTTTTGTATACTTCAAAACATTTTTCTGTGGCGTCGGATAACGATTTGAACAATATTTGAACGGAAGACAGTGAACCAACTTCCCGAAAGTACGGAAATTCTTCATTTTCTTTTATAAGTTTCAATATTTCTACAATTATAGCAACTTCGAGTATGGCACAGCATTGATTTGAAAAATCCGGCATCGATATCATTTCTAGCACGTAGCTCAAGCCTCCTTTCTGTATAAATTGTTCGGCGAAGGAAACGGTGGTCAACAAGCTGGAGATTATGTTTAAACAAGACGCAGTTAGAAAATGGGCGGACTCCTCCGACCGCATCGCGTACCGATGTTTAGCAACTATGAACGTGGGGTAGATGACGCTGAACAGCAGCTCGTACTTCATCTCGGGGCGGCACCGCGGCGTCACCCGGAGCAGGTGCGCGACCGTCGCGTGCAGCACGCTGTTGGGGTTGTCCAGCTGCAGCAGCGAGTTGTAGTGCACCAGGAAGGCGCACCGGCCGCGGCGCTCGTCCGCGCGCACCTCGCACACGGCGCACGGCAGGCGGCGGTGGGGCGCGCGCGGCTCCCCGAAGGCGGCGCGCTCCAGCAGGCGCAGGCCCGCCGCCGCCGGCACCGCGCGCGCCAGCACGGCGCGCACCACGGCCTGCGCCAGCAGCGCGCGCGGGAAGCAGCAGCACAGACCGCAGCGCAGCAGCGCGCGCAGCACGCGAGGGCCGGCGGGCGCGCGCGCCAGCAGCGCCGCCAGCGCGGCGCACAGCACGGCCACGGCGCAGGAGGCGCGCGCGCCCAGCGCGTCGTGGTGGTGGCGGCGGCCGGCGGCGACGCGCGCGCGGCAGGCGCGGTGGCGCGCGCGCGGGCAGGCGGCGGCGTGCAGCACGGCGCCGCGCACTCGCTGCAGCGCGCGCACGAGGCGCGCGGCGGCGTCCACGAGCGCGTGCGCGAGCGCGAGCGCGGGCGCGGGGGCGGGCGCGGCGGCGGGCGCGGCGGCGGAGGCGGAGGCGGGCGCGGCGGCGGAGGCGGGCGCGGCGGCGGAGGCGGGCGGCGCGGCGTCCAGCACGAGCTCGACGCACTCGCGCAGCAGCCCGCCCTTGTGGCACTCGGCGTAGAGCGCGAACTGCTCGGTGAACTCGCGCAGCTTCTCGAGCGACCGACACTGCATGAGGAGACAGTGGAGGAACGCGGTGATAGAGTAAGCTACTCCGAAAACGAATTTGAGCAAATTTTCAGTTTCTTCTTCGTTGGCGCACTCCTTGGCTCCTTTTTCAGTTTTAGCGTTATACTTTACACTAGACTTGCAGACCACGTCCTCCAATAGTCTGAGAAGCATGGGCAGAATGCCGTTGTTGATTAATTTGGCACATAAATCGGCATGAATGAGCACTTGATCCAGCGACACCATGAGCAACTCGGTTAAGGCAACTTTAACTCTGGATGTCTCCAGCGCGTTGCTCGCAGCGTTCGGTGCAGACCCGAACTGCAACGAGCACAGATTCTTGAGAGCAAAGTTTATGCACTGCATAGATATCTGCGAGCCCGCGGAGCCGGACAAGCTGCTCTCCGCCTTACACAACTCTTGAAGCAGATCTGTTATTAGAAGAGTGAACTCGAAGGTACTAATTTCTGAGTTTATAATTTCTCGATGTTTATCCGTCATATAATCATCGGCTTTGGGCTTCGCTTTGCGAGGCGAATAAAATGGGTCAGAATAAAGCGAATGATTAAGATAATCATCGGATGAGCGAAGTGGCGAATTGAAATATTCGAAGTCGTCGTTGGTCGTACACACTTTGATGGCCATTGATCTGTTGAAAATTTGCAGATCGTCATTCGAATCACCTGAATCAGACGACACTTCTGAATTTTTTATTGACCTCTTGTTTCTTCCGTTTGTTTCGGATCGAGGTCGCCCATTCGTTCGTGACCTATGTAAAAAAATATCATAAA
This sequence comes from Heliconius charithonia, assembly GCA_030704555.1. Classification (NCBI taxonomy): domain Eukaryota; kingdom Metazoa; phylum Arthropoda; class Insecta; order Lepidoptera; family Nymphalidae; genus Heliconius; species Heliconius charithonia. The sequence goes on along the minus strand of CM060826.1, from coordinate 19,610,440 downwards.
TATAAGCATCGACTTTCAAAAAAAAATCTATAGGTACATAAATAAATTAAAACTTTCTGTCTGTGATTTCAATATTACCGTGTTTTTTTAGGGGGATACCGTTTTATACACGTTGCTAAAACACACACAATTTCTTAGTTTACCTCTTTTTTTGTTTGTCCGGACTTTTTTAATTAAAGACCGTGAATCTTTAATGAAAATGGTAATTTCATATTTATATAGAAAATGGTTATAACCATTTTCTATTACGTATATGAGGCCAGCCGTGGCGCAGTGGCACAAAGTGTGACTGTAAAACCGATTGGTTGTGGGTTCGATCCCCACTCGAGGAGATGAAATATTGACTTAAATTTATATTTCCATTTCTTCGCTCTGGTGTCGACGCAAAGCGCGGCGTTGAGTTCCGCCACTCAACACGCAATGCCTCCAAAATTCGGCAGAAAGTGGCGAACGGAGTGTCTTACACTAGGTTCCCTCTGCCTACCCTGCTGTGCGGGATATAGCGTGAAAGTAATTTAATTTATTACGTATATATTTTGTGTGTACCATACTGAAATAATCAACAAATTTTCCCTAGCACATATAGTGTGTTAGGGAACATTAGTTTAAGTGACCTGAATATTTATTTAATATTAAATAAGTAGTCGTATAGTTCCAGCGGTCGAAGCCGCGCGGATACCACTAGTATTATATTTTTTTTTGTGTTACCTTCGCGAAATATAACTTTTCTCCGATGACGCCGCAGAATGATTTGATCCGTTACAGGATTTCTGTTTCGACCATATTCTGTAAGACAAAACATAATTTTTTTAACCAAATCATTTACACAAAATGATTTTTAAGGATTTTTACAGATTCTTGCTTTATTTTGATCAGGTCACTGCCATCGTTTTTATTATACTTTTAGGTTATTACTTACATATTATTATAAAAAATTAATAAATCTGCTTCACGCTTCATCTTCTTCAGATTCCACTATTATTTCTAGTGCACTAGAAGAAGCACCAGAACCGTTGGGTTCTAGTTTTCTTTCTATCTCCCTAAGTTAACGTCCTACAAAAAAAATGTAGGATACATTCTTTTAACCTCCCCAAATTGCCCTACGTGATTAAGAGTACTAAAAATAGTGTGACATAATCGCCGCATTAGATATAAATACCTGTTAGAAAACAACTGATGTATAGGTGGTCTCTGACCAGGGCGTAGAGCGAGTGGCACACGCGGTTTAACTCCGGGAGTGGTATAGGCGGATGTAGGGCCCGTACAAGTCTCGCCATACACCCATATTAGTACTGAACTTAGTTGTCGACAGCATGATAGCCCCTGGCAATAATTATTATAGATATTATCAAATAATTGATGGTGTCGATTCCCTAATTTCACTGCCGATTGTAAAAGAAAAGTACGGAACGGAAAATTTTTACAATTACTAAATTGATTTGTATTTTTTAATATTTGAAACGAAAGTAAATTATTTGTTCTTTTTTTACACTTTCGGATGGTATATATACTCTTAATTACATAACGAGGAAAAAACAGATTTAGCCGGTTTACATTCTAAGCCAACGATATGTCCAAAATAGAAATAAAATATAATAAGTGTGAATTATGAAAATAGCTACTTAGTGTTGCCATAAATGTTGTAACTATAACATTTCCGTTTTCATTGTACGTAACATTTATTACTAATACACTATTTCACTTTAATACATCGGTTTTATACCATTAAAAATATTTAAAGCTTAAATAGCAGCACACACTCTTTCTATGGGAAAAGTGTTCTGCCCAACTGCCAATCGCAAGTATTGTTTTAGGGACTCCAAATTATTATGGTGTTTAAAGCAAGCTTACTCTCTAAAACTGATCATACCACTATCGATCCAACTTGTTGCGCTTACAACCACGCTTGTACCTCGACGCTGACTAGCCTCGTAAGTGGCGAAACGGTAGTGTCTCTATGGTAAGGGAGTGTCTTAACACTGGGTTTCCAGGTTGTTTTTGGTTAGTTTTAATAAAAAAAGAGGTACTTATCTCATTTATACAATAAAGCTTTTAATCTTAGATTTTTCGAAAATTGTCTCTGAATTTTGTCGAACAAAATACTTTACATTGATATAACTTTTTTATTTATGAGCCGATTGAAATACAACAAACACTAAATGTTAAGGGAAGTTTATGAAGATATTAAAGTGAAAATTGCATTTAAATAAAAGCAGTTTCTAAGTTAGCGGACACACATACAACAGCGAAAATTTTTAAAATCTTTGTTTTTGGTTCTACAACGGTAATAAATGTACTTGATAATAAATTTCCCCACAAATGTACAGACAGCGATCAGTTACAATTTTTTATTATATTTTAAGATGTAACATGTTGTTTTTCTATTTAAATTGCAAACCCTAGAAACAGAAAAAAAAACAGTAATCAAAACGCACAACACAAACAGCAAACATAGCTCGCTAATAAATAATCATTATCACCACAAAATTAGATGTCTGCTAGCGGTCAAAATACAAATGATTTATTCGCAACTCAGCCGATATAAGACGGTCAACGGGGTCGCGAATCCGCTCGCTAGTTACTAAATACTTTACATTTTAAACTACCCTGTATAATATATTTATATAGACGGGACAATTGAATTATCCCATTTTAAACTTTAAGCTGCTTAAATAAAGTAGGGAATTGGATGTTGATAAGATAGTCTAGGATCGTAAAATGCACACGTACATATTTAATCGATTTGTATCATATCATATTTTCATGTTCCGGGGTCTACTTGAATCTTTTCAAGATTTACTCCTCAGTAAGAATGATTAAAGTCCAAATTCAAGTACTCTTTACTAAATTTTCTTTTTCATTTCTTGTTTAACTTTTACATTTTAAGTTTTTTTTTTAGAAAATGTTAAACTTTCATTTAGTTGTTAAATATTTTATACCGGCTAAATATACATGTATTAAATGGTATTTAAAATTTAGTTTGTGTAATAATTGGAGCATCATAACAATAGCGCAAGATAATCAATAAGGTATCCATGTATCCACTAACCTCGACGCCCAGCGCCCGCAGCAGCAGCAAGCAGCGCCACGCGAGCCCCGCCAGCAGGTACGCGCGCAGCACCGCGGACGCCGGCTGCGCCTGCATTCGCGAGAACGCGCTGAGAGGACCGCGCGCCTCGGCACCGGGGACCTCTGAGGGGCACAGAGGAAACTACTTACAGTCCGAAATTATCTCTTGATGGTTGTACAGATTTCACTTTGAGGATATTCTCTTACTTTTGATTATTTCCTTGCTGTGTGAGCAACGTGCAAATTTTCAAAAAGCTTAACATTCTTTCTGTCTGTGTGTGTGTTGCTTTCTGTGTGGTCTAATTTTAATTTGATCGACTTCCGAGAAAATTACATAAGTCTTAAATTTGCACCAACTATGTGCGCGACAAACGGACAAATAACTCAATTTTACGCATACCGATTCTGATGATTGTTTGTGTTCAATGGAAAATCAAGGGTAGTTTTATAAAAGCTTGCTTAAGTTATGATTATAGTATCCGGTGGAAGTCGGTTTTTACGGTTCCCTAACTTTTAAGGAAAATATGAAACCTTATAAGATCGATTTATCGTTTATCTGTCTGTCTGGCTGTCTGTTTGTCAAGACCCTTTATCTCGGGAACGCTTTAAGATATTGAGTTGAAATTCCAACCATATACTCAGATCTACGGCCCCATGATTTCCTAATAAATATATATTTCTATATTTACTTAGAAAAAAGATATGGCCGTTTATATCACAAAAAACGCGTATTTTGACACTATAAACTGAATCAAAATTAATTCCATTTAACCTAGAATTATAAAGTTTGGCTAGTTCAGAAATTTGAAAACTATACATTTGTGGTTAAATCCTAAAAAATAATAGCCTTAAATATCAAAAAACCGCGAAATGGAATCAAAATTAATAGGGTACTTTCAGTTAACCTAGAATTATAAGATCTAGCATCTACAGGTAGTTCTAGTTCAGGCAAAAATAAGCCTGAATTTCAGAAAAAGCCCGAGATCTCCAATTTTGGTACAGAACCCTTGGTGGGCGACCTTTTTTTTGTTAAAAATTGTAATGTTATTTTAAAGTGAGGAATGAGATGTCTTTGCTTAACACAGCTAGTCTTACGATCCCTTTGTCAACTCTTCTATGCAGGAAAAAGCTTGGAGTTACAAAGAAACGTAAAAGAAGAAAATGTGTAATAATTGTGTGATTAGTTATATTCATTCTTTCGGGTGGGAATCGAACCCAGATGCAATAGCTTTAGATGTAAGCCTAAGATAAAAAGTGGCGTTATAGTTCGCCATGCAGCATTAAACACGATACGTCTTTAACAATGCTGAGAAAATGAAACACGGAGTGCCTTAACACTAGGTTAAGCCACTAGAAGCACTAAAGTATAAGAAACTTGGTATTTTTTGAATTATTTGATATATAATCAATCTGTAACAATCGAGGAAGTAGTTTGAAGAAAGGAGGTCAAGGTATAAATCTTGAACCCTTGTTACCCTTGTTATGGTAATGATGAAATAACACATAATTCTTAATAGTATAAAAAATGAAATTTTCTCACGAAAAAAAGGTTGTTTTGACCTGATTTCCTAAAATAGCAATAACAAATCAAGAGCATTTATAAATAAAATGTATTAAAGTTATAATATAAATATGAAAATAGTACAGTATAGAGTACGGTCGACGAGTCGTGGCCGCCATGAAATTAGGATTTCTGAAATTTTGCACATTATTTAAAATTACTTCTGCGCAGCCATCTTCTATCTACAGCTAACTTAAAGGAGGCCACGACTACGAGGAATAGCGACTTTATTTTAGTAACGAATCTCATTCTTAAAAGCAGGCGCACTTGCGCCGGCTTGCGGCTTTCCTTGATATGTACAAGTTCGCCTTATAAAGTGGTTGTAATCATATATTATATTTATGGTAATTTTTGTCAACATTTTACTTATTACTTGTATTAAAATATTATGTTGTTACACTTAATATTATACTTCCTGTCTGTGTAATATAAAATGTAAAAGTGACTAAGGTTTCCTGAGAGAAGATGATTTACTGTTTTATCGCATATCTATCGACATGCGGCACATTTAAATATTCATCAATTTTTATTTTTAAATTATGCAAATTAAAGTGAATTTACAAATATATAAACATGTTTATTATTATCTTAGATTTGTCATAATATGATTTTGGCATATTTAGCGTAATAAATTTGTCATCTTAAACAAAAACTATACTAACCAGCATGATCGGTGACGTCATTATGAACAGTAACGGGTTCGATGCTCGACAAGGAATAGTGCGTATTGATTGATGACGTCACTCTATGTATTCCACAGAGTAATTCACATCCCACTAGGGACACTACGCCGCTTACTGGGCTGTAAGTAGATCACATAATTAGATATAGGCATACTATTTTCATTATTTTGAAATTTAGCTAAGGACTAATATTTTGTTCTTTTTAAAAAAAAATACAATTTGAGCATAATGTACATCATTATGCTCAATTTATTTGTACATGGTTATTTAAATCTATTAGTCCGTAGAGGCACAGCACCGTTTTGGGTTCAAATCAAGGTTTCCTCTGCTTACCCCGCTGTATGCGGGATACAGCGTGATGCTTAATAAAATTTTAAGACTTTTAATAATATGTTATTGAAACAACATGAATAAATAGTACTTACGTACATACATGTATCGGACCTTAGTAGTAAGAATAAACAATACTTACCAAAAATTTATTAGCTTTTTAGGATTTTGACCTTCATTGAGACGAATAATAAACTCGGCTAAAAACAGCTCCAGCCATGTGGACTTCTGAAAACATAGTTTCGTATATATCCACTTATCTAAAAAAGGCTTCTATTACACTGATATAAAAAAAGTATACAAAATATTTTTTTTACTGAATAACTATACTATATACAAATTTAAGAGGTGAGTATGACCTGTATATGCCGTAGTTGTGGGATCTATGCTCGATCCCTCGTCAAAATACTCATAAAAAAATATAAAGTTCTCTAAAATGGACGAAAGAGCATGATGACATTCTGTCAACACTAGGGTTTTACCTTGTTTTAGTATTTTATACATTATTGAAGTGTTATTCCACGCTTAAAAAAGAAAAATATTTTTAGAAAACATAAAAAAGCGCTCCAAGCGCTCTGACCAACTTTTTTTTTCCGTGGGGAAACCCCGTTACGGGTATCCGCATGCCGGGTGCCGCATGCGATGTGGATTATGTGAGACTCATGCTCCTGCTTAGTTTGCTAAGTACTTCTTTTTATAGCTTCCAATATTATTAATCACGCGCCAGGACTTACACGCGTCTTCTCTTAGGGATATTTACTTATACGACGGCAGGTTCCCCACATCTGCCGTCCATGTATCCCATCTACGGGGGCTGCAAATTCGCATTATCGCGTCGTCTGCGCCCTACTCTCCTGCAGCGAATGGAATCAGATAAAGCCTCTTTCTCTCAGATTTTTTTCTGCTGCTTCCTTTTGCGACATAACGTGTTCACAAAAGGCAACCGTCTCATGTCATGTCTGCTCATTGATGAACATAGCCTTGACTATGGCCGATAGTAACAAGTCAGCGCCAAGCGTGTTAATTAGGTATTGTCTCGGTTGTTCCCACATAGGACACGCTTCTACAAGGACTATCTTCTGGATCTCCACATTCATGACGGAGGTTTCACGTTGAGCAATATCGCAGAGATACTTCCCAAAACAACCGTGTCCCGAAAGGATCTGTACGAGGCGGAACGTCAGATATTTTTTCCTGTTCTCTACACACTCTCTCAGAATTGGTCGGATCGCTAGAATCGTTTGTGCTCCAGCACTTGGAGTGCCTAGCTGATCTTGCCATTCTCCCATTAGGTGTTCCCAGGCAACTTTTTTCAAGTGATTTATACTTACTTAATGACTGTTTGTCCCAGAGTTCTCAGATCTAAGAAAGTAGATCGGAGCAAGGACCCTAGCATCCAAGTCCCAAGGCGGAGTACCCGCTAGGACTGCTTCGTATGAAATTGTCCGATAGCCTCGGATAATCCTTATGGCCATAACACACTGCGGACGTCGTAACTGATCTCTATTTTTTATATTTAGAGCATCGTACCACACTGGAGCTCCATAGAGAGCCATTGAGCGAAAAACTTGTACGTAGAGGCGACGGCATTCTATGTTAGGCCCACCCATATTTGGTAGCAAACGCCCTAATGCACTAGCTGCAACAACAATCTTAGGTGCCTGCTGTCGGAAATGTTCGACAAACGTCCATTTGCTGTCCAGAATGAGGCCTAGATATCGCATAGTCGATTCCACTGCAACTTATACCCCATCCACAAGTAAATGTGTTCCTTGTGGAAGCCTACGCCTAGATCTATAAAAACAGAGAAGCGCTCTGACCAACTAAGCCATATGTTCTTATAGGGTTACGTCGAAATTCTTACATGTTTGTTACAATTTTTTCTCGTTGCTAGTATCTCTAGATTTTTAAAAATTTCCCCTACCCAAAGATTACTGAGAATTAACGTTTCGATAATTACTAAAAATTTGCGAGATGGAATGCTATTTATTAAAAGTTTATTACATAAAATTTATTTAAAGTGCTATATAAAAAAACGAAAAATTTAAGAAATCCATAATCATTTAAATAGTAGCGTGTCATAACTACGTAATAGTATGCGCTGTAAAGAAACATACAGTATACAAAATATAACCTTCTAACGCATCCGCTCCAAGTACTGTTTTCAGGGTAGTCTTGAAGCTGTAGATGACGGCTGCGATTGATTTTAGGATCATTTCTTTCTTTTGCTTGTTTTATTCTCGAATGCACAAACCGACATATCTACCGTGTGTTAGTGTGTATTTACCTCGTAAGTTCCGGTCTCCGCTTTGAAGAATCGTTCCCAGTATACTTGCAACGCGTCCGGCTCCTCCTCGGCCGCCATCGTCGCTCGTCGCTAACTTGCACATATATCTGCAAATATTATTATTATTTATTTTATATATTTATACTTTATACCTATAATTCAATCTGTCTATACATGGAAGATCCCTTTTTTGTTGTTATACCTATGAATAATAATATAAAATAGCACTCTTTGTATATATTTTTGGATATTATTTAAATTTATAAAATAATTGAGGAAATCAACAAACTAAATTGAGTAATAAATAACAACGACTCTATTAAGAAAGCATGAAGTTCTTATACTTGAAGTCAGATTGTATATTAAAAAGCGCAAGTGATTTCTGTTGATAGGTAATGATTTACAAAAGTAGCCCACTCACTTTCTTTATCACGATTTAATCACGGCGTCTATCTAGATATGTTAAAACTAAAATATATATATTTTTATAATTTTTTTGTTACTTTATAAACAATTTGAATTATATTTACGCACGCCGTACGTACGGGTCGCGTGGACACTGACTTCTAAGAGACGTTATCTACAATGTTAAAATATTTGCTACATGTTTAGCGCGGTAGCACACAATTAAAGCCCTTTATATAGTATATTTATGACATATTATATGTGTATTACTTACAACTGCTGTTTAATAATTAACTAGATAACTGCTGAGCGGAGCTGGGTACCTGTCACCACTTTGTCACCGTGTACCTACGTAGTGTTTACTTTTAAATTACATTTAAAACGAAAAGGATTTAATTCCATTCAACGTGACATGTGCGAAGAGATTTTGTGCTCAACTGGCATGCTCGCCATATTAAAAGAAACAGCACAAACAGAAAGGATTTAATAATAATGGTTCACTGGAACTAATAAATCAAAATTAATTTAAACTTTAAAATAAGTAATCATAACCACATTGAAATACAAAGTATTTAAATTAAATTCGAGATACAAACTAAATATTTTGTTTTAGATAATTAAAGTTTATCATGTAATAATCAGTGTCCTTGACATCAAGCCGAAGAGTTTATACGTTTGACATGAAGGTATAAAAGTATAAAAAATAATGGTTTCTTTGACCTTTTTTCAGAAAAAACTTTAAATACGAGCTTATTTAGACTTGCTGATAATGTATATCTACACACATACTGAAGTAAGAATATCTGAGACGCGTAGTGTGCGTGCAGTACCTAGCTACTGTGTCGTGTTATCAACCAGCAGGCGAGATACGGCGCGTCCGCACTCATCCCTATTGTGAATGAACATATAATTGGAACCTTATCAGTACGCGAAAGATTTCTATTCAATTTATGCAAAAAAGAGACAATCATATTACCTATACATTTGTATATGCCTTGCATTTATATGCCACTGAATAAATTGTGCTTAATTCTATCATATGCCGTATGTAACAAAGTAGGCAAATGTAACCAAAGTACCTAACCTAGTAAGATACTTCGTTCCCCACTTTATATTGCGTTTTCAGTAACTCGAAAATCAACGACGCGTCTTGTTTATTTGTAAGAAATAGGAAATAAAAAGAATAATCTATTGTTAGAAACCGGAAACGGTTCACGTCTTAAAAAGACACTATATAAACATATATTGATTATGTTTCTAAACTAAATGGAAAGGGATACTATGTAATTGCAATAAGTGATATGTATCACCTAATAACATCACTTCACATGAGTTTTCTTTTACAATTCGACACAATTCCACTGCTTTTATCATCTTCTTCATCTACATCTACCCTCTTTTACATGAGGTCGCCAACACGTAGCTACAAACCCACAACCGCCACATTTATAGACAGAACCATAACGCTATATTTTGTTATTATGCATGAGTAGCATTCAGTTTACTTTATAATACAATAACATAAAATAATAATAATAAAATATTTTTACTCTTTAATTTTATTTAAATTGGACGATATACTCATAAAACAAAATTGTTAATAAAACACATGAATCATATATCAGTCTTCAATCAGGTGTATTAAATACAAAAAAATGGCATAATCAAAGGAAAGCATATCAAGTTATCATTCTTTACAATATTTTGTTCATTTGATACTCATAATTCTCGCAAGTTGTACCTATTATAGTTTTCAAATTACATTTTCCTTATATTGTTTTTTTTTCTTTTTTAACCGACTTCTGTATTTCTTTTTATGTTTGTTACCTCAGAACTTTTGACTGGGTGAACCGATTTTGATGTTTATTTTATTTGAAACTGAGTATTTAACTCAACACTATGCCAATCGATTTGTATGATTTTTTTTTGAAAGGGTTCAGGGACAGTTTGGTAAAAATGTAGTTTGATTCTGATTATGGGATCTAGTTGTAATTAATCAAGTTCCCTTTTTTTTTGGTAAAAAATATAATTACCTGAAATAGTTACAAGGAAAAACATTGTTAAAATTGGTGTCAGAAGTGAGATTCCTCATCATTGCATATCTTGTCAACCAAGTTCAAAAAAGTAGTTGATCTCATTTTCTACCAACTTCAAAAACGGTAGAGATTTCCAATTTGCCCAAATATTTTTATGTATGTTCTTGTCAATACAGACAATATAAAGTAAATAAATAAAAATATGCTAAATGTATGCACAATAATAGGATTGAAGTTTTACAAGGGACAACCACTACCTACTCATTTGAGAAGCTCCTTTTAAGGTTTACCCATCAAAACAAAAATGGTTAAAATTGTAAATAAAATTAATTTTTAACAAAAAAAACCAACTTCAAGCAATGAACTAAAAAGCTAACTAAAAATGATGCATTGTTTTAACAGATTAGTTAAAATAATTGTTATATTAATTAAGATTAATAGGTTAATATAAATATTCAAAATTTTATTTGTATAAAAACTTTATAAAATATAAAACTATAGAAAAATTATTCCAATGTTACATATTTACTCCAAATAAACAAAACTTTGGGAACACAATTTTTTTTTTAATTGTATTACTACTCTTAATAAGCATTGAGCAAATAGTATGTATGTAACAATAAGTAACTTATATAATTTGAATCTATTAACAGAAATCAATTATAAACATAAACTTACATCCACAATTAAAAAATATTTTGCTTCCTGTTCCGCTTGAACTTAAAAGTAGTTTTTGAAATCAAAATAATGAAAATGTACTGTTCTTGTGAGTAAGAAATATAATAATACGTAGATTAACGTTTAAATCAGACAATTCGTAACTTGATTAACTTTTGCGGTCAACACACACTTTGTAGCAGTAGAGTTTTGAAGTTTAAACTGTGTTGATTGTCAAACTCATACTGACAGTCACAGATGCAACAAGATAAAATCTTGACAGAAGATGTTTTTTGGCTACGGTACGACATGATTGATATCGCACAATAATAATCTAGGTAAAACTTTCGCATCAATTTTCCCTAAAAATATTCATATATTTATACATGTCTACTATACACCCCTACAGTACACCCCTAAACCGAGAATGTTTTAAAAAGATAACATTCCAAAACATTATGCCGGCATTATGCAGAAATATTTTAGCACATGGGATATTTGGAATGATTTAGAAAATAAAGGATTATAACAAGAAACACCAATATTTTGCAAGAAATGTTAAAACATGAAGTAAAAGAATGTAGAAAAGCTTATGCCGAACGTTAAATAAAAGAACAAAATTGCAACAACGTTTCAAAGAAATCATAAGACATAATAGTTATTTCTAGTATCCATATATTAAAATAACGTAAAATTTGTAAACTTATAAATCATATTAGGCAGTTTAAAATTATTATTTACTCGACATATACTTATGTTATTATACTACTTAATTACATTATTTGTTTCTTTTGTTAGTATTGATGTTATGAATTAAAATTTAAATCCCTTAGTGTCCGAATATTGAAGTCAGTATACATTATATATATATATATATATATATACTATTGATAAACTAAATGTGTTATATATATATATATATATATATATATATATATATATATATATATATATATATATATACGGTAAGTCATTACTGTAAATATAACATTATGATACACCTATTAGAATCAGTCATTTCCCTGGAAGGCTTTTTGTAAATCAAGACCAACCACTTGTCTATATAATTTTTGCTATTTTTCTTAAAATTTTGTAATTTTTACACATCTATATATTTAATCTTTTTCAATGTTCATTACTGTATGAATATATACTCAATTAATAAATAAGTTAACAATGTACTCACTTTGGTATATTATTCTAGTTCCACAATTTATAAAAAATATTTTTATTGTTTAGTTTCAAGTAAAAGTTTACATAGTTAGGTAGGTATATTATTTACCATTTTTAAACCAAAAACACATGACATTTTATACTTTTGACTTTGACTAATTCAAATATAAATCTAATGTCAATTTTTATAAACGTCAAATGTATTCTAATGTTATAAAATTATTTGCAAAAATTAATTCTATAATATATTGTTAAGAGATGAGATAACACTCTATCAAGTAAGTTAACTATAAATAATATTTTGAAGGGGTATAGTGCAGACGTTTGCACGGAGCTTAATTAAAATCTTAAAGTATTGTCGTATAAGTACTCAGTGATTATCAAATTTAAATCTTAATATTATCTTTAATTTTATTCTTCGTAATTGGTGCTTCGAGAAAATTAAATAACTCGAACGTTATCTCGTATCTCGCAGAGGTGAAAACTTATGTATTAGCTATTAAACTAAATTAAAACAGACTTTTTAAATTAAATAATTTTATTTCAGGCTATGACAGAATTGATAAACTAAATGTGAATGATATATAGTGGAAAATGTGGGACAACATAATCGAATATTTAAAAGACCCCCTTCTAGTTGTTAAAGTGCAAAATTTCTTTGGTGTCATTTACAAAAAGAACAATGTGGAATCCAACGAAGAATCTATTTTATATTCCGATAGGCACAATTGTGAAAATGAAGACATTATAAAATACCATAAAAGAATACCTAGTGATACTTCTGGGACTTCACAGTCTTCCTGTGAAACAGACACTTCAGGAGAAAACCAAGATGAAGTGGTTTGTTTGATTAATAATAAATTCTGGTATTACTTATTTGTATTGGGTACTGAGCTTGGTGATGAAATTTTTTATGCTACATTTATACCCTTTTGGTTTTGGAATATTGATGGTGCAGTTGGCAGACGAGTGGTTCTAGTTTGGACTATTGTAATGTACATAGGTATGTTAATAATAAATATTTTACATACTGCATGATTAATTAAAAATTATTTTTTAATTTTATATATATTTAGAGCTATGATACACCATTCCCCACTTTCCACTTGTTTTGTATGACATTGCATCTTGAGTGGCTGACTGAACAACATGCTTTATCTATTAGAGGCAGAAAATGATAATATGTTGTTCTTTGAACAACATTGAACCCTTAACTATCTTATTTACTTTCAGATGCTTTTCTTCTCCACTAATGTGACCTCATATCCTATATATTTCTATAGGTCCTCTATATTACTATTCTAATAATATAATAGTGATTACACCTGTTGAATCAGTAATTTTTATGTTATAGGTCAAGGTTTTAAAGACATAATACGTTGGCCTCGACCTGGGTACCCTGTTAAAAAACTCCAAGAGAAATGGGCTATAGAATATGGCATGCCATCCACTCATGCCATGGTGGGCGTTTCCATTCCATTCTCAGTCCTCTTCTACACAATGGATAGATATCAATATCCCGTTCATTGGGGTGTGTTGATATCATTTGCGTGGTGTACATTGATCTGTGTTAGCAGGATTTACCTTGGCATGCATAGTGTTTTGGTAAGAATTTCCAGTATAAATATAATTAATAACAAAATTATTTTAAGAAATATACCAGAAGTAATGTAGCTTGATGAGAAATTATGGCTTAAAGGTCAAAGCACTTGGTCAATTTCCAAGAAGTGTGGATTACAGACATGCTTTATTATTTTTTTTTAGTTGTCTTAAAACATATCTCTAGTACTTACTTGTTAAATATTAAATTTTACTTTTGAGTACAGGAAATCTTTTAGTGTAAATGACAACAATTTAATGAAAATATTAATGACTAATAAGTCAAAAATTAGCAAAAGTTCTAAAAGCATCTAATAAGATGCTTTTAGAACTTTTGCTAATTTTTCCATTATTAATAATTAGATGTAATAATGATAAGTTAAAAATAAAAACCACTTGTCACTATTAAGCCTATAGCAGGAATGACAGAGGGAACTTAGTATTGAAACCTTGTGTTTATTACTTTCTGCCGAATTTTCAAGACATTTCATATAGAGTATCGGTACTCAACACTATGCTTTGTCCTTTTACCAGAACAAGAAAATAAAAGTAATTTATTATCAATTAAAAGCAAATTCTGTTATAAATACATTGTTATTTACATTATAACACTTTTAATAAAAATTATAAACAAAATAGTGTACAATAGAGTGTGGAACACAATCTATACATATAAAAAACTTTAATTTTAATGTATACACAATTTTTAAAATGAAAATTAATTAGAGCACTAAATACTTAGGAGAAGATAAATAATTTTGTAATGTAAGTGGGCGAAGCCGCGAGTCGCTAGAATAAAATATATCATTCTATCACATACATTTCTTTTTTCCAGGACATAGCAGCAGGCGTCCTTTTGTCCTCAGCATTAATTTCGATACTAATACCTCTTGTGGATCAACTAGATGGGTTTTTAATTACATGGCAATGGTCACCGTTACTTGTCATTACCGTGTCAATACTTGTAATAGTTTGTCATCCACAGTCTGATAAATGGACACCAACTAGGTGAGATTATATTTCTTAAAAACATATTATATACAGAATGAAAGAAATATTTTATATATTAAGTTTCTCACTCTGGTAACTAGTAGGTAGTTAGGTATAGATAGACAAAGCCCGATGTTGAGTTCCGCGGCTTAATAAGTACTGCCTCAAGAATTGAGCGTAAAGTAGAGGGCAGAAGTGTCTGCATGAGGAATGCAGTGTCGTAACACAAACTAAAGCGTAGTGAAGCTAAAAAAATAAATTATATTGTTGCTCCTATTTATGTTGTAGGTTGTGTTCAAAGTCAGGGGGAAGGGAAAATGTTCATAAACATTCCATATTGATCTCCAGTACAATATAAAGAGTAAATAGAAATAATAATATTTAGAAGTATGATTACATCAGTATGTGGCAGGATTTAACTTCAAATTTTATATGCTTTTCGCGTCTTATTTTAAAAGTTATCAAGATATTATTTTTTAATTTATTACTTTATGTATAATGTTTTATTAAATATGCAGATCTATTTAACCTCTAAAGAGTCTTTAATGCAAAGTATTTTTTGTGCATGTTGTTATAGAGATATTAATTAAGTAAATAAAAAATCTACGTCCAGAAAGTACGTCACGCAATGTAATATTTCACATATAAATTACCTTAAAATTAATTTATGTATTTTTTGGATATATTTACATTACACGTTGGTATTATTTGAATATGTTTTAAAGTTTATGCAAATGAGAAAAAAAAAGTTAAATTTACCTAATATGATGTGTATTTAAATATTTACCTTGAAAGTTAGTTAGATTAACAATTACGATAATGATATTGTGAACGGTTAAACAAAGCAGAACAATAATGCGTGAACGTAGAGTTTTGCTGATATTTGTATTAATAACAAGTCGCCACAAGTCCAAGACTGGTAGCGTGGACTGTGTGGTGTCATTTTTAGAATCATGTTTTTCTCATTGCAATAGTAATTTCCAGAAACCTTTTCTCAGTGCTCCTATGTATATAGCCCCAAGGGGTATATGGCCCCAAGGATGGTCCATGACAAATTTCAGAGCTCTACGCCGTGTAGTTTCGGCAGTACGATGTCTGTCACTATAATAAATGGCTGAAATTTTTGCATAGGTTTTTCTTACATTGCATAGGAATATACTCAAATGAAATAATTAATATTGACATTTCCTCATTCTTATAACGAAATTTACCTCGGCGGAACTCGGCGCCAGCGTTCAGGTTTGACTCAATACGCAATGCCTCGAGAATTAAGCGGAAAGTATAAAACGAAAGTGCTTTAATGGGAACGGAGTCTCATGACATTAGGTTCGCAGGTTCCCTCTGGCTACTCTTTCATATGCGCGATACAGCGTAAAGCTAAAAAAAAAAACAGGATATTAAAATAAAACGCTCTCAAGTGGAACTTTAATCTACAACATCTCTATAATATTTTTTCACATACTTCATAGATTTATGAAGTTTTTAAGAACGTGTATGTTACATACATACGCGTGTATTTTTATATAATACAAACCCATTTAGACACCTACTTAAATGTTACTTATAAGATATATATTTTTAGACAGTCTGATTTTCACTCTCCGACACCGTTTATTATGCGATTTAACCTAATGTAGCGCTCTATAGTTAACTAGGATAAAAATTAAAAATATTAAATCAGCTTCACGCTGTATCTCGCACACAGCAAGGTAGGCAGAGGGTACCTAGTGTTAAGACACTACATTCACCCCCTTTCTGCCGAAATCTAGAGGCATTACGTGTTGAGTGGCGGAAGTGAACGCCGCGCTTTGCCTCGACACCAGAGCGAGGATATGAAAATATAAATTTAAATAAATATTTCATGTCCTCTAGTGGGTATCGAATAAATCAATTTTGCAGTCACACTTTGTGTCACTGCACCACGACTGGCCTTTATTAAAAATAAAGAATTTGAATAAAAACATTCTCCTAAAATGTGAAATGTGATCAGTCCCATATCTAAAGTGTATATAAGAGACACTTTCGTAAAGAAAGTAATATTTAACTTAACAAAATATTTATTTTCCGAGTAATAATATGCTTAAAGTGAATATTAAAGTTTTGAATGTACTAACATTAACGTTGACTTTACTAAAAGCTTTCTTGACTTAGTGGTGCTTACTGTAAAGTAAAATGTGAAGGTGCAATATCTCTATTTCGAGCGGAAAGCGTAGGTTGCAGTGTCTTGAAAGTAGGTTTCCCCACCCTCTGCTTGCTTGTACTAATACTTGCAAAATATATTAAAAGCTTCTATATTTTTTTCATTTAAGATGGAACCGACAACTGTCGCGTTACTGTTGTACTCTTGTGCCCCTCTCGACGGCCTCTAAATAAATTTACAAGAGCTTTTTTACACGCTGTATCCTGCATATAGCAAGCTGGGTAGACAAAAGGAGCCTACTGTTAAGGCACTCCGTTCCCTACGCAATGCCCAATTAATTAGATATTGTGTGGTGCAGAACTCACCGCAACGCTTAGTCTTGTTACCTGAGCGAGGAAATTAAAATAATCGATTCCTATATAGTTATAAAGCCCTAATTGACACGTTCCAGAGGCGACACGACAATGATAGTGAGCGTGTGCGCCGGCGTGCTGGCGGGCGCGTGGACCAACTACCAGCTCGGCAACATGGCGGCCAGCGCGCGGCGCCCGCCCTACGGCGTCATCTGGCCCTCCGTGGAGATGCTCGGGTGCACACTACTGAGGACCGTGTTAGGGTTTTGTGGTGTCATGGCTACGAGAGCACTAGCTAAGTCGTTTTCGTACGGACTCATTTGTGCTCTACTCGGCAAAGACAAGAATGAATTGAGAAATTCACAGGACAGCTTGGATAATTATAATAAAATAATTGTCGAGTGTAGTTATAAGTATTTCACGTATGGTCTTATTGGGTTCAATACGACGTACGTGTTTCCGAATGTGTTTGATTTGCTTCAAATTAATAGGCCCACCTATTATACGGAGATTTGATAAAGTTATTGTCTTCAGTAGTTGGTATAGGTTCCAGTGATTATTTTAAATTATAGCTACAAAATTTATACGTACATAATTTTTTTGTTATAATTTTTTATTAAAGATACTTAGCGACTTTCAATACGAACATTCCAGAAATTAAATACGCTTAAAGAGTATAATTAAGAAAAGACAATACAATTACTTGGTCATGAAAAGAACTCTTCTTTTTATATGAATTTCATAATATAACATTTTGTAAAGCAGCCAATACACGTTCTATATTATTGTGATGTTATATAAATATATTGCACAATTGATTGAATTGATTTAATATACAAAATAAACATTCAATCTTCTATATTTTGCTAATATTGAGCGTGTATGGTGAGGCGCCTAAAATTTGCACAAATTTATTTATCTATATGTATATATTGGTTGTTAGTTGTTTTAAAAATAAGTGCCTTCTTAATATAGTGTGTTATGTACGTATGTACATTTATAAAGTAGTTGTTCTGCTGTTAGCCTAGTCACTGCGAAACTGTGTATGTGGATCAACTAGCGGCCTGAATTACTTGTCTTGTCATTCATTAAACTATTGAGTGATTTGAAGAAGTTTTTAACAAAAAAACTAAACAGTGTCAAACAGTACGCTAAAAAGTAGAAATCGAATCTTTCGTCCATTTTTCGCGCTGTGTGTGCAAACATGTGCGCATGTGCGTGCTCATAACAAATTAAGATTTTTATAATATTGATTTTTTTTATATGAATGGCATTATTAGAACTGGAGCAGTAAAATGAGACGACACGAGAAGCACCACATTTCTATTAAGAAAAATCATCAAAATTGGTCCAAAGGTTGATAGGTTCTGGGGTAACAAACAAAAAAATACAATCGAATTGAAAACCTCCTCCTTTTACAGAAGTTAGTTAAATATTTAGCAATATTGCTTCTGGCGGACCTAAATGCTGTATATGTCTGCAAAAGAAGTGGATTTGCCAATAATCGAAAGTGTTCGTTATTCAATTCAAGTCAAATTGCAAGCACTTTCACATCACCAAGTGATATAAACCTGTCATTAGGGTCAGCCCTACAGGAAGCTACCGCCGGCGACAGTAGAGCAAGACAAAATGTTCTAAATATATAAATAAACAAAAACAGCGAAAGCTCAACGTAATTTAGGACGTTACTCAAATGACCCCGATTAATAAATAGAGTAGACTATTTTCTTATTTGCTAATTAAAATGTTTAGGCGTTGAGTTCTGCCACTCAACACGCAATGCCTCCAGAATTCGGCAGATAGTGGGGAACGGAGTGTCTTAACACAAGGTTCCCTCTGCCTACCCTGCTGTGTGCGGGACACAGCGTGAAGCTTTATTTATTTTAAAATGTTTAGCTGCAACATATACATTTCAACAATCAAATTTAAAAAATGTAATTGTTATCGATGTTAAATAAGTGTTCGTCAGGTAACTCCAAATACAACATTTTACTTTAAATAGTGAATAAGTACTACTTAAAGTAAAATGTATGTGAAATATTCATAAAATGGAAAAGGAGAACGATTATTTTGATAATTAATAAAAATCAAGAAACAGATTTCATTACTTCTCAATCTTATGTTCTTTTGTTTGTAAATTTAAATCACATATGTTTAAAGCATTATTTTTTTCATCGTGTTACGAAATAGAAAAGTTCTTGAGGCCTTTAGTTGTACAGATGATTACACATCGACCCATGCCTGTGTTCCGTTTAATTATTGATTATATTTTAATATATATTTTTTCGTTATATAATAACTTTTTATAATTAGTGTTGAGCTCATCAGTCACAATTTCACAATCACGCAGGAGCAGGAAACGGATGTTCTTAATGCTAGGTTCCCTCTGCCTACCCTGCTATATGCGGGATACAGCGTGAAGCCAAAAACATGTATATTGCATATGCATGAAATAGTCATTGTTTGTATTATGGTTAATTATACAATGTATTTAAAAAAAACCACTGGTTTACTTTATTTAATTTATGGTGTACCTGCTAAAATAAGCTCATGAGGGTGTGCTGCATTGAAAGCGTATTGTTTGATTAATTTAATGGAAATATTACTTTTTATTTTATAAATTATTTACCTGGATCGAAAGTGTAAAATGCAAAATAAGACAGCAACATAAACAAATCAAAATTATAAGCAAATCTTTATAGATTTGATTATAATTTTCCGACGGCCGTTTTATGAACGAGACCAGTCGTGGTGCAGTGGTACAAGCGTGTTTGTTCACGTTCATCTATGAAATGTGTTTACTGATTTAAGTGCACAGTTTGCAATGCTGTATTTTGGCAAACTTGTTTTAACATTTAGTATTTGTTTTATATCATTGGGTTCATTAATAAAAAAGTTAGATCAATATGAACTATTTTGTAAATTGCTGTACATTTACTGTTTTATTGAACTGAAATTTTGGTTTGTTTGCAATGTATAGATATTGTCTTTAAAATGATAATGTTATGCCCTAATATCCTAGTGCATAAATCTATGGGTGTCTGTTTTTTAATGAAACTTGTATGTAAGAATGATACATGACAGTAGAATAGATTACAGGGTTGCCTAAAGAATCCTGCCGCAATCACCTTTAATTAAATTTACTTACATCAAATGCGTTGTTTGTTGAAAAATGAAATGGAAAAACAATGATTGCCTGCCAGCCCTCAGTCTGCCGCATCTTCAGAGTTGCCCGATTTAAACAGGTCACACACTCTCACACTCGATAATTTGTTCACATGTGTTTTTTTTACGGGATTATGAAGGGTGGAGGCGTCTGCGCTCCTCTTACGGGAGCTGCATGTAAAATATTTGAAATATTTGGTTAGGAAACCATGTAATTAATACTTTAGAAGACCGATATTATACTATACTATATTAGCTTCACGCTTTATCCCTAGCGGAGAGTCGGAGAGAACGGAGCGCCAAACACTACGGTCTCTACATACCTCTTTCGCCTCGTCCACTGTCATCGACTTCTTCATATACGCTCTCCAGGGAGTTCTCATGTTTTTTACGTGACCTACTTAATTTAATATACAATTCACTAAATATACACGATTGCAAATTGTCAACAATAAGTGACCTATACCCTTAAAAATACGACTATGCTGTAGCTGACTTTTTGTAACTCTTACTAAGATGATCAATACTCCCGTACATTATTTTCCTGTAGTACTTACCATTTAAGCAGCGCATGCACAAGTGTCTCCACGGGTAGGACTTCAAACACTTTTATCGTATTTATGTCAACTTACATAAGAATGTACATGTAATAAATTTTATTTAAGCCTTCCTTAAGAAATGCTCTACCTATTGGTGAAAACAGCATCAAAATAAGTTGCGTGGTTTAGAGAAAGAATTAGAAAGTCTGAATGCAACATGAGTAAAGAAATCGCATTGCATTTGAGTATTTAATATAGTTATTTATATATATTATAAATAACGAGAATTCAATAATTATGGATAACATTACATCACGTCTAAACAGGATAGCCGGCAGTGCCGTCAGCTGACTAAGCTGTCTAATGGGTGCCCTTGACCAAAGGTCATTCTTATAAAGGTTCTTGTAAATTTTTTATGTACTTATCTATTTTTTTATAAGATTATAAATAAAAAATCTATATTTTTTAAAGGAAATTAATTATTTAGATATATTTTAAAAGGTATGATCCCATTGACAGATAAAATTAATTAATTAGTCATTTCAAACGAGGAAAATTAAAGAACCTCTAATATAATATTCTATATATTAACTGAAACCATAATATATATATATAATACAAAATTTACTTGGAATCCAGTACAAACTAACTTACAATAGGACAAAATGCTAGTTAAGGTAGGCGTACACATTGTAATTATAAAATAATTAAATTTATAGGCGGCATATATTTGGTAGAAATTGAAAATCCTAATGTCACAATGCCATACGGAGTTAAAAATCGCAAGTTGAGAAATAAAATATCTGCGTAACTGAATCAATTATAATTTAATAAACAATAAAGACTAGCAGAACAAGTTATCTTACATTAGTTTGAACACTGCGCAGTGTACAACTGCGGTGTACGCCGACCTCACGCGGCGGACGGTCGTCTTAACTACCGCTTTCATCAAAAGTAAGAGCAAGACGATTGTCGACATATTCCCATACATCAGTAGATTCTCACATACAAATATATAATAATAATGAGATATACAATGAACAATCAATAATACACGTTTAAAATACATAGGTCCCTTAATATATATATATTTGAAAAAAACTACATAAAAAAAGTATGTCGTCAGCCTATTTTTTGAAAGAATAGAATTCGACAATATTTGCCTTTAAAAGCTATATTATATTGCACACTAAAGAAATTAGGTATAAACGTATTTTTCATTTAATTTTAACAAAAAAAGCAACTAGACCGACGAAAACATTTGAATAAGAGTATTATAAGATAAAAAGATATAAAGTTGAAGATAACAGAAAAAAGAAAAGTTGAATATTACATGATATTATCTAAATCTAAAGATAAACAATATGTATAGGAAGACTAAATCCCCTATATAGAATATATTGCACTCTTAAAATAAAAGTGATATAACTCAAAAGTTTGTAATATATGGGAAAATACCATGGAATAAAAAAATATCATATACAAGTAAACGGCAATATTAATATTTTTTTTGAAGTTTTGAATTTTTTCGAAGTTAAGAACACAACACAATTAAAATGAAGTGATTATTTTACGTTCTAATACTACCCATGTCCTGAAACACGTTGGGTAAAGTCCTGTAACTGAGGAATAAAGATTTGTTATAAAGTTACAAGAACTATTATGAATCTCTATTTTGTTTAATCTATCACATATAGATCTGAATGTACTTTAATTGCATCTATATGAAACATAATTTATATTTTAAATAAAATCCGAAATTTTCAGTTATGCCACTTTTATCATAAAAATACGATATATTACAATATTATAAACTTTATACACATGCAAAACATTATACGGAAATACTTTTATACGTCCATTTAAAACAAATGAAATTATTCGAAAATAAAGAAAATTACATATAAAAACATTCACGTATAAATATTTTTGTCAGCATTTGGCCTCATCTCATGTACGACCTTGGCTCAGTTATTTTAATCCTGGGTTCGATTCCCAATGACTATACAGACGTCATATGTTTAACGCCACAGTTTAACAGTTTGCACATTAAAAAGACAATGAATAATTTCTATACAAAAAAGAATAGTTTTACAAACTTCCTTTTGATTAATTGATTATAGTTTTTATATCATATGCAGAAAAAATAAACTAATCATTTAAAATATTTCCCATATAATATAAATTTGATAATAAAGTTGACAGCGCGATAAAATACTAATTAATAAACAATGAATCACTATAATTTTAATTGGATTGGATAATTTGGAATTTAGTGACACAACTCAATGTTAATGACTCACTTATTTATTCTCCGTCGTATGGAGTATAACGAGTTTATCGTACGCACAGAATGGATTTAGGTAAAACAGTAACACATCAAGAATAACATATAAACTAATTTATGCCAAGCTTTTGTACGATTTGGCTATAATATAACAATAAGTATAGGCAGGCGAAGCCGCGGGAGGGTCGCTAGTCAATTATATAACAAAGGGTAGTGATGCAACATCTGTTCGAGTTAAAACCGCATCAATAAAAATAGGCTTTCCCATTTTACAAAGCGTATGAGGAAAACGATTATTTTTATACATTAAAGTTGCCTCTTTGAAGTATATAAGTATAAAAAAAGTATTTAAGAAGATAATTTATTTATGTAAACATTATTTCTTAAAAATAATAAATCTAAAATTTATAACATGTGTTAACATTATCAAGTAACATTTTACCTCGCTGTCAATTACAAAATAATAAAACTATTACAATATATAAGAACCATAATAATTATTATAAATATATAGAAACAGGTGGACTCTTCAATCCACGAATATAAAACTAGGGGAACCTTCACCAAAATCTGTTCAGCAATTTTCAGTCAGTACATTAAAGCTTACACAAGCCTAACGAATAGGCATTTATTTCTTCATAACACTGAAGTATTACGTATTTTCTTCTATTTTCATATATTTGTATTTCCCCTATGGTTCAGTGGTGGTATTATTTTGTCGGTTTCAAGCGACATTGATGGGATTCACACTTTGTCGTATTTTGTCGAACAAAGTCTCGCTGTCACTGTCGTAAGTGCATGGACATGGCTGTGGAAGAAAAAAAAAATTGTTATGATTCCTTTATAAAGTAAGTCTTAAAATGCAAATCATTTATATGTGGTCTTTTTTATCTTCACACATTCTGTATATAAAATGGTAGATACAGATAATCTTGTGTATCAACACACTGGGAGTGGGTCGTTTATGCCCACTGAACTATTTTCTATCTTATAAATATATGAAATAAATTAACATGACACACATTACTTGACATTATTTTTTATGGCATCAGTACTCCCTTATATTTTTATAGTTTCTCGCATAAATGTAAAACTAGTAAACAAACAGAACTTATATAATACAATTAAAACTCAACAACAACAATTGAAATTACATTAACAATTTCCTTATACCTTCACACGTCCCCTTTGCACGTATGAACCTAAACATATTACACTTAAAGGTAGACTTAAACTTAATGACCCATCCCTGCCGTCTCTAGGCACTAAAGACACTAACCTCATCATCGCTATCATCATCATCTTTCGGCAGCATCGCCAACACTCGAGCATCTCTCGTGTTGACGAGAGCGCGCGCGGTGCGTCCCGCGTAGTCGCGTAACAGAACCGCGCCGGAACGCTGCAGGCTATGTATGACAGTGGCGTCGCCTTGTCGAGCCGCTATGTGCAGGGGCGTCCAGCCTGCGAGGCCCTCCTAGCAACAAAGTGATTGATTAGTGACCAGGACCATAGTAACAGCAACTTAGGACTAAAACTGAGGAATTAGAAGAAAAAGTTTTATTTAGTTTCACGCTGTATCCCGCATATAGCGAAGTTAAGTGGTTAGAGAATTCCTTTCCCCACTTTCCCTCGAAATTAGGAAAACGTTGCGTGTTGAGTGACGGGATAAATAATATACAATCCATTCCAGCGAGAGGCAATTCAATCCACAACCGCCGCGCTACAGTCACGCTTGTGCCCCTGCGCCACGACAGTCTCAAATCATTAAATGGGAATGTAACCCACAATGATCGCGTTTATAGTCAGCGCGGTGCTCCACTGCGCCGAGATGGCTTTAACAGTTACTAAGCGTAATTGACAAAACAGCTGTATTTCGTAATATTGTATACAATTATATTTCACAACGAAAATGATAACGACGTGTAGGCACTTTAATTACAGTCAACTTTATATTACAATAACAGCGCGATACTAAACGGAATAACCCAAATTAAAAGAGATAAATTTTGTATACTATTTTTTGTGAGTCGTGAGATTATATAAATAATAAAATAAAAATAAATCAGCTTCACGCTGTATCCCGCACACAGCAGGGTAGGCAGAGGGAACCTAGTGTTAAGACACTCCGTTCCCCACTTTCTGCCGAATTCTGGAGGCATTGCGTGTTGAGTGGCAGAACTCAACGCCGTCCTTAACCTCGACACCAGAGCGAAGAAATGGAAATATAAATTTAAGTAAATATTTCATCTCCTCGAGTGGGGATCGAACCCACAACCAGTCGGTTTTACAGTCACACCTCGTGCCGCTGCGCCACGACTGGCCTCTATATAAATAATGTTCATTAAATTATCGTAGGCCATCCAGATTTTCTAATACAAAAGATAAAAAGCAGCTTCACGTTTTTTTCTTGACTAGGCAATGAGAAATAAACATCAAGACACTCCATGCCCCGCTAACTCCTACAATATATTGCGTATTGAGTAACGGAACTTAACGCCGCGCTCTGTTTCTCCAAAACGCCAAAATTTAAATAACTCATTGCCTTAAATGAGACTCCAACTCCCAACCATCACGATACTCCTCACAAAAATAAATCAAAACCAATACACGTTTTTGTACTTTGACCGATTAAGCAAAGGAAAATGCGGGTTTTTAACAGCCTCGAGGAGACCCTGGTACATATTACTATGTTAGATTGCAAGGTTTTACAGCTGCGAGGCAAAAAACCCCGACGTTATCGTTATCAGTTGATTAGAGCGGGTTTCCCATCACTGTGACTACCTTGCGTCGCCCCCACTCAAAGAGAAAGGCCGCGAACGCTACTTTTACATTATCTTAATAACTGGGCATATTAGAAAACAATATAAATCATTCTTTAAGCTATTTTTCTATACATTTACTAACAAAAGCTTAGTAATTTCAAAGAAAACGTCGACAAGTAATTACCTATACTATACATGATTCTAATCAGGAGCAGTAATCCTTTGATCGCCCACTATCGTTCACTTTGCGAGTGTTTATTTAGTTACTTGTTCTTACTATTCATTATTTTAATATAGAGATCTTAATGTCAAGACACTCTGTTCTGTTCTTTTCGCCTGAATTTGAGTGGTGAAAATCAACGCCGCGCTTTTCCTTACTAGAGCGGGAAAATGCAAGACAAGTTCTCTTAAATAGTGTTGAATATATAAATATTTACCCTGGCGTTAACATCCGCGCCGAAGTATACGAGCATTTGCAATACATCTGCGTGACCCGCTTGCGCTGCTAGATGCATACAGCATTGCCCTGTAACAAAGAATAAACGTTGGCGTTAAGTTCCGGCATACAAACGGAAGATGACTCATGTGCCCTTTGGCAGAGAAGATGTTATATTATATTACTTGTTATATTTTTAATAACTTATATTTAAAGAATAAAATTGTAGACACATCTAAACTAATATTAGAAATGTAATGAATTTCTTTACTCGTAGAAATTATTGGTTCGAATTGATATCTTATTGTGTTGAACAGTTCCCGAGATTAGAGCGTTCAACCAAACAATTTTTCAAATTTATAGTATTAGTACAGATACAATATATTTAAAAAATATATTCACGTAATACAAAAATACGACAAAATGATATGTATCAAGACCATCACATATGAATTAATGAGAACATTGGTGTATCGGAATGAGACTTTCAAAGTAAAATCGATTTTTTTCCTCAAACATTGCCAGCGTTGACTCTGTTGCGCCTCTGGCCTCTTGACTCACGCAATCCACGTTATAAAAATTATACGCATATGTTTAGTAGTATATTAATGTATAGTAATACGGTTAGTTCATTAATATTCAAAAGCACGAGAGTTATCATATCAGTTACATTTTTTGTTCCAGTTAAATGAGAGCAAAATTGGTTCATTAAGAATAGACTTACATTATTTTCAATAGAAAGAAAATCATCATAGAATTCAATAAGGTGAAACTAAGATTTTGAATAAGAAGTTTATATAAATCTATATATGGACAAAAGTGTAGTTGTAAGAAAACCAGGATCCAATTCATTCCAAAAAAGGATCATCTTATTTTTATGAAGTAAAAATGCTTAAAAAGATAATTATAGAAACTTATGAATTGCAAATACTTCCGATCTATGCAATATTTATAAAACGTGTCTTTAAAAACGGTAAATAAGTTATAAGTTCATATTATCAATATTAAAATTGTATTGTAAGTAGGTAAACCACATTTGGTTGTTGAACTACTGGTTCGAATAAAAAAAATATTTTTGTGTTGGATAATTCGTTTATTGAGGCTATATATAGTCTATATTACACCGGCCTGCGGCTGCGGTTGGAGTCACTTCGTCCACTTAGAACGTGTCATAAATATTTGTTAATTATTTCCATTTAACCACGCGGAGGCAGCCCAAGCAGCATAAGATAAACAGCAGTCTGACTAACTGATTCAATTGTAGACATTGGAAGTGCTCCAACGCTATTTACAGCGATATCAAAATAGAACGCGCCACCCGCTTTTTGAACACTATAATTTGGAACAAGTATGTCCTTATTATAGGTCTCGACATACGAGTACGTATGTTTAAATAATATTTACAATATCAATAAATTTGCATGCCATGCTTTTCGAAAACTATTTGATACGTACTTTGGACTTTGGTTCATAAAACACCTATTTTGTCTGTTTTTTTTTTCATTCAATAATTAAAACATATATTTATGAGACTTATAGATTTGTAGCAAATCTCTCAAATTAATCAATCAAGTGCGAAAGCATCTGTTATTCAACCTTTCCACGATTTCACATCAATCCACCATCTTGTTATAGAGGCTAATGTGCGTATTCAATTGCAAAATAGCTTCGAATGCGTCGTACGTCAACATAAACAGATCTACTCATGAATAAGGCTACACGTGGAGCCTAGAAACGTCTAATGAGAAACACTCATTTATAATCTATCTGATTTACTATGTAAAATTCAAGAAATCCATTCTTTTTCATATCACCTATTAATCATTCGACCGGCTTATTTAAAATACTGCTATAGTTATTCAATTTATTTGTAGCTAAGTATTTATCTTTAAGGAGTAAGTATTATTTCTAGTATAGTAGTAGAAGCCAGTTACGAGATCAATATAATAATAATATGCAGAAGTATTTAAATTACGGCACGACGTGCGCGCGCGCAGGCGAGGCGGCGGGCGACGGTGAGACGGGAGGAGGGGTGCCTGGGGTTTTCCCAACAATGTGACGCCGGCGTGCCAGCGTATTGCCCTCACCATATATGGCTGACGATATTTTTCAACGTTTCCGTAATTAACCAATCTTCTAAAGGTTTAAGAATGATTCAATAAAAATATGTTTTTATATTGTTTTTGTTTTTGAAACAATCAAACAAAAGAAAAAGGAAACCTGAAGTTAAAAGTATTATAAACAATTTAATCGGGACGTCAAAGGACATGTTATGAAAAAGTCCAAGTTCATTAGAAACAATTACGACTGATAACGATTACCGGCAGATAAACTACTGTAGGTGATAAACAATGTTTTGTATTCTCTCATGATTTGAATGCTAATTGGGCAAGGGCGTGACTGAGACTCGCCGATTGTTGAGTGATCTGTGGAAGATTCTACTAGACGAGAGAATTAAATATATTCTTTTGGAAATTATATAAGCACATATTTTCGATTTGTTTGAAATTTTACATATTTGAAAAACAAAAATGTTTTGAGTAAGTCGCAACTTACTAATATATAATTCGTAAGTTTTATAGATCAATCTAAAACTAGGTTTTTATTAAAGTTTTGATACAACGAGTAGTAATTCGGAAATGATAAAAAACCGGACACTCTGTGGGGTTTTCACATATTCTAGTGACTAGTGTGATCATCGACTGTGTCGTTGACCATTTGACTAACCGTGTGGATCATCAAAGTTAGCCTCTCACTTTTCATTTCTATGTTTAACGCGACTTTTTCTACTAATTACTAGCTGCGAATATGTCTTGGGAACAAAACATATATATCGTTAAATATTCATAGAGCTGTAATATTTAACTAAGCCGTGTAATTATAAGTGTTAGAATTCATCTTGATTAAAGCTTCAGGAGGAGCTGTAAACGTGATGCAATCACAAACGGTAAAAGTAGCGATTGTGTTCACGTAATATTATAACGATGGCAGGCCGGAATTTCCGAGGCTTTGTAAGAAAACTTTCTCGTGGGTATCCCCATGGAGAATAATGATGCCAGCTGGCATTGTCTGTTGCTGTGGTGCGTCGCTTGGATGCCTTGTGGTTTTCCTCAGTGTCTCGGGTGGCTAATGTTTACCTATAGGTAATTCTTTTTACTAGGTTAGATTAAAAGGTAAATCATTGAACTCGAGATCTCAACTACTTTTAATAATATATGAAAAATGCTATCTGTCTGTTAAATAAAGACAAAATTAATTCCTTGTTTAAGGAAGTGATAAAGATTTTAAATGAGCAATATATTACAACATGAATCGTACCACGATATTATCTAGAACTATAAAATACTAGAAAACAGTTTCTCCAAGGCCACAAATCATGGTTACGTCGCTAACATTTACACAAATGTCACCTCGAGCACAGTATGGCAACCATTACATCGTCCGTTGACTTTATATATAATGGTAGGAAAACCCACAATCTCTTAACATTCACGTAACAGCGATTCAATTAGCGCGGTCTCTGCGCCTGCGCCGAACACTGGCCGGTGCTTTCACCGACGTCGGGAATACCCACCGACCTGAGCGACGTGAAGTGCGGGCAACTGCCGACCGCTGACCGCTTTTATATTTTTGGTGCCATTTTTAACAGCATTTTTAACAGCTGGGTATTTCCAAGTTTCTTTACGTGTTATTTTAGTTAAGAAACGTGTATATCCCAGATGCTCAGTCGTTTCCTTTCATTGTATAAATACAAAATAAAGTGAAGAAGAAGGTCTCACATGCATCGCAGCGTCCCTGTGAACGAGGTTGCGACGATGGATGGTTTTACCCATGCAAATAAGCATCAAAGAACACTGAAAGTGTTGATGCGAGCAAGACATTGTATAACTTCGGAAAACCCAACCGTGCAGTTTTATTATTTCGACCGACGCTAATACGTTATTAATGAAATTCTCAAAGTCAGGGAAAACCAAATTTACTTTAAAATATCACAGTATGTTTTATTTAAAGCAGGTTTTACTAGTCTTACGTCTACGTCGAAAATATTTGTTACTTTATCTTTCTGTCCAATGTTTTAAGATAACTATCGATAATAGACTGACGATTGTCTCTTTACGTGTAGGTAAACATATTAGGCAAAACATTAAAGCATTTTTCCGTAAACAATGTCCGTTTTGGGGTTATATGTAGATTGTAATTGTGTTGAATCGGAAACAACAGTTCCAAGTAAACCGTGACCAACAGGGAGGACATTGAGGTTTTGTAATTTTCATAATTATATAATTTTCCCTGATGTAGGAATTTGATGGCACAGAGCGCGATTGAGGCCTTGAGTCTCGCGGCCGGAGAGCGAGCGCGTAAACAATGTCTGCACAAACAGGTTTCTATAACAATTCAAGATCCTAGTGAAACTGATTTTTTTATTGAATGACGTGCAATCGCGTGTTAGACACGTCCTGATGGTCAATAGTCCTGAGAGGACAATGGCATCCGGTGAAGGTAAACCAGAACTAGATATCCGCCTTGCATCCGTTCTCCAAGCACACAACAATTAAAATTTATGGACTACCGTTAGATGGATCAAATGATAAACAGGAAAAACAAGCGTAAAGGATTCGTATTGGAATATGTTGTAAGTTTGAAGATTATTGTACTAAAAGTAATGGATGAAATGTAATCGAGGCGTTGCATACATTATTCATCATTTTTTTGTTTCATATCTGAATTTCAGGTCATGGAAAGCAGGACTTATCATAATATGCCTATACTTTGTTTGACCCGATAAGAGAATAACACTGATTAATATGTATTTAAAATTTGATGACCAGTCCAAGGCAAATTAGTAATCCTGTAAGTAGAATCCATCCTATAGGGAAAGACAAGTCCCACTTCTATTTCTAAGAAATTTGGAACTTAAACCAATGATAGGGAAAACCTATAATTGGGTATTTACTTCTTGAATCATATAGTACATAATAGTACATAGAAAATAATTAATAGCGTTGCAGCCGCTGGGATTTCCGTATTTGACTTGGCAATGGCGAGATGTTTTTAAATGTATTTTTTTTGTAATTATACATATAATATAAGAGAAGCACACTGACCCCAATAACAGTAAACTAATCCAAATATAAAAGCCAACTATAAGTTCATCAAGTCTTAGTTTCGCACTAATTGGTGATATGAAAATAGTCCAATAATGCGTAATGCTATCATCTGTGACCTCGAGCTGTTCTAATGGTTCGACGGTGACGTCACATCCTATCACTTCAATACAATTAACTTTTTAATTTCCGTAAACATTACTTCTACATATGGCACTTTAATTTTGTTTACCTGAATAACACCCTGACAAGTTATACTAGAAGTGAGAGGTCTGTACGGATCAAATTACTTAATAGTATGTAATTATTTATTGGCAAAGTCATGGTTCATATAAATCATACAATACACTTTAGAAATATTTTATGTTATATAGTGCAATAATAACACCATCTACAATTGCATCTGTGATAAGACCCAAACAAATTTGGATACAATATGAAGACTTCCAATAAAAAATACAAAAAAAATTAAAGCAAAAATCAAATCTTACCTTTATAATTTTTCTGATTAACAATTGTCGAAATGTTTGGGGACGAAGCATCTGATACAGGCCTGAGCAATGCTTGTATACACTCCAAGCTTCTTACACCAACTGCTTTATGTAGAGGATTTTCTCCTGTGGAATCCCTCACGTCTAAGGTGGCTCCTGCTCTGACCAACATTCTGGCAACAACTGCATTACCACTCATAGCGGCAAGGTGTAACGGTGTATGACCGTAGTCATTCGGTATATCTAGCCACGCTTTGTCTGGACATACTTTTATTAAGATACCGACTGATTTCTGGCATCCGTGCACAGCTGCAATGTGGAGCTGCCTGGAAATTTATACTTATGTGAATATGCAGACTATTGGTGCACTACAATGTTTGCATATTGCATTCAAATCAAATTGGATAAATGTTAAGAGTTAAAGTTAAAGTTAATATTTGGATACATTTAAAATAAAACATAAGGGTCTTCTGTATCATAAAATTTTGAATATATATATTTTTTTTTACCAATAAATGTCAATATTTACACTGAAACTAGTTTATACAAAAATAATAAAAATTGTAAAATAGAAAATATTTTATCATTTCTTTTATCAAAAGAGAGTCCTCGTTTAAGTTTTGGGTTTAATTCCAATTATTGAAAAATTTTATGTAATAATTTATTAGAAAAGTAAGAAAAATATTTTTAACCGAGGAAAAGAAATAAAAATATTTTTATTTAGAAAACATAAAAATTTTAATGGGATTTGACTTCAAGAGATATGCAATTTCAAATCTCTTAAAATTCTATTTTAACTATTTTTTAAAGTGTTTAGGATGCTATAAAACTAAAATAAAACACTACAATTTGTTTCATTAAGAGATATAAGTAGGGGTTGTCTCTTAAGAGATAATTAACTGGTAAATATTTAAATGTAGATCTTATGAATTACAAAATAAAAGTCATAATGTAATGTTATTACAATAATGGTCATCTAAATGAACTCTGTATAGATAAAAATAATAATATACTGATAAGAGATATATGAAGTTGAGCATAAATTGAACTGTTTGTTCAAACTTATGTGATCAATGTGAAATATTACATGAAATATATGATTTTTAGCATTTATAGGGCTGGTATGGTTATGGTGCAAGGCATACAGTGCGAGGCTATATACACAATTTAGTCAATATCTTATATGTTTTCAATTATTGGATAGAATATTATACATAACAGGAAAAAGATGCTTTTTGATGAATTTAAAAATGAAGCCAATTAAACATTTCTTAATTATGAATTGTTAAATGTTTACAATAAGAATATGTATGTGTGTTTATAAAATGCAAGTAAATTTACTACTTTCACATATTCTTAAGAAAAATAAGAAAGACATAAATAATAATACAGCAATAACAAAAATATTATAAAAATAAGGTAGCATGATTAATGTACAATAATTATTTTATATTTTGCATTAAATAACTTTCCTCAATATTTTTTATATTGAGGAAAGTTATTTAATGCAGATTTGATATATGTAAAATTATTTCATAATTCTATCCAATTCAAATATATATGCACCTCATGAAACAAAACAAGTTTGTATAAGCAAAGCACTTACGTATCACCATCGTCGTCTTGCTGAAACAGTATCGAAATCGGTGGGATATCCTGTGGTCTTTCACCTTCAATATTAATTCTTGGCCCTTGTTGTTGGAAAGGCGTAGATTCACTAAGGTTAACTTTAGATAGAGGCTCTGACAAGCACAAACCACTATCTAACCCTGTGTCACTGTTCACTTGTTCATTACTTTCCACTGGACTATCTTCCTCTATATCCACTTCCTCGGAAGACAACAGCTGTTCACTCAACGGTCCGGACTCGAAACCAACATCGCTCTCCTGGTCATCGAAAACTTTTGTTTCAAAACTCTTTTTGGCACTCATTTTTGTAATCACACTTGAATATATAACAGTTAAAACATAAAATCAAAAGTAGCTATATGAGATTAAACTCTAAAACAGCACATAAACATGGTTTATTAAGTATTGTCTTTCATTTGCAAAAACAACCGTATCGCTGCAAGAACGCGTGCGCAATGATTAAAAATTCAGCGAGCAAGATGGATATAGACAATATACATAAGACAGTAGACACAACGATATACGTGACGTCAGTCGTCATGAACTGCGTACCAAACTGTATACCAAAATTTTCCA
The DNA here is from genome assembly GCA_030704555.1 of Heliconius charithonia. Taxonomy (NCBI): domain Eukaryota; kingdom Metazoa; phylum Arthropoda; class Insecta; order Lepidoptera; family Nymphalidae; genus Heliconius; species Heliconius charithonia. The sequence continues at coordinate 19,576,167 of CM060826.1, read as the reverse complement.
ATCGGATTGTCACACTAAAATATTTTTGAAATATATTTGTTACTTCATCAAAGTATAAAATTATTTAACTATAAAATAGTTACTTTTTCTATTTCATCAAAGTAATTAACAAATAAGTATTAAATCTATTGAATATAAATTTTATTTCAAAATATTTTCCATTATTTTAATTTAGATGTTTTTAGTGACATTTCTTATATTTTTTAAAATATTATGGTACATTAAACGTTCTTTGTCAACAATCAATATTGTCAACATAAAAATTTTGCTTTCGATTTTAAAAACAATTTTCATAACAAAAAAACGAAATAGTATTTAAGTCAATAGATTTTAATCATTTTAATTGCCCTAAAACTTAACTTTTCCAGGTGGTAGTACATAATTACATATAAAAAAAACAATTAGTTATTCTTACGTAGATAATTAAAAATGTTTGGTGAAAAGGTTATAGAATTATTAAAAGAAGCTGAAAGAAATCGTGAAACTATCGATCAGTATAATGTAAGTCAGTTAAACAATATTTGCTGCTTCTACACTACAAAAACAAATACAATAAAAAAAATCCTTTATGATAATGGTATGTAAACATAATTAATTTCAGGATGAAAAAGTACGACAGATCATCCAAGAAATGCACGCATTATTTAAAATGAACATGACAGACGCGTAAGTAACAATAAATTTTAAATGAATTGGCAAATAATTCATATTTTAAAATAAAAATCTGCGTATAATGTTACAGAAATGCAACCACTGATAATAAATCACTGTGGACCACAGTTCAAGTTCGGCACTCTGCGTTAGAAAGGGACAAAAGATGTCTTCTTGCATATTTATACAATAGAATGAGCAAAATAAAAGTGTTACGCTGGGAGTTTGGATCAGTTCTACCGACAGATGTAAGAGAATTACTATCAGACAATGAATATCAATGGTTTTCTAAATATTCAACAAACCTTGCCACATATATGAGATCACTAGGTGAAGATATAGGCTATAGTGGAATAGATCTTACAGAAAATTTACGTCCACCTAAAAGTTTGTACATAGAAGTTTTATGTTTAAGTGATTATGGAAAATTAGAATTGGAAGATGGTGATGTGATCACATTGAAAAAGAATAGCAGACATTTTTTGCCCACTTCTGAATGTCAGACACTCATTAGGCAGGGTGTTTTGAAACAAATATGTTAACAAGTAGATTTTATTGTACTCTATTATGTAAGATTTTAAAATAAGCTGTCAAGGGTGATTTTAAAGTTAGTTTTTGTTAGGCAGAATTTTTTTTTAAATGTGATTGTTATCAAACACTTCTTTTAAGTAAAAATTTAATTAAAACCTATTAAACTTAAAGTAAAGACAATTAAATGAATGATTATTTCAAGGTATTGCTGATTTGAATTTTATTTAAACAACTTATGTTTACATTACATTATTTTTATGTATTGTTAACAACCAGTAATAATTTAATGCAAAAAAAATATTACCATATTTATAATTGTATTTATCATTTTATGAATACATCTACTTTCACTTGAACCAAAATGTAAACAGATTGTTGTGTGACAGACACCATATTGTTGTTTTTAGTTTATTTTGGTCATAAAAATATAGTGATAAACATGTTTTATCATGTTAATAATATTTTGAGCTTTGACTGCAATTGTAATGGTTCTCAGATAATCTTTACTGAGGTTAACAATTATATATAATCTATTTTTAGGTAGCGTTAGTAGTTTCAATTGATATAGGTTCTGGAAGTGGTTTCAATTCTCACTTAGTTGTTACCATTCTTTATATGTTATACTGATTATACTAAAAATTCATAGTCATTGTGGTGCAGTGAAACATTGTTGGACTGGTAATGCAATGGTTGTAGGTACGATCCACTGACCACGCAGCATGGCCAAGAGGCAAGTAGTTTTCTGCTAACGCTGCTATGCGGGAAAAAGCGTGAAGCAGCAAAAAATAATAATAGTATAATTTATACTCTGTTGATATGTCCATTGTACAGTGTGTAACTGATATCACAAACATCTTTAAAAATATTATTTAATAAATAATACCTTGGCTTGTGATGCGCTACATAATTTTTTTTATATGTTTTCTAAATAAGGATTTTGTTTCCTAAGTATGGAATAACACTTTACAAATGTTTAAAAATGGAGGAAACCCAGTTTTACGAAACTTCTTTTCCTATGTACCTCCCAATTTTTGAGACGTTGCTTGTGGAGTCGGGATTAACTTTTTACCAAAGTAAAGTAATAAAATCTTATAAACTTATTCCTCTACTAAAATCGAACCGGCGCGTTTAAAATTAGCCGTTTAAAATCAGCCTCTGCGCCGTGACGGCCTCTTGTTTATATACAGAAAGTCATTTAAAACACTATTAAACATTAACAATTTCCTTAAACAATTTAGGTAAAGTTCCCGGGAAAATCGAATAAAACAAATAATTAACAATATTTACCTAAATAGGCATTTTTTAAGGAAAAGTGATTTTAATATATAATTTGTATCAAACAAAAAAAACCCAGACCGATGCGCGACGGTCACCGGCTGTAGTAACTTGGTGCGTGTGAACTCAATGCACTTGCTCTTAAACATTTAGAAATATTTCTATTATTTTAGATATTCCCCACTAGGGAAATGGTTTAATTTTTCTTGGAATGGTTTTAATTCGGCCAGAGAGCGGTATAACATCAAAACAATAAAAAAGGGTAGCAGAGCGAACCTAGTGTTAAACACTTCGTTCCCCACTTTCTGCTGAATTATATTATTGGAGGCATTGCGTGTTGAGTGGCAGAACTCAACGCCGCGCTTTGCCTCGACACTAGAGCGAAAAAATGGAAATATAAATTTAAGTAAATATTTCATCTCCTCGAGTGGGGATCGAACCCCAATCATTAGGTATTACAGTCACACTTTGTGCCCCCACGCCACGACTGGCTTTTAGGTATAACATCAGTGTCACGTTATACTGCTCTCTGCTCAATTTGTTAGTAAAAAGAAGTGAAAAACTACGCGCAAAAAATTCAAAGATTAAAAAAAAAAATTGCTTTTGCGAGTAAACATTCCACAAAAACACTACCTGCGCATGTGTCGTCAAATGAAATTCGCTCGAATTTCTTCGTTTTAAAAAATTCATTGAATCACAAATTACATTTATGACAATGACTTGCCCCCTGCCCTGTCGTTCTCAACAGGAAATAAATGTAAGTGATATAATAAGCCTATCTCCATGGTTATGCATTTAACCAGTAGTGGTTCTGGGATTTTTCTGAGATTAGAGCTTTCAACCAAAGTAATTCCTAATTTTTTAGATTAGTTTTTCGCTTCGTTTTTTTGTGATATTGAATGTTGTGTGGCGGAACTCAACGCCGCACTGTGTCTTGTTATCAGAGTGAAGAATGAAAATATATTTTCTTAAGTAGAAAGCCACCCACCATGGTAAAGAATCTACAACCGTCGCGTTTACAGTCAGAGTCTGTGCCGCTGCGCCACGGTTAATAATATTGGTAAAGTAAGTACTTAGTAAATAATACATAGGTACTAAATACAGCCGCAGAACATAACTTAAGGCACTTTAAAACGCGGCCCGTCCCTGACGCTATGAGCACGAAGCTGAAACTTGTCTGTTTAAGTTCACTTGGAAGTTTGGCCGTAATTTAACTTTATGTGACGGAACATACAGTGATAAATCCTTAGGGCGATCGGAGATACCTGCGCGTACCACGTAGTCGCCTTATTTATTATTTAAAACGATTTACGAGACGTGAAAACGATAGAAATAAATTCAATCAAGTGTTTGTTTTAAATTACTCAAGATAGATTTTTTTATAGTTTCAAAAGAGGCATATAGAGACAAAATGAACCTGGAAAGCTAGGGTTAAGACGCTGTGTTCCCATTAAGACTCCCGTTCTTGACTGTTCACCGAACTCAATGCCGCGCTTTTGCGTCGTTACCAGAGCGAGGAAATTAAAATATTAAATATTTAATTTTCTTAAGTGGGAATCGAAGCCAAAACCTATTGTGTTTACGGTTGTTTGTGCCTGTGGCCTGAATTTAAAATTAGTTTGGTATTATAGCCATCTTGGTACAGTATGGAAGACTGACTTACCTATAGGTACTTATTATTTTGTTATTTAAAAGCAACTTCACGTTTTTTCCCTTGTAGCAGGGTAGGAAGAGGATACTTAAAACTTGTTAAAACTCTTTTATTTTGAACTTTCAACCTAATTTTTGAAACATTTGTGTTGAGTGGCACAATTTAATGCCGTCTTCCTTCCTCGTCTAACGGAGAAATTATAATAATTTACGTATTATTCATTCCTCCTAGTGAGAGTCGAACCTATAACCATAAAGGAAATGCGTAAAGATACGAATTACCTACTGTATGTTAAAATCGTGTTTTTAAAGATTTAGTACTGTCAAAATGTTTCTTAGAACACATTAAAGTTTTAAACGGAATCGAAATTGGGATAATGTGTGGTTTTGCCCGCGTCCGTTCTTGCTCCTTCCATCTTACTATATGATTTAAGGAATATTAAAAAAATTGTCAACTTTTATGTAGGTACCTACTGTGTAAATGCAAAAGCAACAACACGGGTTACGATTAGAACTAAAAAGTTATTTTCATTAGATTAGATTACACAGATTAGATGATATCTGACACATGTTTCTTTACTTTGTTGGAAGTGGTGGAAGTGGTACATCTCGTCCTATCATGTTATACGAGTACGTACGTACGTTTTAGTATTTAGTACACAATTTATCATATTTCTACGTACTTTTTATTAAAATAAACGTGCACTGTACTGTACTGTACTGTACTATAATAGAGCAATCTCTTAAGTCTAATAAATTAAAGCTAATTCGTTTGTTTTTTACGACTTATCTAGTAAATGAAGCGAGAGCCGCTCTGTGCTGCAATAAGAGCTCGAGTACTTTTTATAAAAATGTGCAGTAACAAGGACACCTGCGCCCAGGATATGAGCTTGTACCTCGCAGATAACAATAAAGTGTAGATATTGGATCGCACTGAACCCGTCGTAAGCCCCCCCCCCTCCCCTCCCCTCCCCTCCCCGCCCCTTTGCCTCAGGGCTCGGGTGGAGCTTATAAATTATTAAATTGAACAATTTTTCTGATGCTACTTTTAATGCGATAATTGTGGTTTCGTTCTCAACTGACACTTATAAAAAATAATTTTAAACATTTTTTACATGTCTCGGTAATTGTTAAAGTGATTTGGTAAAAAAATAGCGTTGGGTTTTGTTATAAATTCTAAAGCGATAATAAGAGATTAATAAGACTAGCTAATAGGTATTTTTGTTTTCGTAAACGTCTTTCCTTTTATGACAGTCATCATTTACACGACGTTTTTGTTTTTTAACTCTAGGATCTCGTGGTTGTCGGTCTGTCAGTATCTATAGGTTACTTCCCGTGGACCTACAGTTATGAAGTTTGCCACGAATTGAAAATTTACAATACACATAAAGGAAAAAAATTTAGAAAGTGAACATTTATAGATTTTCAATTAAAAATCTAATAATTGTAGTTAATTTCATACAAAATGAGTGCGTACGCCCGCAAATTTAGGTTTGTCAACATTTGTAAGCTGCTTCCCGTAAACTTTAGGTAGGTTTACGGGAAGCAGCAACTTGACCAGTTCTTTTATAAATCTTGATAATTCTACGGTCTACGCATCGAGGACATAGTGTGTCAGTTCTATACATCGAATCGATCATTTCTGAATACTACTTGGATAATTAATGGATACTACATTAGATATTCGTGTTTTTAACCTAAAATCTTTTTACTTCAACTCTCAAATAATCATTTGAAATAAGTCGAATAAAAATCGATTTAAAATGGAGTTCAATCGGGATATTTAACATTTCTTAAATTATTTAAATGATATTTCACACTAAGGATAGAATAAAAAAAATATAATAATAAAAAAAAAAAACAAAAAACCCGGCTACATAAAATTACAAAGGAAAAAACAAGCGCAATAGTTCATTATTAGTACCCGTCGGGACCTTTACTTCAACCAATCATCTATCAAATTTTTACAAGTTTATCTTATGAAGATTTAATTTGTGAAAGAATAGATCCCGACTGTTAATCTTAATGAACTATTGCGTTTGTTTTTTTTTGTAGTTTTATTCAGTCGAGTTATTTGTCATTAAATTATCATAATTGATATGTAAATTGAAATAAACAAATATTACAAAATTATGTACTTTTAAATTTTTCCTTTAGTAATATAGTTACAATGTGTAATAGCTTTCAATAAATATAAGATGAGGAACTTTGTGTGTCACATATAAACAGAGAGCAGCATATAGTATATATAGTGTAGTCCGTTATTAGACTGCATGTCGACATGCCGAGTAGCGGGAATCAACACCGCGGAAAGGAACACGACATATATATATATATATATATGTATATATATATATATATATATATATATATATATAAATCTACTCTAAATAATAACCAAAATAAAAACCAGCAAACATTTAGTGTGGTTTTTATAATTTGTGGTTTTGGGAATTTACAGGTTAATTTACTGTAACAGTTCGAGCTTCGAAGTAAACCGATAACGTATTTCCCATACATATGAGTAAGCGGGACGTTGCAGCGCTCAGCAGAGAGCGTCGCGGGGCGCGGGCCTGTACTCTGTCCCAATTATGGAATTAGACTAAACCACAAAAAAACATTCATGAAACATAGTTAAATTATGTTTATTTAGATTAGGGGGGCAGATGGGTTTTCTCATCGGTTCGGTTATATATTACAAAAAAAATAATTTAAAATTCTCTCCAGTAGTATTGAGGTGAAAGGCGAACAGACAGATAGACAAATAAAAATGAATTACGCGCTACAAAAAGTCTAGCCATAAGTGGTTCACTTGTTGCCAATAGTCGACTGAACCACTAATGAATTTGATTGCAGAACTAAAAACACTTAAAATATAAACTTTCCGCTAATGCGGTCAGACCTATTTATAGCACCACGTCTATATTTCATAAACGATGTAACATCATATCTTTTTTTCAATTTTTTTCTCTCTGTCTTCTCTTCTTTCTCTTCTAATCTATTAGCAAACATTGGGGCGATCAAATAAGTGTATCTGTAACATTAGGACTACTGTTCTTAGACTTAGTTACGTTTGTTTATACCTACATAAGAGAGCTAATATTATTTTTATTATTGATTTACGTTTTCTCACTCTGGTAACAAGACAAGACGCGGCGTTGAGCTTCGTCACTAACCACATAAAGTTTTAAGTAACAGTGAAATGTTTTAACACTACGTTCCCAGGTTCAATTTGCCTACCTAAGCGATTTGTGGGATACAGTATGAAGCTAAAAAAAATCATAAATCCAATACATGCTATCCGTATCCTCATAGGTTCATCTTTCAGGATTTTCCGGTCTTTACTTCGCAACCACAATAACAATATTGAATATTAAAAATTTACTAGTAACATAGGCTCAGCGTTTGGCTGATAAAAACGACGGTTGTGAGTTCGATTTCTACTCTCTGAATTATTTGTAGTATGAAGCCAAAAATATATATTTTTTATAAATGTATTGTAATATAATTGTGTTTGAATCATTAACATTTTTCATTAATGTCGTCTTTGTGGAACAGTTGACTGATAGTTAAAGGTTGGAATACTCGACATCGACTCGACTCGTTACACGAATGTACGTTTACATCTGCCTTTTTATTTTTACGTGGCTTACAAAATTATACGAAAACATTTTTTTGTTAAATATATATACTATGGGTTGTGCGTTAACTCAGACAAAAAAAACGCAAAAACAGCTAAGGAATGATGAAATGACAAATTATTATATGTATTATTATCTTATATGACTAAATGTCAACTTAAAATTTTAATTTACGAAAAGCTATGGCTATCCATACTAGATCGCATACCAGAGGGAGTGGCGGAGCTCAATGTCGCACTTTGTCTTGAACATTCATAAACCGTTAAGAAACGTATATTAGTTTAATAAAATGTGACAACTACGCAACATTATTTGTTTGTGGCGAAGCGGTCGAAGAGTACTGCCCATAAATAATATTTTAATGAGAGGTTTTTCCGACAAGAGAAAAACCCAGTATGTGTTATGCTAGTACTATAGTACTGTAGTACTCACGTGGAATGGTACATAATGGTTGTCGAAAAGGTAAGAACAGAAAGTCAATGGGAAATCATTACTTTCCAAGTGTTGGCTGTTCTGTTTGCAATATGAACTCTTCCGTTACTGCGTGACTGACCAAACCTTCACTACGCCTCGTAGAACGCTGAAATTTAACATGTAGGCCAGTGTAAGGAAGTACTAAGAGAGGATTTCTTGAAATTTCTACGGAAACGGGATATTACATTCTACGTTAAGTCCAAGTAAACAGAGTTGCGGGTGACGACTCATATTTTGACACAAGAATAAGCTTATAAAATTAAAACTCATGGCAAAAGAAATCTTTATTGATATCAAACTTTTATTTAAGTGTGCTAAAAAGTATAAAATAAACTAAACGTGCATACAAAATCGCAGAAAAATATCTTTGTAAAATTCAATTGCAAGTAACACGCTCCAGCTCCACGAAACGGTAATGAATATTAACTTTGATTGCAGACCAATACCCGTGAAACTAAATAAATGCTTATAAAAGCTGTAGATGGCGTGTATAAGGGAGTAGGACCGAAGTGGTGTAAGCTCTGAACTCTCCGTCTCCACCGATCCAAGAATTATGCGTTTAAAAAATATTTACATCTTTTATTTTTCAGCTTCACTTTGTATACCGCATGTAGCGAGGAGGTGGAGGGAGATTAGTGTTTAGACACTCCGCTCTCACTTTCCGCCGATTCTAGAGACATTGCGTGCTGAGTGGCGGGGCTCAATACTGCGTCTTACCTCGACATCAGACATAAGAAATGAAAAAAATAAATTGAGTGGAAATCGGAAACCACCACAATCACAGTCTGTCGCGTTTACAGTCATACACTTGTGCCCCTGCGCCACGTTTAGGTACCTGAAAATATATTAAATATAGATTTAATTTGAGCCACAAGGACGAATTGCTGAGGCCATCGTGGTGCAACGCCATATCTTCTAGCGCACGGATATCTTGATGTCCTGAAAACTGAACGGAAACTGCCTTTTTTAACCCTGCCTACCTTATTGTATGCTAAATACAGCGTGAAGCTTAAAAAAGTCTATTTCATTTTATATTATCATATAAGAACGACTACAAAAGAAAGTAATTTAATATCAAAAAGCAGTTCTTGTAAAACAAGCAAATCTGTATCGCTGTTACATAATACTAGTTTTACTGTAAATATTATTTGATCAGATTTTGATTCCTATAATAAGAGCTATTTTGCGTTACTTTGGGAAATTTGTGTATTTTCCCAAAACCATCTTAATTTATTTTATTTTATGAACAACTTGATTTCACGTTTGTAAAATCCCATTTGAATCACACACATTTGTTTAGAAATTTTGTTAGATGTTTTTTTTATTATAATTGCTTATCAGGGTTTTTTTTTGTTTTCACTTCATATATCGTGGCACAGCGGGTCAGCGTTTGCCTGAAAACGGGACGGTGTTCAATTCTATCACTAGGGAAAATTAATTACTTACATTTCCTCGCTGAGCAAAAAGTGCGGCGTTGAGTTCCGACACAGCAAACAGTATCTGGAATTCGGGTGAAATGTGGAGGACAGTAATTTTGATACTACGTTACCTCTGACTCAATTATTTTATTTAAAAAAATATATATATTGACAACCCTGCGTTACGTTATCCGCCGCGTCGTACGATAGGTACGGATGTCCATCAGTCTTGGCCAATTGTCAACAATTTGAAATGTCTACTATAATAGTATAACATGGTCCAAATTTAATTTTGTATATATATATAAACTATTGGTTTCCACATCCTTGCTGTTTCTTATACTTTTGTATATTAAATGTATTTTAGTACACTGCTATAATGAAATGTTTGTGTGGTTAAAGGCGCTAATCTCAGAAACTGTTTTGAATTAAAATAATATTTTTGAATAGAATAGTCCGTTTATCAAGAAAGGCTTTTTACATTACCTATATCACAATCACTCCCATATAACTCGATCAGAGTCATAGTCACCTCGCGAACTTAGAATGTGTCATACACGACGTTTAGGCCTGTATTTAAAAACCGCTCTCAAGAACTTGAAATACCGTTTTAATCACCTATTTGACAACGGCATTTTAAGATCGATCTTAGAGTTGAGAGCGACGTAGAAGTATTGGCCTTAGTTATTTCTATTTGACCCCGCGAGCGAATGTCCGGGTAATATAGCATTATAATATGAGGTAATTAATAAATGTTTTATTTTTTCTTCTTTACTCTGATGGAATAGGCCTAGGGAAGTCACTTAAAGTAAGGTCCCGATCAAGCAAGACTCGAATGTGGTTCATTGAGGATACGATAATATTTTACACAGTACAGCTAAGAACGGAGTGTCTTGGCACTATATTTTCTTTACGTGCCCTGATACTCAAGGGACAGAATTTGAAAGACACCGTCGTTAAGTATGGAGAAAACTTCGTTGTAGGTACATATAGTGTATTATTTATTATATATATTTTTGATCCATGTACGTACGTTTGCACGTAGTGCTAGAGTGAATATTAAAATAAATTTCCATTTTCTGTTAAGATAGACAGAGCACGGAAATGTCTCGAAAATTGGACGGTGATTGGGGAACGGAATGTCATAACACTACTTTCCATCCGCTTGCTCTGCTATGCGAGATGAAACTGGAAGCTGTATCTGTATCTAATAGAAGAAGAGAACTATCTTACATCTTTAATTCAAGCCTCAAGTTTCTTGTAATTCATAATATTAAAGAGCAGTGACTAACGCGTTCATACAAATAACGAAGCCAAGTCAACCATTTTCCTGTAGGCACGCGCCGTTGGGCCGGCGTGTTTTACGTTGACTTTGATTCATCGTCCAATATTATGTATTTTTGAGGATAATTTGAATAAATTCTTAAAAATTATTTAACCTCATTTGGAAGATTTGACGACGTGTTTTCCACATGTAAAAGTTCAGTTAATTGTAAGTCGATCTTTTTAAGCTTTTTAAAGTAAAATTTATTTATATAATACACACACCGTGTGCTTAAGGCGGATGTGGGTCGATTTCTATTAGACGTCATGAATTTATTCAGTTCCGCCACTCCGTAAAAAAAAAATATAATTTTAAGGACAATTTGAATAATTTCAAAGAATTACCTAACCTCATTCAAAAATTGATGTGTTTCCCACACAGTTACTTTTCAGCGGGTTATACGAAAATATCCTTTTAAAATATTATGTACCGAAGCAAAAGCAGAGAGGAAGTGAACGGAGTGTCCTAACACTAGGTTCCCTCTGCCTACCCTGAACCTAAAAAACGCAAGCGCATTAACTTTAATTAAATTATAATTTGGTTTCCTATATCTATTAATAAGTCCATTCCAATGAGTTAATTTGTTTGAAAGTTACGTTGTGTTAGATATGTAGGTATTTTACTTTGTTATTGACTCATCTTTGCAAAATTTTACGTCGCATATTTTTGACGATAATTTGCCAGCGCCTTTTAAAAATATGTATTTCCCACTAGTTATTTTTAGTTAGTCAGACAAAGTTGCATTGTACTACATTATATTTTGCAATATTTTAAAAGAAAAAAAAACTTAGAAAATGTTTAATCTATATAAAAAGATTTATTTGAGTCTCTAGTATTGAATATACTAATAACATTAATATATTGGGTACTTTAATTATTACATTTGTTTTTTATTATTTTTATTATTTACAATCGACTTCAAAGAAAAGTCATGTTTTTATTTCCCCTCATCTAAATTGACATATAGGTATATAGACGCTAGATGTACTATGCTAGGAGAGTAGTATGCTAGGAGACGCTAGATGTACTATGCTAGGAGAGTAGTATGACATTCAAGTCATTAAATTGAGGCTAATTAAGAACTCTCTTAAAATTTATAGTTGAAACATCACTTGTTTGGTATCAAATGAAAAAGTACAAAATGACAATGTTTTTACAATACTTGGACAATTTTTACGTTTTCAAATTTTGCTACAATATTTGTAGCTCAAATGTGATATGTCTTAGAAACGTTAACATTTGGCAACATGGGATAAAAATAGTCGCTAATCACCATATATCTACTGCTTCAGTTAAACTTTAATCATATTAGAAAAAACAGTTTTTGCCAAAGCTAAGACCTAAACAACTACTACTAACCTATAAAAAAAAATTAAAATCTTATAAACTTCTCATTTCTAAAACAATTCAAGTTGTTTACAGTTAATCAGTATCTTCACACTGTGTTTGTGTTTCCCGCACAAAATATCATAGGTGGAAGGACTCTGGGAACCTAGTGTTAAGACACTCCATTCACTTTAAAATACTTCCCTTCAATACTTTCCGCAAAATACTGGAGTTGCGTGTTGAGTAGGAGAACTCAACGCTGACTGTCTGTCCCGTTTACAGTCGCATGTTTGTGCCCCTGCGCCACGACGAGCAATCTTGCAAAATATTATAATTTATGAGTAGAACAGCTGAAATTCATTTTAATTATACGAGACGCCTCGGGAAGATTTAATTTAATGAAGAAAATTATGATACATAATTGAACAACAATTATGTATGTATCGACTACAAAACTATTTCCATGATATAATGATTCAGTGTTACTTTTAAAAAATACTAAGCTATTGGGCTTGTTTGTTGAAAAAGTGTATTTTCTCGTGTGAGAATCAAACCCACAACCACCGCATTTACAGACAAAAGTGTGTGCTAGATCGCAGTATTTGCCTTGCTTTTATTAAAATGTAAATTAAATATAATGATATTTTAAAAAGTTGGTACTTAGGTATAAATCAGTACAACAACAATGCGACGGACACACACGACGTCGCGCATTGTTTACGACGGGTTTTACCTATTTATTACGATAATTTTGTTAATAAATGCCATATAGTCTGATTATTTCCACGATAGTGGTTTAGTAGTTTTTTTTTATTTTCACGCATTTTGTACAAATATTATTAGGATGAAAAATTTGTTTGGTTATACGCCCTAATCTCTGGAAGTATTGTACAAATTGAAGATCATGATGGAAAGTGAAGAACTTCAACTTATTATGAAGAACTTCTTCGTACTAGGTTCTTTCTGTGTACCCTGTTTTGGTGTTATTTTAATTTATTTTAGTTTCATGTTCTTCAGTAGCGTCACGTGGAGAACTATCGCGTGTTTGCTTGAGCGCTGACCAACTGCGTCGGACACGGTGACTTTATAAAGAAGAATGTTGAAAAAAAATACATACATTTAGTTTCAGCGGACGATCTACTGTTTGCGTAATTATAGGTTATCACACTGTACGAGTGTAAGCACGTCGTGCCGTAGTCAATATATAAATATTGCAATTTTTATATTTTCATTCATTTTGTATGAATATTTGAGGCCAGTCGTGGCGCAGTGGTACAAAGTGTGACTGTAAAACCGACTGGTAGTGGGTTCGATCCCCACTCGAGGAGATGAAATATTTACTTAAATTTATATTTTCATTTCTTCGCTCTGGTGTCGAGGCTAAGCGCGGCGTTGAGTTCTGCCACTCAACACGCAATGCCTCCAAAATTCGGCAGAAAGTGGGGAACGAAGTGTCTTAACACTAGGTTCCCTCTGCCTACCCTGCTGTGTGCGGGATATAGCGTGAAGCTAATTTTTTTTTTTTTTTGTATGAATATTTAAGATAATAAATGGTTAATTCCCTGATTTTATAGATTGTCATCAATTCTATAACGAACGCATTTACCTACATTTATGTTGCAATTATAAATGTCTCATATGACGTATATTTGATTCCATATGAGTTAGTTTCTCGGAGCGGAGCCAGTCTGGGCTTAAAAGGTTTCTTTAGAAATGCGCATTAACTCTCATCTCCAGTCTAACTAAGCTCCTCTCACCTCCGAAGTTTGTTCTAAAAATGATTTATTGATAGTTCTGGACAGGCAGATCTTTTAGCTATCTTTAAAGAGATTACGCTGTTAGATTTCTTGCTTCTATTTTTATATCGTGTAGAATTTATCTACCAAATACCTGGTCACTTCGTTCGGAATTTGAAAATTTAACATTTTTTAAAGTGTGTTTCCACACTTAGGGAATTAATTGATTAGTTCTAAATAAGTTAAATCTTGAGAACCTAGTGTTAAGACATCCCGTCTAACAACACAACATCGCGCTTTATCTCAGTACCAGACTAAGAAAGAAATTATAATATTAAATATTTCATTCTCCCGAGTGAGAATCGAATCTACAACTAGTTGTAGGAGGCCCGGCGCGGCGTAGTTAAATGAGGCTCTCGGTGTAAAATGATTTTCATGTATAAATTAGTGTGTAAATTTATTTAGTTATTACATCTCGTAATTAGCGTTTGAACTGGACTTGCTTAAACATAGGAAAATAAATTACGTATTTTATTTTATACGAAATATCAAAGTAACTATAGTGAAATTTAGTAAAAATAATGTTTAAGTGTACTTAAACATTATTTTTACTAAATTTCACTATAGTTCAAAATACATATAAATAAAGTAATAAATATGTATATTTATTACTTTATTTATATGTATTTTTTTACAAGTATATAAAAATGAAGGCATAAAATTTAATGGTGAGAATCAAGAAGAACGTGCTTAGTTGGCTTGGGCACGTCGAACGAAGGAGTGATGAAACAATGGCAAAAAAGATTTATGGAGGGAAAAGTAAGCGGTAAGAGAGATAGCGGAGACCACGGTTGACCTTAGAAAACATAGTATCAAACATACTGGAGGAAGGTCACATTTAAAGCATGAGGATCCCCCGGGGGGCATATATGAAGAGGTTGATGACAGTGAACGAGGCAAAAGAGGTATGACGCATATTTCACACCACACAATGGGCAGAAGTGACGACAGACAGAAAGGCTCTTCGAGGCGTAATGTCCCATTTAGGCGGAAAGTGAAGAACGGAGTGTCCTGACATTAAGCTTTCTTTGATGTTGCAAAGACAACGAGCAAATAGCATAGTAGCATTACAAACATTAAGAAATCCAAAAAAGCGAAGTTGTTTGCGGTAAGTAGTTTAAAATAGAGGTTTTGCCCTTGTTTTTATGCGATTTCGATGAATTCCAAGAGGGGAGTGATGTTTTAGCGCACAGGTAGCTTCGCTTCTTTCATGTTAGGGTTCCCAATACTCTTTCATTTCACTTCAATTTTGGGATAGTAAGTCAACATGAAGTACCTTCAACTTATAAAAGTTGACAAACTTAAGCTTGCAGGAATATGCACTCATTTTGTATGAAATGAACTACAAAAATAAATTTGTTACGAGTTCCGATTTTTTTCTTCATTTATATTGTAAGTTCCTAATTTTGTGCCAAAATTCCGTATTGTAGGTCCATGGGCAGTACTCTGTAGGTATTAATTTCGCGGCGAATTTAATACAATTAGCAGGAAAATCGATGCATAAGTAGGTCGTTCTTTTGATTGCTTATCTTTATTTTCATTTAGAAGCTTAAATTTTTCAGTAGTTATTTTTCCTGAATATTTCATATTAGATTATTAGGATTAGTAAGAAAATGTACACGTACAAACCACCTGGGCACGTTCTATATACCGCTACCACTATACATTCCTCCATTCTACGTGAGGGATAATCCAAACCTTGAGCCAAAGGGAATGTTAAATAAATAAAGTTAATTAACTAATTCAAAGATGTATCGGAACGTGCGATAAATTGTGTTGTAAGCATCGCTGAGTCGCAAAGCCACACATAAAGCGGCGTATTAACCATAGTAAAGCGATTTACGAGGGATATAAAGGCCTTCCTTAACCCATCGGTAGGACCACCATGTGCACGGGGTTTACGGGCTACATCCCCCCGCTCTGCTTTTGTGCGTCGGGAGCGTTGAATCTCTTTAAGAATATTTATATGAACAAATTACAAAGTTTTCTCTAAAGTCAAATTTAAATAATTTTATTTAAAACTGTAATATGCACTATATAAATTGTAATTCAAACCTTATTGAATCTCATTTGTTTTTGTTGCCGCATTAAATTGAAAATAGTTTAGTAACACTAAAGTGAGTGATGTACAAAATCCTAAAAATTCACGTCTGTCTAGATAAACTGTAACTCCACCCGTATATAGACATCGATTAGTTACGATTTTATTACAGATAGATAGATGTATAGACTAAAATTAATATTTTATTAAGGGTGTCGTAGCGCAGGCACAAGGTTGTGACCAGACATTCAGTTTTTATATATGTGTGTTTATCGATTGTTCCAGTTGTTTTATTTCAAGAAAACATTGTCGATTTATGTTGCTTATAAGACGCCATGTTTGGATCTTAATAGTTTCTTTCGCTCTTTCTATATTTTATTGAAGACATTATAAACATTTCCTTGTATTCTAGATTTTCCGTTTGTATTATGCAAATGAGATAAGAAGATACTTTGTAAGACAAATGATGATGCGAAATGAATTAACTGGAATTTTAAGCGAATAACAAATAATAAATGAATACTATACACACATCATTGCGCGTGCGCAGATCGTTTATTTAATACATACAGTCATATAAATTAACACATTGTATTTCATAATTAATTTTTTTAAACGTATATTGAATTTAAATATGTTCAACTAATATAATGAAACTAAGCATATATATTAAATACTAAGCGGGCTCGCGCAGCTTCGCCTGCTTATTTGCACCCTTAGGGGTGAATTCAAAATAAACCACGAAACACGTGTTTAATAAAATATTTTAAATAGTCTGAATTTAATTTTTTATGAAAATCAGTGGCAATTTAAAGATTTTTTCATATAAACACTCAACCTTTTATTAGAACCCTTAGGGGTTGAATTCTAAAAAACCATGAAACATGTGTTCAATGAAATATTTTAAAGAGTCTGAATTTCAAATTTTATAAAAATCGGATCTGTTTTAAAAAAAAATCCATACGAACTTTCAACCCCTATTTCATCCCTTTAGGGTTTAACCCTAAATTTCAAAAACCCTTCTTAGTGGATGTCCAGATTATAAAAATAAACATCTGTCCAAATTTCACGTTTCTTTGCGTCTTACCTCAGTCAGATTACAAAACAATTGTAGGTTTTGCGACTTGAAAAGACAAATTTAAAAATTAATTATGGTGCTAATGACTGAAAGTTATAATTATATTATTCATATAGGCACAAGGGAAGGGAGGTCAGTCCAGATGACATATGTACACATTTTCAAGAACTTTAAAATGATGCTCCGTTCAAATATATTCATAATGGAAAGAGGATTTGTATAAAAGTTAGTTTTATCCTTATTTACAAATACCGATTGATCCCGTTTTTATTCCCAAACATGAAGGTTACCTTACTCATCACTTTATAGCATCCAGATGAACTGGAAGGTTGAACTCGGAATCGTAATCGCGCAAGAACGATGTAAGGCGCAGTAAAAAGCTCCTACTAAAACTGGAACTATCTACTACGCGTTATTTGAAAACTTTTCCGCTTCAAACTTGTACCAATGATAGTTGCTTAATTGGATCTTGATTGTGTACTGTTATTTGATTATTTCTTTTCGTACCGCCAGTTGGGGCACGACGTCTGACTGTGGACGCGATGGTTGTGGGTTCGATTAATTTTTAATGATGCACGCAATTTATATATTTCGGGAGACATTCCATTTGTAGTATATTTATATTCACGTAATGCCTCTTAAATTAAACAAAAATTGAAGAACTGTATATTAATTAATAACTCATTTTTCCGAGTGAGATCGTACCCCACAACCGTCGCGTTAGTAACTCGGAGCCACCAAGTTTGTTGAAGTTTCAGGTTATAAGCGTGTGTTATTTACGAATTTATTTTGCTATTCGTTGATATGTAGTAATTTGTAAGTATTACGTATTTACCTTTTTAAATTATTAATTTGTTGTTAATATATATATATATATATATATATTTAACAAAGATTGCAATTAAAATAAACAAGAAAACAATATGTCCTCCAAAATAATAAATAACAAAACAGTTTTGCGGTAGTGCCACAATTATTTGCATTCGTCGGTTTTACCAGACGCGAGTGATTAGATGCGTGTAGCGATCGCCGCTATCTGCGGGTTTCCCGCTGCTCTCCTGACGTCAACGCACGTCAAATTATCAAGATAGCTACAGCATCATATCTTCTATTTGTAATGTAATCTAGGACAATTGCTTTCGTTGGATTTTGGACTTTTTCTATATCTATAGATAGCAATTTGGTTTTTTTGTTTATCTTTGTGTGTTGTACAGGTAGGCAAAGACAGCGTAGGTGTACATTGTTATTTACAGATTTAAAATATTCTTTATTTTATATCGTTAATGACATAAAGCTGTTACCTTATTGAAAGGTGGAAGGGAGTTCTGCAATGCGAAATTCGATTAATACAGTCTGAAATATCACTTATGCAATACTATGATTTAGATTATAGATATATTTTGTGTATATACTTAATTTAATATTGTTAAAATATTACAAAAAGATGAAAATGGGATCAAAAAATATGTTTCTCTTATATATGTCACCGAGGCCGTCCTAGTCGTAGTAGGTACATGTTAGTTGTTACTGTGAACGCCATAATTAAATTATTACATGGCGTGGTCGCATGGCACAATATTTAAATTATCATAATTTCGTTGTAGTTTAGGGCGCGGAGTAGGATTCTGCCATCTAATCTGTTAAAAACATGTCTTAACACTAGGTTCACTAGGTTCGGGTTTCTGGATAGGCAGCCTGAAATGTTGAAGCAAGAAAATATGCTTAACTCTCATATTTTTCCCGAGCTCATAACCGAGTAGTTAGTAAGAATCTAGGGACAAGACATTTATTTTTCCACTTTTCGCTCAACTTTCGAGATATTGCAAGAGGATTGGTGGAATCAATATCGCGCTTAGTCTACCAGAGCGGGGGAATGAAACTAAATTAAACATAATCATTCCTCTGGGTGGAGATCAAACCCACGACCATCGCGTGTACCCTCAAACTGCTGCAGGCCGGTTTTCTCCACATAAGAAAGATAAATAATAACCGTTTCCCAAATATAAAACAGGAAGTATGGTAACGTAACCAGCGCCAAGGCCCGCCCCCTTTCCCAGAGGACCAGCGTCAAACCGAAACGAAGATAAATAAGGATAATATAAATATTGTTACATTTGTATAACAATGTCGACTTACTTTGATAATGTTGCAAATAATAGCTGCGCAAAGTCATCAGATATGAGAATATTGTTTATATGATAAAGGGTACTTTTGTATTGTTATATTTTTACATTGTGTTGTACATATTTCTTAATACAATATAGAAATCTCAATTACCAAACATGTATTGTACGTGTTTAGTTAAACTTGTGACATTTTAAACTATGAAATATAACCGTGCGCGATAAATAACGCCCCATATCGCCGTAAAACTGAAAAATACTATCAAATATATTTATGGGTAACAGTTTGAAAGCCGTCCGTGACAATGACGGAGTGGCGTATGTGTATGAACCACTCCCTTTCACAATCTATCAAATTCGAATAGGTATTCCCCACTGTTCCACTGTTCAGACTAGCATTGGCCATATAATACTAGATTTTTTAGTTTCACGCTGTATCTCATATATAGTAGAGTAGGCACAGTAAACCTAGTGTCAAGACACTCCATTCCTTTCCGATTGTGTGTTCAGGGGCATAACTCAATGCCGTGACTTGTCTTGTCAGAGCGCGGTAAATTAATGTATATAACACATTTCCACTTCTTGAATTATAAAATAATATATTTTATAAAGTATATTTTAGCTTTGCGTTTTATATCTTGCAAGAGTCTAAGGTGGCGAGAGAAAATGAACTCGTTAAAAAGAAAGAAGATGAAAGAGGTGTCACCTTTTTTTTTAGACGACTTTTTTTTATTGTAATTAACGTTATTTTTGGCTTTAAAAATAACAACAATAGTGAATAGGTATATTAATAATATGTTTTTCCTTTTTTATTATTTTAAGTTTGTATTGTTATTAATTATTAGGTGACTTTCGTGATATTTTTTATCACTTACAACGCCGTCATAAATGGTTTATTGATAGAATCGGGGCACCCCTTTTTTCACAATACATTTATTATTTTCTCTTTCGTAACAAACATATAAATATTATCGTGAATTATAATTAAAAATCGTACGTAACGTAAACTAAATTCTAACTTTAGTTTTTCCTGCCTTAGTATAATTTAGAGGATTACAGACTGTAAACGCGACGGTTTTGATTTCGATCGTTACTCGACGAAATGATCAGGTATTTTTTTAAATGTTTTATATTTATTTTTCTGGTACAGTGGCTAAGAATTACGCCACTCACCACCATATCTCCCGAAATCAGGCAGAAAGTGGAGAACAGTACCGGATTTTAATGCGGCTGCTACTAATAAAATTGTACTCACACACACAATACGGATAAATCAAAATATTGAAATTAGTGGTCTTAATTTTTTTTATAAATTTAAAAGAGAATCTACTATTAAGGCAAACCGTTTCCCACTTTCCATCCAATTTTCGAGATATGTCGTGAGAGGCAAAACTCAACATTTATTATAATTAGGATATCCAAAAATATTTTTGATATCCATCCAAACTAATATAAAATTTGTAAATAGAATTTAAGCACACGATTTAAGAAATAAAAACAAAATAGATATCCCAAGATGCGAACTAGTAAAAATAGTATCGTATATGAGGAAATACAGTTACGTATATAATAATTTACTTTATTTAAGACTAGATAGATATATGAGATATATTTATAGTAAATGAGCAATTATTATGTAATTGTAATTATAATGTATAATTACAATTAAATAACTATTTCCAGCTCCAGGCACGAAATTGTGGACTTTGATCTATGGTAGTTATCTCGCTGTAAGTGGAACCTATCACACTAAATTTAAAAAGCCACAAACACTATTATACGTTACGTCAGTTTATTTACTACTTATTACAACAGTCATATAATTTAATTAATACGCATTACTTTACAAAAGTAACTACGTCTTAATGACGCACTATTTGTTTCGATAAAAGGCAATTCGAAGAAGATAAATGTATAATTAAATGTGCCGATTACCGGGATGCTGTACGCGCGGGAGATTCATCTCGTTCATTGAACGTCGTTAAATGACATTTTATTGTGTGCTCAGATTGAAAAGCTTGAAGTTAATGCAAGTTTGATGTTTTTTTTAGCTTCACGCTGTATCGCGCATATGACAGGGTAGGCGGAGGGATTCAATGACACGTCATCCTGTTACCATTGTGAGGACGTGTTTACAGCCAGGCGCTACACTGCGTGCGTTATATCTAAATGGCAGAATAGAGAGCAAGAAAAAGAAAACAACGATAGGAAATAAATTAAAAATAAAATACTTAAATATTTGTTTTCTTATCCTCGATAATTGCGATTTGTTCTCCTCGATAGTTCGCATGTGTTTTAATAGTAACAGTAACTTTGGTACGCGGTGGTCTGTGAGAGCGCGGTCTAAATCCTCACCACATTGCTTTTTCCTCTTCGTTTGTTAAGTAGTTCCTAAAAAAGATAAATACTATTCCTAGTAAAAAGTGTACATAATACATATATCTATATATTGTTTTTGTTTGTGAATACGTCTGACCCCGGTGACACTGTAATGATTAGATATGACTCTGTTCTATTAATATTTTTCATTGGCGTCAGTTAATATTATTTAATTCCAAATGCTTGAAAATTGCTTTCATACAAATTTTGAATCCCCACACTCTTCTAGGGTTGGAAATTTTTCTAAAAATGTATTTTTCTTTTCTTCCGAAAACTAACGAAAGATTCTATTACAGCAGTTACAGTGGAGAAAAATATTTACTTATAAAATAAGAAAATATAAAGCTAGTCGCATTTAGCGCTGGTCTCGACGTGTCACCAGCAGCAGCGCGTCGTGTGGTGGCCTTTAGAAAATGTAACGGCCAAGAATACTGTAGCTTATGTAGAGCTTAAATATTTTTTAAATGAGCGCTGTTAGGAAAATCCTTAGTATTATTTTGTTTAAAACTCTATGTATCCCGCAGATATAAATGTACATTAGGCACAGGGAACCTGGCACTAAAACACTGCGTTCTCCCCACTTTCCATAAATTTTTTTAAACATGACAATGAAAATAATTCATTCCTCTTAGTGGGAATCGAATTTACAGCAGTTAGACGCTATGCCGTGCGAAGACACGACGGACTTGTTTAACCCTGTTTTTTTTTTATTTGTTTGAGAGAACATTTCCTTATAGTGACAGATTTAAGCTGTCCACAATACTAATTAAATCCTTATGGTGGATGTCCGAGGAGGAGTCCTCGACCGTCACTGGCAGGGGTTACGGGGCCAAGGGTCTTGGACTCCGGCGTCGAAGAATAGATAATTATTAAATAATTCCGAGATTATGTTTATTAATTAGAGAAACTTGGTATCGTTGTTTGTTTGACTAGGGTTAGGTAAACAATAACTAATTTAAAAACATTCACCTTTTTTCCCGCACATCCTGCTGTATGGGAAAAATGCAAAGTATGTGTAGTGTTAAAACACCTAATTCCCCACTTTCCGCTTGGTTTTGAAAACATTGCGTGTTTGGTGGGGAAAATTAACATCGCACTTTTTCTTTTTTGTCGGAGTAGAGAAATGAAAATAGATCGACTTTCCTTTTATAAACAGCGTATGTTAACTCGACACCGATGCAAAGAACTAAAATATTAAATATTTCATTTCCTCGAGTGAGAATCAAAACCACTAACCGTCGCGCTTACAATCATACGCTTGTGCCTCTGCGCTACGATTGGTCCGAAAAATAGTTATTTGGTAAAAAAATATTATATGGTATATATTTTGATATAGTAACATAGTTATTAATTTCTTATTTTAAAATTATCTATTATTTTAATGATTTAAATATAAATTATTTTATATTTAAATAATTAATTGCCATTCTGGTTTTCCTTATATTTCCTTTGAAGTGGTGTTGAATATACTCAGTGTAAGCAGTGAGTAGACTTTATATTCATCGCCATCAACACACCAGTCATATACATTTCTCCCGTATTTTGTAGAAAGTAAGCGTAGAAAAAGAATTCAGGAAATAACTTAGTGTTAAGTTGTTCCGTTCTCCACTCTCCACCTGAATTGACTCTCGTATCTTGAAACTGGTCAACGACGACAAAGACATTTAATCATTTGTTACAGAGATAGAATTTTATCCAAGAGCCTAAGTGATTTTTTAGCATAATTTTATCCATACTACTTTCTCTACAAGTCTACACTAATACGATTTTGTGAATTTAGAAAATTTGTTTGGTTGAACATGCCAATATTAGGAACTAATAGATGGTTAATTTATTGAAGAAGGGTATATTACATCACTACCATGTTGTAATATGGCGTTTCCATGTATCCCGTGGTATATGCGGTCATCGTTATCTCGGGAACTCAGATTTAGAAGATCATACAGAATCTAGAAGATGAGAGCTAGTTAATAAAAAAATAATATGTATATAACATCAATACCTAGGTTTGACGTTGCACTTGTAAACAAGGTTACACCGAAGTTAGTTTTCAGTTGCAAACCAATCAGCAAGTTGTCTCACGCTCGGTGTGGTCCTTAAGCGAAGCATACTAAATTCATCTCTCTCCGACCGGTCGAACTCGTGCCATCCTCGATATCTTCACACTTCACAGCATAAAGTTATAGATATATATAATCTTACAAAAGTCTTAAATTAAAAAATAGCAATGTTTTGCAAAAGTGAAATATCCATACCTATTGCCTATATTAAAATTTGAACGTGAATTCAACTGCTGATGGACATAGGTTATTGATATTTTCCTTTCATTTTGAAATGTTAACTACAACCGTTGCTTAGCAACAAGAAATTTTATTTTACCCAGATAAGGTCGCCCATGAGTTTCCTGAATGCTTACATGAGCCTGCAGCCTGCGCCGACTCAACCTTACGAGACCCCCTCTAATATCAGTTCGGTTATCTACACCGTTGTTATACAGTTAAATAAATTTTAATTTTAATGTTTTGTGATTTTATTTGATATTGCTCACAAAAATTATCGTATGTTTAGTTGATTTATATAGTATCTATGTACGTGCACACGGAAAACGTGTAAAAACGTTTTTGGAATGGAAATTCCGGGATAAAAACTCTAACGGCCACTGAAAGTTCCAAAAAATGAGTTCAATTATTTACACAAGCAGACAGTTCAATTTTACTTATAAAAAACGGTTAGTGCAACGGAAACCTTGCAATTATCAAATGCTTTATTGTGTCTTATTTATAAGAGATACGGTGTCGTAGAAACTGAATATTTTTGTAATACGATTTACGTGCATATATTTTATTATTTCTGCGCTCATATTCGTAATATATCATATAATATAGTTCAAGCGACCTTATCAATTATACATTACCTCTCAAAGCTTTGTTTGTGGATCCAATCTTAGTTGATGTTCAAAAAGAAAGCATACAAAATATTGCACTGCTTAAATAGAAATAACAAAATGGAACATCCTTTAACGTTTCTCAGTATATTTTCTACGTACGGTTCACACCCGTGGTCAAATGGAAATAGCAAAGAGAGCGAGCTAACATCGACCGCAGGAATATGATGTAATAAATTTAATCTGCCCCGATACATGGAGTGTCTGAAAATACAAGTCTAAAATAATAATTGCCGAAACAACTTCAACAATTAAGTGCAATAATAACCATTTGTTCAGTTCAGGAAGTCGGGGTCCCCGACGCGGCGCCCCGCAGTGCATGTAATAGTATCTAAATTTGCTGTACCACAAAATGCTTTGTAAATAATACGAGAACAAGAGTTTCACAGCTTTATTCATATTTATTTTATTTGTATTTTAGCTACATCTAGCTGTGCCCCGTACGTACCATGGTAGGCAGAACGAACCTAGGAATCTAGTGTTAAAACACTCGGCTCGCACACCTCCGTTATCTATTTTTCCGAATTCTTCACGCATTGCATATTGAGTGGCGGAACGCAATGTTACGATTAGTCGTTACGAGAGCGATATAAATGATAATATTCAAAATTTCATTCCCCTGAGTAGGAATCACATCATATCACAATCGTTGCGTCTCCCGGGTTCGATCCTCACTAAAGGGGATTAAGCAAATTTAATTTATTTCGTCTCGAAAAATTTGCAAAAACTGGGAAACGTAGTGTTTAAACATCAGGTGGCCGCTGGCGACACACGAAAGAGTTAAGATAGTTTTACAAATCCACATTATTCCAATTTTCTTCCACCACCGAACATGTCCTCAGATTACCAGGGTTAGTTATTTTTATTACACGCCCTTCACATCTCAACAAACTTGTGGAGACAGAACTTTGAACCCGAGGCACGTATAATGAAACACGTCTACGGACGCCGTTATACCGCCGCTCGGCTATCGGTGGGAAATAAACAGGAATTCACGTTGATGCACATATTGACTCGGACGTGATCTCATTCGATGCACTTACTGTTTGTACTAATAAATATACTTTTATATCTTTTTACATTATAGTCGTAGTCTGTTTGTAAACGACGACGGTTGAGGATTCGGCTTCTAATTGAGAAATACAATCAAATTAAATAACTTCACGGGAAGATTCCCGTATATAGAAGGGTAGGAAGAAACTACCTAATGTTAAGACGCTCCGTTCTCTATGCACTCAATAGTCGAGACATTGCGTGATGCTGCGGTCTCCGAGGTCGCGCTTTGTGTTGTTAAATGAAAAAAAAAATGTCCTCGCTTAGGAATCAAGCCCAAAACTGTCACATTTATAGTCCGGCGCTGTGCCTGTGATGATTGTACTTAGTCGACTATACAGTTTAGTGTTACACTCCGTTCTGCATTTTTCGCTTAATTTTTTAGGTGTTGAGTGGCGAAATTCAACACTGCGCCTTGTTCATTCCAAAAAGAGTACTTAGTTGTTGGAAAGTTTGTTACTACATATTACTATATTAGTTTTATTTATACTTATTTCTTGACGTGACAACAATCTATAAGCCGATGAACCGATGATGAGCGCGCAAACGAGAGCGCAGAACAAGCGATGGAAAGATACGTCAGCCGATGCGTGATTGCGACACATCTATCCATTCATTATTACTTGTAATTATGTAATAACTTGTAATTAATCTGTATAATTTAAATTAAGTTAAATCAACTTCACGCTGTATTCTATTCCTGCACAGAGCAGGGTAGGCAGAGGGAACCAATTGTTGAGACACACTGCTCCCCAATTTCCGCCGAGTTCTGGAGGCTTGCGTGTTGAGTGGCGAAACTCGACGCCGCACTTTGCCTCGACCCCAGACCGAAAGAACGAAAATATAAATGTAAGTAAATATTTCATGTCCTCGAGTGCGGGTCGAAATCTTAACTAGTCGATTTTATAGTCACATTTTGTGCCCCTGCGCCACGACTGTATTATTTAAGTAAAAAATATTTGAATTAAAGAGTGCATACCCATTTTTGTTTTGTCGAAAAAATTGTAATTGGCGGTTTTTTTTTCTTCCCACATCTCCAACAATAATATCTCAGTATCTACTAAGGTCACCTCAGTAAGTATTGAGATACAAAAAGCTTATAGACTCAATTTACTGACCCATTTGCATATTACGTATCTACATGAAATTTGAGAGAATATGTAACTATTCGTAAGTAGTAGGTATTACATTAACAAAATTTGCAAATTGTTCATTTAATTAAAATATAAATTACTAGAGAAATTATTATTTGTATTTAATATTTTAAGTATCTTGAAGTAGGAATTTAAGTCTAATTTAAATAATTATAAATAAAGTTAAATTTGTTATTACGATTGTGTGGAAACCGGTAAATAGAGTGTTTTCACACTTGATTTTCTGTGTGCAATGATTTAAATTTGTGACATTACGTGTTTTTTTACCTTCACGCTGTATCCCACACTTAGCAGCGATATTAGCTACTTGTTTGAAGGAGTGATCTAGTATTACTTTGCATTATTTTTAAATCACGTTTGATATTTATTTAATCGATATTGGAACTAAAATATTATAGATTCTTGTCTTTACAAAAAAAATATAAAATAGTTAAGATTAATTACAATTGCGAAGATACGTCGTTTTAAACTTAATGCAATATTTCATTAAATGATTTTTATTCTTATATTAAAAATTTTTATCAACACAACTCAATAGCGCTCAACCTGTATTTTTTATTATTTGAATAGTAAATTCCAGTACCTTTTATATGATACTATATTTGGCTGCGTCTACTTGCGACAACAAAAGGAAATTATAAAAATATTAATAATCACTTGCAGACGGTTCCCATTATACTAGTAGTATAGCAAGTATCCGAAGAAAATTGGTTAATTTTTAGTCGATAAAGGAATGTAATGACCACGGAACTCAAATACTTCAAGAAAAAGTAAAGTCTTTTCCCAAGATTATATATATTGAATACATAAATATTGAAGCAGATTTAAAATTGTATCATTTTTTTGATGTGATAATTAAATAAAACTTTTTTTATCCATTTAAATAGAATACACATGGAAAATCTTATTTCCGGGCAATTAAAGCAATATTTTAGGTATAAATATATATTATGTATTATATATTGACCAACTTTTAAGTAAATTTCACCGGTGTGCGCGCTACGGCTCCAATCTATTATATTGTAGCGATAAAATGAAATTGTACGATTATAAAATAAAACAATATGTCCAATTTTAATTAACACATTCATCAACACCAATAATTTGATTTATAAATTTAATTTACAATTGGGCTCTTTTAAACATTGTATATTATAATCTGTTTGTTAATTTTAGGACAAATAAAGAAAATACATTTATTTATAGTTATATTATATATTCCAAGAACTGCTGCTTCTACCTTCTACCTACTGCACCTATGGTCAGTATGTATGTATAACTCTCAGACATAATCTCGCCACGACTCGTCGACCGTACTATAATGTTATTTTGAGACGATACACTGTGGACACCGCCGCAAGCTGTCAGCACTCAACGAGAGGGGGCGCGATACGAACACTCGTTATTGGAGGGCCGAAACAATCGCAGTTGAACTCTGAGAGCAGTTTCGATGTGATCACGACGGCCTTTTTCGTGCGATATGAGGAAAGTTACAATATCTTGACATACTTTTACGAATCACAATAAACTGCAATGTCGTAAATAGCTTGTTTTGTAGGTCACTTTTAACCAGGCTTACCCTGATATGAAAATGAAATAGTATTTAAGTTATAATTTAGGGAGAAAAACAGAGAACGTACTATTTTATCTGGTGATTTTTAAACACAAAATTTTCTCTGCGTTTTATTTAGTTACATGGGTTTTTTGTATTAATGTTGCTTCTGAAGAAGCTTATGGCAGGGTGTTACTTTGGTGTTACTTCTAAATGGTCCTCCATGTTTGTATTTTAGCCGTTTAAAAGAAATGAAGCAAGCGTTCAAATGAACATATTTGGCTAAATTTAGATTATGAGGCCGGTAGTGCCACACAACACGTACCTAATGCCTCCAGAATTCGGCGGAAAGTAAAGCTTCTCTCTGCTTACTATGTGAGGAATACAACGTGAAGTTAAAAAAAAATATCAAGGACTTTTGGTAAAATATGTCATATTAAACAACACTATATACTATAAACGAAGACATGTTAGGCGCACGGCACAACGTGAGAGAATATTTCAAATTAACTTACGCACGTCTCAAGATATTTTTTATTATGAAATTCCCTAAAGCTCGCGTGTGACGACTGACGACTGACGACTGACTTGTGCTGGCTTATGACAGAGCTCTTGAATGACATTACATTAGAACAATAATATTATGCTTAATATAAAATATATCTATATATACATGTTTTAAATTATTTAGTCATATAAAGAATATATAAGTAGTATTTTTTTACAGCATCACGATCTATCTCGCGTGTAGCATACGTAAAGAGAACCTAGTGTTAAGACCCTCCGTCTATCACGTACCGCCCAATTTTCACGTTCAATTACCTATTATAGGTGCGAGGAAATGATATTAATTTATTCTCGGTGCTACTACTACCGGGGTGTATCTAACACTAGGATCTCGCTGCCTAGTCTATTAAATGCAGGAGATGCATGTAAATTAAACTGACATCTAAATATCTATTTAATCATTAGGTTTTATTTATCCAATTATCGATCCAAATTACCTGTGCCGCGTACCGCCCTTTGTAACGTTGCTATATTATATTGCCATTAATTTGTACGAATATGTTCTGAAAATGGGTATCGTTAGGTATTGCGGCATATAATTTTGTCGTATTTATGAATTATTATAGGTATATTGTTACTAATATTAAGGTTCATTTAAATATCATCATGATGGCGTTGAATTTAGCCCCTCAACACGTAAGTGGGGAATGGAAGTATCATAATAGGAACGGAGTATTTTAATACTAGGTTCCCAGGTTCCCTCTACATACTACTGCCATGTGCAAAATCTATTCTGTACATAGCACGCTCTAGCGTGAAGTTAAAAGAATATTATAATTTCAGATTTTATTGATTGCTTGAATTTTTTTAAATTGTTATGTTTATGCGTCAATGCATCCTGTATAATCGGCCACCATGGTATACCAAGTCCAGCTGCCAGGGGAAAAGTGGTTCACTCAATTCAAATGGTGCGTGAATGTGGTAGATGAGTACAGGTAGATTAAACCTTAAACTTGTTTAAAGTATGACGAAATAAAGCGAAAAAAAACTAAATTATTCTTTTAACATATAAACTTTTTATTCACAAGATAAATTAACATTCTTTCTAAATAATGTAATAATCTTCAGGAAATATATTGGTTGAATACCGGCTGATCCCATAGGACATAAAACTATGGGAGTAGAAGTCGAGCCGTGACTACGTCTATTCGCCAATCCATCAAAATGTGGTCCAAACTGTAATTTGGAGTCTATGGTTTCTCGGTATCACCGAGAAATACCATAGAATCGACAGGATCCGCGGGGTGACATTCAAGAGTACATCGGCTTTAACAAAACTGAAAACCATATTTTAAAAATCAAAGAAATGTCATCAGCAAACAATACTATCTCATGGTGGAAAAGGGATGAAGTTGCTTTTTTTTTACCAAAAAAGAATCATTTTCTCATGATAAGGTAACAAACCTTCTACCTTATAACCACTTTAAATTTCGTTCTTGGCGACGTTGACTCTTTCACGGAAGCTACGTTGCTTTCATATTTAGCGAGGCACTTAGTTACACAGCGTGTTCCGCCGCGGGGGACGGGTTTGACCAATTACAATATTATGCACGTGACGAGGGTATTATAAAGTAAATGGAAACTTTAATGGAAGATCGCTTAGTTTTATATAATACTTCTCACCTGCGGACTTTAAACTTGATTCGTTCGAGTTCGATTTAGAAATATTATTTGGCGAGAGAAAATGCTATTTATTGAATATAAAAAAAAAAAATGTTATTTTTTATTATGGTTCCGTACCTCTTAAGGAAAAGGAAATCCTTATAAGATCACTTTGTTGTTTGTCCGTCTGTCCGTCTGCCTGTCTGTCTATCAAGCAAATCAAATCGTTTATTTCAGCAAATCTTGGACAATTCGAGTTGAAATTGAAACCATATAATTAGGTCTACGGTCCCTTGACTTCCTGAAAAAACCATATTTCTACATTTACTTTAAATAATATATGGCCGTTTTTATCCCAAAAAAACAAAATTAGTAGAGTACTTAGGGTTGATATAGAATTATGAAATTTGGCTACTAGCATCTATCAAGTAGTACCTACTAGTTCAGGAAAAAATCTAAAAACTATACATTTTGGTTGGGTCCTAAAAATAATAGCTCATTTTCCACCTAATTCTGGTGGCATTGCGTATTAAATGGCGATACTCAACGCCGCGCTTTGCCTCGTGTTTATAGTAAAAGAGATATATGATTAATCAGAATGAAATGAACTAAATTGTATATTTAAATGAAGAGAAGTTGTTGTGATATTATTACGAGTAAAAATAAAAATTATAAAGGAACTATTTTTGTTGATATGTACGTAATAAGTATAAGTATCTATGTGTTGTAATTTTAAAATAAATATTGTTAATATGAATTAGTAATTTAAAGAAATAAATAAATTAAATTAGCTTCACGCTATATCCCGCACACAGCAGGGTAGGCAGAGGGAACCTAGTGTTAAGACACGCCGTTCCCCACTTTCTGCCGAATTTTGGAGGCATTGCGTGTTGAGTGCCTCGACACCAGAGCGAAGAAATGAAAATATAAATTTAAGTAAATATTTCATATCCTCGAGTGGGGATCGTACCCACAACCAGTCGGTTTACAGTCACACTTTGTACCACTGCGCCACGACTGGCCTCTAATTAGTAATTTGAGTTCAATTAAATAGTTTTAATAGCATAAACGAATGATTGTTTATAGGAAGTTGCTATGATATTGTTATGAGAAGAAGAAGAGATACTTTAACTAATGATAGGGTTGTTATTTAAAATAAATATTGTTAATATGGTTAATTTATGATCTATATAATGTAAAAAAATTATTTATTAAATATTTCATTTTCTCGAATGGAAATCGAGCCCACAACATGCCGTGGTTACAGATAACAGTTCCACTTTATGCCCCTGCGCCACGACTGTCTTCTAAGCGTGGAATAACTCTCTTTATAAAAGTTAAAAAACCGCCACATAATATTTGTTACAAAATAAAATATTTATTGCGATAAAAGTATAAATTCCTTTCATCCAATATTCCCACCAAATAGCAGATAGCAATAAAACGGTTTACCTTTATTAGATGAACAAAGGCTAAAAGTACCTAATCTAAAGTCGAGATCGCCAACTTTGTTTAGGGGGCTCCCCAAGTTATTGTAACGTTATAACTTCTATACGAGTACGTGAGGGATTTACTATTGAACTATCGTTTTGTAGATGTTGCAGTTTGCTGCAGTGTATAACGTAAACAGCACGTGGTGCAGTGTAACAGCGTCCAATTGCTGTGGGTGGCAATGGTTGTGAGTTTAATTCCTCTGATACGTGGGGATAAGCGTGAACTTAGTGTTGCCACATTTTTTAAGGAAATTTAACTCTTTTGGTCAATTCAAATAAGTTTGAATAATAATAATTTCGTTTGTTGACATTTGATTATTGATGTATCGAAAATGATTAAAAGGATAAGTAAGAAAAATAACCAAGTGTGATTGCAGTTTAAGGTCAGAATTAGATTAAGGTTTGAATACATTCTATTTATGTTACACACTTTCCGCTGAGTTCTGGAGGTATTGCGGGTTGAGTGGCGGAACTTATCGCCGTTCTTTGTATTAATATAAATGTAAATAAATATGTTATTTCCTCGAGTGAGGATTGAAATCACAACCAGTGGATTTTACTTTTTGTCATACTTTGTGCCCCTGTGTTACCACTTAATTTATGTTCTAAAATGGTCGCTGTATTCCACGTATAGAAAATGGAACCATGTGATAAGTCATTTCGTTTTCCATTTTCTACCATATTTTCGAGACATAGTGTTGTATAGTGGAACTTAACGCGGCTCTTTGCAATATTTGCATAGATTTTGGGTTAATTTAAGTAAATCGAATTAATTTCACTCACTTTAAATTGAATGAAGTAAGCTGACGAATGTCTACAAATAATAAGTTCACATATTTCAGAAGCACGAATCCATTTCAAAGCGTGTCAAGTGATGCAACTTTTCCTCATATGTACCAAAAAGCTCCCGCGATCGCTCGTTGAAATTGTTCTCATAGTTGATTGTTCCTACCCTTCACTATAGAGTAACGGATTTCAGTGGCTATAGGCATTTTTATTTGATATTTAACCAAAAGATTTCACCAAAAAATGGCTTACTTTTATTAAAATAGATATAAATACTAAAAGCTGTTGATAATTTCTTATTTATTTTTACTTGGTTTTAAAATTAATTAATTACGAGACCCTTAAGGTTGTCTTGGGGCAGTACGACAATGAATTCTTATTGGTTGTGAGTTTTCTTTCCCTACTGAAAATTATGTCAGTTATTTTCATTTCCCTGCTTTGGTAGACAAAGCGCGGCGTTGAGTTCCGCCATTTAACACGCAATGTCTGGAATATTAGGCGAAAGTGGAAATTTTTACACTAAGTTCATTCAGCTCCTTTTATTACTGAATTTCTGCTGATTTATTTTATGAAATGTAGGTGTATGCTGCTAATTTTCTCATATAAAATAATTACGTCATGGCAGCTACATGCCTTTATTAAGATGACGAAAACATTTTCAAAGCGAACAAAATTTAATAGTTATAAAATATTTAAGAATAAATCACTTTTACTCGCACAGCGGGGTAATCAAGGGGAACCTATTGTTAAGTATTGTATCCCATTTCGTCTAAGTCGTCCAAGATTGACATGTATAATTTTATATCTTGCTTATTATTTATACAAATCGAACAAATATACATACATATGTATTTTTTAGTGTCTCCAGTGAGTATCTAATATTCATTCACTGAGGAAATATTCACATAGTAAGCCTCCTCGTCGGTCGTTTTCCCTTAGGATTTCTTTGTTTATTGAAATACACGAAACAAATTTGTTATTCATTTAATAATCACTAACACTCGACAATGTGTCTTCGAAGCCTTTATGGTGCCTTTTTACAAAAGTTAAGATGTGTTTAGGCTCGGTGGTTGTGAGTTCATGTTCCAGTCAATGTAATATTTTTATTAGTCAAAATGCAGCCTGAGTTTTTTTACGAGACTCGTAGGCAAATGTAAAATAGTGAGGCACTAAGGTATATTCTCTTCGCTGTTATGCTTCACGTTGCAAAAAATACATAAAAATATGTTATTTCATGTGCTTACATATTCTTTCTTTCTATACTTTTATTAAGTCCAATTTGATCCACTTTATAAGTACCACGATAAAACTTGGTACATACATATGTACATATATATAATAATTTATTTATTTTGATAACTCACAATACAATGATATGGTATTATTGAGCTGGTGTGATAATGAAGACAGTAAACTACTCAATAGTGCCTCTTCTAAAGTAGGTACTTGTAGCGTGTTATTAAGTTTTAAATTAAAAAAAAATGCTATATTTTCTTTTTGTGTCTGTCTATCTCAAGACATTTATCGATAATTATAATAACTTATTCATTCAAATTGCTGAATTCTGAAAAATAGTAAGCACGCTTAGAAGATAAAAAAAATAAAAAAAATGTGAGAAGAAGCACTGCGCACGCCTCATTTCTTCCTAAAAATAACTCAAGTTACTTATTTCTCTAAGATTATGTAAAAAATTTACTTATTAACTAATGAGGTTTTTTTATTTCTGCGCTCTATTAGACTAAATGCGGCGTTGAGTTTCTCTACTCAACACTCTTTTGGTCTCGGATGAACAATAAGAATTCTCTGCCGGCCCTGTTAAATGCAGGACGAAATGTGAAGCTTATAAAAGATACGAAAAAAAAATCTGTAAAAACTTTTCAAAAACAATTAACACCCTGGCATTTCGTGTTTCACTAAAGGCGCAGTTACGGAAGGAATGGGGCTAATGCGTTCTATTACGATGCTATTTTCCCGCACATTCACTGGACGTTATATGATAGAAAAAGGGCAAATCATTTTTATTTATTTCTTTTATATTTAAAAACGATAATGGCTATAAAAGAGGTAGGTACTATGTCTTTTCTATACAGGATAGAAATAATTGTTTATTACAATATGTCTCTGAAATGCAGTGCAGTAGTTTTTAAGTTGTTGCTTTATCATAGATAAATATGTAAGGGCGGAGAATAAAATTAAAATTTTCGTCAGAGCAGAGATCGAATCCAAAACCATCATGTTTTGCAATCAAAATCTATCAATGGGATACCACTGCGATACTGATTATGTCAATACAATTATGAAAACCGCGGCCATTTCTAGTTTCTCCTCAAATCGGTTTTACCTATTATTATTTTATTTATACAAATATTTTATGGCAATAAGTACTTGGATTTTTTTTATTGAATTGTTGTTTAACCTGATAAATTTGAAATACCAAGTATTCTATAAGGCTAGTCGTGGCGTAAGGGTGCAAGCGTGCGACTGTAACGCGTCAGGTTGTGGATTCGAATCCCACTTGAAGAAATAAAATCGTTTCATTTCTTCGCTCTGGTAACGAGGCATGACACGGTATTGAGATCCGCCACTCAGCACTCAATGCCTCCAGAATTCGATGGAAAGTGGGAAACGGAATGTCTTAACACTACGTACCTTTGTCTACTCTGCTGTGTGCGAGTAGACAAAGGGAACCTAGATTAATAAAAAAGATATTGCTTTGCAATTCTTTTTAAGACATAATAAGGAATACTTCTAAATTTAACTTCGTCGTAACATTCTCTCTGGGTACCCTTTTTATGACGCTGGGAAATACAGCTTACGCAGACAGCTCGTGCGCAAGGCAAATATGCAGTACTAACGAACGGTACTGAACTTCGATGCTATATGGATAGCATTGATTATTGAGCCCGATACTACCAACTCGCAATGTCGATTGCGCATGCCACTACTACGTTTCGGTGGACGTCTATCGCGTTACACCTTTAGAGTACCTCAGTGTCTCCTCTGGCACCCACAGCTCGATGAATCCCCTTTAGCCTAGATGAGCTATCTAGGCTAAATGGGATATGGAGACTCCGTCACTGCCTTCTCTAATGGTGAATCCTACGCTAGCAGTAAAACAGGAAGTTTTACTGCTAGCGTAGGAACATTTACTTGCTAGTTTTTTTTTCTTACTATTTTCTTTCTTTACATCAATATTAAAAAAAAAATATTGGGTTTTTTGTGTGGTTTTTTGGTGGTAATAAATTATGTATAAATAAAAGATAAAGTTTCATTATATTTCTACATGTTACTAAAGTACGTGACGCGTAAGATGAGCTTTGCACTTGTGTGAGTGTACACAGATTGTAGTGGTGTGATGACGGCTGGAAGTGCGGCGCATTACGACACTAAGTTTAAACCGGTTAATATTACTTTTAGTATACCGGCCCGAGCCGCGGCGCATCTCTTATTTGACGTGAAGGGTGTAGACCCTTGTACGCAGCAAAGCGTCACGTGTTTAAATCTTAATATTTTATTAAAAGAGAAAAAAGCAGGCACCATCACTGTGCACGAATAGAAATACGTATGTTCCAACAGACGAGAGTGAAATTATGAGGATACAAGTCCGATGTAAAAGAATTGATGTATTTTTTGTTTACTTTTTTTATTTAGTACTTTTTTTTTTAGTAGTTTTAGTATTCAATAAAAATTATTCAATTCTTACTAGACTTAAATAGATTCAATATGGATACAATTCTTCCCATATTCCCATTCTATTCTCCTTTAGGTTACGATGAACAGACAAGTTGCTGTCGATGCGCAGGTAGCGGCGGTCAGTAGGTAACATGCGAGGCCAGTGGTCATGCTGGTGATGATTCTTTAATTCTGATCGTTTTGCTCCGTTTGGATCTCTGTCGAACATTATAATCAATTACCTCTCTTTTTTTAGCTTCAGGCTGTATTCCGCTTACAAAACGAGAAGCAAGAAGAAATCTCGTGTTAAGTCACTCCGTTCTTGGAACGGTTAATTTGTTAGAAAGATGCCACACATCACACATCATGGTAGTCAGAGGGAACATGAGCGTAGCGTGGAACCTAGTCTTAAGACACTTCGGTTTAATCCGGTTAATTATAGTTGAAAAGTAATTTAAATGTTATAGAAACTCACCCATATTTAGCAAAACTATACCACATAGACGTCATGAAGTCAGCCATGGCGGCATCCTTACCGGAAGTGCCGATACTTGGGAACCGATAGTTCAGGGAGAACAAGTATATCAAGTCGTCGTGATGTGCCGCGCCTTGAAAACACATATAAATTTGTAAGATTATGTGGTGCAGATAGACGGCATGTACCTGCCCCCATTGATGGGCATAGTCGGCATCTTTGGCCGCCCTAGAGAACTACGTTTTAAACAAATACGAATTTTATTATCTTTTGGTAAAGAATAATATATATTGTTCTAAAATAATACACAAAAAAATGTGTTTGTAAATTTAATATTTTTACATACCAATATAATCTAACAAATGTAAAGCTATTTTTTAAATAACACAAGGACTTCCATGGCTTCGTGCTTGGTGTTTTACATGGAATAAAGTAAAACAGATTCATAAGACACCATCGTAGCGAAACTGTTACGGGACAGCGTCCGATCATTGTGTGTTTGATTCCCGTTCGGGAGAGTCATTATATTTAACTATTTTCATCTCCTCGGTCTGATAGGCTAAGCGCGGCGTTCAATTCCGTCACCACACGATTTAAAAAATAGATCAGTCGTGGCCCAAGGGCACAAGCGTGCGACAATAAACACGACAGGTAGTAGTTTCTATTCCCATATCGATGAAATGAAATATTTAACATTTTCACTTCCACGCTTTCGTAACATTCCCCGCACGTAATACGGCGGGATACGGCGTGAAGTTAAAAATAAGATTACCTATAGGTTTCTTAGTTTCTGGGTCTTCATAGTGGCTGTGATTGCCGATGTACGCGAACTCGTAGTACCACACCGGCGACTTGGAGTGACGACACATTAGGTTTGCCATTCTGTATTTTTCGTTTTAACTTGCTTAATATATTTTTATTATACTTTATAATATACACAGCAACTACTAATCTAGACTTCGACGTGGATTGGATTGCTACTTTCGATTTTAAATAAACGCAATCAAAAGATTAGAGTATTTATGCATACATTTTGCTTGCTTTTATATCTAATCAAAACCTACTATAGGATTATACTTTCCGTGGATCACAACTATGAAATTTAGCATGAAATGAGAATTTACAATAAAAATAAAGGAGAAAATCCAAAATGGAAAAATATACAGATATTTCCATACAATTTTTAAAATTAATATTTCTTGTGCATTTCCAAACATAATAAATGCTTATGACCGCAAACTTAAGTTTGTCAGTTTTTATAAGCTGTATTTTCCGTTGATCTATAATCCTGAAATTGGTACAGAAACCGGTGAGCGAGTCGAGCTCGGACTTAACTGATTTTTTTCTTTTTTAGAGAATGCGCAGAAAATCCACCTCAGTCCGACTGACGTTGAGTGGCGGTACCTATCCGTGCCTCGACGTGGGAAATTTATTGTTGTAAGCGTCGTAAACAAGAATTATTTTATTTGTTAGACAGTACTATTTTTATACTATAGTATTTAAGCAAAATAGCTATTAGGGACACAACATTTTTTTAGAAAAAGTATGAAATTTTAACCGTGACGGATTTGCTGACGTACGTTGGATGGTTTCCAAGAGGCGCAGATTCAAAAATCGCTATTTTCATACGTTTTGAAAACAAGTTTTTCTCTATCCTATCTGTAGAATAAAAATTTATAAAGTTTAAAAACATTAGGAACAACTTACTTATGTACTATATAACTTTCAATACCATCTTGATATAAAAGTCCCAGATTCTTTTCGCTTTCTTTATTATTTTTCAATGGTTTATCATGAAGATAAATTCTTCGTAGAGTTCTGGCAGATCGAGTATCATTTCTTGGCAACAGAAAAGATATGGGGGCTATTTCATCCCAGTTATTGTTCATAGTATCCAGTAGTGTTTGGTTTCTTAGGACAGCTGTAGTTTAAAATAAATATATATAAATATATATATATATATATAAATATATTCTTAATAAGTAATTTTCTTGTAAAATAACACTTTAAAAATTGTAAAAAAAAACAAATACACTAATTTCGTTTAATATCAGTTAACAGTTAATGGACGCTTGTGAGTATATAAATAATAAATAACGGGCCAGTCGTGGCGCATAAATTAGGGGCACAAAGTGTGACTGTAAAATCGAGAATCGTCTGGGGATCAAACCTGTAGGTTCGATCCCCACTCGAGAAAATGAAATATTTATTTATTAAATTTAGGACATACTGAATTCAGTGGAGGAACTCAACATCCATGGCCAGGCTTTGTCTTGTTACCTGTTTGTCTTGTTGTTGCTGTAGAGTGAGTAAAAGAAATAAATTCCTTTCGTCGAGTAGTAATCGAATCCACAATCGTCGCGTGCTGCTGCATCAAGAAAAATCGCGAAACTAGAAAACAAAAATATTTAAAATGATACTTACTAAAAGCCTTCCAGAAGAATTCGTCTGTCGTTTGACTGACAATGAATGGCACAGAGTGTATCTTTCCTTCTTTAATGACGGTTAAGGGGTCGGTTGGTAGAAACCTTTCTTGTCCAAAGTCTTTTTCGACGACTGGTAACCAAATGCTTAATGGATCATAACCGAATTCCTTCGAAAGGATTAAAAATGTTTTATAAGTAAATAAATTAAAACAAAAACTAATGTACAAAATGCATGTATAAAAAAATTTGTAAGTCTAATATAAAATAACTTAGAGTGAAAATTGTAATATATGTACTTTGACGGCGTTTTATATAAAATAAAGGAGAATTATGCAAAGAAGGAAATGATCAAAAACTGATACTGAACTGTTTGATTGGTAATCTCAGGAAGTACTTCCTCAATTTGGAAAGTACTTTTTGTGTTGGATAGCCCATTTATAGAAGCAGACTCAAAGTTGACATAATCGTTTCGTTGTTTCGGTCAGAGTTTCCCCGGGCACTTGGAATGTGTCATACACAACTCTTAGTTATTACACTGACTGAGATTACTTATTGAAGAGAGCGAAACCACAGGCAAATGCTAGTACTTACATAAAATCCATTCAGAGAATAAGCAAAATCTCTGTAGTGCCTAGTTTTCAAGCAGTCGACTATAACCTGGGAATTGGTTGTAGAACAGTTCAGGAGTTCCGCCTGTCTCACTGCTAAGTGGTACAAGTTGTCTGGAGTCGGTTTTACTTTGAATGGAGATCCACTCATTGCGATTGCTCGATGGAATAATCCTGTTATTCATTACATATATTTATACGTTATATAAACAATATTATAATATATTATAATTTTTGATAAATTATTATTTTTTTTAATGAAATTTTATCCTTGTCGCAGTTTTTAGGTATAAATTTACAATAGGAAGAAATAAATACTTTTACTTAAACTTTACTTTAATATTAAAATGTACTAAGAGGCTAGTCGTGACGCAGGGGCACAAAGTAAGTTTGACTTGTTGTGGGTTCGATTCCCATTCGAGAAAATGAAATATTTATTCAAATTTATATTTACATTTCGTCGTTCTGGTGTCTAGAAAAAGCGCTACTCAACACGCAATGCCTTCACAATCAAACCTACCTGCTATGTGAGGGATACAGCGTGAAGATGATTTATTTATTTTTATTTTAAATTGTAAGGTTACCAGAGTGAGGAAAGGAAAATATTAAGTATTTCATTCTCCTGAGTGGGCATCGAATCCGCAACCGTCGCATGTATTACACGCTTATACCCCTGCGTTATGACGGCCTCAATTTTTTACATGTATTCGAGAAATTATTTGTTGGGGGCTGAACTAAACACCACACTCTATATTATCAGAGCTAGGAAATAGAAAACCTAATAAAGGGGATACTCGAAATATATAATCCCGTAGAAATAGTCTCGACCGATCTCATTTCACTGTAGTTTAACAAAACGATACTTCATTTATGCCAATACAGTACAGTAAAAATCTTTTTTTAAACGGCCAATTATTTACAGGCAAAGATCTACGGAACGCACTGATTTGGATAATTCCATTCTATTTGAGCTCTTTTAAGTTTATAAAGTAGGGTATTTCCCTGAAGACATCAAAGGATACGGAACTACTCAATCGGCTAGATACGAACTGTTTCCATATGTTTTATATTTATGTATATCTGTGTCTGTTGATTTCTTGTATATTTTATATCACAAATGGTTGATTTTAAAATATTGAAATATTACACTTATTGTGACACACTTAGTGCCATATTCACTAAGAGAAAAATCTCACCTATAGACATAGGTGATATCAAATGCAGCATCACGCTGACAGAGCCAGCGCTATAGCCCGTGATAGTGACGCAGTTGGGGTCACCACCAAACGACGCTATGTTCCTCTGTACCCATTTCAAAGCAGCTACCTGGTCTTTGAACCCGTTGTTACCTGGCGCCAGCTCATCGCCGGTACTTAGGAATCCTAATAAAAATATTATTTTCTATAATCGATAGCTACATACCAGTATTCTAATATTTTACTTAACATTTATGTTAATATTCAAATTTAGAATGTATATTGTATTTAATGAAATAATCGTTTCCTTTTATAATACGTTCATATCCATAACGTGACGGTTGAACTTGGAAGTATACATGTAAGCTAAAACAAAATATATTGCTCAACTTACATTTGTTTTTTTTCGAACATTTACGTAAATTAAAACGGAATAACTTTTCACTACATTCTCTCCACTCTACAATATGAATTTTAATATCAAACTAAAATCGTTCAAGAAAATAACCGAGTGTCCCAAGACGGTAGTTGATAGTAACAAGTACTATGTCTCGGTCGAGTAGGTAGTGCGGTCCCGCGAGGTCACTCCTCCCTGTCATCGCGTAGAACCCGCCCGGGTGGATGAAGAATATAACCGGAAGTGGCTCTTTTCTATTAATGGAAAGGGAAAGAAAGAAACGTTATAGTGAAATACCATATATTTGACATGATTTTTATTTAATTTCACACGTTGTATCTCGCAAATAGCAAAATAGGCAGAACTAGTGTTCAGACTGCCAGGTCTTCACGCTCCGCCAGTAACCGCGTGTTGAGTGGCGGGATAAAATGTCGCGCTTTGTCTTGTTACCAGAACAAGAAATTGCATATTAACGTGATATAAAATAGCTTACAGCCACGTTCTACTAAACAAACTCTTCACCGTTATAATGTTTGTAAATCATTATCAATCATTCTCGGTGTCATCTAATTCATAACAGCATTTTATAGCGCATAGTCATAGTAGTAACGATAATAAATAAACAATTTGGAATATATATATGTAAATATATATCATTATTTACCTATATTTTATAATTTTGATTTCTTTGCCTTGGTAACTAAAAGGCTAGGCGCGGAGTTAAGTTCTGACAGAAAGTGGGGGCTGGAAGTGTCTTAATGGGAAACGGAATCTTAACACTAAAGTCTTAACACTAGGTTTCTTGGGGATTTTCAGGATGTAAAGCTAAACAATATACCTATCTTTCTTCAAAGGAGTGTACACATTAACAGTCAGACAATCCTCGTCGATGGGCACTTTGACGGCTGGTAGAGGGCACGCGGGGCCCTCTTTAGATGCATCTACTGGTGTTTTGTATTCCAAAATAAGTTTCGGAGGCTAGAACAAGAAGAACATCAATTTATCTTCAATTGTAATGTATCGATGTTATATATGTACTTGCAAATATTTATTATATATATGTATATTATTTATTATTTTTATGTATGGACTGATAAATGCATATGTATTTTTTATTATTTATTTATTTACTATTATTGTTATTTTTCATGCGTTTATATTCTATATTTAGTATATATACTTATATATGTATATGTATATATCTGTATAGCTATATATATATTTCTGTTTTCGTATCGTCGTAATAATTTTTCCACCGCACTACGCCCGCTCCTCTTGATCTATTCCTACAATTTGGTTGCCTGGAAGAGATCACTATTAGTGATAAGGCCGCCTTTTCACATTTTATTCTCTAAGCTCTTGTATTCTATTGTTATTTTGGTGTGAAATAAAGAGTTTTATTATTATTATTATTATTTATTAGT
Organism: Heliconius charithonia; assembly: GCA_030704555.1. NCBI lineage: Eukaryota > Metazoa > Arthropoda > Insecta > Lepidoptera > Nymphalidae > Heliconius > Heliconius charithonia. Next base: position 19,533,111 of record CM060826.1, on the reverse strand, counting down.
ACTAATAAATGACAACAATCTGTAAATTTAAGTAGTTTAAATTCAAACGGATAAACATCATACCAAAATGACAACGACTTGGTTGATTAATACTTATAAATATGTTGCTCTTTCATTAATAGAAGCTGATATTAGCAAATGTTGTAAGTTCTTGAAAAAATTCATTACAAAGAGTGGTTAGAGAGACAGTGGGAAATCTCGCTTTTTATTCGTCAACACAGTATCGATAATACAGGAGGCAGGTCACGTTAAAAACATGAAGACCTCCCGGAGAGCATGTATGTGGAGATTGATCGCAGTGGACGAGGCAAAAGAGGTTTGCAAGGTCTGAAGCGCTTAGCACCCCATTCTCTCTGGCTAACCCGTTAGGGATACAGCGTGAAGATGAAAAAACCTTTTTCATGTATAGTTTTTTTCTTTTTTCACGGAATTTTTTGACCTTCATTTAATTGGTGACAAACAGTAAGTGGAGGCACAGATTTCTGGTACGTTTTAGTTTATTTTTTAAATGTAAATGTTACCTGAAATCTAAGATCTTCTACGGGCGGTTCTGCGTAACGTATGCCGCGGTAGCTTTCGAACATTCGTCCGTATCGTGACACATTGTACCCTCCACGGATCTCACCTGAAGGCGTTACAGTAACTGGGGGTTGATCTGTAAAATTTATATATTAAATGTAACGTAGAGGCCACAGTGTCTGACTGTAAATTTAAGAAAATTAGTTATTATCATTGTCACGCTTTCGTACTCACGACGTTGCGCTTGTATGACTATGTGCCACTTTACCACGACGGACTATTATTTTTTTAACTTTTTCCCTAAACAACTAATAAAAAATCTAATTTAATACAAATCTCCGCTTACACCGAATTCAAATCTGAGGCTTGCAATTCACTTCCTATTGAAACAACACACCGTTTCTAATTAAATATTAATTTGTTAAACAAAAAGGCAACAGGCTTTCTTCTTTGAGCATTTTATTCTTAAAGCTATTGATTGTATTATTATCCCGTACAAATTTACGGACACAAATACATTAAGAAAGGTGGACCGGTTCTCCCTTTGTGTAGTCGTTTTCCTTATTCCAATTTTATGTTTAATTTACAAAATGTATTTATACATTATTTTTCTGAAATTAAAATGAATCATTCTGTTAGTCGTAAATATTGTAGCGATTATATTTTTATAAATTTTCCTTAAATAACAATAATTCTTTATATAAAATATATGTGTTTAAAAAAAATATGTATAGATTAAATGCAATAAGCATTTGTCATAGAAAATATTTATCTGTACATAGAAAATATACGAGGAAATCTATTGTTGGAGCAGTTATCAATGTAACAGATCACAAAACAATGTTTTTGTCTATTTGTTTATTTGTTTTTAATAATTAAATGTCATAAGCATTAAATAATTCCCCTTTAATTTCTACTTGACTGACCTGCCTCACTAGAGGGACTGACATGGCGATGATGTCGACGACACGAGACGCTCGCAACCAAGAACAGCACAGCTAGCCGCATCTTTGATTACTAACGGGAAAATACAAAGACAACTGTATATATTCACTTCATACGTGAACCGTTACAAATTTTCCATTTAAAATATATATAAATATGTATGTATATAAAGCGTAAAGTCCGGCGATGAGTTAAGCCACAACGGAGGTCAGTGGTTGCCATCATGAGGACACTGCTGGCATTGTTATATGCGGGATACAGCGTGAATCTACAAAATATACTGTTATACGTATGTAAGGGCAGTTATATCCGTCATAGAACAAGACTCAAGCACAAGACTGTAAATATTGATGGTTCGATTTCCACTCGTGGCAATAAAGTAAAAAAATATAAGTAAATATATGAATATTTCCAAAGCGCGGCGTTAGGTTCCACCAGTCAACATGTAATGATGGAGTCATTAATAGCTAATTTGCTGAAATGTGAAAAAAGTGTCTTTAAAATTGTGGCTCTCTGTCTATGTAAACATGCGCGAGATATGATGTTACAAATATTATAGACTGAAATCCCAGGGCCCACAGACCTACGTCATTTGAGCATAGTTGAAATTTTGAGGATTAATAGATTAATACGTAGTTAAGATATTATGCGTATTTACTACTTGAAAGTGTGTCCCTTTCAGAGGTACATTGAGTACTTCACATTTAAAAGTCTCCAACTACAGAGAAATAGTGAAGGTAATGTATGATCATATTTACACTGGTTTATTTTTAATGACTAAAGTAAACGATGTAATTATGAACAATATATTCCACTGATAAATAATTTACGTTTAAAGTATTTACCGTTCTCTCCGTGCTTCATCGCCCTCCTAAACACAAAAAATATGTTTTGTTTACCTCTCTTGTTTTCCCCGTCGGTTTTCCTCAAGCGACATCGTACATCTATAAAAGTCTTCGTTTTTGAGTGACTGACAGTTTAGAATGCTGAAATTTCCCTTTTCCCATAGAAGAGGAATAAATTTTACGTTTTGAAATATAAATTGTTACAAAAAGTACAAAAAAAATACTCTTTTTACAGTGGTACAGCGGTCCAAGCCATCCGTGGCTGGTATAAGCTGCCATTTGCATCTGGGTCTTGATCCAACATCTAATGTAATAATGTCAGATCTATCGGCAACAATATTCCTGTTAGTAATAATAGACCGTTCCAAATAGAGCAAAGCACAGCTATTTTCAAGAACAGACGTGGGATTGTAACCATATTTTTTCAGTACATTAGAGGTGCGTCGCTAATTTCACAAGACCATATTGAAGAGCAAGTCACTGCTGTTCAAGCTCCTGAAACATAGACAATAACTTTGAACGATACGCAGTAAGGTTAGTAGTTAATTCTTTTATCTGTTGCCCTATAGCACAGACGCATGACACTCTTATTCAATTGTTGAGACCATCTCACGTCGCACTTTACCACCGGTGGCAGGTGCCTTGTTGAGAATCTCTTCTTCGACGAGCAACATCTCTGCCCATGCTGTTGGGAGTATATCCTCCTGGCATCGTCCCGTCTTTCCTTTGATTGCAATTGGCGCTAGCGCTATATTTTAACAATATTTATTTTAATTTTATTGGTCAAAAGTGTCTATATAATATATATTATTATTATATTTTTTACACTGAAAATATGGCCATTGGAGTGCAGTGTAACAGCGAATCGAATTCTAATCGACGTTTTGGTAAGAAAATAATATTGAAACAAATATCACTCAGTTCTTTTACATGTTCTGTAAAATTTAAAAGTTAATAAATAAATATTATAAAAAAAAACCTTAACATTAGTCTTGTGTAAAGGACTCCAGGGATACTTAATAATTTTCATATTCATCCTGTTTATATTAATTTATAATAGGATATAAAATATTATGTTAGCACAGAAATAACTAAAACATTTCATATTTATTGGCAATTGAAATTCAACAATTGTTTCTAATTACGGGACTGAAACGACTCGAAGCTCTACGGCCAATTGAAATGAAACTTGGCCGTGTTTTTGAGTCCTTTCAACAGTTACCAGTCGTTTTGACAGATAGACAAACCGACGAAATTCGCAAACTTGTACATTTGGCTACTCCGTTTCCAAATTGAATTGTTCCTTTATTTATTGTTATAGCCGGGACCGACGTTCAGGTCTACCGACGACTTTGATGCTTATTAATGATGTATAAAGTATATTCTATACGCTGTGCTGGTTGTAAGTTCGATTTTGATTATGCGTAGCGTTTATATTTTCAACTACTTAGCTTTTACCTGGTCAAATTGCCCAAAGTGCCCGAAGGAATTCTGACCGAAGGCACTGGTTACTAGAGCTGTAAAAGTAACGAAGTCGAGCGTACCCGTATGTATACGGTACTATAACAAACAGTACTCGTTACTTTCGTATCGTTACTCGTTACTTCTGATACGGTATAACTTGCAATGTTCGGTTGGACCATTGAGTCGAGTCGTATTACGTACGCGCGTCATGCGGTATGTCACTACTCACTGTATCATAACATTTTTAATTTGAATAAAACTCATTTGTATATGCTTATTTTGATGCAGATCTTTTTTTTAGCTTCGCAAAGAGTTCCGCACATCGCAGAATAGGCCGAGGGGAGTAAGGGGAGTAGTAGTGTTAAGATATTTCGTTACCATTAAAAAAAAAAATTTTTTCACTTTCTGCCGCGTGTTTAAAAGACCTCAAGTCTTAAGTACACTTGACTTTAAGTGTGTGAAACAGTGTAGGTACAAATGTGTGATTTGTATACAAATGTGTGTTGATACCCAAAGAGAAGAATGTTCACTTCATACAAAAAAATGGGGGACAAAACGGCACGGCTGCCATATATCGTGTGCCTACAAAAACAATATTTCAAATTTACAGCCTCAGATATGGGCAGGGAATTCAAAATTTTGTTAATATTTGAATAATAGTACTTTTTTAATCAAAACCAGAATAATTCAGTCTTTCAAAATCAATTGGAAATATTATTACTTAATTTAAACAAAAATATTTCCAAATGATTTTGAAGGAGTGAAGCATTTCTGGTATAATAATAATACAAGATAAATACAGAAATAAAACGAATTAAAATTTTATACTTTTTTATTGCTTATAAACATTTGTCACTATTATATTTATACAAATAGCTTTCTTGCAAATCAAATAAAATTGTGATATGAGATAGTCTATATTATTGCAACAAGACAAACTTGTCCTTTTATGTTAGAAACAATAATTAATATTTATATAAGTAAAATAGATTATAATCTGTAAAATAATCATAATTTATATATTTATAAACTCATAACATTGTAGGCAGTTACATTGTTAAAGTTAAATATTTATTTATAGTCCAGGTCAAATTTCAATTAACAAAATCATTCCTGTTTACTATTCTATTTTAATTAAATAAATATTTTAAGTAGATGTTGTGTTATATTGTTGAATTTTTGTTTTTTGAAACAATTACACAATAATAAAAATAATAAAGTTTAATGAACTTAAGTGTTGGTCAAATTAAATCTAACATTAATATGCTACCCTGCTGTGTGTATATTAAAAAAAACTTCATGGTGTATCCCAGCATGAAGCTGTTTTCCATATCACTCCATCCATATCACAAATTATAGCTCCAATACTTAAGCCATTTTAAACATTTTTGTTGAATCTGGAAACCAAAATACACATAATTAATATAACAACTAGTATCACAAATGTTTACAAATATGCCTTTAAGTTCAAGTTTATATTTAGCGATCACTTACCTATATAATTTAAAGTTCTTCACGATAACTCACCACATTTGAGACGTCTCAAGTTCTCCCATTGCTTAGATATAAATATTCAAATACCTAAAGCTAGTGAATTCGTTCATGCAATAGAAAAGTAAATATTTTCGCCAAAAAGAAACAGTAGGTTGGCCATTTGGAAATTGTAATATTGCCATATCAAAATATAATTCTACTACTGTGCTTTAAATGTCGGTTACATAAATTGTTTCTAATATAGATTAAAAACTTAATATAACTAAATTACACTGCAATTTTTTGTTTTCATTTTTTAATTACTATTTAAGATCAAACTTCATTCCTTTTCGGAGTTGCATTTTATAATGTTACCTTGCATACATGAAACATTATAAAGAAAGTTATTTATTAAATATTTAATAACTATATCACAAAAACATTTCCTAAATTCTTAAAAAAATATATTAAAAAAAATACTAATTAGTAGTTTTACTTTAGTATAGCAGCACTAAATACTCATAAATCTGTCAACGTCAAAAAGTAAGCATTATGAAAGACCCAATTAATTAAAATGTATTCTTCGAGACCCATTTACAATTCCCAGCTGACCAATATACGTATACACGCACATACATGTTCGGTACTTGCGTGAACCGAAACAGTGTAGGTACAAATGATACGAAACATACGAGTAACGAAATGCATTCGTGAGTACCGTTTCGGTACTCGGTACTAGATGGCGCACCCGTTACTGAGTAACGAATACATACGGTTTGCTACAGCTCTACTGGTTACATACACACGCTTAACAGTCTTCTTTTCTTTCTATTGTAACCGAAAATATTTTTCAATTACAACTGATTAGATTATTAGTTTCTTGAGATTAGTGTTCAAAAAATTTAAATTAAGTAAGTCTAAAGTTCTGATATTTTAAAGAAATAAAGATAGAACATAATGCGAGATCAGTGTAAATGGCAAGATATTAGAACACGTGAAAAAAAGTGGTATATTTAGGAAGTATGTTCAGTAGACATGTAATATACGAGATGGATGCGGAAAGATGTATTGCCGCCGGCAACAGGATAACAGTGCCTTAGGTGTATTGATAGTTAAATTAATTAATTTATTTGTAATGAAATAAAGAGGAATGCTGTGGATATGCGGTCTCTTCGGAGGACCTAAAACGACATAGAACGATCGATATCTTATATGTTTTTTGAGAATGAAAGTAGGCAGATCGGCAACCTTTAGTAGTAATTTTTGTACACATACATACACACATAACCACGAAAAACGTGTTCAATGAAATATTTTTAAGAGGATTGTTTATTTTCGATGACATTGGGGAGGAGGAGGGGCTGGGGTTGTTTAGTTTAGTATCTATTCGTAACTTTGCCACATGTAATACAATATGGATAAAACTCAAGCAAAAATTTAAAATTTAATATTTCAAAAGTATTTTGCCCTGTCCAAAGAAATTCATAAATATTTTCCTAAAGAATCTGACTTTCGATGTGGGATTTTAAGTCTAGATGTTAATGTTTTTTTTACTCATAAAACTTAAAACTCATAACAAAATATAAGAAATAGGCGAAACTAAAGTATAAAATTCAACATTATTAAGTGTATACTTGTTCTACGAAACATAATTCATGTTTATGGCATATTAAGCCAGAGTATTCCAAAACTAATATCATTTTTATACAAAATAATACTTTATATTATTTAGAATAAGGCTTATATTTATTTAACATTTGCGTCTACTTTCATCAACAAATGATTGACAATGGAATGGGCGACGAAATTTATCGCATATCTACTTCAGTTTTCAGTAGTTCAGCTGAAATTGTTGGCAATAAACTATTACTAGATGTATCTTCCTACTTTGCCTATAAACATTGTTAACTATGGGCGCGCCTAAAAAATATTTTTTTAGTATTTAAAGGGTAGGGAATTACAAAAAAAAATCCTTTTTTTTAGTATAAGAGCGATTTCGACAAAAATCTTGACAGTCGGACAGACGGTCAACAAATTGTTCATATAAGGATTTCATAGTTGCTTTTTGAGGTACAGAACCCCAAGAAAAAAGAAAATAGATTATCTTTCAGGAGAACTACACACACAAAAACTTTAGCTTATACAAAAAAAAACTCAAAATCGTTAGATTTTGTCGAAATAGTTGAAATTTGTATAAGCTTGAAAACCTAACTACAGACAGTTTCACCATCTACCATTTACATAGAAGAGACAGAATGAGTCCTTTTCGGACGTTAATAAGCGTTCCTTGCGCACACTCGGGGCGGTCGGGGCGGTCGGGGCGGAGCGCAAACACTTTTTCACAGGAGCTTTTTGTTCGTTAGATGAGAAACTACCAGAGCTGAATACCACTCCTACTGTACACTAGTCTTTATAACATTTATAAATACAGATGGGTGGGATTTTAGCGCGGTAGTATAGTTGTAGTTTCATTTCCACATGCTCTGCTCTCTAACATGTGCTCAACACACAATGTCTCAAAAATTGGGCGGAAAGTGAGTAACAGAGTGGACTTTTACGAAACAGTTTTTAATTAATGTTGTATATGTATAATATCCTTTATATTTATTAATACTTTATATGTATATGATTTTGCTTTGTGAGTGTAATAACATTTACATGAAATTTATATTCGGCGGAGAGTTCTGTCACTTAACACGCAAAGTATCGATCTTAAAGGGATTGTTTTGACGAGGTTCTCCCTTTCTTCCCTACTATGTGCAATAAAGGAGAAAAAAATCTTTAGTAATTTGTTTATCTTAGAAGTTTTCTCTTACAAATAAACGCACAATTTATTTTCTCTCTATAATATTAGTTTATAAGACAGTATACTTAAGTACGTAAAACATAAAAATCCCTAATCAAGTTGAGTATTCTATATTTGTATTCTATACAGTAGTGGTAAAACAAGATTTATTCATCAAAACAAAAGGAAGATAAACTTTGTTATCGAATCGTAATCTCACTTGTACAAACAAGTTCGTTGTTCACAAAATTTATTGACCCTCACGTTAGAGGCGAGTATATAATAATGATGAGGTGTAATAACATTGTGGTAAAAGCTACACGCTGAAGGCTGAAGGCTTTTAGTTCTAATTTAAATTTAATAAGTATAAATAATATGGTTTTTAATGAAAATTTTACTTAAAATGTAAAGAAACTTCAAACAAATGGCGTTCAGCAGGCTAGACAGAGGATAGCTAGCGTTAAGGCACTCCATTTCCCGCGTACCTCGTTTTGCCTTCATGATTTACGAGATATTGGTTTTTGATCTCTTGTGTGGAAATCGAATCCACAACCGTCGCGTTTACAGTCACACTCCATCAATATCCATAATATATATACTCGTATAACTTTTACATTATAATCATAGGCAGTGCGAAACTTGGGTAATTCGATATGAATTAAGGAAGTAATGGAGTCGTTCAAACGCTGGGACCCGCAACAGTTCTGTCATCAATCATGCTCAGCTATTGAAGCTCCACTTATATACAATATACATATTTCAATTTCTATTTGCTAATGATTTTTTGACACGATTCGTGGTTATATAATTTATGATTCTTAGTTTTAACCGACTTCAAAATTGTTATCAGCTTAATAAATATGATGATCCATTGCTGGATGCGAAGTGCTCAACAGAGCTCTGTGGCGTGCCATTGGAGAGGCCTATGTCCAGCAGTGGACTAGGACAGGCTGATGATGATGATGATGATGATGATCCATTTAACTTGGTAAATTTATGTTTGTCCACGAATTTCTCAAAAAGTGAAACTCGTATCGAAATGATTATTTTTAATCAAAGTGAGGTACATTTTAATTTGAGGACCAGTAGTAATGAAATTACATTAAAATCGCTTTAGTAGTTTCAGAGATATGGGGAAATTATGTTTTTTCCTTTAAGTTCACTGGCTGTTTTGTTTTTTTTCTACCTTATTTTATTTCTTTATGTTTTGCTTTTTAATCCACTTAACTTTTTACATCACTTTCTTAGTATTTCCTGAGTGGCGGAACTCAACGTTGCACTTCGTCTTGCATTTTGCCTCGTGAATATCGATCGCGTTTGCTGTCCTACTGCGCCACGAAGGCTTCAAGATTAATTATATATGTATATAGCTTCTCGGTGTGTCCCTCTTATAGCAGGGTATACAACCTAGTGTTAAGACATTTTATGCTCACTTTATGAATAATCTTCGAGACATTGCATGCTAAGTGGTGAAAATTAACTTTGTGAGTTTTTCTACCTGCACACTGCAACTCGCTCTAGCAGGATAAGCAGTGGGAACCTGGAAACCTAATGTGAATACATTCCTTTCTCTATTAAGACACTTTCCACTTTCCGCGGAATTCTTGAAACATTGCGTGTTATGTGGCGGAACTCAACGCTGCGCTTTGCCTCGTTTCTAGAATAGAACCTACAGTCACACGCATTTGCCATTTCGCCATGACGGTTTCAAGAATAATGTTCTATTAATATAGATTTAGTAAAATCAACCTACGAATAAGTCCTATTGTTCGACTCGGCTCGGCTGTGAAAGTTCCGCTGAAGACTCGAAGCAACAAAGTTACTTTCTGTTCACGCTTCATATATTAATTAAAGTTTGGCCTGTTCCCGTACTTTGACAGCTGCAGTATACAGTACTGTTTACAGTGGTTTTAATATACTCTTACACCATCTTGGCTCAGTAATAAAGAAGACCAAACTTTTTATATGTATTAAGATTTAGCGTTCAGTGGATGTTCGACTGCAGATGGTAGATAAGTAGATTTAATTAAAAAATAGTTCGAAGCTGTATCCCGCATATAGCATACTAGACACAGAGAACTAGGATACCGCTATAAGACATTGCGTGATATTGCGTGTTGAGTGATGGAACTCATCGTCTTGTTTTTCCTTGTTACCATAGCGAGATATAGAAAATAATTAATTACAACCTAACGAGTCTTAATTCGGTTAAAATTTTAAGAAACACGTAATGATTTGACAGTTAAGTTCATTGTCTAAAAGAAAACTGACGAAAAATCTAACAACTACGTAAAAGTAGACAAAACTCAAGACGCCGCTAAAAATATATTTTGAGCTAGCACCTAACACCTTTGGTTCGTGGCGGCGTCCGATGCAAAATGTTTCGCAATACAAAATACGAAATACTTGCGGAGTTGCAGCAAACAACAAATCAAAGTTACCCCGAGGACAGTTACACGGGTGCAATTTTGCTAAGGCCGAACACAAAGGCGCGACAATTGTACAGACAATTTTTATTTCGCCTTCTAAACATACACATTACTTGTATATACACAATCACGCTTTCAATTCACGCTTTATCCCGCATACGGCAGGGTAAGCGGAGGGAACCTTGTGCTTAGATACTTCACATTTTGTAGCTTATTTTCTGCTAAATTTTCAAGATATTTTGCGTCATATGCGCATAAATAATATTGAAAATTATCGATATTTTTTACTGCTTAAGATAACTCTACAATTTAAATTATTGTTTTTGAATTGATAACTTCTTATAAGGTAAGCCGTTTCGTTACGTAACGTGTCGTTACGGCGCCAATTTGATTGTCTTCTCTTTCTAACATGCATACGGAAGCAGAAAGCAGGCTCTTTCAATTTAACCCAGAGCGCTAGCCGTTTGCGTGGACAGACGCTTCTCTCTCTTCTATTCGTATGACTCAGTGCTTAGTGTGCGATAGACTTACAACCTTAATGTTAATTCTTACTTTTGTAAGATTAAATAATGGTACCGATAAAAAAGTTTTTTAAAGTTTCTAATCATTACTCGATGTTACAAAAGTAACTCAATTATGTAAGTAAGAATAAAATATACGTTATAATTAAAAAAGGGTTTTATCAATGAATAAATTCTTTCCTTACATTAAAAACAAGTCGTGGCGCAGACGCACAAGGTTGTGACTATCACTCGGGTTGTGAGTATGATCCTCACTCGAGGGAATAAATTATTATTTATTAATATTTTCATTTCTTCGCTCAGAAGATTTCGGAAGACACTGCCTACCCTGCTGTGTGCGGGATACAGCGTGAAGCTGATTTATTTATTATCATATTAATAAACATCAAATTTAAGTTATAACCTAAGCTTTTCTGTAGTTAAACAATATTAATATTAAGTAGTTCAACTTATATAAGTTTAAGCTATCACTTCCGTCGGGCGTCCCGAGACGCACGCGTTATTTGTGTATAGTCAGCCTACGGGCCATTTCCTAGCAAGGGAAAGTAGTTTCCAGCCAAAACAAATACTTTACGTTGGCTAGCGTTGGAGAGGTTCGATAGAATTCACATTGTGTTACATGAATGTTTGTTGCAAATCGATGATTTCAGTTCAGTCTCTTTTACCCTTTCTGATAGGGGAAAATTTTCAATAAGAACAGGACGTTGCTTTTTGAGATTTATTTATTTTTTTTGTATTATTTATATTTAAAAAAGGTTTGGATTGGCGTCCATGTGCCCAAACCAGCCAAGCACGTTCTTCTTAATTCTTATCGTGGCATCCTTGCTAGAATCCTGCCATTCTGTGTAACTCTTCATTTTTTTTTCTTTTTCAAACTTTCATTTCTTTCTTCATTAAGGATTCGATCAGCTTAGCTTCACATATCTTACGAAGAGAACGTATCTTCACAGCATTAACCTTTTTTTCATGCTTCTTCTGTAATACCAAAACTGCATTGTATACGGCCAAACATGCAGCTGTGCTGACGTTTCGCCATCTCATAAATGCAGCTAAGGCACCGTTTACCATGTTACCGGCTGCAATACGCCTTACCGCATCCATCTCGTATCTTCCATCTTTAATGAACATATTTCCCAAATATACCATTTCATTCACTTGTTCTAATATCCTCCTATTTACACTGATCTTGCATTCCGCCTTTTCTTCATTTCTTTCAAATACCAAAATATCTGTCTTATTTCTCCTCCGGTTTTAGTACAACAAAGACAAATATCGGCGTTGAATTCTATTACTCATATATTTGAATTCTATCACTAGGCTTTTCTTATCCTGGTGTTTGGAAAAAACTTGACACTTTTTATATAATAAACCTATACGTAAGTATAACAGTAGGCAGGACAACAGAACGAGGTCGAGTGCGCCGGATGCGGTATACTTTGATTTCCCACAAACTCCAACGTGCCAAGGTCTGACCGTTCGAGGTTTTGTTCGGACCCTTCCCTCGGGACGGGTACTTTCGAAGATTTCCCTTGTGAATAAAGAAAACATCGTGAATAGTAACTTATCGATAATATAATTAAATAATCTATCTGTGCTAATGTCATTAAAAGTTTGTTTGGTTGGACGCGCTAAACCCAGGAAGTTTCAGACTATTTTGTCGGACACCACGAATTGTCAGACTATTTTCTTGTTTGGAATGGACTATCCATTAAAGGAAGAAGATTTTAAGGCTATATCATATTAAATGTTTCGACGAAAGTAACTAACGACACACTATACTTCCCGCACATAGAATATGTAATTTGTTATACACGACGCTTAGATATTTCCTATTGAACACGGGGACCGCCACATGTTAGAGCTATCCCTACTATTTATTTTTTTACTCTGATGATGAAGTAAAATATGGCGTTGAGATCCGCCACTCAATACAACCGCCACGAGATACCTCTAGAATTTGATAAAAAATGGAGAATGAAAGTTCTTAATCGAAATGTAGTTTCTTAATACTAGGTTCCCAGGTTCCCTGCGTACATTGTGTGTACTATGTGTGAAATGCAGCGTTAAACTAATATAAAATAAATAAATAAACATAGAAAATAAGTAGTCATTCGATTTATATACCCACACGTTTGAAAAACGTATACGATTGGAGATTGCTAGGAAATTGATCTGCAACGTGTGTTTCATACATCCGCGACCATCAAAGGAATCTCGATAGTAACGTATCGACATCCGACATAAGAATTTTGTGTTGAAACGTCATACGAGTATAAAATATCCGTGTAAATAAAAGCGTTGCATAGTTCACTACAATTTTGGAAATATTGTTGAAAATATTCGAGTTAATATAGTACAATATTTAATACAAAACGCGATAAAAATACATAATTAAAATATGTTTGCTAGGTCGTTTGACTATCAACGATGCTGGTGATGGAGATATACGTAAAAAGCATGAGGAACCATCGAGTTAATGACAGTACACGAGCCGAAAGAGGTATCTACGCAGAAACCGTAGCATTTTGCGCTCCATTCTCTCTTAGCCTCTAGGCTCTCCCTTTTCAATGCGTATATATATTCACATACATATAAACCTCCACAAGATGCTCGCGAACAGGAAATTGTTACAGCATTTCAATTTTGCTTTTTTGCCGAAAAATTAAGCGCATTATCTTGTTCGGCGTAATCGGATTACTTTGCTTATATTATCTGTGCCCTCTTAATTTTTAATGGAATTTTCGTCTTCATGAATAATTAATGTACATATATTAGTGATTTATAACAATTTTGATTGTAGGGGCCGCTGTAGTTCTGTGTCACTAACGGAACAGCATCTGAAACGCGACGGTTTTGGATTCGATCTCCATATAGGCAAATTATTATTATAGTGTAAATTACACACTTTATATTGTGAATATATATTGAGGCCAGCCGTGGCGCAGAGGCATAAAATGTGACTGTAAACGCGACTGGTTAAATTAATATTTTTCATTTCTGAGTTCCGCTAGTCAATACACAATGCCTCCAAAATTCGACGGAAAGTATGGAACGGGGTGTCTTAACACCAAGTTCCATCTGTTTACCCCAAAGTGTGCGGGAAACAGCGTGAAACTGATTTATTTTTATATTATGAATTTGGACAGTGCGGACCTAAGTGTTAAAGCACTTTGGTTCGCACTATCCAAGTGTTACCGCACTTTTAGCGCGATTTTCAAGACATGACGTGTTTAGTAGTAAATCAATGTCCCTTATGATTAGAGTGAGAAAATGAAAATGATTATTTTCCCCAAGTGGGAGTCGAACCCACAACTGTCGCGTTTACAGTCTGACGCTGTGACGCTGCACCACGACTACCACTAATATTAGTAGCTAATTGTTTAAATTTAAATTGTAAATGGCTTAATGCGTCTTCATTGCACCAAGACGATGTGAGTTCGTCTCAACTGCGCTGTAATCTTCTTACCTAAATTAGACATCAGTTTTGGTATTCAAATTATTTATCTGATGTTACTATTACGTACTAAATAGCGGTTCCTGTGCGGCTTCGCCCGCTTGAACTATATGATTGTTTATTTAATATTATTTAACTGCATATAGGGAACATTGGATGATTATTTTAGTATGGTTATCTATAATGTTATATACTACATAAATTGTAATTTGTATTTAGTATTCGTATTTTTTAATTACTATATAAAAAGTAGCTTATATGTTGCTTAACCCCTTCCAACTTTCAAGTCGGTTCACACTAATCTCCAAAAGAGATTAGTGTAGACAAACAAAAAGACGGATAAACAGACAAAAATTCTAAAAAGTTTTTGTTTATTTTCTCGTACTATGTATTTAACTATATGCTTGTATAACCACACCCACGTGTGTGGGCTTGGTTACTAGAGAGTTAAGAACAGGGTAGACGATGGTGATGGTGGTGTTGTAACTGTTATCTCAAACACCTTTTAAAATATTGTTTAATAAATAATCCCTTGGCTCGTGATGTGTCTAGTGGTTAGAACCGTCTATAGTTGTGATCGTGAAGAACCCAAAATCTTTTAGAGATTCAGAGGTAACAGTATTAAGAACTTTATATTATGCCATTAGTCGGTATCGCTTTAATAACATATTTGCCATCAGAAGTTGTTCTTGTGTCAGTTATTTACATAACTGGAAACTCGACAATATGACATTGTCATAACTCGAAGCTCGTCCGAAGAAAAGCCAAGAGCGCGTCCTATCTTCCTCTCCACTATAACTGCGAACGAGTTATAATAAAAGGAAGAAAGAGTACGGGCACCTCCCCGCCCTACACCGTGAATTCCTACCAGACTGCGGCTACAACAGTCTTAATGAACTCTCCGGGACGTTTGTGTGTGATCAGTCTGAAGGTACTTGTTACGCTTGTTTATATTAAGATTATTATATTAGAATTGTGATTCGTGATGTTGATTGATTTGTGGGATCAATATCAGTCGTTGGAACGAACGCACTGCCGCAAGACGGCCGATATGTTAAATAAACGCACGGCACACACCCCACAGTCGTGTCTCGAACCGTAGGCGGACACTACTACATACACCAGAGTTCCAGGACATAAAATAGCACCACACACCCGTATGAGACAGGCGGACACTACTACATACACCGGAGCTGGGACATAAAATAGCACCATACACCTACTAGTCGTATACCAAGTCGTAGAAGTGGTATTCAATATATCAATGGCTAACGCCATACAAGCACCGCTTACGTATCGCGAGCGTACTGCGAGACGGCATCAGCCAAGACATAGTTAATGTCACTGCAACAGTTCGCATAAGCCCATCACGTCAGCTTCCGCGACGTCAAGCAACATTCAATATTATAACATTGGTCAAAGATAACTTTAAACCATAATATGTGTCGCTCCTACACATATAATTCCTTTATAAGGAATTCGATCCTAAAAGATCGTGCCATCATAGACTTCGAATTATCATATTATTCATTATACATTTGGTACGAGTCTTTATGTGCATCATATTTATTAGTACCGTAGTACTTAAGAGTTCGACTCGACCGCTGCCTTCCTGCATCACCACCACCTATATAGACAGAACGACGGTCGCGACATTCGGGACGACAATACACGAACTCGTCTCGATTAATATGGTATCAAAAATATATAGTTTTTATTATTCATAATTAACTATGTTATTTATGTGTATTGCCATGCATATTTTATTTTATTTGTTTATTTATTTTAAACTTATATCCGAGGTACATACTGTTACAGTGTCCATTTTCATATAATTTCGATCTACTTCTAATATTAATGAATTAATCAGCTTCACGCTGTATTCCGCACACAGCAGGGTTGGCAGAGAAAACCTAGTGTTAAGCCACTCCGTTCCCCACTTTCTGCCGAATTCTGGAAGCATTGCGTGTTAAGTGGCAGAACTCAACGCCGCGCTTAGCCTCGACACCAGAGCGAAGAAATAAAAATATAAATTTAAGTAAATATGTCATCTTCTCGAGTGGGGATCAAACCCAAAACCAGTCGGTTTTACAGTCACATTTCGTGCCGCTGCGCCACGACTGGCATCAGTAAATATTATGTATTTATATAATAAAGAAATAACTAGTTTCTAAGCCTTAACGATCATTATAAGTTTGAAATTTCCCATAGTACCACCCCGTTGAAGCATAAGCGCAGTTACTTTTCATTTCGCGCGTGAATAAATTTATCTACTTTTTTCCTATATATTTTTACAGAACAAGAATTTAAAAATTGAAGATGTTACAAATTTTACATTTGCCTTTAAGTGTGGTGAGAGTTTTCATGACTTTTCCCGTAAAGCTGAGCCTGGGTAGAGAGGGCTGAGACACTCCGTTCTCACGTCCGGACCTCTACCACAGCCCAGAAATTAAAATAAATTAAGTGTAATCATTCGCCTTTTTCGCGTGGTGATTGAACCCACTACCTTCGCGTTTACAGTCACACCTGTCTATCTAGATGCGATGGCCTCAAAGTTGATCAAATATTCATAATAATATAATTAAAAAAAAACTGTATTCCAAGCGTATTCTGTAAAAATTCCAAAGGCGTCGCTATGATTATCTAAATGAGACTTCCTTCCTGTCCCTTTCACGCGCAGAGCCGCGGGCGACGGCCTAGTTACCACATTCATGGGTCTTTCCCCTTTTTTTTTCAAAGCAATGTATGTGTTGAGCGCAAATTTTCCTTCTAATATAGGTCTGTATTAATGTTGTATGTATGTGTCTTTGAGGAATGGACCAACATGAAACAGGAAATACCTTTAGATAAATGTTTTAAAGGAAAAGCCGACGCTCCGATATTTAACATCGCCTAAACAAAGGTAAGTTAGCAACTTTGTAACTAAGTACATTTTAAAAGTAAATTTCAAATCTCTATTAGTCTATACAATTATAAAAACGTAATGTTTTTTAGGCAGAATGCGTTAATCTCAGGAAATTCTATTAGAAATGAGAAAGTATTTTGCAATGAATAGAAGTCCGGTTTTCGATGTAATTTTTTCTTCTTCATATTCATTTCTACGTTACTCCCTTACCGCTTAGAAAGTGCATATGACATACCTTAGTATCCTTAGTTATTCCATTCCAATTAGATCAAGCGGGCGAAGCCGTATATAAAAGTTAATAGCGTAAATTTGTAATAAGCCTCAGTAACATTGAAAAATAGATCAAACATAAATTATAATAAAAAAGTACAACTAAAATATACTTGTTAGAAACGAGTCGCTTCAAACACTTTGGCAAAATGTAAATTTCGACTTCGAAACTAACGTATAACTAACAGTTATTGTCGCCGCAGAGGACGATGTGGGAACTTCGCCTAATTCCATTTAATTTGGTTTTGTCTGCTTAGAGACGCGCCAGTGACACAGTGCGGGCGCTCTACTTTAGTCCTATCGATTTGAAATTTAAATCACATTGTGATGTTATAAATTTCAGTTACGGCATTGTGGCGCATACACCACGTGGTGTACCCTACCACGATATTTCTAGGTTCCATTTCCACTTACAAAGACAAAACGCGGCGTTGAGTTCCATCACTCAACACGCAATGCCTCAAATACGGGCAGAGTGTACCTTGCTGATACATCGATAAAAAATTCTTGAATTTCTTTAAAAAATAAAGAGTTTCTAACCGTAGGTATAACGTAAAAAGAACGTAAGTAAAACTTCTTAATTAATAAGATGAGAAATTTAGAGAGGAGGGAAATAAAAACGACGGATCGTAATAAACGTTGATCGCTCGAGGCAATCGGCGTCTAATCGATTTTTGGCCCGTGCTTTTAGACGTGGTACTTCGGAGATCTTATACTATTATGAGAAAACTTATAAGTGAAACATAACTTTGTACATTTATTATTTTTTTACAAAAAAAAGCGACTTCAAACAATAAATTAAAAAAAGTTAATATTAATTTTACATGAAATAAAACGTACTTGGATTTAGTTAAACAAAAATAACGAAAAAAAAGATTTTATAATTTTGAAGTCGGTGTCAAGTTAATGCTACAACAACAGTACTACAAAATCGCATTACTGAGCCTGTTTGTTTTACTTGCCTCCTTTTCTTACTGAAGTCGGTTAAAAATAATTACAGAAAGATTTTATAATTTTGAAGTAGAAAGTAAAACTAGAAAAAGATTATACATATTTTCTAAAAAATAAACAGACTCAGTAGATATTGTTGTATGGTTGTTGTAGCATTGGCTAGACACCGACTTCAAATTGTAAAATGACTTAACTCCATTTTAGTAATAACTAGCATGTGCTCGTATATTATTAAGAAACTAAAATATTTTTTGTTCAGCTTCACACTTTGTCCTGTATATTGAGTGGCGGAACCCTCCGCTTTGCCTGCAGAAGCGGCGATGTGAAAAGTATTTTAATATAGAAATTCCCCAGAGGGAGATCGAACCCACAACCATTTCGTTTACAGCCAGATGCTAAACCACGGCTCCACTATGGCCTTAAGTAGGAATATTCATTTTACTAAGCTTGTTATTTCATTATATTTATAGTTTAGACGTGGGACTGAGCAACCACAAATCCAGGCGAGAAAAGCCGATTGAATTTTAATCAGATTTATTCCGAGTTGTTCAATGCGGCAGGTTTTAGAACGAAAAACAACATTTCTGGAGGACAAATTTTGGTTAAAATTGTTTATACGGATATACATTGTTTGGATGTTTTAATTATACATTTAATATTGTATTGTAATAAAATGTCAGTGGTGGCACAGGGGACCAGAATGTGATTGTAAACGCGACTAGTTGTGGGTTCGACCGCCACTCGAGGAAAATATAAATATTTATTTATATTTTCATTCCTTCTCTGTAGTAACGAGGCAAAGTGCGGCGTTGAGTTCCGCCAGTCATCACTTAATGTCTCCAAAGTTCGGTGGAAAGTGGGGAACGGAGTGCCTTAACACTAGGTACCCTCTGCATACCCTGCTGTGTTAGGGATACAGCGTGAAGTTCCAACAATGGTCGTGGATTTAGTCCTTGATCGGGGATTTCTTGTTCTGGTAGACTAAATGCTACGTTGAGTTTCAGCACTTTACAAGCAGTGTCTTTTTGGGGCGGAAAGAAGAGAACGAAGTGCCTTAATCTTAAACTATTCCAACCTACCTGTTATAGGCACACTCGAAGTGTCTTAAACGAACAGAACGTAAAAAACGGAGACAGTTAACACTACCTACTTTCTACCTATACAAACATACAAAAAACCACGTCATCACCGAACAATATGTACTCTCTACTTGTACGTATTTACTCCTTTTGTCAGCTGACACCCGTCGTCCTGCAGCGTTCCGAAGTGTATTTGACAATTTATTACAAGTGGATTCGTCAATTCGAGCGACGAGAAGTGCTTGGCCCAGTAGTTCTAAGCACTTAAAGGGGAAATGTCGAAATTTTACTAAATTTTTTAAATTGTGTTTTTTAGATAATATTATGTTGTTTTATTACTATTCTCAGAGGTTTTCAGAGACAAACGCTACGGTTGTTAGTTCGATTTCCGTTCAGGTGCAATTTTATCATTTTTTTATTTTCTGTTCTGGTAACTTTGTGAGTTTTGCCAGTCAATATGCGATGAAGGCCTGCGCTGCACACACGGAGAGAATCTAATTGCAAACGTGACAGTTTTGGTTTTGATTCCTACGATGTCAAATAAATATATTTACGTTATTGTAATTTCTATCCTCTGAAATGGAAAGCGGCGTTGAGTTCCGCTAGTTAATACGCTATTCTCAAAAATGCTGAACTTACCACATTTTTTTCTACCTACCCGGCAGATAAAAGATGACGATATTTCAAATAGACGAATAACTAAAACAAATACAACTTCATATCATTACAGATTAACTGCAATTCTATACAAAACCACATTACATGAAAACTTACGCAATACTAAAATAATTTCAAATATTAATATTTCGTGTTCACATGCAAAATGCATATTGCTAAAATATTATATTACATAGAGTACGTTTATATGCATCCATATGTCTACCTACTACAGAGTAATTTATTTAAAAGCCTCATATAGGCCCTATCAGATCGCGCCTTTGGAGTGGTAGCGTCGAGACATAATATTTCGAATGAATAAAAATAAAAAATGTATACGAATTTCATATCAAACGGTGTTATGATAGAGTACTGTAATGGAGTGAATTTGTAATATACGGGTAAGCTTGTTGGTGGGATTTTTTTAAATGTACCCAAATGATATTTAATAGATATATATAAAAAAATATAATAGAACATGTTAAATCTGGCCAAGATTCATAATCTTATTTAGTAACATAAATCTACTTTCGAAAAATATTATAATGTAGCTCCATCCATATCAGGGGCTTCATGAGAGATGACATGTATTGACAGAGCGTGTCTTGGAGCGTTAGGGATTCCTTTATAAAACGTAAAATTATTTTATTTGATTTTTTGTACAGAATTTAAAATTGAACGAGCTTATTATTTATATAAATTATGGCAATCGGTTAAGCACTCTTTAAAAAAATATCATAATCCTGCTGGAGCGAGCTGTTCGTGCGGTCTATAACTTAGGCCCTAAAGACTCCTTAAGGCAAAAGCTCGCTCAGAGTTAGCGCATCCATAAGTCGATTCCATCGAATCCGTACATATTTTGTGGGAAGAAATTGCGTCAGGGAATATTGTATATGAAGTTTTGTGTGTTAAAGATAATTACCAAAATATTGATTTTATAAATGAAATGCTCGCTCCAGTATGTTTCAAAAGTATCGTTGTCACAAGTATATAAATATGTATTTGTATAAAATTGATTTAAAAAGAGTCCCTTAAAGTTTCTAGCACCGGTTTTTCTCAGGTCTGAGGCATTAACTTTAGTGAATTGTTGGTAAATTGTTTAAGGTTCAAAAATGAAGCATGCACCTTCTTTTTCTCTTCAATAAAATTATTTGACTTTGATTCTTTTACGAAACGTAAAATTATTTTATTTGAGTGTTTTTAATAAATTTCAATAACGACAGCTAAGAAAAAAAAAATTGGTATTAATAGAAAATAATAATTAAATTTAAAAAAACATTTACCCAGATTTGGCACCGTCTTCAAAATTTATTTTAATTCAATATTATTTTTTAATTCAATATTAAAGAAAAATACCTTTTTAGGAAACACTTGGACAGTTCCCAAGAGACTGAGGTTCATATCCTGGCACATACGTTTTCTACACAAATATTTTCTAAAGCTATTCAATAATTCCTTCACAAAATAAAACAAAAAGAAAACTGCACAATAAATACCAGTGTTAGAACGAAAACTTCAATCTAAAGAGCTTATTCAGCGTAACGTGGTATACTCGGTGGTGGTCTCGTTACCGCGGCGAGACGTGTCTGGACGTGTATTCAAATGTCGGCGTGCGGGTTGAACTCACTATTTCAAGATTATGCATGTTCTTGTTACACTGTATCGTGTTTGCTTGGAGTTGGAGTGGAGTGCTTAGCTTAGCTTTTCTGTTGTGAATATTTGAGTAAGTTCCATCTGGAGTATTTAAATGATAGGAATGAAACCACTTTTATTGTGAACGACTTTATTGATATTACATCGTCAAAATGTTAAATTCGTTTAAAATCGGCGTCGAGTATCGCCATTTGGGACGCAATATTACGATAATTGAGCAGAAAATGGGAAATGGACATTCTTAACATTTGGTTCCCTATGCTTACCGTGCTATAGCGTAACTCTTGAGATCAGGGCAGAGCTCGGGTCGTGTGTAGGTTTAAAATGCCATATTAATATCAATCGATTAGTAGGTAATTTCTACCAAATCAACTTGATTAGATTTGTTGTTTCTGAAATCGCTAGACGGCATCAAGCATAGTTTTGTATCCCGCAAGAGACACCCTTCTCGCCGAAGACCCCTCAAACCTGGCGGTTTACCTTGGCGTAGTGCTCCCATTCCGAAAAAAGTTGTTAGATTCCCCTCGCTTATCGTGGATAACATTTTGTTGAGAAATAAGTATTTTATTGGATTTATTTGCTTGTATCTCATCATAAACCTGATGGTCGTGAGTTCGATTCCCAGTTTAGGGTATGAATTATTTATATTTTCCTGGCAACTCGCATTTGGGTGGAGAATTGATAACGAAATGTCCTGAAATTAAGCAGAAAATTAAAAATAATGATTTTGAGTTGAAATTTAACATGTTGGTACATTATTATGTTAGAAAATATTATTTTCACACATTGATATATTGTATATATTTAAATTATTGAAAATAGCAAATAAATAAAGGCAGCATTAATGTTTCAGTAAGCAAAGTGAGTCAATATAGAATGGCCTTTGCACGAAGCGGCATACAGAGTTCATTTGAACCGGAAACATCCAATCCACTCAGTGATAGTTTTAGATGGAAGTCAACTTCACGTTCTATCCTTCATATAACAGATAGGCAGAAGGAACCTAGTGTTGAGGCACTCTTTTCCCCACTAAACGCCGAATTTTTGTTTTTGTTGTTCCGGAACTCAACGCCGCGCTATGCCTTGTTGCCAGAGCAAAGAAAAGAAAATATTAATAAATAAAAATTGATTCCCTCGAGAGGGATCGAACCTACAACCGTCATATTTATAGTCACACGCTTGTACCACTGCGCCACGAAGAGCCCATGATCTTATAGAAAATAATTACTAGTTATTTTATTTTTTCGTCACTATTTGTTATTTTTTTATATATAACCTTAGATTTATATACAAAGCAATTATCAATAAATGACATTGTAATTAGAAAAAGTCCATACATAATGACATATAGTCTCGAAAGTAGAGCGGTTCGTGGGGAACAGTATTTTAACGCTAGGTTGTCTTTGTTTACCCTGCTTTATTTGACTCAAAGTCAAGCCAAAAAAAAAATATTCTTAAGTAATAATTGTTTTTGTTAGCCTCACCCGCACAGAGCAGGCAGGTAGAGGGAATCTAGTGTCAAGACACTCTATTTTCTACCTAAATTCAAGGCATTATGTAATGTATGGCGGAATTTAATTAAAGAAACGAATTAAGAAGAAGAAATGAAAGTAACTACTCATTACATCATCCTCATGGGGATCGAGCTCACTACCACCACGTTTATAGACGCTATAATTGTCAACAATATACATTACACGTGATAAGACTATCATTACAGGCGAGGTCATCCAAATATTATTAAACGTTATTTACTTAACGAGAGGACAAAAGCATCGCTTAAATTTCCATCATTATCGAGCGATCATAGCACCGCTCGCGTCCGGAACACGGCGCGGTATTGAGTGCAGCGTATTATCTGAAACTATTTACGACGGCTTAATGTGGAATCCGACTTCCAGTACCAATTATATTGTCCACTTTAATGATACCGAATCGACATTTACATAAATAGGTGTTTTTTTTTTAGTTTCACGCCACTACATGCACGTGAAACGGTTCACGTGTAGTGGCGGAAATCCACGCCGCGTTTTGTTTTTTACTACAGCGACGGAATGCTAATGAAGCTTTCTCTCGATTGGGAATCGAACCCACGATCGTCGCGCTACGCGTTTTTTCGTCTGAGGACGGGGGCCTATTTTGTATTGTTCACATAACTTTATAGTTCGTATCTCATCTTTAGATTTCTTTTTATAAATTCTTTTATTTTTGTTTATTTGCCTATTTATCGTCTTTTTTGTGTATTTTGTGTGGATCTACAAATTGTATAATAGAACTGTTCTACATTAAGTGTACCAACCGTCATGTTTTAAATTAATTAAATCTATTATTTTGTCCACGCGTAGTAGTATTACAGTAGATTTTATTTAAATCCATTTTATAGTTCTAAAGAGGACAAACAGAAGAACAGACGACAGGCAAACTAAAATTGCAAGAGAGCTAAAAAGAGTAACAGAACACTCAAATAATGATTTATTCTTAAATTCCTTTTTTTCTTTAATATTCATTGATCTGTACATTTGAGGTAATGCGTGTTGAGTGGCGCAACTCAACGTCAGCTTTGCTTCGTTAACGCGAGGAAATGAAAACATTAAATATATAATTCCCTCGAGTGAGAATCAAACCCACAACAATGGCGTTTTAGGCGTACGTCTGCGCCATGACGGCCTCTAGATATGTAGTACAAAAGTATTATACGATAATTTACTCAGATAAGCCAAAATATATGTATATTTTCTAAAGAATACTGCCAAAGCGAGTGGAAAACAATCACCAATACTGTTGAAACTTCACAAAAATAGCAACACATAAAAATGTAAATTCTCCTTAAGCTGAAGAAACTTTGCTATCATTTGCGTCTTTAAAATCTTTCACATTCGGTGCTTCAGAAGTTCAAAAGAATATAAGCTTTAATGGGGAGCTTTAAAATAAAATATTTCTATACTTTAACCATTATTTAAGAGGCCAGTCGTGGCGCAGTGACCAAGTGACTGTAAACGTGACAGGTTATGGGTTCGATTACCATTCGATATAGTAATGAAGTAAAGAGCAGGGGGAACGGAAGTGGCTTATGGGATCTCAGTGCCTTAACACAGGTTCCTATTACTTAGAGGTGCGAGTTCGACTACTACTACGTTTAATTTTTTTTATTTAATTTAGAAATATTTTTCTAGTTAAAAATAAACAAAATTTTACACGTTATTCATATTCATCTGGAAGGAATCTGAAATTAATTTATCTCGTTCAGAGGCATTTTTGATCATCTTAAAAATGAAAAGGTTCTATACAACACATTGAAAAAGAGGTAACACCACACATCCAATCATGTAAGCTCAAATTAATACCGGTAAATCCGACGCTAAGCTTATTAAGGTATCGGATTATTAGTACTTGCACACTCGTGCTACGTTCAATAGGGCTGAGTGTTATAGTGTCATATTAGGTGATACATCTAATATAAGGTAAATATGTGGAGAATAGAATGTCTGAACACTAAGTTTCCCTACCCTCCTGCTGTATTTGAGAGATGCGACACCGGTATAAACAGGTACAGGTGTACAGGATACTTTCAATTGATCTAGAATTCTAAATTTGACAAGAAGGGAGCAATTGTATGTAATTCATCGCGTTTTTAAAATCTTCACCGCTATTGTGCTTTCAAGTGCTATTAGTACTCACCTACAGAGGACAGTATGGTACAAATAAAAGGACATACTTGAAATTTATAGGCATATTATAAAAAACATTACAAACTTATATATTTATGTTTAAAAAAATAAATTTCGTGTTTTTTTCAACGTTTTTTACCTTTTACAACTTGTAAAAGTCAAAAGTCGATGGTGACTTTTGCGTTGACGTACAATTATCATGAAAGTAATTAATATGGAATTCGGTAAACGTACTCGACTGGCTTTTATTTATATTTTGTAGGTACGTTAAAAAGCAAAAAGTGATGAAAGTGACTCTTTAATCTTACTTACTTACTTAATTCTATTCTTCCGTTCTCTGCCTATTTAGGGCATCTCCAAATATACAATATATTGTATTTTATAAAATTACAAAAGCAAATACCCATATCTTTAAAAATTTAAATAAAAAAACTCCTTTCAATTCCACTGCGAGAACCAAAATTTATTTAAATTTAAAATCATGAGAAACATTTTGCATATTATTAAAGTAATCTTGTTATTCAGGATATGTATCGTTGAAAATAAGACGCTCGTAGCTCCCTTGTAAGAGATATTACCGAGTGCCCATTCGTGTTTCGTGTCGCGGTTTTATAGCGGTGGCTTAGATTTTTTGAAGTACCATGAAAATAATGTGGCGTTTGCAGTCTGACGTGCCTGTTGATTGGTGATTGTTTTATGTGTATGTTTATATATTATTTTTAATTTGAGGTCATCGTGATCTAGCATTTGAATGTATGGAAATGAGATGGTTGATGCTTCTATTTACTATCTGCTCGATGGAACAATCATGTTTTTGATATCTCTTCAATCGTAATGGCAGATGAGTGACTCTGAGTCTTTTATTGCTTCTTCTGTGGTTCCCCGAGGCTCTAATTTGGGGCCTTTATTCTTTGTGTTATTCATCATTGACATAGCAGATATATTTAAAAAATTACAGATTTATTTGTTTGATTTGATTTAAAAATTGCTAAAATTATAACACAAAAATCTGACACAGTACAGTAAGATAGACTTTTAAAAGCTTCCTTCAAGTTACTCAGCGTCATTTTTAGACAATCAAAGGATTTTAAAAATCCAACACCAATTCTACGCGTTTAATTACTAACAGTTTGTATAATATATTCGTGGTAAGCTTGAATACTGCGGCCAAGTGTGGTACAAACCGTAGATATCTCGTAGGTATGAAGTTATTTTTTTATATAGCGTAATTTAATTTTTGTTATTATTTGAATGATATGTTCACCTTTAATTAGTTGTACATAATAATATTGGTCCTATGATTGTATAATGTAAACCAATATGTACGACAGTTGGAGATCTGTATAAATAAATAAATAAAAAAAATGTGTTAAAGATTAAAGATTCTATCTATCTTCTATCTTAAAGATAGAAAACAGGAAGCACATTAGAAATAAGAAATATTCTTAATAACAAAAATCACTAAGTGGAAACAACCGCACGAGTATACCTTGTAGCTTCCATAAAATAATAATAGCTAATCAAAAAACTCATCAATCAAAATAATATAAAATGTCTTTCATAAATTTCATTATGTACTAAGAATTTATCAATTTTGCCAAAACGATACTGTCCATTACAGAAACGAATTAAACTTATTTTGTAACAGATATAAACTTAACGAATCGCTTTGATCTTTATTATTAAGGGGAAATGATTTTGTTATAATAAGAGGTGTTTAATATTTCTACTTTACTTTTTAGATAAGTGGTCGTGGGTTGATTTTTTTATTTTCTTTTTTTGATATCAGAATGGACAAAAGAATATATATTTTTATAGATATTCCCGAAATGAGTATCTGATTGTAAATACGTATACAATTACTATACATCGACGCATACTATGGCCATGAGGCCAGTCGTGGCGCAGGGGCACAAAGTGCGACTGTAAAACCGACTGGTTATGGGTTCGATGTCTTAACACTAGGTTCCCTCTGCCTAACCTGCTTTGTGCGGGATACAGCGTGAAGCTGACCCGTACTAATTGAACACTCAACTACTTGACAATTTTTTTTATCTTCGCTCAAGACACTCCGATCCCATTAAGATACTTCTGATCTGCACTTTGAGTCGAATCCTGAAGGCACTACGTGGTGAGTGGCGGTGTTCAACGCCACGCTTAGCCTCGTTACTACAAAATTTTATTTCTGGAGTATTTAATATTTTATTTTTTAATGAATTTTACTCAATGTTTTTAGAATGATTTACTTGTTCTATTGAGTAATACATATAACTGTAATTACAGTTTTATTCTGTTACTAGCGACCCGCTCGCGGCTTCGCCCGCTTAAACCACAGAACTATTTACTTAACACACTGAATTATGTTCGTGTCTTGATATACTTATAATGTATGTTTGCAATGTAATGAAGATTTTTTATAAAAAAGTTGTTAAAACTTTAGGTCGCATTTTCGTACCTCCCATAAGAATCTTCAATTGAATGTTTGAAATAAAAACACAACTTATCGATACTTACTATATGTGCGTTTCTTTACGATAATCTCAGAAACGGCTTAACCGATTTAAATACTTTTTTTGTTTGTATTCTGGCAAACTGCCCTTAAATATTAAGCATTAGTTTTATTTTAAGCAGCTTCATGCTAGTCAGAGGGAGGAACCTAGTATTAAGACACTCCGTTCCCCACTTTCTATCGAATTCTGGACGCATTGCGTGTTGAGTGGCAGAACGCAACGCCGTGCTTAACCTTGACCCCAGAGCGAAGAAATGGAAATATAAATTTAAGTAAATATTTCATCTCCTCGTGTGGGGATCGAACTCAGAGAACCAGTCGGTTTTACAGTCACGCTTTGTGCCGCTGCGCCACGACTGGTCTCAACTGGACTGTACTTTATTTTAATCGGTTCACATAAAGTTAAAACCAGATTCACGCTTTATCACGCTAAAGATATTGGGTATAATGTTTGACTGATGTGCGAAATGAAAATATTATTAAATTATAACTCAATCCTGCATGTGTGGATCAGACCCACAACGTCACGTTACAGTTACAATTGGGCATATAGGGTAAAATAGTTTTTAAGATACATCAACAGTGAAGACGTAGGTTTTTTTTCTTATTTCACAATGTTTATTCATATCTATATTTCGTATGACGCGGTTACGCATAGGTACCAATAATGTAAACACATACTACTACAAAAATAGTACTAAAATGTTTAGAACTTTAAATTTTGCCGCCAATACCTACGACTCGATTTCGCAATGAGGCGTATGCGGCGGTTTCCCTTTGATAGGTTTTTATGTGCAAGCGTCGTTCTTGACAAATTGTATTTTATTTTACAACGATAATTTTATTATTTATTTTGTTTGAAAAAATAACTTTTTTATTTTCGGGTTTTTAATTTAATATGTAATAGGCTTTTATAGAGTAGTTAAACTGTGGTTTCATTTAAGGTGGTCCTAACAAAAAAACTCTGTATAATTGAGCATATTTAATATTTATAGTGATTTTTTGGAAAATAGATACCAATAGTTATTACAACCACTTGCGAAGAAGCATAGTTTAGGCAATTTTTTATTCTTATACCTTTTGAAAAACTACCAACGTTCTTATAGTTAATATATTATTTTTCCAAATTAAAAAAATTGTCTATGTCATCATAATGGCGGAAAAATTTGAAAATGTATTGTAATACCACATTAGTATCGACAATGTAGTGTTGACGACAATGTAGTAATTGAAAATAGTTATACTACAGGAGGACCTTCATATGCACAGTATTAACCTGTTTTATGTATAATATAGAATAATATATTGTATAGAGGAATCACACATTCTTTTTATTCAGTTTAGTAAATACATTTTTTAGAGGTTACTCTGTACTAAAATGGCATGCAACTCTGTTCCCGCATTTACGTTCCTGATATATCGATATAAATAATAGAAATACAAAATATAGGAAGGAAACACAAATGCAATTATATTGCATTTTTTCTTTTTTTCATACTTGAAACGTATTAATAAATTACATATTATGTATTACATACAATTAATTTCTTTTGAATATAACACTAAGTTTAATCAGCTTCACGCTATTTTAACAGATAACATAAGATGACATTAAAACGTATTGACATCACCACGTGATCCATCTAAACACAATATAAACTTTTATAAACTATGAACTCACAATCAGAATTTACTTTCCAAATACATATACTTTTTATTCTACACATCGCCATATGAGCTAATTCCGTAAAATATACCTACTTTATTATGTTTGTTAATATCACCAACGTTGACGTTTGAAATATTAATTATGGTAGACTGAACAAATATTGATTATACTTCTTTTTTTAGCTTCACGCTGTATCCCGCACACAGCAGGGTAGGCATAGGACCTCTAGTGTTAACAACAACACTCTGTTCCCTACTTTTCTCGGAATTCTGTAGGCATTGCGTGCTGAGTAGTGAAACTCAACGCCGCACTTAACCTCGACACCAGAGCGATGAAATGGAAATATAAATTTAAATAAATATTTCGTTTCCTTGCGTGGTCATCGAACCCACAACAGTTACACTTTGTGCCCCTGTGCAACGAACGGCCTCAATTTACTTTCTTCTTTTAAAATGTGGTTAAATGAAATAGTCGTAATTTAATTATGTCAGATTACTATTAACCGACTTCTTAAAAGGGGTCATCAATTGGGCTGTATTTTTTAGCCTTGTTACCTTAGAACTTTTGATTGTATGAACCGATTTTAATGATTCTTTTTTTATTTGAAAGCTAATGCCTCTCGTGTAGTCTTATTTTAATTTAGTTTATATCCAACAATGGTATCTATGAGAAAATCATATAAATCTCAAATTTACATTAAGTATATGCGCGACAAATGAACGTATAAGTCAATATCAATTCAACCGATTTTAATGATTCTTTTTTTATTAGAAACGGTACATATAAAGGGTAGTTTGGTGAAAGTTTAGTTAAGTTCAGAGTGTGAAATCCGGTTGAAATTGAAGAGGTCGATTTTTTTTATTAAAAAATATAATTATGTAATTTTTTCTACAAAAAATTCTTAATACTCCATGATAAAAACTATCCTATAAGTGACATTAGGTTTTGAACTATTACCATGCCAAAATTAATTTAATTTCATACAGTAGTTATCGGTATTTTAGGTAATTTATATTTTTCAGTTTTTATTTTTTTTAAAGAAAACTATCATGAAATTCGGAATGAAACCCAAAAAAAATGTACCTTGAGGCCCTAGGCTAACACCATGCAAAAATTCATCAATTTCTGTCAGGTAGTTTTTGCGTGATTGACGCACAAACAAACCGACAGACAGACAGACAGACAGACAGACAGACAGACAGACAGACAAGAATTCTGCTGAGTGGTTTTTTAGGTTCTATAATCGACATATTAACCGACCTAATTTTTATTTTTTTTATATCTTTCATGTACAGAATTGACTTTTCTATCCTTTTATTATATATGGAGATTAGTTCGATCCTCACTCGAAGCAATAAATTATTTTAATTTCTTAGTTGTATTTTCAAATTGACCTGGATTTATAAAATTTGGCAAACAAAAACTCACTGTAAAATTAATTAAAAAAAAGATAAAATTTTTAATTATATTTATCCCAGAAAAAACATCTATACTTATTTTTAAACATTTTTTAAAGTGTTATTCCACACTTGTAAAAACAACATAAAGCGTATAAAAATTTCGACATAGGTTGGCGAGAACGTATGACTTAGTGGTCAGAGCGCCTGCTCAGTTTCCAGGAGGCGCGGGTTGTAATTATTAGTTAATTTCATACAAAATGACTGCATATTCCTACATATTTGTCAACTTTCAAAATTGTACGTTTCGTTGATCTGCATCATCATCATCAAATTGGTACAGAACTCACAATAGGTGATTTTGACCCGCACTTGACCTGGTTTTTAATACGGAGTAAAGAATCACTCACAAAAGCACCATATTACTCAAATCAACCGATTAACGTCTATATAAAACAATCAGAACAAAACAAAGCAAAGAAAAATAATCTGACATTTGACTAATTTTCCAAATCGGGTAATTTAAGTAAATAACATGAATAATTCAAGTTTTCGTCGAAATAAATGGCTGCGAGTACCGTAGCTTGTTATCTGTGCAAATCAAATTAGATCAAATCTCATTGTGCCTTTTGATTATACGACGTTATTTTTTTAGTCGTATTCTTGTTGTAATAAACAAAAGTATATTTTTTAATTGCTGGTTTTTCTAAGCCTTATTAAGATTCCGTAGGCGAATGGTCAAAAAAGGGACCTTGGTAAATTCACCGTGTCTATTGTCTGTTTGTCTCAGCCACCCTAATCGGGTCTTGTTTCAAGTGTAATAAACAAAAAAATGGTAATTTATAGATACATATGTCAAAGAAATTTATTACATACGAGTAGATTACAAAATTTAAGTATCTACTTCCCGACGACCCACAATCATGAAATTTGGTACAGAACTCTCGTTGGATGAGACGACCTCGCACTACATATTTTTTTTTTTCTATATTTTAAGTCTCATTTCCTATTAAATTTCATAATAGTAGGTCAACCGGAATAACATAAAATTTACGTCAATAACTAAGCATAAACTATCGTATCTTTTGATAGATGATTCCCAGAATTTTATGACAAAATATGTGAGATATCTCCGAATTCTATTAAAAATATCGAGTACAACTTACAACATTACAAATATCGATATCTAATATTTTTATTTCTTTGATCTGGCGGAATTCGGCGCAATTTGGGGAACGGTGAAGTGTCTTAATACTAAGTTCCTAGGCTCCCTTTTCCTACTCTGCTCTGTGTGGGATACAGCGCGAAGGGACAGGGGCGAGAGGCTTAGTGTTAAAATATTTCTCTCACTACTTGCCTGGATATACACCGAATTCAGAAGGTATTGTTTGTTGAGTGGCAGAACTCATCGTCACGCTTTGCCTCGACACTAGAGTGAAGAAATAAACATAAAATATTTATTTCCCCGAGTGAAAATCGAAACCTCAACCTGGGTCCTCTCCTGCTGGGTCGCCTCTTGGCCTGTTTTATTAATTTAATATAATGTATATGTATGTAAAAAAATATTGTCCGAGAGATTTCTGGTGCACCGTGATGTATCGCATCTTCCAAAGATTACTCTTAAATAATAGCTACTTGAGCTTTTGTGTTTCGCTTCAAGGCGTTTATTTTAAGCCCGAAGACTGCGGTCATCGCATGTATCTTAATTATTACAGTATGTTATATTTTATAGAAAATAGGCGAAACTAAAATATTTAACTTAGCACAGTAGGCAAAGGGGACTTGGGAACATAGGATTTAAGACATTCCGTTTCCCATTTAGACATTTCTGTTCCATTGCAGATTATATGTTGAGAGGCGAAAGTCAACACCGCGCATTCAGTGGTTACAAAAGCGAGGAAATAAAAATATTACATATTACATTTCCTCAAGTATGTAATCGAATCCACAACCGTCTCGTTTACAGCCGCACGCTTGTACCCCTACGCCACGATGGTCTGACCGTAATTATATCTTAAAATAGCAATAAATCATTAAATTACACCAGTAACATTTATCTCACATAAGCTATATAAGTCCGGATTAGTGAGGAGTGCGACAGCCGTGCTTTATAAGTTAAAGAGGGTGTGACGTATGGTCACACATTCAACGAAAAGGACAGGTACGAATTGAAGTAAAATCGATGAATTTAAATTGCTTGCCTTCGTTTTAACTAATTTTATTGATATTCCTCGGGGGACTGCGATAGTTATCAGTTTAATTTTCATTTGAGGGAAAAATCATATTTAAAAGTGAATTCCCATTTTTGTATGGGGATACATATCAACTTGCATCAATTGAAATTTCCTCCCAACTAGTCCAGTTTTTATTTTAGATGTTAGAAAAAGTTCAAAGACACCTGATTATATTATTTATCAATATTTAATTATGTAGATGTATATCTATCTGATTATGTACGTGTGTATATGTATATGAGTATGTACAATACATGTATTTGTACAATATAATCTCTTACTATAGGTATGAATAAAAGGTTCCCTGTAAGAGACAACTTATAATGATGAGGCCGGCTTTTTCAATATACTGGTTAACACTTCAAAATAGTTTATTTCTCCTTTCTAGTAGACAAAGCGCAATGTTGAGTTACACCACTCATCTTGTCTAATCATTAATCTTTTCTTGAATTTTTTTATTTTATAAACATTTGGCGGTTCCCAATGCCAGATCGCGTAATTGCGTGATCCAACGCAGTACATTTATTTTGTCAATGAAAACTTTTAATAGGTATAGTTAGAAATAAAATGGGCGACACGTCGTTGAGGCAGTCATGGTGAAGGGACACACACACAAGCAAGGGAATGTAAGCACGACAGTTGTGGGTTTCATTTAATATTTTCATTTCCTCGCTCTGGTAATGAGGCAAAGCGCGGCGTTGAGATCCGCCATGCTTCCTGAATTAATTGGAACGTTGTGTCTCAACACTAGGTTCTCAGATTCCCTATGTCTATCCTAGGTACGTGCTGGATGCAGCGTAAAGCTAAAAATACTTAAAAATAATAAAACGCCTACAAGCTAAAATGGAAACGGAAATTTTGTGCTATTCTTAACTCATTTCCGTGTCTTGTTGAGTAATATCTGTGAATAGGCCATTAAATCAAGTTGTAGTGTTCCGCCTCCTGCCCCTAAAAGATAGTGCCCCCGCGCTAGTGTAAATTGGCGCGCTTTATGTACGTTATCAGACTAAACGGCGCAACCCCCTGTCTTGATAGTTGTAATATATTTTTGATAATATATTAAATTATACTCAACTTGAATCGTAATTGGGTTGAATTAGGACCCATTTTGATGTTATCGTGGGACAATTAAGGAATGTACAAATATATGCGATGGTTACCGATTCGTTTATAGTTGTGGCTGATAAATGAAATTAATAAAATATTTTATTTTAGTTATGCGTATATTCCTTTATGCCATCGTGGCGCAGTGACACAACGTTTGACTGTAAACATAGACTTCAACTCTTCATCATCAACTTGGGTCTCCTCTGCAGGTCGAAATTTTCAAAACTAAAACGTTGGAACCTAAAAAGTACTGTATTTTCTTGCTTGATGATTAGCACTGCTATTCCTAACTTGAGAGGAGAAATTTGTGAGAATGGCCAGTATGACAAAACGCCAATTTCATTTACAAGTAATATAACAGTATCGATAACCGTACTGTTTTACACTTAATAAAATACTGGAGGACAGTCGTGGCTCATGGGTACAAGCGTGCAGGGGAAATTTTCTTCGCTCTGTTAACGCTTTAAACTAAAAATATAGTAAAAAAAGCAGCATAGGGAACCTAATATTGAAATAGTCCGTTCCTTACTTTTCACCCAATTTTCGAGACATTGCGTGTCAAGTGGCATAACTCAACGCTGCGCGTCAAACAGGCTGGGAAAATATAAGTGACTTTTAAATTCTAAATGGATCGTAACGCTGCTGGTTTAATTGGTAGAATTAAATAACATTACAAACACTACTGGAACGTACAATAGAGCCCTGAAGTACAGAAAAGCATGTCCTCCTCTAGTCTAGCTAATCGTTGTTCAACGTTGTTGAGGTGAACCACTCAGCAGATATGTACCACAACGTAGCGACATTGACAAATGATAAACCTAATGACTAATTCATCGTTTTTATCTACATTATTTACATCCGGTGTACTAAAAATTAACCTATGTGCCCCGATGAATTCACTTAACTTTATTTGAATCTATAATCGTTGAACGAGCTGTTAGATATAATATTTAATTTAAATATACTTCCCCCAAGATTGAATGGTGCTCACAACCATCGCTTTTACAGGACAGATAGGTCCACTTTGCTACGACGGTAATATATACCTCGAGTAATATCTACAGTGTTTTATATATATTTTATTTTAAATAAAATAAATAATATTTGCTCATCACCAAATTTAATATGAACTTAATTCAACGTATGCAAAACTTAAGCTAGCTTTATACGGCACGAGCACGTATTGAACTGCGAACGGCTGAAACGTTTTTAACCAAATTAATCCTTTTAGAGTTCTTCTTCCTATCTATATATGTAAATTGTGCTTGTATGCAAAACTAATGAGATTTAAATATAATATAATATTGTAGTTATTTATGAAAAGTTCACAAAATTTTGAGGCTGTTGTGGCGCAGGGGCAAAAGAGTGGTACAGTAACGCGACGTGTGTGGATTCGATTCCACTCGGGGGAATCATTTCTTCGCTCCGGCGTTCCAATCCGGCGTTGAGTTACGCCACTCAACACGCATTGCCCCGAGAAATTCGGCGGAAAGTGGGAAACGCAGTGTTGTAACTCTATGTTCCCTCTGTCTACCTTATTATATGCGGGATACAGCGAAGTTGAAATGAAGAAAATCATTCACCTGAGAATCGATTTAACGCAAGAGCTTTTACATTCATATGCATAGACGCCACTGCGCCATGATGGCCTATCACATATGGTCTAGATTAGATTACTGTTCATGTTATAAATCCACAGCGTCTTACTTGTAAACGTGACGATTGTAGGTTTGATTCACATTCGAGGAAATGTATTACTCTTATTGCCCTCATAACAATACCAAGCGCTGCGTTGATTTCTGCCACTTAACCCACAATGTCTCGAAAACTAGGCGGCGCGTGATTAGCGGAGTGTCGGTTCCCTCTGCCTATCCAGCAATATGCGAAATAGAGCGTAAAGTAAAAAAAAATAATATTACACATTAATAATGTATCTGAGTTATTACAAAATATGTGTTATTTATTTTTCTCAACGTTATTCATGTATTTGGTAATTTTGTGTACAAAAATATTTATCGTAGTCTGCAGTCGGTAGTCTCCTTATAAATATTCAATAACGGGTATACGTAATATTAAAAACATCCGGATACATTAGTAATTAGTGCAAACCAAAATCTACATACAATCAACGACAACAATCTTAGTCAAAACTACAAATACATAATACTGTTAGTATGTATGTAAATCCAAACTTTTATCAGCCAAAATTAAGGAAGAAACCAGACCGAATCCGAGTTGCGAATTTAAATAGGTGCATGTATTTCAACGCCCGTCCCCCAGTATAATGCAATTAGTCATGCAAACTACAGCGGACAGAAAGACGGTACCACTAATGAGATACATGTCACAATTAAAATAATAACTTACAAATATTGTTACTTTAACAGTTTCACTTTTGTTTTATAACAAAATCAAAGATGTTGTTTATTTTTATGTGTTTTGAAAGATTTTGGAAATCAGGGACCATCGTGGCGCAACGTCTGACTGTAAGCACGACGGTTGTGGATTCCATTCCTACTTGAGGGAGCGAACTATTTTCATTACCATTTTTATTACGTTTTTAGTATTCCGTACCCTTTTTGGAAAGAGGGAACCCTTATAGAATCCCTTTGTTGTCCGTCGATCTGTCGGTCTGTTTGTCAAGAGCCTTCATCTTATATGATGATATCGAGTTAAAATTCAAACCATATAATATGGCCTCATGATTTCCTGAAAAAAAATCTACGTTTATTTAAAAAATATTTTTTGGCTGTTTATATAGCAAAATACGCGTATTTCGACACTATAAAGGAAATCAAAATTAACAGAGTACTTCCGGTTAACCTAGAGTTTTGAAATTTGGCAGCTAGCATCTATTGGTAATACTTATTCATGAAACTATACATTTGTTGTTAAATCCAAAGAAATAATAACCTTAAAGGGGGAAAAATTTAGTATTAAAGCTTAGTTTAAGTGAGGTATCAGATGAAAGGGCTCTGGCTTAGCTAAGCCTGAATTTCAGAAAAAGCTCGAACCCTTTAATTTTTGGGCGAGCCCTATTCACCCTTGTACGGTTTTTTTAGTACTTGTGTTTTTGCTTTGGTTAAATTAGTCTAAGTCTAATACAAGAGACAATTTTAAAAGTAGATAAAGTCAAATTTTGAGTAAGTAGGTGACTGCAGGGAATTTGGTATTGAAGACGTATAAAACACACCAACCGAATTGAGAACCTTCCCATTTATGAAGTCATTTAGCAATACATAATAATTCGTCTGACTTACATTACTAACCAGACCAGTAAATGTCTAAACTCTAAACCATAAAGTAAAAATTAATATTCCCATTAGAGAGACGAAGGCCTTGGCGTGGCACAGTTGGGATGGCGTGGCGTCTACATATAAATGGGGAATGATTATGTTTTATATTATTAGTGTCAAGACACTACTTTCGGTACGTTCTCTTTGCTTACCCTGCTATGTGAGAAAAAAGCATGAAAATACTTCAATTGGATTTTCGTAGGTATATAACACTTAAAAGTTACGTCATGGCTATTAATAAGTCTTTAAAAAAATACCGCTACATTCTCAAAAAAGTGAAATCAATTTAAAGGACTAGCAGTATAGAAATCTACATAAATTCCGAGTTTACCTTGTTTCATAGTCACTGGTCAGTATTATATAAAGGCTCTTATAATTCACGCGGAGCTTTAGGCGAAAAGCCCGCTTTGATTTAAGGCTGTCATTACAGAGGTAATGTATTCTAAAGCTTACCCTCGATATTTTTATTAAAGCCGACAAGCAAATCGGTTTCAAGAATTGACAGTAAAAATTTGTAATAAAGGAGACCTTTTAAAAACATAAAACTGGATGTCGTGAATTGAACGTTAGGCTTGTTGGCTTAAATCTGAATGGGATAAATATATGATAATGAAACGCAGGGGGTAAGTAAACGCACTGCTTGTATCTATAGTTTGGCTAATTGGGAGCGCTGTTAATAAAAACACAGTATAAAAGATACTGGAGGAAGGTCACGTCGGGGGCGCTCCACCATAGACGCCATCATGCGCGTCAGGGGCCTGGTGGAGGAGACGGTGTCCCGGGGTGGGGTGGTGCTGGCAGTGTCTTTAGACATCTCCAACGCATTTAACACCCTACCCTGGAGTTGTATTCGGGAGGCTCTGAAATACCATCGCGTGCCTCCCTACCTCCGCCATACAGTAGAGACTTACCTACAGGGTAGGTGCGTTATCTATCGGGGACGTGACGGTGCCAGCCGGCACCTCATGTCGTGCGGTGTTCCACAGGGTTCGGTCTTAGGACCGCTTCTGTGGAACATTGGTTACGACTGGGTGCTGAGAGGAGAACTCCCGTTGGGCGCCGACTTGACGTGTTATGCGGACGACACGCTCATAACTGCCCGGGGGAGTTCGCATAGGGAAGCGACGTTGATAGCCACGGCTGCGGTGTCACAGGTGGTGAACCGCATCCGTTGCCTGGGACTGGAGGTGGCTTTAAACAAGTCGGAGGCCATGGTGTTTCATGGCCCTCGACGTGCTCCGGCGCCGGGATCACACATCGTGGTCAGCGGGGCCCGAATAGCTGTCGAGTCTACCATGAAGTATCTAGGATTGGTACTCGACAGTCGATGGGAATTCGGGCCGCACTTCCGGCGGCTGGCGCCCAAGTTGATGGGCGCAACGGGCGCGCTTTCAACGTTGCTTCCCAACTTGGGGGGCCCGAGCGCCGAAAGTAGGCGGTTGTACGTGGGAATCGTGCGTTCTATGGCCCTGTATGGGGCCCCTGTGTGGGCATTGGACATGACGGTCGGCACTCTCGCCATTCTGCGCAAGCCGCAGAGGGCAATGGCCGTCAGAGTCGTCCGCGGGTATCGCACGATTTCCTACGAAGCGGCTTGCGTCTTGGCCGGATCCCCGCCATGGGACCTAGAGGCGAAAGTACTTGCGTCATTATATCGATGGCGCGAGGAAGAGCGGGCACGGGGCTCTAGCCCGGTGCAGCGGCAGATCGCATTGCGCCGAGAGAAGCTCCGTCAGGTCCTGGTGGCGGAATGGCGGCAAAGACTTCTACGCCCTACCGCCGGCTTCGCTACCGTCGAGGCAATCCGGCCAGTACTCGAGGACTGGCTAGGGAGAAGGCACGGCTCCCTGTCGTTTAGGATGACGCAGGTGCTGTCGGGGCACGGCTGCTTCGGCAAGTACCTGTGCCGCATAGACAGAGAGCCGGATGCTCGGTGCCACCACTGCGTCCATTGCAGGGAGGACACAGCGCAACACACGCTAGCCGAGTGTGTAGCTTGGGAGGAGCAGCGCCGTGTCCTCACAAATAAAGTAGGGGGCGATCTGTCGCTGCCTGCAGTAGTGCGGAAGATGGTTGTTAGCGTAGAGTCTTGGGACGCGGTGGCGTCCTTCTGCGAGGACGTTATGTCCAAAAAGGAAACTGCGGAAAGGGAGAGGGAGCCCTTTTCCGGCCGCAGAAGGCGCACAGGGCGCAGGAGAAGGGCGGACAACGCCCTTTTCCGGCCCCCATGAATGGGTCTAGGGGCGAGGGACTTGGGGAAGTCCTCGCTCCCTATTCGATAGACCCGTGTTGTAGGTACGCGCGAGTGTCGGCGCGTGCCTCTGAGACGATGCACGGGTTAGCTCACCACCTCGCTAACCCGCGCAGGAGACGAGGCCTGGACAGACCCGGCCAGCACTAGTGAGGGGCTGCGGATGAATGTGGACTCCCGCGGCCTCGCGCTCACGTGTGAGGAGACACCGGGGTGGTTTTAGTCGGTAAGAGTCCGGCACGCCCCTCCGTCTTTCCCCAGGCGGAGGTAGTCCATGAGGATTTCCCCCCGTAAAAAAAAAAAAAAAAAGGAAGGTCACGTAAGATAAGCTTCCTTACTTAAACACCAATATTTATACTGAACAAATTATAGACAAATGTCAACTGCCAACATGACATAAGGTATACAACATGAATAGTATAACTTGAATATTAATTAAACTTGAATGGTAATAAAATACCATAATTATTTCTATAGTAAATAACATATTTTTGTACTAGCAGCCTGCTCGCAGCTTCGCCCGCTTAAACTACATGATTACTGATTTAATAAACAGAATTGATTGACAACTATAATGACTTCTAATGTTAAATGTGCTGATGTCAGTGAATAATTTAATTTACTGCTTCAGAAACAGCCCTAAATGTTAAATTATTGATTTGGGTATAAATTCATAATATTCTTTGTAAAATAACTGTAATGATTGCATATTAACACCTGTACAGTATTTAAAGTAGTTACATATATTATTATTCTTTTTAAGTGGGACACTTAAAAAGAATAATCTTTCCATTTCAGTCAAAATTACTAAATGTGCAGACAAAATATTTTTACTGTCTTATTATATATAGAGAAGAGATATGTTTCTTATTATTTAATGACAATTAAATTTAATCATAATTCTATGATCTATTACGGGCGACCACCAGTACATTGATACATATACATATATCGCTTATGAGCTTAAATAATATTCAGTTACAAAGTTTTGGTGGATCAGTTTAATATTATACTAGACATATAACAAACTCAAGTGTTGGTCCTTCGAGCGCCCCCGCCGTACTCTATAATTAGTAGTAGAAGGATGTAAATTGTCTTCAACATGTAAAACTTTGCTTAACTAATATTACATCACTGTTTTGGAGTAGCCGTCGTAACGTAGCAGTTCAGTGTCTGATTATACTCGCGATGGTTATGGGTTCGATTACCACTGGGCGCAATGAATTATTTTCATTTCCGCGATTTGGTAATACATTTAAGCGAGATGTTGCGTTACACCAATTAACTTGCAATGTTTCAAAACTTAGAAAGCAGCAAGGATCAGCCAAAAAAAAAACATTATTAATAAACACATAAAAGCACATGTAGAGCGATATTTATTGTATGCTTATTCAGCTTTACGAATGAATTTCATATAGCAGGACTTTTAAACGAAAGTAGTGTTAAAAGATCTCTAATTTTCAAAGGTTCTTTGGCGTAACGCTGTGTTATTTTGCATTCACATTTGGAACGACTTCTATAGGAGTGCTTCAAATCAATTTAAAAATTAAATTATATTACTGTAAGTTGTAAATTTGGCCTTCTTATTTGAGTCGTGCCATACAATGCTTTTAAAATTAGGGGAGGGACGAGAGCAGAATAAAAATATGTGTTTTGGATGCAATGGAAATGGAACCCGCATCTCCTTGGAATACGTCCAAGCGTCCCAAATATTCAATTTGTATGAAAATTGTTAACATAATATACTGTGAGAGTAGAAGTAGTTTAAGTAAAAGTTATACTACACTTTACAAATACCGTCGTGCAGTAAAGAACATGACGTCGACTAGCCTCAGCGTTCCTTTTACACGATAGTAGCTTCACATTATTTACCGTATGTAAAAGACAGAGGAAAACTAGTGTCAAGACATTCGTTCGTTCACGGCAAAACTCAACGCAGGGCAAAAAACAACAAGAGCAAAGAAATGAAAACAATATAATCTTATGTAAAACTCGTATAGTCTCGGCAGAAAAATAGTTGATTCAGTTTAATTACGGTATGTTAGGCACGATAGTGGCCATAGCGTTTTACCGTAATTCTAAGGACACTTCTTACAGACCGTGCCTTAAAAATTATCAGCAAAAACGCAAAGTTCCTATGTTGTGAGCAAAAAACTTCCTTGATATAGAAATTGTAGTAATTTAACATTACATTCAAACTATAATGTTTGTAATGTATGAAGATAAAAATAAAACAAGATATGATTTTTTGCGTGCTACAAAGCGTCAATATCGGATATTAATTTTAACTTGCCATCTCCACGCTATTTTATGATAAATGGTCTTGACTGACGGACAAACGAACAACAAAGTGATCTTATAAAGGTTCCGTTTTTTCTTTTGAAGTACGGAACTTTAGTACGGAATTTCAGATTTTTCAAAATTTCGGGCGTATGCGTAAATGTTGTAATAAATTAACTGAACTTATAAGCATGTAATTAATTTTGTCTGTTGTATAAACAAACAAACTATAATTTTAGACTTTTTACCTTATTTGTACAAATCGTCATTTTGTACAAACATCATTTCTAAGTAAGGAAGTTACTAAGGAAGTATCCTATAGATTTTGACTCCGCAGCGACTTTCCATTACTTACTCGAGTGTGAATCGAACCCACAACCTGTTACGTTACAGCCTCACGCTTGTGCCCCTGAACCACGACTGGCCTCAACACATTTATACACATATATTTACACATACACACATACACACACACACATATTTCATTTTATTTTGGAAGTCAACCTTCGCTTTCCACTAACTCATATAAGGCAAAGTAAGCAAAGTTACTTAGCAATGTTAGCATAATGTACAAATGCACTTACGTGACCGTCGCGAGCGTTCCGCTGGAGACGAGTATGAACTCACTTTGTACTATTACGCTTGGTTTTCAATTTTTCGACAGTTTTGCAGTTTACATCTAAATATTGGACCGTGGGGT
Organism: Heliconius charithonia; assembly: GCA_030704555.1. Lineage (NCBI taxonomy): Eukaryota > Metazoa > Arthropoda > Insecta > Lepidoptera > Nymphalidae > Heliconius > Heliconius charithonia. Next base: position 19,490,050 of record CM060826.1, on the reverse strand, counting down.
CATATTTCTGTAGTATTCGGTATGTACATTCAAAATTCTTCAAATTTCAGCTTCTCTTCTCGTTTAATTATAACATATTTTTATTTATAAATTTTATTGTTATACACTCAATTTTATGGAACTCGAGTAAATGTTTACACTCATATATGAAATGACTAAAATATATATTAAATAAAAAAAGGCCATCTCTGTGCAGCGGTGAAGGATTTGACTGCAAACGCGACGGTTGGGGATTTATTCTCCTTTCCCATTACTCGGGAGGATAATTTAATTTTTATTTCTCGCTTTGGTAACTAGGCGCGGCGATGAATTCCACAGTTCAACACTCAATACCTCGAAAATAGCACGGAAATTAGGGGAACAAAATATTTTAACACAATGTGTCCTTCTGCTCAACCTGCTTATGCTTTAAAAATATTTCAATTTAAGTTTTTTTAATAAATAATAAGACAATATCAAAATCTGTATCAAATCCACGTGCACACACCGGGTGCAACCAGACCGTGCTATATTAAATCGTTTTTCCGTGTATTACAAATCGCGAAACGATTTCGACTATCGTATCGAAAATTGAACTATTTGTGATGAAATACGCTCGCGTTCAATTGAGCATAGCATTTATGTTCAATAAAAGCAGTGTTGGGATATGGACTGTATTTAAGGACAGTAAGACACAATTTTTAATACGAGGTGACAAAGTTGCTGAAACAAAGTGAAGGTACTTATTTTATAAAGGGGCACTTAAAAGTACTGTGACTGTACAGCGTTTTACCGGTTAAGCTTACTACTTAAGTAACGATCATCACCGATGTGATAATATATGCATCATAAATGTGATGATCGTTAAAGGAAATAGTGTTTATTCATTTATTACTTACAAATAATAAAAGTAAAACCGACTTGAAGTAACTGTTAAATGAAAAAGACGTTTCCCGAAATACGTGTATTCCACATATCCCAAAACTACTGAACTGAGTTTGATAAAACTTAGATTGCTTCCTATGTTGAAATATGTATAATTAAAATACAAAAAAATATCATCCTAATATATTATATAGTCGCAGAGAAATTTGTGACATTACCATACATAATTATATATATTTTTTTATTTTATTAAAAAGGTATTTGAATATTTTGTATAGCCGCCTTTTGCTGCAATAATAGGCGAACTTTCCACCAGGTTGTTTAATAAATTTTCATCAAAATTTTACAAATTTCCACGTAAAATTCTTAAAAAAACAGTTTTATTAGAAATATGACATATTGAGACTTATTTTATTAGAGATCTATAAGTAATTTGTTAGATTTCTTGGTCACATTTATTAATTGTATTTGTTATTGGCAAAATCCAAAATGGATATCGATATTATTAGAAACATACTTTCGTAATATAAATATTTGTTTAGTAAGCCTGTACTCTCGCAAATGAAACTGCAGTATTACGGTTTACGTACGACCACAAAATTGTAATTATTATTGAAATTATGCATCTATTTGTTTTAAGTTGCCTAATCTAAATATCATGTTAGTATCATATGTGAGCCCGGTAACGCGACAGGTTGTGGGTTTCATTCCCACGCGGTGAAATTCAAGATTTTATATTTTTATTTCTTCGATCAGGTGTCGAAGCAAAGCGTGGCGTTGAGTTACACCACTCAACACGCAATGCCTGTAGAATTTGGCATAAATTGAGGTAAGGAGTGTTACACTAGGTTCAATCTGCCTACATGCGGAATACAGACTGATCCCGAAAAATAAATGTATATAAGTACATGAACATATTATATCGGTATATACGAGTAAGAGCCTATTAATTAAATAGGTCTAAGAAGTGATTCTACAAATTAATTTTACTGTTTGTTTTCATTATATAATTTAAAGGTATCAATCATTATTAGACTTAAACCCAAGCCACTTGGATGCTTTTTCGTAACAAATAAAATAATGACTAAATATTTCTTTTGCAACAGAGAAGAGAAGGCAGAGGGTACCTAGTGTAAAGATTTCTTTTCTTAACTCTTTTCCCCACTGTCTGCTGTAATTTTGGAGTAACTGAGTGTTGATTGGGGAAATTCGACGCCGAGCTTTGCTTATCTGAATGGCGAAGTGAAAATAACTTAAATATAATCATTACAATGAATGAACCTATAACCGTTGTGCATACAGTTAGACGCCATGACGGCCTTTTAAAAGAAGAAAAAAACGAATAAATGACTTTTTTTATACGTTACTGTCAACAATGAAGTATTTATAAATAGAATGTTTATATAATATACTTATATTAGTAACATATACCTAAAGATATTTTATATAACAAGTTATATTAACTAAATTAAATATAATTAAATTATAATTTGAGCTCGTATGACACAGCATCAACACAACCACAACACTAAATGCGGTCTGTATGTACATCAGCAAAATTAACGTTTGACCTTAATAAAATATAAATACATTTATGTATGTATATAAATTTAAATATACATATTCCTTTATATATATTTAATTTAAGCTGTAAGAGAGGTAAGGGGTGACCACGGATGACCTTCGATAACAGTATCAAAGAGGAGGGCATGTGGGAAGAGGTTGACAACTGTGGAAGAAGTGATAGAGGTATGTAGAGACCGAAGCGTTTGGCGCTCCGTTCTCTCGAACTACCTTGCTACGGATACAACGTGAAGCTAACGTAATTTATATATATATTTAAAACCTCTTTTTTATTACTGAGTGAATCCCAGCCAACGCACAGACTAAATTAATGAACTAAGAGAGTAAGTAATAAAAAATGGCATGTAACTTAAAGAGTGTAATGATGCATCGCGTTTACAGTCAGAGGCCGTTGTCTGTCTTGGCGTACCGCAAATAGCAGTAAGGGGAGGGAAGATACTTTGGTCGCCACTTTATTCACTCCGTGTTCCCTCAGCTTATCCTGCTATATAAAAGTATTAAAAAAAATAATATTTCGTAATAGTACAAAGACTTTAAAAAATATATTTTCCTCATAATACTTACCGTACTTATTTAAAAAGGATCTTCACTCAATAAGCCTCTTAAAACTCCCATTCTTCCCTGAGGTTATTTAAATTAATCGCAGCGGTTATCTAAAGGGATTGCTCTGTCGGGTGTCATTCCTACGCTGTCGATGCTCCGACCGCACTCTCGACACTAACGGAGCTACGGTTGTACACGGAGTTGGCAAATGAACTAAAATGTATTTGTACTTTTGGAATGTGGGAACAAAATGTAACGCCAAAGCTAACGTTAAGAAAACTCTAGCACCAATAAATCTTTAATCCATTCGAAATTCTGATACTGTCGTTATTTTATGTATGAAAACATTTTACATTACATACATAACCTTTCCTTGAGGCAAGCCTAAACCAGTCGTTGAATTTAAATTGGGGTTTGCGTAACTGGATGACCTATAACCTCTATTTATATTCGATAAACCTTCCGTACTCAAGCGGAGGATATACGACGATAGAAGGAAGAATAAAGCATATTATGAAGAAAAAGAACGCAGTAAGAACGGTCCACTGAGTTTCAAGACATTGTGATGATTGCATTCATAACTTGAGAGTAAATAAGTTTAAAATAATCATTCCCTCCAATGAGAATCGTACTTACAACCGTCATATTTACAGCCAGACGTCGTCGCATTGCACCGCAACAACCTCTTAGTCATATTATTTAATATTTTTAGTTTCACCCTGTATCCCGCAAATAGCAGGGTAATTAGAGGGAAACTGGGAACATAATGTTAAGATGCTCTGTTCCACGACGCTATGTTTAAGGCACCTTTCCGCCTAATTCTGAAGGCATTGCATGTTGAGTGGCGGAATTTAACGCCGCGCTTTGCCACGTCACCAGATCGAGAAAATTAAAATATGAAATATTTCATTTCCTCGAGGGGTAATCGAACCTACAACCTGTCGCCCTTGCGCCACGTCTAAACTTCAATATTGTTATGATATACATTTTCCCAAACGGTATATGAATCCACAACAATCGCGTGTCAATCAACCACCAACACCAAACCGCGGTTGGCTACCAAGATTTATGATTTCGATAACTGCAGTCATGTGACAGTGTCACGTTTCGGGGGATTTACCCACATTTACCCATTTTATCTATCAGCCCTGACAAAATGTTGTCAACCCTCTTTATTATCGCCGATAGCTACGTGTGGTGATCTCCGCCGAACTTTCTATATGCTTTACATAATAGACTGACTTTGTTAAGAACGAGGTTATATCGTATATTTTTTTTGTTAAGTTCTTTTTATGTAGAGAGTTGCTTATTTGTTTAGAAGGTACATATTTTTTTGTAAAATTTATTTTGGTTTGCTGTTTAAATATGAGTATAGATGGTGACAGTTGCCTCTGCCTATACATAGGCACATAGGCATAACAAGAAAATGAAACTCGATCTCCACTGAATTTTCTATACACTTTACATAATATATTCTAGGTCTCTACTCTCTACGTTTTTGGTATTCTGTATATACATTATATTTATTTATTTACACACATGCACATAGTAGGTTAGGTAGAAGGAACCTGGAAACCTAGTGTTAAGGCACTTCGGTAGCATTATGACACTTTCGTTACCAATTTTTCGTCGAATTCTGGCATTGCGTGTTCAGTGAAATTAATGACAATATTACATATTTCAACAGATAAAGAGGTAAACATATATATAAACTAAATTTAGTTTCTCGCTGTATTCCTATATATTACGGGAAGGCAGAGGAAATCTAGTATTAAGACATTTCGTTGCCGTGCATGCAAAACTTGAAGATAAATATTTATTGTTTATGTTGAATTATTTATACATAACCTACACAGTTTTTACCTACTTTTCAGCCTACTCGATACCTACTTAAACTTAAAATTGGGTTTCCTATGTCTACTCTGCTGCGTGGGATCTTTCTTGTCAAATTGTAAATAAATTGAAGTCGCAACGCACAATTTTATACGGCACCCTCGCGTCGACATTTTGAACTCGTTAAAGAAGCAAAACGTTAAAGTCAATTCAAACAAACAACTTATATCGAGATCGATTTGGAACGGGGTGATTTTGCAGAAAGTTTTTAAGATCGTACCGTCCCCTTGTGTGTTCGTAATTGTGTGTGTTATTGAATACTGCTTTATTACCCAAACTTCCCCTTTCGTAATGTACTTTTTAATTTATTCATGAAATGTTATTTTATTTTTATATTAGACTGTCGTAGGTAGATCGAGAGAAAGCTCTAATAACAAGACAAAGGATTTCGTTGAGTTAACTCACACGTAGAATGTCTCGAAAATTCGGTGGGGAGCGGAGAATGGAGTGTCTCAATACTAGGTTCCCTCAGCATTCACCTGCTGTGCGGTAAAAAGCGTGAATGTACTTTTTTATCACTCTTTGTACTATAGTTAACTGTTAACTAAAAATTGGATCTACTACAGTAATTTAAAGATTTATAATATAAATTTATAAGTTTCTTATTCAAACAAATTGAGAAACTTCTATAAGAATATTAATAATTCTTAACTTCCCTACGTCCGGGATGTGAAACAATAAAATAGTAATTATACCGCTAAGTGGTTCTCTAAAGGAACTTTTACATAAAACAGGTTATTGGTAACTTTGAACGTTCCGCACGTTAATTATCAGCGAGGACTGTAAAAGTGAACATTTTAAAAGTTTACTTTTACAGTTTTGCAATTAAAGATCGATAGCAATAAAGAAAGTAATCACTTATTTTAGAACGCGTTTTATTTGGATTTTATTCGTTGTATCGCTTATTTGGTGCAACAATGATTTTATATGATTGGAAATATTAACGGTTAAAAAAAATAATGATAAAAAAAAAACAATAATTTCTTCACAAATTCTAACTTAACCGCAACATATAACAGGTAGGAGGACCTATTTTAAGACACTCCGTTCTCCATTAATTTCTGACAAAGTCATTTCAATCAATACCTATGTAGAAAGCTAGTTAGTAGGGAGCTCTTATATAGGTCTATCAAGAAGCAAGACGCTTTAGAATTGAATTCATGAAAGCACTGTATAGCTTCGACGTGTCCGAACATTTGCAATTTAAATGTCCTTTCGTCACGAATTCCGCTTATATTCGGTTCCTCCTTGTACAGAAGACGGCGCGGCGTTAGACGTGAGTTGTTAAATTTACTCTAGGTACATATCATTTAAATATATATTTAGTTTTATTAACACGGTTTTGTAATGTTGACTTGGAACTATTGAATAAACTTTCTAATATTGGTATTATATGGCATTATCAACAGGTGAGATGATAGAACGAGGACCTCGATAATAGAACTTTTTAAAATGCATATGAGTGTTTAGGGGTGAAACTTAACGCCGCGTACTACCTTGTTATTAGAGTTAAGAGAGAGAGAAATTAAAATAATTAACTCTCCCAAATGGAAATCGAACTCCCAAACACTGCATTTCAAGTCGTATGATTTCTTCGGTCCGACTCGGCCTGCTCGTCCGTCGGTACCGTCTTGCTGTGATTTCTTGTGGCACTCACGGCGATGAGTACTTCATTGTAGAGGGCTGCTAGTCCGGGGGATACAGAAAAACTGATTTGGAACAGTGTTCAGGAAGGGAGTGAGAGTGAGAATGCCTCCTGGGCGGTCAGCCCAGCCAGGTGAGACCTAGCCCCGTCCCGTGGGAAGCCTTGCTGTAGCGTTTACAGTTAGACGATATTACTAAATATATAGTTCTCTTCATAGTACTTTGACTATCTACATAAAACATATAATATATTTTATATTCAATTCTCAAGAAACAAAAGGCCTGTCACGAATTTAATTTTCTTATACGCGTCTCGCAGTAGGTGCGAGTGTACTGACGCTATCGCGTAGCAAACTGTGTTTGTACTTTATTGTCCAATAAAGGAGCGGCCGCTCTTGGGGATTTTATTTTGTTTAGCTCTTAACAGTCGAATAAAATCCGGCATTCCATGAATGCTTAATGTCGAGGGCTGTCGATACCTAGCACTGAGTTATTTGGTTTTTTTGTGTCCTATATCTTGAGATCATTTTCAAATAATTATTAATTTTCATGCTGGGCGTTCGTTGATATTAGTCAGATTGGGAAAACAAAACGCACCTATCGAGACATATTTTAGAAGACGTATAAAAAATTGTGCGTAGTGGAACTGAAACCGGTGACTCTTAAATAATGCGCGTTGTTTCGAATCCCGCTAATTGTTTTTTCTTTAATAAAAATGGCCATCCATCAAATACAGCCTTCGGGCTGTTCATAATTGTAAATAAGATGGAAAGTGGAAATACTAGTCACTTCATTATATTTTCTCTTAACGTAACAGAAAAGTTTTAGAAAAGCGAAAAAAAAATATAATTATGTTATATTGCTAAATAATGGAAACCGTTTAAAAACTGTTAAATTTATATATTTTAATTCAATTTTATGTTTTCTGATTGTAATGAAACATAAAGCTAGTGGTTTCTATTCATTCCACTCTGGTAATAAGATAAAGCGTAGCGTTGAATTCTGCCGCTCAACAAACAATGTCTCGAAAATAGAGCAGTTTATGGGGAACGGAGTGTCTCAACACAAAGTTTCTCCAGTGTTTAATATTATAAATCCAAAATACAGCGTGAAGCGAAATCAATTTTATAAAAAACTAAGATTTTTTTTAATTAAGTAAAGAAACAAGCACTACATTCTCTTATTTGTTTGTTAATTTAACACAACAAATAATTCATAAATATCCAATAACTTAATTAAAACATAGGCTGGGCCTTGAAATTAATCATAGAATAATAAACATTTCAATTTGGGCTTCTCATTAATGCGAGTACACCAATCTATCTTCCTGACCAAATTGATTTTGTACTGTTATTAAAGTTAATAGGGATTCCATATTTTATTATATAGCTGTTTGTATAACAAGTTCTTATCTTAACTACTAATCTTATATAATATTTTTCTGTTCACTTTACGTTTTCTTCTGCATAAGAGCTACCCTCTTATGTAGAAGAAAACTTAAAGATACAGAGGGAGCTTAGTGATAAAACACTTCGTGTCTTCTTTTCTATCTGATTTTTGAGACTTTGAGTGCTGAGTATCGGATCTCAATGTAGCGCTTTATCTATCGTCGTAGAGAAATAAAAATTTGTTCCTATAATCAACGCTCTTACTGTCTGCTTTAGGATAGCCTTCTTTTTTTATCTCTCGCTGTATCCCGTACATCGCAGGGTAGGTAGAGCAAAACGTAGGAATAAGACACTCCGTTTCTCATTAAGAAATCTGTTCCCTACGTTCCACCAAATTCTAGAGACAGTACTTCCTTATAATATTAGTATAGGAAATGGAGTATCTCTACACTAGGTTCCCTGTGCCTACCCTGTCTAATTATGCTAAAAAAATATAATTGTGCTAAAATTGTATAATTTTAAAATAAATAATAAAGGCCAGTCGTGGCGCAGTGGTACAAAGTGTGACTGTAAAACCGACTGGTTGTGGGTTCGATCCCCACTCGAGGAGATAAAATATTTACTTAAATTTATATTTTCATTTCTTCGCTCTGGTGTCGAGGCAAAGCGCGGTGTTGAGTTCTGCCACTCAACACGCAATGCCTCCAAAATTCGGCAGAAAGTGGGGAACGAAGTGTCTTAACACTAGGTTCCCTCTGCCTACCCTCCTGTGTGCGGGATATAGCGTGAAGTTAATTTAATTTAATTTTATTTTTTAAATTATAAACATAGAAATAACATAATACTAGAACTAGAAAACAGATTAGGCTAAAGACTGTTTTAACTTAAATTTGGTTTTGATATTCAAATTTTAAACCTACAAATGTACGTGCGAGCAACTTTTCCGTGAACTCGGTGTCACAACGACTGGTAATAGCGCTCTTAAAGTATATTCACGAGTGGAAAAATGTAAGAAACATGCTGGAAAATATACACTATATAATATGAGAGGCCATTGTGGCACAGCGGTGTCGCTTCTGACTACAAACAGGATAGCTGTGTATTCAAAATCTATTTAGAGAAATTATTAAAATTTTCTCGCTCTGATTAGAAGATAAAGCGTGACGTTGAGTTATAAACCGCAATTTTTAAAATTTTAACACTGGGTTCCCTCTGTCTATTCTATTGTATACGATATACTAAGTAATGTTACAAAACATATATGATTTTAAGTATGCTAGGCTATAGGGTAAAAGTTTTAACTTAGCTTCACCTAGATTCACGCTGTATTCCCAACGGTCTAGTCAGAGAGAATGAAGCGCCGAGAAGAGCGCTACGGTCTCTACATACCACTTTCGACTCGTCCACAATCATCGACCTCTTCATACATCCGGGGGTCTTCATACTTTTTACGTGACCTTTCTCTAGTAGTTTTGATTCTGTGTTTTCCAAGGTCAACCGAGGTCTCCCTCTGCCTCTCTTACCGAAGTTTTAAAATTATTCTCTAATTTATTTAACTGGTAACTGTAAACGTGCACTATATGATTTTTTTCAAAGGTAACAATGATTTGACGTTAGATTCTGAGCACTCAATAACCTCTCATATTAAAATCATAATATTATTCAGCTTAATTTGACAATTATCTAATATAATTGAAAACACATTTTCTCAGCTTACATATATAAAGAAGATCCAAATCGAATCTTATTACTTAGAACTTAAGCAACATTATCCAAAATTAACTTACATTTCAATTTTGACGTAATTCAATAGAACACAAGGGAAGTAGTAACAATAGCGGCGTTAATTTAGTTAGATATGAGGTCGAGTGATTCAATAGAGCGCTGTTTATCTAATCCACGCAAACATTATAATTACGAAAGTTTGTCTGTATGTTACCTTTTATATATATATATTTATACACATACAGACAAACTCTATACTTTATAGACAGATATAGACAGTAGTAGTATATCTCTGTCTACTAGAAAAAGTAAGTTTAAAATTGATGTTTATGATGATAGAATGCTTGTGTGTGTAGAACGCTTTGTGTGTAACATTATTTTAATTTTGACGTCACTTTCCTAAATTGTTAAGACAAATCGTGGTGTTAGGTTCCAAAATTCAACACTGTATGTTTCTAAACATGAGTGGAAAGGAGAACCGCGTGTCTTCACGAGTGTTGCAGCCACCTGATGGTCAGTATGAACCGCCCATAAACTCGCGTAACACTAGAGAAACTGCAGTCGTTCCCAGCCTTTAAAGTAGAGATAGACCAGCTTTTTGAAGGTACCCATTTGATATCGACCCAAAAACACAGCCGCAGTGCTTGTGAGGTATGTGAAAGGGAAATCATACAAAACCCTACAGAAGTGATGTGCCACGTATCCAGATACTGGAGATGATACTTAAGCTTGTGATATTATATGTACTTTGACAATTCAGTATTTGGAACTGAATTTAAAGATTTCTAACATCTGAATCAATTACACTACACTGTCCTTGCCTACCTCGATAGATAGAAATAAAAAATAATTAGCTTCTGTAAGTTACTCAGTTGTTACTAATATTTACCGTAGTAAAAGAATTCCCTACTAGCGTAACAGAAAACAAGACATCAACTACAAAAATATGTAAAGGCAAAAATATTTCAATTTAAAACTTAAATAGGTTCAAAGTTTCAAATAGACTCCCTCATAAATAAATATTAGATTCAGCATCGAAGCTGAGATCGCTTCAGGTGTCGTAACAGAGATATTGAAAACATATTCCATATCCATTTTCTATATAAAGTCGGAGATTAGAGGCGGCAATTGTGCTGAAGAGGCTTATGATGTGTTCAAATATATTTTTAATATTTTATATTTACTTTTATATAAATAAAATGGAATATTTTCGAAATCTTTTTGTACGTATTTAGTTTAAGTTTAAGTGCAGATTTTTTTTAAATGATATCAATACTTATACTACCTTTTACACTGCTTTTACAGTTGTCAGTTGTTATGTCAAAACGGCCACTTAATTTGACTTCAACTTATATTTCTTCTATTTTATCACAAAAAAGTTACCGAAAAATATTAACCAAAAATCTTTAAGCCTTTGTGTCTTCAAGTCAGGCTATAAGGCAATGATCTGAGCATATAAGTTTAACAAGCTCACAAGTGAGCAAGTTTTCACGCGGACGATGCAATTTAGTAGAGCAGTTTCAACTTTGAGTATCTCTTTAAAGTGTCTAATATTATCCTCGCCTTAGTAAATAACGATATATTGTTATGCATTGAACCGTCAACGCTCAAAAATGACGTGAATCGCGTGCTTTTTGATAAACTTTTAAAGGCGAATGGAGCAAGAAAAAAACCTTTATCAGAAGATATTTTTTTAGCCGAGATGAGAGAGAGAATATAGTGTTGAGACACTTTGTTCAATATGTACCAGTATAAAATAAAAACAGTTCATTCTCCTCCCGAATGGGAGTCGAACCGTCATGTTTACACTGCGCCACGATGACTTCAAAAAATAATTGTATAATTAATTAAATTGATACAAAATTATAAAAAATATCAAGTAGATTCTACTGATGCTATAAATGTTTTAAAACATAAGTCTCTAGAGATCGTCGCTTTAAAGTAATTTAAATATTACTAACAATTTTTAATATTTGAATTATTTATAAATATACGTATATTTATTTTTGGTACCAAAATTTGTAATAATATAAATAATAAGTGACTCATTAAAGTATATTACAATATGTGGTAACTGACAAAAAACTACAATTCCTTCTAGTGAAAACAAACTCGTTCTTTTTTAACAGGCAAATTCTTACTTTATCCCACATTTCCCGAACTTATCTATAAATTGTTTGTTGTGTGGCGGATCTCAACGCCTCACTTTGTCAAACAGAGCGAGAAATTAAAATAAATGAATAATATAATCATCACCCCATTGACAATCGATCCCACAACTGATTCGATGACAGTCAGACGCTGTTCTACTGCGCCACAAGACTTAAAAACAAATTGTAGACACATATTTTGCCCGTTTCTGCCCACGTCTAACTGACACTTAATCTACGTTTTCCATATATAATATGATATTGACATATGGAATATTATTGCACGACTGACGCATCAGCATAAAAAAAACTACGTTAAGCGTAGACTTACAGTAAAATAGATACGGCATGTAAGTTTTATTTCTATAAAATATGTTTATTCTTACAGAAAAAAGTGCTTTTCGCATATCATCATATAAGACGATACGTGAGGTATATACGAGTTTATAATACATAAATAAAGCCATCGCGGTAGCTGTGCGGATGCAAAGTGTGAAGACGTGACGGTTATGGGTTCCATTGCAACTCGGAGGAATGAAGGGTAATAGGCAAGCGAAAATATTTTAAATATAAAAAAATATTTTAAATATTTTCACTTTCCTTGACTGATAGTAAAAACTAGAATATAGCCTAGAATAAACGTAAAGTGAAGAAAGCGACTACACAAAGTAAATTATACCAAAAATAAAAAAAAAAAACTTGATTTATAATTTCCAGAATATTTCTATATATTTCTATTTCCACGGCAACATTTCCCTGACAGTGCAGTTACCTGGACCCTTATTCACTTTAGTACAAGTATAACAAGCTTCAAAGGGGCCAGAAAGTGTCACACTTTAATTGGAATGGAAACTAGGAACAACCCTATGTGGAAATTTGTTTACTTTTTGTCAATATAAATTCTATATTTTAGAACGTGTTATATATGATATTTGATATTAACTTTAGTATTTTACCGCGACTCAGTGACACATTTTCTGAATGTAAACGTAATAGTGAATGGTTCGATTCCTAGTTAAGGGTAACATCAGCTATTTAAATTATTTACATTTAATTGTTTATAAAATTTATAAATTTGAACGTAGCGGGACTCGAACGATTTTCTAAATAAGTATTTTTCTTTCCTAAGTGTGGATTAACACTTTGAAAATGTTAAAAATATTATTTACATTTTCTCGCTTTAGTTAGATATCGCAAGTTTCATCTTCATCACTTAACACGCAATTAATTTTTTATATTAATTTATTTAAAACGGTTAACGGAAAACAAATAATAAACATATTTTAACGAAACTTAACGCTGCGTCTTCTTTTATAAGCTTTTATAATAAATATAATACAAATGAAAATAAAAAACTATATAATACATTGTTCCTTGTACTATCAAAAATTCTAATATCGATTTAACCTAATGAGCAATATAGATAAGGTTTGCTTCAAGTTTCCTTATAGAATGTTTGATCCCTTTGTGATGCAAATCAATTGGGTACCCGTAAATAGAAATTCTGCACCACAAATCGGATTAGAACCCATTGATCTTTCCTTAGAACAGGCAAATATTTATACCTTTTTAGAATGCGTATAAACATTTGAAGGAAGTAAAATTTCAACTCGCGCCGCACTCGTGAATGCGATGGTTGATAGTTGGTTTTCTGTTCTGGTAACATAAAATGCGGTAATAAATTACATCACAAAACACACAATGTATGGAAAATTGGGCGGAAATTGCAGAACGCAGTGTCTTAACACTAAAAAAAGTGAAGCTAATTTTTTTAAACGACTTGGTGACAATAATTTTTTTTCTGAACGATCGTTATGTCTAGACAAGAGTATTACTGAAGCAATTATATATAACATTGGTTATTTGTAAAATCGATTTACAGACTACATATAATTTTACGTGATATTGTCATACGAAAAAAAATATATAAACAAAAATACTTTTATAAATTAAATATAATTGAACTATCATCACTGAATTATATTTATTTTGTATAATATAAAGAGTGTAAAAATATTTTTAAATTAACATTTATTTGCTATTAAAAATTAATGGATAGATGAATTACAAGAAGAAAGCTGAGGCCGGCCATTCTATCGCTTGTTTCGTGCTCTCGCTCGCACACTTGGCTCAAGCGGAACGTGACAAAAAGTCATGCTTTTTAGAGTGTGCAGCCGGCGGTCATCTATCTGTATATATATATTAAAAAAATGCTATAACGTAAAAATACCTTCATATTTAACATTGGATGTTATAAAATATCCGATATGTGTTCATTCTTCATTTAGGTCATTCTTTATGCTGGCATTTTTAAATTATGTTAAAATTACATCATAGTTCCTCGTTAGAGACAGGAAATAGCTGCATTTAATCAAAGAACCAATCTGTTGTCGTACCACATTTGCATACTCCCCGGCGACGACGGCGACGACGTCGCATCGATCGACATGCGGTCAAAGTGGATTATACATAATTTATGGTTGAATATTTTATTCTGTACAAAGTTGAGTATTTTGTATGAAGTTAGTTAGTTAAATAGATGAAGTATATGTAACACTATCTTTCCGCATTCCTTGTCAAATGAGATTGACCGCAGTCGCAATGGGGGCAGCCTATAACCTGCCTGAATAGTAGATATTCAATTTGAAAAGAATTTTCAATTCCAATCAAAATTACTGTTCTTGAGATAGGCATTTAGACAAACACACTTTGCAGATGTAAAATACTATTCATAAATACATCATTTTTTATTGTTTAGTAATTAATCTAAGTAATGATGCGCGGAGGGTTAAAAACGTGATTGGTATTTAAGTCTTGAAGTATTAATTTCTATTTAGATTGAAAGCTTGATTAGATTATCTCCTTAAAACGACAGACACGACATCAAACGAGCAAAAAATAGAGTGAAAGTGAACGAATAGTGTTTAAACATTACTTTTTCTACTAGGGAGGTGTATATATAAAACGTGTGAAAATTTGAAAAGCTATTTAATTTTTTTTCCCTAAATAAACTGTACTACTGTCTCATTGAGGGGTAAACTTAAACAATTTTAATATAGCGTTAGAATATTAGAGCTTGTAGACCCGCAGATGTGTCTGACGTGCGCCCCGCGCAGACGGCGCAAATTAGTTGACTTTGACACTGTCTGTCGAACTGTTAGTTTTCACTTTTTCTGCTTTATTGGAAAGTGAAATTCGAGAGTATATTTTCTAAATCTTCTTATCTTGTCTTGAAAATATTTCCTCACACTTTTAAGGTTTTAGAATTTTATAGGATCTTTCTTAGCGTACACTTGAGTTGCAGTCCAGGCTGGAGCAGGAGGCAGGAGCTTAATAAGCAAAAATTATTAAAATAGATTTGTATAGCTTTAGGTTGAGACCAGTTTGTAGCAGGGTATTCACGGGGAACTGAGTGTCAACACACTCTGATCCCATACCGCCCAATTTTCGAGACATGTGTAGCTGTCTCGCTTATTAAGTTTTTGTAATAAATATAAAAAATATTTTGTTATAACTATTATGTTATAATTATTTTCTACAAATCTTGCGCAAAATTATATTTGAATCTGTAACCTTTGCGGTTCTTATTGCTGACACTTCATTCATTGTTATCCCTACCGAATTTAGAATACTTGCCACTTAAGAGAGTGGCGGAACACAACGCCGCATTTTTTCTAAATAATTTGAATCAATAATAATTCCCTTGAGTAGAAATTGAACTCCTGATCACCTCGTTATCAATCAGATGCTGTCCCAATATACAAATAATAAAAAAGTTTAAATTTTCTGCAAAAGCATTATGAGAGCTTTTATCGTGATTGTATCCATCGAGGCAAGAAATGTTACTTATCATTATTATGGAGAGAAAAATGAGATTTACATGTAATCTATTCGATGCGGGTCGTAAAAATTGTATTAAGTACTAAACCTCTTATCAGCTAACGAATGGACGTATATTTTATGCTTGCCGATTTTCAACTTTATGGAAGTGTATTAGAAGCCGTCGTGGCGCAGTGGGGAAGCGTCTAACTGGAAACTTGATGATTGTGGATTCGATTGCTACATGAGGAATATTTAAATTGTCGCTCAAGAAAACGTTTCAAAAGTTGGACGGAAAGTGTAAAATATAGTGATTTAATAATAGTTTCTCTCTATCTACTTAAAAAATGTGTACCTACATAGTAAGTAATGAATTCGGCGGTTCCACATTCGTCGCCCATTTTATTATTCATCTTATGTACGTAGCGTGCTAACTTAAGAAAGAAAGCACATCAGCCACACGCTTTGTTCTGCAAGGCATGGTGGGCAGAGACATCAATGTCCAGAGAGTAACTACTCTTCCCCTATTCCTAATATTTTTAGATATTGGTACATACCCAATCACGCCAGGCTAATACATTATTATAACTTACCCGATTTAATTTTAAACCTAAGGTTGGATAGAACCATCCAACCCACAACCGGAATCGTCCAAACGGTTGGATCGGTGGAGTGAAATATTAAATATTTTAACTTGAGTTCCACCACTCAACATGCCTTGAGAAAAAGCTAAAAAAAAATAGTTAAACGTACATAGACACGAATACAGAATCAATTTACTACAGCTACTACTTACGAAGAGTATTCTATATTTATGACAGAAACAGAAACAATGACAACTTAACATAATTGAAATTTAACTTTGTAAATTACAATCAAGTTCAAAATAATACCTAAAGGCATAGAAATATTAACAATGTTAACTATATCACTAGTTAGTGTGGTTAGAGCGTTGAGCGAATACTTACACAAGGGACGAATGTGTCTCAATGAAATATGTACGCTTTGTTAACTCAACTTAATAAGTATGATATGGGTATATAATCATCCCCTGAATAGGAATTGAACCCATACATACTTGAATATATATAAAAAAATCCCGCTGAGTTTCTTGCGCTGGTTATTCTCAGATCGGAGGCTGTAAGTTTTGTGAACCGGTGGTTAACTATTTGACGTTAAAAGAGTTAAGCATGTAACTTCTTATTTTATATAAAGATATTTTGACTTGGATTTTCAATTTTCAGTTCCGCTAATCATACGCATTTTTATAAAGTGAAGAACGGAGTGACTTAACACAAAATCCTTTCTACCTAAACTTCTATATTCTTGAACCTAAAAATCCTTTCATATTCATATTTCATACAACAATCCATTCAATTTCAAATAGCAAACCCGCATAAATGGTTTAAATGACTAAAAAACGTACGATTATTCCAATCTGGGCAACGGCGGGCTTCATTTTCAAAAGAACTGAGTTGAACGAACTCTCAAAACGCCGCAGTGTCTACAAAGCTCGTTGAAATCTCGTGAAAAAATTACCTCTTTTTTTAACCTGCAACTTTGCAGACGAAAGCACAGGCATTGGTAATCATATAATATTACTGGAAAGTGTTTAATTTCAACTTTTAAACTTTATTATTTACTAGTTTTCAATTAAAGTTGTTTAAGTCAACTTTATTTTGAAGTATATTATTATTCTACTTTGTTAGCATTAGTGACATTGGCACTGATCATAGTGTAAATAAAGGTAGTCCGTTCTATTCTCCGCCTATCTTTAAATCGTTGGGTGGCGAAATGTGGGAACAGTTTCACGCTGTATCCCGGACACAACAGGGAGTCAGACGGAACCTATGTGTTAAGACATTCCTTTCCTCACTTTTTTTTAATATAACATTATATAATTATTTCATGCTTATCTAGGAAGTCATTAGATACGCGCACACAATTAACGCAGTTTCTCCTGCGTTACCGATCCTGCGGGACATTCAGAATAAAGTGTCTGCAACAAATTCTATCAGTCTCTGAGTCTCATAATATTGGTATAGCTCTGTTCCAAAGATTAGTGGGGCAAAACGGGGAAAACAGAAAAAGAAGTTTGCTTGTTTACATTTTAATATGTAAGTACTAGATACTAGATACTTATGTATAGATTAAAATGTTAAATGTGATTAAAATGACAAATATAGGTTTGTGGGCGTAAGCACTCATGTTTTTTAAATGAACTACAATTATAAGTAAATCAAATCAGCTTCACGCTGTATCCTGCGCACAACATTGTAGGCAGATGGAACCTAAGAGTTAAGTCTCCGTTCCCCACTTTCCGTCAAATTCTGGAGATATTGCGTGTTGAATGGTGGGGATTGAACCCAAGTCACATTTTGTGCGCTTGCGCGACGCCTCTAGACAATTATAAGTCTGTAATAATTTTAATCTGTAAGTAAGTCTGTAATAATTTTTGAATTTTTTCCTTTATTAATACAGTAAATTCTTACTTCTTGCATAATGGTAAATCTACGAGAAATATCCTATACGTTTGGATTGATTTGACAAACCATTTCAATTCATACACGTTGCAGTTAGATACTTTCTTAACCCATGCCTTTTATAACTCTTTTGTACCCAAAAAGCAATCCAATTCCGCAAATAAATGATTTAATCCGTAATAAAAGTAATAACTTAAACAACCCTCTATTACCACTTCGGGGGTTCATATCTATGAATATTGTATGAACGTGGCCCCACGCTCATTATTGCCGTACGTGTTTTTAGGGTATTCGGAGAGAGAGTCCAATGAATGGTCGTGCAGTACCTACGTACTACGTACCACGTATGTGATTCTGGCCGCGTTCATCATGCTAGAATTAACTCTGGTTGGTAATGGAATGGCCTAGGATTTAGTTATGTTGCTGTAGGCACGTTAGCCAAAGTAGAGATGCATATACCATAGCTCTTTAAAACATATAGTTTTTTTTTCATATCCTGCATGTATTAGGGTAGACACAGGGATCCTCGTGTTAAGACGTTAAAATAAGATAGGCCGAATTTTTGAGGCATTGTATATTGAGTGGCGGAACTCAACTCCGCGCTTGGCCTTGTTACTAAATCGAAGAAATGAAAATATAAATAAATATTAATTAAGTTCCCCGAGTTGTAACCGTCACATATTATACATATTATATATATTAAGATTTATATATTAAGGTGGGCCAAAAATATATGTTTTTCTTTTTTTTTATTATAGTGAAAATATTGTTCTGGGCACAAATTAACTACTAACTCGTAACTTTTATATGAAGAAATGTCTCATCATGATTTTCGACTTCTCAAATAAATAACAAGGAGAATTTAGTTTTTTTCACATGAAATTTTATTACAATTAAACGAATAGTATTTATTATTATAAAAAACAATATATATACTTGGAGGAAATGAAAGGCCTACAAAAAAAGGTAGAACTTTTATTTCCTACAATGTTTTACATATAAAAAGTATTTAAAGTTAAAATTTTAAAATAGTTAAAGAAGCTTAAATTTTAAACGTAAAACAACACCAGGACATCGTTATATCGCAATATTTTATAAAAGGTTCCCGCGACAACACAAGACATTTTTATATAATAGAAAGATATAATAATAAACATTACGATTTATTTCGAAGAAGGAAAATCATTTAGGAAGTGGCGCGTCAACGATTGAGGAAACTTTTAGGAAAGTGGAAAAAATTAAAAAAAATATTATTACATTAAAAGGAAGTTTTGAAAATTTGTTGAAAAAGTATAAGTAATTTACAATAGCATTGTCGTTAGCTTATTTAAAACCCATTTTATTGATTTAGATTAGTTGCCCATATGTTCCATTACTGCACTCATGCATTGATTTGTGGTGATTATGCCTTACTTAACTAGAAATAGATCCTGTGAAGGTTTTTATTTAATGGATTTGTTTTTTCACACACGCTTTTATAATGGCAGAATGGCAAGATAATAACAATTTTATAACGTTATACAAATATATTTAATATAGAATCTTGCCATTTAGTTCAAAGGAGTATATTTTTTTTATTAACCAATACAAAGTAACTGATTATTTAAGAAACGTTTAAACAATCAAAGGATGGTTTCCAAAAGGCGCGTGTATTAATATTTTTCTTTCTTAAATGTGTATTATTACGTATTTTTCTTTTCTAAGTGTGGAATAACGCTTTAAATACATCAAAAATGCAATGTAAAAAGACCAACATGCAAAACTAAAGAAAACTTCAATTCACATTGCATTAAACAAAAAGTGGTACTTTAAAGTTCATTTTGTAACATAATAAAATTGCTTCAGTAAGCTTCATTTTGTCATCTAATGTCTTTTTTTATATGACGTCTAGGAGTTTTTGTCCAGTTGATGAGTCACGCTCTACATAAAGGACGTGGTCTCAGACGCAAGGCTTAGATAAAAAACCGAATGAACTCTTGATTTTTTTTTCAAATCTTTATATATTTTCTCTCTCAATATAAGTGTGGAACTTTTAAAATGACAGGTTTAGTTTCCATGAGGGTGGGTGTAAGCTATGCGGTTGAAAATTTGACAGATGATTTTTTTTAAGTTTCACGCTGTATCCCACACACAGTAAGATAGACAGAGGAAACCTAGTATTAAGAATTTATATAAATATTTCATTTCTTCGAATGAGGATGGAACTCACGACGCGACTGCGTTAATAGTCCCATTTTGTGCCCCTGCGCCTCGACTGACTTATTACTTAGATTCGTGGCTACAGGACTCTAAACATGACGGTTGTGGTTTCGACCTCTATTGTGGGAATTATTTTTATTTATACTACTATACAGCAAAAATAATAACTCATTAATAAATAATCATAATAATTATTAAAATAAATTACAAATTTCATATATTATTATTTATATCCATCACCACTAAGGCCACTAGAACATGATCGAACGGCGTCACAAAGAAAAATAAAACGAAATTGTATTAGGACTAAGTCTAGCAAGATAAAAGATATTTTTGTTTGAGAAAAATCGTTTTCATTCTTCCCCTACAGAGACTGAATTGCCAGCTATTTTTCAGTTCCATAGAGATTGTGATCTACTCTCGTTTTATATGTGAAATGCACTCGAATACTGAAACTGAACGAACTAAATTATTTTCAAGGCATCATAAAGGAGATATATTATTTGAAAATTGTATTGGTTGAGTAATGCGGCGATGTGATCGTCATTTTAGTTTTGAGCTAATAAAATATGTACTTGTATGTGTGCAGCTACGTCGAAGTAAGAAAGTGCAAAGTATAAAATAATTGTGTTTTCTTTTAGTTTCACGTAGGTAACTTAGCGCCCAATTTTCGAGACATTGTATGTTGAGTGGCGGAGCTCAACACCGCCGAACTGAGGGAATGGTGTGTCTTAAAAACTAGTTTCCTTTTTTTATACACTCAAAGAAGAATACAGATCAATACAATCAATACAGATCTTTGTTATGTTATAAATGCCAAGTTTTTCTGCGCATACAGCCAACACCGGTAAGTACTATTTCTAATATTATTCCCAAGAAAATATAAAACAATTGGGATTTATAATCAAATGAAAGTCAGGTACAATGCTTTCGGCTCCCCCTCTATAAGTTCCTCTATCAATGTAATCAATGTAATTTAATATTTCCACTTTCTGTCCTCTGGTGTCGAGGAAAAACGTGACATTGAGTACCGCACACCATGCATGTCTCTAGAGTTCAGCGAAAAATGGACAACGGAACGGAGTGTCTTTACACTAGATTACCTAACGTGCTATGTGTGTTATACAGCGTGACAATTACAAAAACATGATATAATTCATTCATATAATTCTTTGCGCTAAGAACAAAAAAAAACAAAATTACAAGTAAATGGCCATATAATACATATTGTTGTTTCACAAATACAAAAATTAGCATATTATAATATTTTTATAACGGACCTGAGTGCAGTAAAAGTAAAAATCGCCAGCCATGAAAACTGGTGCACCGCAGTGGCTCCAGGGAAATGTTCATAGTTCCATACGACAAAGCAAACTAAACAAATACTTTTGTCTATGACAGTATATACAATTAGATTTTGTGCAGAATTTTTTATATAATATTATTTTGGATAATATTTTTATAAGTTAAATATACTTTTTAGTGACTTAACTTACTAAGACTAGTTGCTCCATCTAGTACACAGTATACAACCAAAGACTTAAATTCGAATAGTCATTGAAATAGAGAGTAGGGAGTCTTGACTTGTTATTAAATATATCTTAACTAGGAGTCAGTTCCCGCTTCGCTTCGCTCATTGGAACTACTCGATTATTTATTTGCCTTTAGAAAAAATTGTTTGTTTAGGCTAGTATCATTATATATACCTAATGTTTACACTTAATGAATTCTATTTTAAACTTATTTAGATTTTATTTCCTTGTGAAAATTGTCGTACAACAGAAAAAACATATGGTATGTATATAATAGATTATAATATTGTTTCTTATCTAATAGAAAACAACAACTTAATAAGACGCTTGCTTGAATGTCAACTCTGTTTAATTTCTTTAGCAATGTTTCTCACACTCGCGCCCTGTGTCTGTGGATCTAGGTGTATTCAAAAGTTAATATTAGATTAGTGAGATAACTTAATACCGAAACGGCTGACGTTGGACGATATTAAATTGTATAAATAACACGTCTATATATTATGGGAACTTATTTAAGAAACGTGTATTAGTCCTCTGAACACGACAAAATTACGACTTTTCCCCTTATTGTTATTTTTTAAAATAACTAATGTTATTTTTTTCGGGTTTGATTTCCACTCGAGTAAATGAATTATTAGGTAACAAACCAAACCGCGATGTTGGGTTCCGCCACTCAATAAGCACCCCTGCTTATTGAGTGGTGGAACAGAGTGTCCTAGCATAAAGTTCTCTCTCTCTCTACTTCAGTATATAGCGGCATTAAGCGGCATAAAGCCTGTAGCTCCAAGCTCACACAAAAAGCATATTCCACATATTATGCCTATTTACATACTTATACCTACAGGTACAATACATAACGCGTACTCCA
Source organism: Heliconius charithonia (assembly GCA_030704555.1). Lineage (NCBI taxonomy): Eukaryota > Metazoa > Arthropoda > Insecta > Lepidoptera > Nymphalidae > Heliconius > Heliconius charithonia. The sequence continues at coordinate 19,467,358 of CM060826.1, read as the reverse complement.
ACCGCACGCATTAATCTTGAGATTGCCCTTTTGGCGGCCATCGCTCATATTGACAGAGGCATTCATTTGATTCCCTCAAAGCAATATTGGTAAGTCAGCTTTCGTATTTTTCTTAGCGTTTTCAGATTACTCGCACCTGATCCTGGAGTTTTTTTTGCTGTCATACAAGGAAGTTTAATATCGCTAGATCCTTTTGGGATATTCACAAAAAGCAATGATTTATCTATAGATAGATATAGGTGCATAAAAAATATTCTTCGTCGGTCTTTTTGGCATGTGCATAAATTATTTTAACAATACTATAAAACATATATTTTTTAAATGGAAATTGACTTCAACACCTGTACTTATATGCACAATTTAAAACAAAAACGAAATTAGTACTTTTAATTACTTTTAAGTAAAAAAATTGAACAAGAAGTGAAAATATAGATATTTCTTCCGTCTGCATTAACTAAATTATTATTGAAGTTGGTCCCAATACGGCTACTTTTTTTATTTTTTTTAGCTTTTTTCCGGTGTTTTTAGTATTTTTTTGTTTTGTCTTTATAAAATTTCCTCAAGTGGGAATCGAACCCACAACCTGTGTTACGCACGCTTGTGCCCCTGCGCCACTGGCCTCAAAAAATATATTATAACCAAAATATCAATCCATAACATTCAATACATTCCAGTACGTTTATCATGTGCCATGGAATTAAAACCATCAGATACCTATAGATATTTGCCGGATAAATATTTCGCGCGGCGCGTGTGCCATATAAAATATATGAAAAAGTATTCCCCAGCGCGGATGTGATCACGCACGGAGGCTCCATTAAAGTTATTATAATTATTTTCAACGTCCGACCGGACTGACCAACTTTTCGGATCAAAGCGATTATCATATCCAGGCTAGTACTCGTTTTGTTATGTAAATATGTGTTTAAGCGTTCTTTGTTTGTTAAGTGATGAGTGGGAAAAGGAGCTCCACTCTTTTTGCTGTATAATAGCTATTTCCGCTTTAATTATCTTTCTATGTTAAGTGGCGTAACCCAACTCCGCACTTTTTCATCCAGAGCGGTAATTTTAACGAATCGAGATCGAACTCACAACCATATCGCTTACAGTCAGACAACGTTACTGTGCTACATTTTAATCCACTTAAAAAGAATGAGATACTTACATGGACTGTATATTTTTCCTATGTTTGTTACACTATTCCTAGGCTAATTATGAATGGATTCTGATGATTTCTTTTTCAAAATATAGGACACGTTTCAGAAGTGGTTCCATATACATTTTATGACAATCAATATAGCATTTTTTTTAAATGAATAAAATAAAAAAAAAAATTAAGCATACTCAGCTGATCGAATCCGCAATAATAGATTTGCAGAATGGCAGATACTAGCCAGGATGTCACAATGGGAATGAAGAAGAACGCGCTCATACGATTTGGGCACGTCACACCAATAAGTGATGAATAAATGGCAAAAAAGGTTAATGAAGAAAAAGTGAGAGAGCGGTAAGGGAGTTAGTTAGTGGGAAAAATCGGTTGACTTCCAAAAACGCAGAATCAAAGATACTGCACGAAGGTCACGTAAAGTAGTATAAGGACTCATGTATGAAGTTGTTGATGACTGTGGACGAGGCGAAAGAGGTAAGTAGAGACCGTAGCGTTTGGCGCTACATTTTTTTCTGATTACAACGCAAGCGATACAGTGTAAAGCTAGAATAGATAAGATTATTTATTCTGGATTGTTATATGGTAAGTACAGCTGTATTGGCAGTACAGTTACAAATAGCTTATATGTTAAAAATATGCTGGACGAAAATGCGGGCTTAAATTTACTATATATTTGAAACTTACAATTTTAAATGTACAAAAAACGGTAGCGAAAAATCACAAAATAAAGGATTCATTAGTAAAGAAAACATAATTCTGAGTGTAGCGGTAATTCTTGTTACTCCTATACACTGAAGAGCACGTACCGTCATTCACTGACATGAGGTTATTGCAGTATTATCGATTCGCCTTTCCATTAGGTTATGAGAGTGGAGGAACATTGAATGCATCTTTTCTGATTGGTGGCTTATGTAGATTTGAACCCAGGATCACCGCATTTTTGGCGAAATCGTATATAATCATTTATTTGTAGCAATTTGACCATAGATATTTTACATAATGGTAATATATTTTTAATTTATTTTTGTATTTTTTTTATAAAACAAAAACTTTATTTTTCTTTGTCATTCTTTTCAAACTATGATAAAGTCGCAATTATAATTTTTCCGCTCTGGTAGCAAGACAAGGCGCGGCGTTGTGTTTTGCCACTCAACACGCAATGTTTCGAGAATTTTACGGAGTGTGAGGAACGGACAGAACGAAATAACTATCTGCATTTTGCTGAAATAAGGGCTTCAGGAATACTAGGTTGGTCTCTCTATAAAAACACATACGGAGACATGTAGAAATTACATTTAATTTAGCAAAGGGTAAGTAGAAAAGACGTGGTGTTCATTATTCTATCAAATCCTCAATTCAGCTAAATCCCACAAGAACTTAATATTGTTAGTCTATTTGTTTAACATATGACAATAAAAGATTTGTTACTTTAGGCCCAATTTTTTTTACTCCACAAAGATAGATACAGGAAATGTAGTGTTAAGACACCCTTTTCCATATTGCGTGACGTCACGATTTCGAGACATTACTTGTTGAGTAGCGCAACTCAATGTCGCTCTTGGTAGACAAAGTGAATCTAGAGTCAAGTCCCTCCGTTTTCCACCTTCCAATACTACTTCACACCTACCACTTCAGGCGAACTAGAATCATTGCGTGTTTAGCATCTCCAGAGTAGGAAAATTGAAATAAATATTTTGCTCGAATGGAAATCGAGTTCACAACCATCGCATTTACTATCAAACGCTATCCCATTTCATCACTTCCTTAAAATTTTAACTTAATATCTCTAAAACAGTTAGCTATGGTAATATATGTACTTCTATATAATCTACGTAAACCGTTCCGTCGTATGATTTAGTACCTCCATTATATAGATCTGGTATTCCAATGCTGCCATTACGAGAACCCTGAGTTATTTTTCTCGTTGCTTCCCCTTCATTAAACGATTTTGAAACGACGTGAATCAAGCTCTATGAGGTTGCTTGGTATTTGGGATCATATCACGGGGACTTTTAAATAAACTGCGAAAAGGACTTTCTTCATATTTACAGCGATGGTTGCCGATTCGTTCCCCATTTGGGATATTTTCCCTTTCGTTTTCTTATCTAAAACTAGATTCTCTTTACCCTGCTACATGCAGGACTAATTAAGCTTAAAATATTTATATTTCACTATAGAGGCCAGTCGTGGCGCAGCGGCACGAAGTGTGACTGTAAAACCGACTGGTTGTGGGTTCGATCCCCACTCGAGGAGATGAAATATTTAATAATTTCATTTTGTCGCTCTGGTAACGGAACGGCGTTCTAACATTATTTTTTTCTGCCTGCTTTGCTATGTGTGCGGGATACAGCGTGAAGTTGAGAGAAAAAAAGGTGGGTACTTTTAAGAAGTAATAATTTCCGGACAGGAGCAAGCTTATCCCTACACAAAGACTGGCTTTAACCTATTAAATACTTAAATATTGTTATCAAAATTCCCAACTATTTGATAACATCCTTGTGACGCCGAGCTCGTAATGAATATACTATTATCGTCGCTCTAACTTTGAGCCAGCTCAAATACAAAAACAATTCCAGGAAATTGGAAAACGCTGTGAGACGCTACCGTAATTATTTGTCATGGCACAATAGCAAATTTCTTGCGATTATATTTTAAACAGCGGAAACATGCCACGGGAGACCTCGACTATTGAGTTGAGGTATATCTCGTACTAAAATTGTTGATTTTTTTTTGTTATTATTTGAGGCAATATTACATACATAATATATGTTTCCCAACAAAAATTTAAACTATGACGTAAAAATCCCTCTAAATCATAACCCATACACTTTTCTATGACAGAAACGGTAAAAAACCAAACAAATTCAATAAAAACTATGAAAAGCTTTGTAATAGCTCCAAAATGAATTTAGTTTTTAGTCAAATTGTAAACAACACTTAAGTGAAAGGTGTATTTTATTTATACAGCGGCACAGTACGGTCAATGAGTTATGGCCGTCCTGAAGTTAGGTTTTATGAACTTTCGTGCAACTTTCATTCTAGTAGACAATATTCAAAAGAAAGGAAAAATCGTAAAATCAAATTTGCTTACCCATTTAGTTAAGTTCAAGATGGCCACGACTCATCGACCGTACCATACCATGATGGAAATAGCGGTGGAAATTACCGCGGGGTTTAGGCGAGCCAGTTTTTTTAAGAGCGGCGTTCGTTCACCCCCGCCCTTATTCAGAAAGGTAGCTCGGTGATACAGCCAGTTTTAATTAACTATGAAAATTTTAGCGTGTGTCGTCGCGAATTATAGCCATTAGATATGATGTGAGGGAGAGATGAGAGTTGTGGGTTCGATGCCCATTTGAGGGATATTTTTCTTAATTTTTTTTATTTATATTTGAAACTTTTTCGTTACTTCGAAAGTACGCGACGAGGAATTTTAAAATTTTGCAGGAGCTTGAGTGTAAGGAAGTACCAGGAGATATTTACAAAAAACAAACATTTAAATGCATAGTTCAGTCAAATGATGTTGTGTTGTGTTGAATTATCAATGCAGATTTTTTTTTATTTGAGTTACTCGCAGAAACAACCGTGTTAAATTTCATAGCTCAATAGGAATAAATAGGTGAGAATATAGTATAATACGAGATTAAAAGTAGTATATTTTTTTGGCTTCACACTGTATTCCACACGCAGCAGTAGGTATATTACCCAATACTAATAATAAAATAATGTTTATTTAAAAAAAACGCTATGTAAGGTTTCGCAAATACATGTATTTGAACAATAAAATTATAAAAAAGCAATATTTAACTAAAATTATATTTTTTGTAAATAAAAAAAACGTGGGAAGATAAACAATGGGTCAACTTGTATATAAAATAAGGACTCGTACAGTAGGTACATGAAGTGTTAGGTCGCGCTGAGATCTGGGCTTATTGTGCCAGTTTCAGTTATTTTGCTCGTGGAAGGTATTCGAAATAAAGCTACTGCACTACTGTATATAGTACTACGAAACGGATGGCAGAGACATAGAAATAATGTGTTATTTTCTATTATGAAATTAACTAGAGGCCAGTCGTGGCGCAGTGCTTAAAATGTGACTGTAAACGCGACTAGTTACGGGTTCGATCCCCACTCGATTTAAATTTATATTTCCATTTCTTCGCTCTGGAATGCGGCGAAGTGCGGCGTTGAGTTCTGCCCCACAACACGCATAGCCTCCAGAATTCGGCGGTAGGTGGGGAACCGAGTGTCTTAGCACTAGGTTGTCTCTGCCCAACCTGCTGAGTGCAACGTGAAGTTTATTTAATGAAATTCACTGTCAATGTCTTCAATTTAAATAATAAAAAAAAAGCTAACTAGGCCATCGTGGAGCACTGGTACAGCGTCTGATGGTTTTGAATTCGAATCCCATCCGTCTAAATGCTCACACTAAATTGTTTTTATTATCTCACTATAGTCGAAGCGTGGCGTTGTGTAGGTACCGGTCGTTGTCAACGCCACGATTTAACGGACTCAAAGTCGGTGGAAATTATGGAACGGAGTGTCTAACCACTAGATCCTCTCTGTCTCTGTCTCCTTGTTTCCTTCGTAAAAATGGAGTGCCGTTATTTTATTTTTGGGCTAATTTTTTTTTAGTTGTAAATATTATAATCATAGCGGGGCAATCTTATGGAAATGAGCCACAGCGGCGTTCATTTCAAAATGACAAACTATTTTAGGTGTAAATTTTCGTTTGTAATTAATAAATTTTATTATTTTATAGTTATATTATTTTTATTTTGTTTATTAATTTTTAATTTTTAAAATTCTATGTTGACTGCTTTGGCAGACAAATCTCGGCGTTGAGTTCCGTGATGGACTGGAAGTGATCTAGGCTTAAATATTCCATCTTACTATTTAATATTTTGTATTATTATTACTAGAAGTCTTTCTATCGCAACCGTGATTTATTCACATAATTATGTTGCTCTGGAAGCTAAGATTTCCTCAGAGGAATGCTTGTATTAATTAAAATGTAAAGAAAATCTTTTATAAAATATTATTTTTATATTCTATTCGCGATAAAAGGATGTTCACTAAATATATAAATAAAATTGATGTCTATATGTGATTTTAAAATATCGGTGCTTACATGATACCAAGACACAAGCAAACGACCTTAATAATTTTGTTTCTCTGCCTTTTTATTTGTCCGGGTTGATCTCTGGAACTAATTTTATGAGATTTTCACTGGAAAATATAGGAATTCTTATCCTAGAATTTCCGAGAGCTGAGCAAATTGGAACGTAGTGTCTCAACACTAGGTTCTAAGATTCCCTCTACTTAACCTGTTATGTGCGGTAAATTGGAATTGGATAACATTTGAGTTAGATGATTCCATTTACCAACCGTAAGGAGTACTTGTATGTGTGTGCATATATGTTTGTATGTTTGCTCATAATTTTATTTTTTACGGCTTAACGTAACCCCTTTACACTAGATCCCCTTAATAATATTTTTATAAAAAAAACATTAAATATTATTATTAGAAGTTTCCATGAAAGCTTCACGATTACAGGAAACATATTTCCTCGGTACTTCCTTCATTAAATACTCTTACTGAAAGTCTTTGGAAGGTAATTAAATGCTTCCACTTACAAATAATTTAACGTAAGAGATATAATCGGTTTGAGCAAAACTTCTGTTTAAACAGTCCATTTTTGGATTTTGAGAAACATTTTACTTTGATTTGCACACCTTATTTATTTAACTTTAGTGATGATATTCGATAGTTTACGATTTAACTGTATTTAAATACCGTTCAATCTTGTTCCGTTATTAAATTGCTTTATAATAAAATTATTAAAGAGACACGTACAACACAATTTTAATTAATACGAATATTATACAGTTGACACGTTTATATTAAACGATTTCGGCCACTCCTAAGTAGAATTGATGATTTTTAATTTTTATTGTGTTGCATAGTTCGTACATCCAGGAATGCTATGGGCTATATGAAATTTCTTTATATACAAATATAATAGGCTGGTTACATTAGGTTACGTTTCTATAGGTGTACGATAGAGACCTTGCGAGGAAATCAAAGAGAACGCAGCACCAAACGTCAATTTTTCCGCAAAAAAATACAATAAAAGACAGAAAAGGCATCCATTTTACATAAAAGCATCCATGTAAACAGTTAGACGTTTCGTATTCTCCGTCTCGTCCCTGGTCTGAACTCGGCACATATTTGAACTTTTCCGCTACAAATACTTGTGTGTACTTCTGTAATGATGTTGTCGCATGTAAACTGCGCCGCGCTATGCGAATTGTATATATTTAAAGTATTTTAACATTTTAGTGACGACAGACTGGTGATTGGTGATCGCTTGCCAAAGTGACAAAAAATAATCCTTTTTATTCCTTGGCGCTGTATTCTGTAAATAGTAGGGTAGAGCGCAAAGGGATAGTTTTCTTAGAAGATTGTGCTAAGAGACTGCGTTCTCTACGTATCACCCAATTTTCGAGGCAAAGCATTTTGAGTGGTGGAACTCAACGCCGCGCTAATTCGTCCCCGGGTGTGTCTTAACACTAGGTTCCCAGGTTCTCTCTGCCTACCCTAATATGTGGCGGATACAGCGGGAAGCTGAAAGAAAAGTTCAAATTGTTTTCATTAGTAGAATATTAAACCGGCAGTAAGTTCCGTCATTCATAATACATTATTATCCAGGTTATACGAGACAACTAAGTTAAAACTTACTAAGACAAGCGACATTATATTACATGTATTCCAATAGTAAGCTTCTTTTAGCTAGGGGTAAATGAATACATCACTGTCATACCCACCAGAACATAGCAAGATAGTTAGAGGGAACCTGGGATTCTAGTGCTAAGACACTCCGTTTTTATTATATATCCGTTCCGTATTTTTCACCGAATTCTTGTGGCATTACGTGTTGAGTGGCAGAACTCAACGCCGCGCTTTTTCTAGTTACCAGAGCGAGGAAATAAAACTATTAAATATTTTATTTCCCCTAGTGAGCCGAATCGAGGCTACAGTTTGCGTCGTTTACAACGTGCTTGTGACACTGCCCCACGAACAATTCTTAACCCAAGGTACTTCGTTATTATTAATATTATTTTTAAATTTACAAATAAACAAAAAATATATAAGTTTTGTTATTTACCGCATACAAATTAATGTCTAGAACGGTAAGGTTATCACTGAGCCATTGGATAGTTATAGTTGTAATTACACTATTATCTTCTGTACATTTCAAACTAAGTTTCTGGGAGCGAGTCAGCTCGCTGCAAGGCGAGTTCACGGTTCATCAGACGTATTAATTAAAGTTCGCCGGTCTTACACTCTTGGCCGTGTAAACCAAAACCTAACCTAAAATACTTGTATTATATAGTAGAATATTTAACTATAATACACCTAAATAGTGCATATAATGGGTTTCTCAAGACCTTGTAAGAATGGGATAAAACGGGATTTCACATTTTAAATCTTAAAGTTCACGCAAACAAAGTTACGGGTGATTAGTGAAATTTTGTTGGCGTGATGGAAGGGAACGGTCGCACCGTGACGGTTGTGGGCTCGATTTCTACTAGCTTCACGCTGTATCCCGCAATCATCAGGGTAGGTACATGGGAACTGATACTGATGATCCCCATTGTTCGCCACATTCTGTAGGCATTATGCGATACTTTAGCGAGAAAATTAAAATGTTACATATTATATTTTTCCGCGAGAAAAGCGAACCTATAACCGTCGGCAAAATACAACAAAAATAATATAAAAATCAATTTCACTTGCGAATTCTATTACGAAAATGTAACAGCTTTGGTAGAAAGTAAAAGGATAAAAAAGGTTTCATATAATTTTCACAAAATCTAGTTCAACTATCGACGGTTACATTTTAAGAGGGACTCGGTTTGACCTTAGTCCGTAATACATTTGGTGAAAACACATTTTATTGAAGTCTATAAATGTTTGAGATTCTAGTACATATTCTTTTTTTAGGGTACCGCACCTCAAACGGGAAACGACCGAACCCTTATAGGTTCAATTATCTTGTCTGTCTGTCCGTCTGTCAAGACCATTGACATTAACTTTGCTCGGTGACATCAAGCTGTATTAATATCGAGTATTCAGATTTTAAACGGAAGAAACAAACAACCTTAACGCAAATACTTATTTAGAAAACGTATAAAAATTTGAACGCAGCGGGACTCGAACCCGCGCCTCCTGGAAACCGACCAGGTCGGTTGTCTTTCCTAAGTGTGGAATAACATTTTAAAAAATGTTTAAAAAACCTTAACGCAATCAAAAGAGAAATCGAAAAATTTAGACAACGATCTTGCTACATTATATATCAAACTTACGGCGTAATTAAAACTCAAAGGCTACTTGAATCTTGAAATCTTCACTCTTGAAATGACTTACAATTATGAAATTTGATACAAAGTGAGAACTTATAAGAAAGGGGAAATCTTTAAAATTTGTATATATTTCATAGAAAATATCATCGAAATTTATTATAATTGTTAATTTTATAAAAAATTAAGTGCATACGCTTTGAAACTAAATTTTGTCAACTTTATTCGCCGCGTAATCAAAATCTATAGCGTATTTCATGGAGGCGTACAATTCTTACATTTGGCAAGAAGTAAAGTACAAATAAAGGAAAAGATCCGAAAAGTGGAAATTTATATTATAATTACAGATGAAAAGACAGTATTATAAATCTACTATTGTGGTTAATTTTATATAAAATGAATGCATACGCCTGCAAAGTTTGTCTGCTTTTATAAATTGTACTTTCCGTTGACCTAGAATTCTGAAATTGGTACTGAACCCTCGGCGGGTGATTCCCACTTGCACATAACTAGTTTTATATCTTTGCCGTGCGAGGTAGGTAAAAGTTAATGAGTAGTACCCCGTTCCTTGGAATATTGGGTGCTGGGTACAGCAGGGTAAGCAGCGGGAACTCAGTGTTAAGACATTCTATTTTCCGTTGGGTTTCTCCACGCAATACTCAACATATTGTAAAGTAGGCATTAATATTGAAAATTGGATTAGCATTATATAAGCCTAGCCCGCTATGCGGAAAAATGCGTGAAAGTCCTTTTTATAAAAGTTAATATGATATCTATTTTTGATTTATTCTCTTTGTCACATTACTAGGACATTAGTCATTTGTTACGTACACCATATATACGACGTGAATGAACATTATGATTTATTATGGCATTTGAGATGTGATGGCAGATGTTCATAAGATTAACAAAAATAACTTTTATACTACTGTTTTACTAAAAATCTGTTTTTAGTAAAACAGTAGTAGTTTGTTTTGAATTTATTTTTTTTATTACTTAATTTATTACTAAATTTTTATTTCTTTTGTTTTTGTGTTTTTTAGTTCACATAGCCCGCGTATGGTACGGTAGCAAAAAGGAACCTAGTATGAGAATACTATTCTCCCCGACCTCCACCAAATTTTAGAAACTGCGTGTTGAGTGATGAAATTTAACTTGAATAACATGACAATAAAAAAAAATCAAAGTCAAAATATGACGGATATTTTCTGTAGGATATATTCTATTTAAAAAAGCAGATACAACCACTCCTGAATCAAGTCAAATTACATAAAAATGTCAGTAGTGTCAGTCCTTCAGGACGCTACCACAGAATTTAATCCTTTTGTAAAATTAAAATATAACAAATCACATATTTTTTTGTTGTCACCTAGTGTTATGACACTCCGTTCTTTATTTTCCCCAGAAATGCGCCTCTACGCCGTGACTGCTCTGAGAGCAAGTGAAATATATTTATATATGTATATATGAATTCTGGTAGCTATAAGCAATATATAGCAGGCATTGTACGTTAGAGCGTTGCGTTTCAGGATCAGGGCCATAACGACTGGCTTATACAGGTTAGGTCGGAGTTACGTTGCTGTAACCGAAATCCTCCTCAGAGTGATCCTACTGGAATTAGGCTAAGTCCACACGATATATATAATACTGTATATAATAATATTTGTCATCAGAAACTGTATGTAATACAGTACTAATACTATAAGTTCATTTGGTTGAACACGCTAACATCAAGAACTACTGGTTCCATTTGATAAAATATTTTTGTTATATTGTTTGAAGTTGACTTCTGTGTCATTTCCCTTTTAATACGCAGGCAAAGCCACAAATAACAGAATATATAAAAGTTACATGTATAAACATATTACGAGTTTTAAATTTAAATCAAAAGGTTAAAATTTAACGTACATGTTAATTGGATTTAAAATTAGACTTTAAGTAGTCATTGGTAGGTATGGCAGTATAAAATTTAATTATTTATTAAACAAAACAAAGTGTAAATAGAGCTTTAAACTCAATCAATATATCGAGTGGAATAAGCTGATGTACGATTTGTTTGTATGTATAGTAAATATTATATACAACGCAACAACACATTTTTCTTTTGTCTGTCCTACTATAAACAGGATACAGGTAGATGGATGTTCAAAAGAAATAATTAAAGAGTATTCAAAATATAATTCCCACATTCCATAGTAATGATCCTGTATATTATTTGATCATTATTTTAATTTCTTAAATTAAAATTTTATATGAATTTGATAACATTCTCCCATCTTCTTCTACTAAACTAAAGTGAGCTCAGAAATGTACTCATAACTAAAAGATGATGTTAACATCTGTATACAAAGCTTACATAGTTGTACAAATTCCAACTGTTTTGAACTTGAACATGTTAATCATAAAATTAACGTGAGTTAAGTAATGAGGACACGCGCGGTGTATAGACGTATTAGAGTAAAGAATAAAATTACAGAAAAAAATCATTTTTTTATACAGTTAAGGGGTTTAATTCCTGCTACTTTCATTATATTATTTTGAAAACATATATAAAAAATTATCGTATCGGGATTTGTACCCACGCTTTTTTTAACCACTAAACCATACATTCTCGTTTAACTACGTCAAAATTATTTTACGTTTGTCATAATTTATTTATATGTTTATACTAAGCTTGCTTCACGCTCCCTGGCGGAGTAGTCGGAGAGAACGGAGTGCCAAACTCTACGGTCTCTGCATACCTCTTTCGCTTCTTCTATTGTCATCAACCTCTTCATACATACCCTTTAGGGGGTCCTCATGGTTTTTAGGTGACCTTCCTCTAGTATCTTTGTTCGACCTTCAAAAACACAGTTTTCGAAACTTAGGTCCTCCCCTACCTCTCTTACCTCTCAGTTTTCCGTCATACATCTTTTTTGCAATTATTTCATTTTCATTTTTTCATTCCTTTGACGTGCCCAAACTAGCTGAGCACGTTCTTCTTCATTCTTACCGTGATAAATGCCTGGTAAATCAGTCGTGTTAATGCCCTTACGCTTGGCCTCCATCACAAAAATAACACCTTTTCATTCATTCCTCGTCGAACATTCCACGTCGCTATTACTAGCTCCACCCTCCACCTCCTGTGCCAGACATGGACATGTGCTGTAAATTTGCAAGCTTTCCATGGTGTTTTAAACGTTTTATACAAAAGTATTTTTCTTTCCTAAGCGTAGAATAGTACATGAAAAAATCTGAAAAAGTACTCTTAATAATTAAGATTAAATGTTATTTACGTAATTCGGTGAGCTTATTCTTGATAACTCTATTAGTATCATCGCGCCGCTAATGAAGCACTGTCTCAGTAAAAGTTAATTAAGTAGAGACTTGTATAGTATAAAATATGAAATAAACTCTGCTTATATAATAGTCTCTATTGTAATAGTTGGAAGACGATATTAAAATGTACGATTTCGATAATAATTACTTTTGAGGAGTACCTGGTTCTATGTTATTTTGCCAAAAAAAGAAAGCAGCTTCATGCTTTTAACACATAGCAGGGTATTATAAACAGTGGGGACGTAGCATTAAGATACTTTGATTTCCGCTTTCCTTAAAATTTTTTGAAGTTAGTAAAACTTAATTTATTTTTCTTTGATATACTTTTAAATTCTGAATATTCAGATAAGTGTAAGGACACTTTCTTTATTTTTAAAAAAATCCTGTTCATAAAAAAATATTTAAAAATTTAACGACTGGACATAGGCCTCCTCCAAGGACCTGCGCGAATATCAATCTTGCAGCAATGCCAACCGCAGACAATCCAGCGGCTTACTTGACCAGATCGTCGGGCTTTGAGAACTTTTCACCAACAGCCATTGTAATACTAAGCAATAAAAGATGCCTGGAAAAAATAGTTTTTTTTAACAATTTTGCTTAAACAGTGGAAGCCTAATATTAATAGCATTTCGTCCTCCATTTTCTACTGAATTCTAAATGCATTGCGTGTGGTGTGTGTGTGAGTAGCGGAATTCAACGCCGCGTTTTCCCTCGACACTAGAGTGAAGAAATGAAAGTATTAAATATTTCACTTCTTTGAGTGAAAATAGCTGTCGTATTTATCAAGTTATCAAAAACGTATAAAAATTTGAACGTAGCGGGACCAAAAGGTGCACCTCTTGGAAACCGTCCAAGCGTTCTGACCGCTAAGCCGTATTCATTTTCATCAAGCTATGTCGAAATTCTTATACTATTTATTGTTACAACTTATTTATATTGTTAGCATCTCTGTAGGGAGATTTTTGCAAATTTCTACTATCCAAAGATAATTAATTACTAAGAATTATCGTTTGGCGAAAGAGAATGCTATGTATTAAATATTTTTTACAATTTTTAAGTGTTATTCCACAATAAGGAATGAAAAATACTTTTAAAAAAATGTAAAAAAAAAAAATAAACGTAATGAAATTCGAACCCGTGCGTCTTGGAAACCAAGCGCTGTGATCGTTAAGCCATACGTTCTCATCAAGCTACATCGAAATTCTTATTAGGTTTTCTTATAGTTTTTTTTCCTTTGTGTTGAATAACACTTTGAAAATTCCAAAAAAAGGTGTATATAACAAAATGTATAATTACAATTTAATTACAACTATTTAAGGCATAAGGTGTTGGAAACACGTACATTTGATAGCTTATCCATTACTCTAGTTGGCGATAGTTTGCAATAGTTAAATCTGAAGTTTGCCAACAAGTAAGTACGTACCTACGAGTAAGCCTGCTATCGGCATTGTTCATGACAACTTCACCTAGTTGTAGTATTCGGTTGCTATGTTAAGTTATGTTAGTAATCACAGAATATTCGTTCTTGTTTGACTATAAAGAATAAGCGTACAGATGTACAAGCATTTTTATATAAACGGTTAACATAAACATTGAGGCCAGTTGTGGCGCAGCGGCACGAAGTGTGACTGTAAAACCGACTGGTTGTGGGTTCAATCCCCACTCGAGGAGATGTAATATTTCTTTAAATTTATATTTCTATTTCTTCGCCCTGACGTCGAGGCTAGGCGTGGCGTTGAGTTCTGCCACACAAAATGCCTCCAGAATTCGGCAGAAAGTGGGGGACGGAGTGTCATAACACTAGTTTCTCTCTGCTCACCCTGTTGTGTGCCGGGATACAGCGTAAAGCTGGTTAACATAATTATACTAGTAGAGTCTTTCCTATACTAAGTTATCTAATCAGCTCAGAAGTCAGTTACGTCCAGAAAAGTTATCATTATTATACACATTATTACACACATTTTAAATCAAACAAAGGTTTTGGTTTTTGAAAGAGATGGAAAGGACAGTAAGTGGTAAGATATTAGAACAAGTGAATGAAGTGGTATACTTGGAAAGTATAGTCAGTAGAGATGGAAGATACGAGACGTATGTGGAAAGGCGTCTTTTGTCGTCTGTGTGTGTCCCTCAGTGTGGTGGGCTTGTGACTTTAAAATTTTTTTAGGTATGTAGAAGGTATTCTAAAAATTTTCAACCGTATTTTCAATAGGCTCGCTTATCATTTTAGAAATATTTATTTTCTTTATTATTATTAATTATTTAATTTCTTAATGTATAAAACCATTCTTTACCTATGAAAGTCAGTTCATTTTTCAGTCAGTCATGAAGGAGCATACAGGTACGCTGTGCCACTGGCCCACGCATATTCTACTTAAAAAACAACTTATAAAAATATTGTAGACACACGTTTCCACTCCAAGGCAATAATAATAAATTCTACGTACAATTTTTAATGGCAATTCTAAAAATCTTCCAAGAAGATTTAATATCCTGAAGAGAATAGTCGGACATATTGACAACAATACCGTCTACGAACAATCGGCTATTTTCTGTGACACAATAAAAGGACGTACTTTGTACAAGGAAGCCTCATAAAGCTGATCTTTAGAAATAATGAAACAAGAAAATGTTGGAAGTTCAATGAGGCATAATGCTATTGCTTAAAATGTCATGAAAATATTATAAATTCATCGTAAATACGTAATCCTAAAAAAATGGACAAGCGTGAGTCGGGCTCGCGAGACAATGATTATATGAAAATTATAAAATTATCATTCAATGTATACGTTACGTTGATAACACTTATTTATTTTTAAATGATGCACATTGATACTTGTAATTAATCTGTATAATTGAATTAAAAATATATTTGAATTAACGAGTGCAAATAAATGTTTATTTATCGAAAAAGGTGTAATTTTCAATTGAATCCGTCTTTGTAGTATACAATATAATGATCATAATAATTATGATTACAGTGATAATAATTAATTGAATAAAGCATATCATTTTTTATATTTTTTTCTTATGACATAATAGCATAAAATTATAATCCGTAAGTCAACTTTACAAACAACCGATTTTTGTCCCGCATAAATCAGGTGTAGGCCGGGGGAACCTAGTGTTAAGACACTCCATTCTCCACTTTCCGCCACTCAAGGCATTGCTTGTGGAGTCGTGGAACACAACGCCGCGTTTTGCTTTGTTGCCAGAGCGAAGAATTTAAAATATTAAATAATTCATTCCTCAGAGTGGGATCCGAATCCAGAATCGTCACACTCTATAGTTTCTGCCTCTGAGCCACGACGGCATCTGTAGATATGTAATACTTATTATGGTTTATGGATTTAATAATTAATATTTAACTGGCGAAATATAACAGTGGTATTTCCCTATTTTTGCCTGTTATTTTATGAGCATAAGTTTGACTTGCACTTTACCACTTGTTGTTATCGAACGTGCTTAAAAAGTTAAAAGGTCTAATTTCATATATCACGCATAAACACCAAGAGAAAAACAAGGGATCACTTCTTCAAGGTTTTTCTGGCTTAAAGAATGAAATGACTGCGCAAAGCCTAATTTTCCTATATTGTAAATTTTCTTTACGAGTCTTGTATACTGGTACATTTTATTTCAAAGGTTAATGGAATAAGATAGATCATTATTTTTATATGTTCTTTTTTATTATTCTATATATTTAATTTCGTAACTGATTTATTTCATATATATTAACATATACATTATAAATTAAAATCAAAAATGTCTTTATTCAAATAGGCATAAAGTTCTGAGGGCAGTTCTGCTGTTAATGTAACTTATACTAAAAATAAACTCTCAAAATCTGTCTCAATAAATTATCATAATATTTTCTCCATTCAACAAGAGAGCTCTATGTAAAACCTTAAGCTGTCCCTCTTTAGAGCCACTTAAAAGATTTTCAATCAATTTCAATGTCTTTAGAACAAAGAGTTGAAATGAGATCATCATAGCTGTCCTCTAAGCTTAAACTTTAGAATTGCAAAAGTTTGAGTTGAGTGAAGCAATTAAGTTACCGTCCAAGGGCAATTCACCCTAAAGGGTGTCAAGAATTAAGGAACAAATCCTTCTCAAAATGTTCCTATTGTTTTCTTGCTTCGACGACTGCTTGACTTCATTATTGCGCAAAAACATTTTTTGATTAATTATAATTTATTCATTACATTCTTGTCAAATTAATTCGTTTGTCAATGATGAGCTTATCGGATATAAGGAAGAAGATACGTTTTATTTTCTATTTCTGTCATATATATGTTTGCCTCATTACTCCTACTAAATGGCGGAAATGATTAAGATAAAATTTTGTGCGTTTATTTTAGTAGCTTCCTAGATGGTTTAGAACGATAATGGTAACAGTAACATTAACTGTTACTGTTACCATTATCGTTCTAACATTAACTGTTACTGTTACCATTATCGTTCTAAAATGAAATAGGAAATTGTGCATTAGTGTGATGAGAATATTCTGATAAACTATGAAATTAGTTATCAAAATTAATTAGAAAAAAATTATGTGAAGCTCTAAGAAACTGACTAAAATATAAAAAAATGTGAAGGATCCAATCCAATGTAATAAAGATTTAAAAAATATAACTAAATATAACGTTTTGTGATGTCTTTTTTCCTGGCTTGGCCTGCTAGTTTTTATATAAAACTGTTATGTGACTGATATATGGAGAGATCAATCAAAATCCCAAAGATAACCTAACCGAAGTGAACACTATAAAATACACTTTGCAGTTGCAAATGCAACAATTTGAATCCCTTGGTAGAAAATATCTGTATTACTAAATAATATATTTAAAATTTCTCACGATATCTTTCGTATTACATAAAAAAACTACTTATGTACATAAGTTGCATAAAACTTAAAATACAATACAAAGTTGTACGCCAGTTAAACCCAAGCACATTCGTCACACAAAATGACAGTCGGTTCCGCAATTTTATGTGCATAGTTGACCCAATGTACCGAGGGTCGCTTAATTGGTATGAAACGCCTCGTTAACTCAAATATACCAAGTTTAGTTGTTTATAACATTACTTGGATAGTTTTACTTGTATTATAACATGCCTCTTCAAGGGAAATATTGTCAAATTTAATGAACATTCACATTATTTTACGTACACTTTTCTTATACTTCACAACTTTTTTGGGTGCCGAAGCTTAAGGCCGCACTCTGTCTTCCCAGAGCGAGGAAAAGAAAATGATTCAGTTCCTTGATCAGAGTTTGAACCGACAATCATTCCGTTCGTAGCCAGACGCTGTTACACTGCCACGATGAAAGTAACATAAAATATTTTCCAAGAAGTGATTATAAGTCGCTTACAAAGCTTCCATATCAGTGCAGTTATGAACAAACAAAATATACAATTTTCCTTCAGTTCTCTGAAACTTAACGCTTAAGTTCTCAAGTCATTAATCATGTAGTAGATGATGGATGACTATATTTTTATAGCGACATATAAGACCGAAAAGAAAAGATTTTCTTTTAACCTAGTGATGAGATGAGATAACTCGATGCCCTTCTTTTAATTTATTTTAAAGTGAAGATTTTAAATTATTTACCCCGAGTACTGATTGCATCGCGCTAGCAGTCTGGCTATGTCCCACTGATGATGATGATACGTATAATTTTGTTAAAATTCTCTCATGAATTGATTTTTAGAGTTCCGTAAATCAAAAGGTACAAACGAACCCCTTATAAGATCTCTTAGTTATCCGTCTATCCATCTGGCAAGACCATTTATCAAGCTGAAATTAATATGAAATATTCAAGTCTATAGTTACTTAAAGCACAGAAAAAATCAAGCTTTAAAATTAATGCATTCAAAAGATACAAGAAGAGTTTATCGTCGTATCGATTATAAATCGCCACGTAATCAAAACCTATAGAATACATTCCATGGTTTCCTACAGTTATAATTGGGCACAAAGTGAGAACTTACAATACAAATAAAGAAAAAATACCGAAAAGTTAAAATATATAGGTATTTTATCGAAAAACAGGTAGCGACCGAGTCGAGCTCACTCACCGAGGGTTCCCTGCAAATGGTAGTACTACCTGTAGATAGAGAGCTGCCAAATTTTCCCTTTATAGTGTCAGTACGCAATACGCTTTATTGCTCTATAAACGGCTAAGCTTTTATTTTAAAGTAAATCTAGAAATACGTATTACATAACGTTTTTAGGAACTCATGGGCTCGAAGATATGAGTAAATGGTTTGATTTTCAACTCGATATAATACGGACGAACGGATGGACGTACAGAAAGACAGACAGAAAGGTTCCTTTTTTCCTTAAAAGGAAGCAATCCTAATAATAAGTATTACATGCTTATAGTATTTGTAGTCCATGTCCAAAACTTAAGTTTGTCAACTCCTATAAGTTCCGCAGTGTATTTCGTATTAATCTATTTTTCTGAAATTGATACGGAAGCCTTGATGGCCGAGTTTGACTCACACTTAATAGGTTTTTTTATAATAATGCAATCTAATAAAACCATTTTTGGATTTAAGGCCACGTCAAGTTCCACGTTTATATAAAGGGATCTTCGTCACTTTAGAAATGAAGACTAAAACGTAAGACTAAAATTCGAGTTTCCCTACTTAACACGCATCGTTTTGAATATTAGGTGGTATGTGGGAAACTATGGGATTTATCATTAGAGGATCCCATTGGCTACCTTACTATATATTCGATACAGCGTGATGAAAATAAATAATAAATTTAAATCTTAAAAATAAATATTTGATAAATAGTCTACACAAAATTCGAATACCTATATTCAAATTTCAACCTTTAAACATGATCAACTTAGCACATTAGTTTATCTGTTTCTTCGTGTAATGACAGTAGTTCGAGGATTTAGCACCTGGGTAATTAGTGATGTAATTAGTTCGAACCCCGACACTGTGACTAGTGATGTGTGTTTAAACTGTAAGTACTGGATTTAGAGTCATCGTTTGGAACTAATTGCTTAGTAGCCTGACGAAATTAGTTTACCTACAATGAATTAAAGGATTTTTAGGTTATATATATATGTGGGATTTGTGGTTATATACGTGTGATTGTAAACGCTGTGGTTATGACTTTTGATTCTGGGTATATTTCAGTTAGCTTAGAATTTTTACTCTGGTACAAAGAGCGTGGCGCTGAGTTTTGCGTTTAAATAGATTAACGTCTCGAAATTGGGTCGAAAATAATGAACGTCTTAGCAGTACGTTCCTTCTACCTATCTTACTATGCAGGAAAAAATAAAACTGGGATTTATTGTATTTGTCAATTTAGTTATTGAATAATTAGTAGGGTTTTCTATTATTTTTTAATTGTGACACGGACACATAGCCAAGACTGCTCTAATAAGTATTTATATAACAAAAAAAATCCTTATCACCAATTTACACTTCCACTAGTAACGTAGTCATAAAAGGGTATTTCGGGATGACGTCTGAAAAACGACACGAAACTGTCGTAGAAGACCGCACCTGCTTTATATTCCATCCTGATAGTGACAAACGATGCCACGGATTGGTCAAGGAACAAAAAGCTTTGAAAAAGGTTCTTATATTTTATCTTTCTATCCATTCAGACTACAGTAGGAAAGTTGAAAAGTGTTTGTTTACTGAATGTATTAGTTGCGGCTTCAAATCAATGTTGGAGTAAAATTTGTATAAATTGTATTCATAATATATGATGAGTAAATGTTTCGCTGATCTTTTTTTTGAATTAAAAAAGCCAAAACAGAAAAAAATTGTCAATAATAGGATTCCTTACGTTTTAGTTGTTTACTATTGACCACGACTTTCTATTTTCGGCCAGATTTTCAAGTTACTGTAAGTAGAGTAAAGGACATAATCCCGCATTTTGTCTTCTTTGCATTGTAATAGAACCCACAACCAGTCGGTTTTACAGTCACACTTTGTGCCAATGTGCCACGACTACCATACCATAACTACCTCTTATTACTAATTTTATTTGATTATGAAATACGAATTTTAAGCAGAGAATTTAGACGTGTGACTTGTCAAGATGGCCGTGTCGCAGAGTATGAATACGGAGCGTCAAGGTGTTTGCCTTGGGTATATTCAGAGGTTGGTAACACTGTCAGTTGTCAATGTCAGGACTGCCTGCCCAGGCATCGCCACATTTTTTATATATACAGATTAAAAAATGTTTTATTAAAAAATATTATATCTGGCGTTAAGAATTCGTAACAAGGGACATATTCAATTGTAACGTAGCAACATTTGTACATAAGCAATGGGGTTGCCCTGGGACGCAGATGGCAGGTTTTTGTTGGGGTTAACTCCCTTTATTATAATGTACCTTTACACGTAAAGTTTTATAAGCCATTATATTATTTACTATATTATTAAGTACTAATCTGAAAATGTATTAAGAACTTAATTAACTCCTTATATATTGAAAAAACTTTTTTCTTCGTTTAAATTTGTGGTTGTGTTATTGACCTTGACCTTACCTTGTTAGTTTGAATGGGTTCTTGTAATTCCATATTGTAGGGAATATCTTTAGCCGATTAAGCTGAAACTATACAATATATGTATACAATGAATGGAATTTTGAGAGGAACTCGAAAAATAATAAAAATTATATTTTGTGATTTAGTTTTGCTGATGGCAATTGAATTGAAAATTTTTGCACACGCTTTTTTTACCTAAATGAAAAATGACAAAGTGGTCCTTTTTATCATGACCAATTATTTTGTAAAAAAAAAATGAAATGAGCCAACGTACGTGTTCGAGTATGTTGTAACGTAAGGTACAACAAACTCGAACACATATTCAGTTGCAAAATTTTATATCACATTTCAATTTCCTTAGATAGATAGGAACGAAGATTAGATACGGAAAGGCATTCCACCTTTGATGGTCGCGGAAATACAAGATTGCAACGGCACTGTAATTTGTTCGGAATTGTGGAATCACAGGCGATTTGCCTGTGATTTTAATAAAATATTTATTTTATTTTCTTATTTTGTATATTAGAAAATTGTATTGAAACTAGTCACAACTGTTTACTATAGTGGTGTATTAACTTTATTTGAAGGCCATGTAGGGTCTGTTTCCTTTGTATAAAAATACAAATATACATTTGAAATTACAAATTTGAAACTATTAATATTCTCATCAGACATTTGGTCTATATGATTTTTAAAAGCTATTATTTAACTTGCAATGTTAGTTCGGGTGAAATCTTTGAGCTAAATTTTGAAATAGATATCTTCAGATTGGGCGGAAATTTTGTAATCTCGTATCTCGAACACGCTTAGTTTGGATGACAATGCACGATAAGCTGTGTCACTTCATATGGCGGTGCATCCAATATAGCGGAACAGTTCTTAATGCACTTCTACAATATGGATATCAAATGAAAGATCTCTTTGAGAGCAACTCGATCAATAATGTGACGCCATTCTAAATCTTTCATGGTGGACCATCCAAGATGGAGGAATAGTTAAAACTTAAAAAAATATATTTTGTCCTCTTTAAAGCGTTTAATTAAGCGCGTTTTCTAAAAAAGTTTTTTTTGCTCACAGTTTATTATCCATTTATATTTAATTTACATCGTTTTAATATTTATAACATTTAGTCCAAAGTTAACGTTAATAATTAATGTAAATGATTTTAAATGACTTTATTTATTCATTAAAAAAATAGTTTAATTTCTCAATGTTATAGTTAGCTACTTTAATAGATCATTTTATATTTTTTTAATTATAATAATCGGATAAAACCATCTCTAGATTGGCCATCTCTAGATTTTACTTACAAATCTCGTTACTGACGATATGGTCAAAAAAATTCCAAACACGCCTTTCTTATTTGGAATTGTCTATACCATCACCTTACCAAATAAAATGGGTAGTAATCTAACACTAATATTTTTTTATAAACGTTAAAAAATAATTTAGAAAAAACAAAAATCCTATTAGTTTTATTAAAGCCGTTTTTTTTATAACGTAGTAGTTAACATTTTTGTACGTTTTCTAAACTATATAAATAATAATTTTTCCTTTAAATATTTATTATATCACAAAAATATTTCAAAAACGAAAAAAAAATAGCTATCCAAAAATATACACAAAAATTTATTCAAAACGTCCATTGTCCAATACATTTAAGAAAAACATTACCATATTTGTACTTTATTTAGGTTTGTAAATATGGAATTGTATAGAAAAAATATTAATAAAAGAATATTCCGTGGCGCAAAATTAGGATTAGCGTGGAATAATGAAAGTTAAACAAAAGGCGCGGTCGGGTTCCAACCTCGTGAAATAAAGTTAATTAATGGTCCTTTCAGAAGTTTTAATCCGGTTTTTTTTTATTTGATAACAATATATAAAGAGTACGTGTCTGTGTGTTTCCTTTACATTGATTATGATGACGAATTATGAGTGATTAAGGATTTTTTTCTCGAATCGCTGTATCCCGCATATTATAGGGAAATCAGAGGGAACCTAGTGTTAAGACACTCCGTAGAGAACAGATGGTGTGCGCTTAATTTTTAAGACATTGCATTGAGTTGCGGAATTCCCTTGTTAGCAGAACTACGAAATGTAACTGTTTCTCCCAAGTAGGATCGAATCCACCACCACCACTATCTTCTCCAAAACGATCATCACCAAAATTATAATATATTCATAGATTTAATGTGGCAAAGGATTTATCATGAAGTTGACAAGACTTACGCAGAGACTTTCAAGACATATTTTTAAAGTTATTAAGAGTTGGGCTAGAACTTCCGGCTGCGAATGAAATTTGAACTTGTCAACCCAACTTTAATACTTCGACGTGACCTAGATATCTAAAAAGCTTGATGATAGTAACTCAGCTGTTATATTCAAATATTAATTTTGACACAAGCTTCATCAAGATTTTTAAATTAATTAATTCTAGGGCGGGACACACAGCGGTGTAGGCAGAGGGAACCTGGAAACATTCCATTCTCATTGGGCAGCCGCATTTATCAAGAGAACCTAAGAATTCTTTGAATATATATAGATAAAGAAAATAATGATATGTAATAAATCATAGCGTTCTCTCTTGATTTTAATCAGAAGAAAGTAGATTTGCCCGTATTTAAATTTCTGCCAATTAATGTCACGAATTTGTACGGAAAGTAGACAACGGAATATCTTGACACCAGGTTCCATCTGCTTAAGCTGCTATATGCGGGACACAGCAAAAAAAAAATATTAAAATTCTTTAATCAAAAATAGAACTTACAGCCATAGTTCATATTGCTCACTTCCCACCTAGAACATAAAGGTGAATATTTGTCTTTAGCCATATATCCCTAGAAATTCTCATATCAATATAAGCTCCGTTTGGTATCATGACGTGTTGCAATTTGTGAGTAAGTTGACACGTACATCGTATTTATTTATATGTGTAATACAATTTTTACATAAAAGACTTCAATACTGAAAAGTAGATAGATTTCATTTACAATGTATTATATTAGTTAAGACACTCACATTTGTTAAGTAATGTTTATTTTATTTATTTTTAGCTCCATGCGGTATACCACATAACATAACAGAGTAGGCAAAAGGAACCTAGAAACCTAGTGTTCAAATACTCTGTTTCCGTAGAAAGACTTCCGTTTCCCACATTAAGGTTCCCTTATTTTATAAATAAAGACAAGGCAAACGAGCGGGACACCTGATAGTAAGTGTGCACTGCCGCGCCCGCCCCCGTGTTACACCAGAGGAGCTACAGGAGCGTTGCTGGCTTTTAAGCGGAGAAAGACGCGCTTTTTGAAGATACGTAGGTCGTATCGACTTGGAAACAATACTGTAGATACGTCCTTTCACAGTTGCGTGGCGTGTGGAAGAAAATTCCTAAGACACGCACGCACAGTAGTGGAGTGCAGAAGAAAAAACGAAAGAAAACAGAAAGAAAGAAGCTAAAGGTAAAGATGGACTATAGAAAAATAAAAAAAGAAAATCAATTTGAACTAGTAGTAACTAAGATCCTATCAATATTTTCAACTTTATGAAATATTAAAGTGTAAATATCAGAAAGAAAAAGAAAAAAAAATAATTAGTATTTTTTTTTAATGAAAGTCACATTTACAAATGAAAAGCTCATATCTAAACAATTTTACCTTACACTTCTATTCAATTCTGTTTCGAGCAGGAATAACTGAAAATTTTGCAAAACATGCAGCAAACTCTCAGAAAGACGTTCGTAAAGTAAAGAGGACGAGAATGAGAGGCATTCACAAACTATTGAACTACTTAAGCTTTTTGTTTTACGAGTGTAGCACTTTATAAGGAAATACGTATCTAAAAAGTTACACAAAATGTTTACTTCAGGTATTCACCACTCTTAAATACTATAATATGTAAAACTCAAAAGTCTAATTATATTTTTTTTCATAGTCAAAATTTTGGAATAATGTTTGCTTATAATAAAATTGTAACGGATCGGTGTTTGTACATGGAAGATGCACAAAAACTATGTCATGAAGGACCCTTATTAATGCAGTAGAACCCAAGATAATGATTTTTAAAAAAATTGGCTGTTTGTCTGTGCGCTTGTTATCGCTAATTTCAAAAAAGGCTTAACCGAATTAAATGCGATTTTCACTATTGGATTCTAGCAAGTTCTCGTTAATATATAGGGTTTTTTTTTTACAATCGGTTCATAAATAAAAAAGTTGTATATGCCAATTTAAAATTTAAAGTACTTAGTACGACAAATTTGCTAATTGCAATAACAGTTTTTTTATACAACTGTTTTACTAAATCGGCTGAATTCTCTTGAATTGAAGCTTTCAATTTGTATGATGATTTCAAGATTAAGGATCGGGACCGGAGTTTATACGGGAAAAATTGCGCTTGCGTGTACGCGTACTTACCGTCTACCTAAATACCGAGTAACGAAATAAACCTTATAAATTACTGTATAGTAATTTATAGCTAAACAAAATTAGTAATTAATTCTCAAAAGACTTACATTACTTAATGAGGCCGTCGTGGCACAGCGGAACAAGCGTGTGACTTTAAACATGACAGTTGTGGGTTCAGTTCTCACTCGGGGAAATGTAATTTATCAATATTTTGAGGCCAATAGTGGCGCAGGGGCACAAAGTGTGAGTGTACACATGAGTGGTTGTGGGTTCGAGCAATACTCGAGGAAATGAAATATTTATTTAAATGTATATTTCCATTTCTTGACTCTGGCGTCGAGGCAAAGCGTTGAGTTCTGCTAGTCAATTCGCAATGTGTGCAAAAGTGGGGAACACTAGATTCCCTCTGCATCCTTTACTATATGTTGGATATTAGATATAGCGTAAAGCTGAAAAAAAGCTTAAAATGCTATTTACTTATATCGAGTCTATACATCGATACATAATATAAATAATTATGTCTTTGATATATATACATTACGATTTTATTTTATGCGTAATCAAACTAAAATAATTATTCCTTTTTTAGGGTTTTGTTCCCCAAAAAGAAAAAAAGACCTTATTAGATCATTTTTTTAGCTGTCTGTTAAGAAAATTTTACTTGAGGTATTCAGAAATTAACTAGAAGGTTAGTATACAACGCAGTCAAACGATATGAGTTTTTTGTGTACTTCCCGTAGACCTACAGTTAAGAAATTTAGGACGACATAAGATCTTATAATGCAAATAAAGCAAAAAGTCCGAAAAGTAAAAACATATTAGTTATTTATTAGCTCATGTCATAGTAAATAAGTGTACACAGTCGCTAACTTAGGTTTGCCAACTATTCGCCGCATTATCAAAACCTATAAGGTATTTCCCAATCACAATCCTGAAAGTAGTACAGAACTCTCGTTCGGAAAGTCCGGTTCGCGCTTGGCCGGTTTTTCTGAAATACTCTTAAATAAATATTCCAATACTTATTTAAGAGTATTTAAGAGAAGAACCTCTCCCGAACGAGAGTTCTGTACTACTTTCAGGAAATAATATTTAAATTTAATTAAAAAAGTAGATATATTCTAAACATTATTAGATAAAGAATATATTCAACGCAATGTATTATTACAAAAGTTTTTAATGGAACGGAGTGTCTTAAAACTAGGATGTCAGGTTCCCCTTGCCTACTCTGCTTTGTGTGGGGAACCGAAAAATGGAGTGAACGAGAGCCTAAAAAATATAGGGGTTAGTTAAACCCTTAGAAGGGTTTCTAACTTATATCTCAGTGTAGGCAGGCCACCATGTCGTAGTGGAAAGGTGTCTGACTGTAAGTACCATAGTTATGTGTTCAATCCTCGCTATGTAAGAACTAAGTGAATACTAATAATCTAACGTCTAGACAATTTAAGAGCACTTGTAAAGTGGCACATGTTTGGTTAGTTAGTGAATTCAAATACATGTCAGGTGCGTCTAGCTCTGATTTAAATTAATAATAGTATTATAATATTGTAAGCAAAAATAATTTATAATCATCAGTTTCCGTCATGGTGCAGTTGGTGTACCTACATAATGGAACGCGATGATTATGGATTTGAAGTCAACACAAATTTAAATATATTTATAATCCATCGTCGTAATTGAAATTTTTAAATGTAATAAAAAATATAATAGTACTACTATTATAATGAATACTATATACTATGATTTTTTACCTTCTTTTTGTATTACGTATAGCAGGGTAGGCAGAAACAACCTAATGTTAAGATACTTCTTTTCCAAATTCAACGCTACCCTATGTTTTATTACCACAGCTAGGAAATTAAACTAACTCACAACCCCAGCAGGATTCGAAACCAACACCGTCAAGTTTACAGTTAAAAATTGAGTCGTTGCGTCACAACGACCTCAATTTTCAAAATAATCCTCCAACTCCAGTAGTTCAAATAGAAGTGATTTCAGTAATTTCAGATTATTTCATGGCATGGCCGTCAACAAGCAGCCCCATTAGCGCTGATCAGTCTCTGGCATGCCGCCAGTGTATCGTGCGCTGTAGTAACGCAACTGTACGCGCTTATGTCATCTAATATTGATTTAGGTTTACCAACAATATTAGTAATTGCTAGTTACGAGTTTGTTTATAAGTTTAAAATATATATCTTTGTCAAGGCAATAAATACGTATTTATTTTGTTTATTTTTAAATGCATACATAATAATATCAAAATTTTAATTTGATGGAGATTAAAGCATTGTAGTCTAGTGGTCTCAATGTGGATGTATTGTAATACAAAAAGTGAAATAAAACAATTTGATTAGTGCAACTCACAAAAACACGCTTAAATTATATAAGATGGATTTCAGAAAAATATGTAGGTAAATACTGTCAAACAAAATATTAGCGGCAATAAACAAAAAGGATGCATGTGCGTGCTTGATGAGTAAATGGAGAAGCATCTTCTCACCTGGGCTTCCTGGACCAGGAATTAAAAATGCCTTACCCTAGTTAAACTCTCTTTCGCAATGTGGGTAAAAATCACACCGCAGGGTAAAAAACACCCAAATCTAATGTATAAGTAGATCTTCGCTATAATTAAGGAGCAATTGTTCCACAAACCAACTGTAAATACGTGGCGTGGACCGGAAACAGTGATGGACGGCTCGCTCACTGAACTCGAACAATTCATCTTATTTCAACTTCGACGAACGTCTAAGAATTTGGAACTTAATTTTTAAAAATATTTAAACAAATGAGACTGAAATACATTTATTGAGCATAAATTAGAACAATATATTTTAATTTTCAATATTCACGGTTTTCTCTCTCTCTCTCTCTCAGCTGTGATGAAAGTAATTGCGTTTTGTTTTCACAAAAGCGAAAAAAACGTAAGAGATTTAACTATATTTTTTCCGCCTCGTATGGATTATGTCTATAATCACCGCTTTGGCGGTCAAACGCTGTTCCTCCCCGCCGCGATGGCCTCCGGATGTATTGTAGTTAATGATGTAACTCAATGCCCTTACAAGTAAGCATAATAGGAAATTTACAGAAAAGACCCATTTGAATGTTGTTGAGAGATATTTTGGCTCAATTTATATGGATAAAAATACACAAATAATACGTATACGATCACCTTTGTTAAAACTTCTTGATTCAGCTTGTTTTGTATATAAAATATCAACAATTTAACTCAAACTGTTATTTATATAAGACACTTCATATTTAGTACCAAGGTAAGGTATTCTACATATAAGCTGGAAAAAAGCTGAAAACTGATAATTATAAATATTTACTATCAAGAAAGTAAAAAAAAATAATAATAATAAAAGTACAATCACCGACCAAAGACCGACCAAAGAAAAATAAACCGATTTTAAAGTAGCAAAGTAACAATGATTAATTCAAATATATTTTTAATAATCGTAATCCATCAAATACATAAATGTGAAGAGCCAAGTTAAATCTTCAACTTCACCTTCAAAAGAATAAATATAAAATTCCCTTATTACTTATTATACAAGAGATATTTTACCGCTTTAAATATTTAATTTTAACATACTGCTTATTTGTGATGAGAATTATCAGCGCAAAATGAAATTATTTTTTTTGTATTTTTATTATTTTTCTTTCCCGCTCTGGTTTAACTCACTGTCTCGAACTCGGGCGGAAAGAAGAAAACAGAATATCTTGACACTATGTTCTTTCTGGTTAACATGCTGTACGGGATAAAACGTAAAGGACGCAGTCCATATCAGGGAAAGCTAAAAAAATTTACAGGCAACTCTATACAACAGTATATTTTAGAACATTAATCTAACTAAAAGCTTCCATATATTTAATTGCTGTCAATTTCAACGCGACTCTTATTGCAATGCAGAATCAACTGACACTCCATCATACATAACATATTTTTAAAAATGGTGTTAAAAGTTTCATTTCAGTTTTATTTTGTTGAGTGCAGTGCTAGTTGTGATATTTTTATAGAATGTATAACCGTTTTTATATGAATTATGAATATAACTAACTATTGATTATAATTTTTCCTTGCTCTGGTACTCTGGTCAAAGTGCAGCGTTAAGTTCAGCCACCCTGAACACAACGTCTCGAACGTTGGACGGTTCACAATGACTGGAGCGTATATGGAGCGCAGAAGTTTAGCGTATATTGTTGTAAATTTTGCGAAAATACAGTTTTTACGGTTTTTTTATAGTAACATATTAAATCGATGCCAGCTTATAATGTGATGAAATAAAACAATTGTATTTGAACATTCCCGTTCTCTCGGTCTTGCTAAACAATGATTGGTATTGGTCTTATGAACCGAACCATTTTCTTTACCTCTAAGAATAATAATACGTCTACTTTGTGCCCATTCTGAGATAAATTTATACGATATTCATATAAAATACGATATTACGATTTTTATAATATATTTAAGATAAAAAAAACACTTACATTAATAAAATTTCTAAAGAAAGAGAAAAAAATATTCAACACGAATTCGCAATTGAAACCTTAAATATAAGAAACAGAAATAGTTCCAAGACGCGAGTACAGCGACGCTATAACACTGGGTGGTCAGTGGGTCGTTGCGACGAGACGTGCCGGAGATTTGCAATTCAAATTGTATTCACACGTTTACACACCGACGAAATCCTGCAACAAGAATAATTATATAGAGGAACTGATTTAATTAGATCCTTTTATTTTAGTTTTATATGTAAAGCTGCTTCACGCTTTTCCCGCAGAGCAAGAGGAAGGAGAGAACCATGTAGTTTGGTCATCCCGTTATCCATTTTCCGTGCAATTTTCGAGATATTGTGTGTTGTGCGGTGGAACTCAACATCACGCATTATTAAGCTACCAGAGTGAGTAAATTATAATAATGTATTTCTCTGAGTTGGGAATCGAAGCCACAATTTTTAAGTTTACAGCGTGAGCATATCTAGAGATATTTTTTGGAGTAGGCTTGGACTTTAGCGTTGAATCGATTTGTCCATGTAAAGTTTACTTAAAAAAATTCTAGACACGGTCCATTCGACCCCTCATTTTCTACGCCCCCCCCCTATAATGACCTGGTTATTTTCCAAATTCCAACTAAAAAAAAACAAAGTTTAACCAAGGACAGTTCTAAATTCTAATATCAGAGCGCTCTTCACACGTCGTAAAGGCGAGACGTGTCCGGCATCTGCAATTCAAATGGCCTGCATTCAGACGCGTAATCCACAAGATTAGAATTAAGGCGGAGATAACGACTTGATTTAATTTTACACTGCCGTCCCATGTAATGCAATAATTAGTTGAGTTACGTATGTCGAGGCCGTAGCGGCGCTACACTTTAAACGCGGTGCGAAAATAAACTATGTGCGAAAAATATATAAGATACCTACCAAAATTTATGAGTAAACATATATATTTTTTAATACTCGTAATCGTATAGGGAAATTTTATAATTGTTAAGAAATTAAACGCTGATGGTGGAACCTAATGCCCCACTTTATTAAAAAGAGATAAATAAGAAAAAAAAAACATCGTTTCCCCGATTAGGGAACTAGCCCTCAATGATCAGGCTATACTACTGCACGACGACTTCAAGACTTCATCGCAGTACTGTAAATACATCCAGCTTTGCAGACTAGTTTCTATTCACATTTCTAAAAGGCTACATATATTTTGCTGTTTGAAAGCTCGCACAAATTGCCACGGTTCAACTGCTCTTTGACTTTTTACGTCAATTTCAAATACTGTAATGGCAAATAGAAGTTACTGGCTTGTGTACCTGTATTAGAATTTTCATTTTATTTTATTTTAAACAAGTGAAACGGTTACAAGATCAGTGTAAATATTAAAAAATCATAACAAGTGAATGAAATGGTATATTTGGTTAGGATGTTTAGTAGAGATGGAAGACACGAGATGGATGTATCAAGGCGTATAGTTGCCGGTAACAGGGTTAACGGAGACTTAGCTGCATTGATGAGACGGCAAAGCACAGCTGTACGTTTGGCCGTACACAGTGTTGGTACCGACGTTGTTATACGGCAGCAAAACGTAACGTGGCAATGAAAGAAAGATGACTGCCGTGGATATGCAATCCCTTCCGTAGGATATGCGAAGTCAGCTTAGCTGATCGAACCTGCAATGAGGATATATACTGAATGGTAGGTATTAGCAAGGATGTCAAGGTGAGAATGAAAATAACGTGCTTATCTGATATGGGCACGTCGATCGAATAAGTGATGTAAGAAGTGCAAAAAAGATTTATGATAGAAAAGTGACCGGTAAAAGATGTAGGGGAGACCTCGGTTGACCTTCAAAACAGTATCAAAGATACTGGAGGAAGGTCACCTAAAAAGCACGCGGGGTCGCAGAGGGAATATATGAAGAGGTTGGTGACAGTGGACGAGGCGAAAGAAGTATGTAGAGAACGTAGCGTTTAGCGTTATTTCTGACTACCCGCTAGGAATACAGTGTGAAACTACGTTAAGTATAATAGCGACACAAAAAGAAGAAAATATCTCAAAACAGCAATTCTATTACGAAGTTTCTAAGAATTTCCTCGATCAAAAGTGTATCAATTTTTTATTCCTTTTATTTAATATGTTGATTTCTTATGCTTAAATTAGAAATACAAATTACTAGATAGTGAATAATCAATTTTCAGTATTATATAAATTTTCAGTATGTATATCATATATATTTATTTTCATAACTAGCAATATCAAAGTAAAAGTGGTAAAGAAACTTCCTTATTTTTATGTTAGAGTAGACTTTTTCTTTAGCATCACGTTTTATTTCGCATGGAATAAATAACCAGAACCTAGTGTCAAGGCTCTAGAGTATTCTCCGTTCTCCACTTTTTGTCTAAATTAATGTCTAGTGGTAAACGAAATATTTTTGTTTTACAGGTTCACGCTGTATACTGCAAGTAACAAAAGGAATAAGACAATCCGTACCCCACCTTCCAATTTTCGAGACATTGTATTCACCTTGTCTTGTTGTTGAGAGGAGAAAAAAATATATACCCCGAAGGAAATCGAACCGTGCTTGTTTCACTCAGACGGCATGCCGCTACCATGGATAGATTATTAAAATACTGCTTGCAAGCTTGAAGGAATAAATATATACAAAGAACTTCCGGAGGATATAAATGTACTACTACATATATTAAAAAGGATTTCATAGAAGTCCGTTTGTCAAATATAATATTCATTATATAACATTCATTCATGCTCAAACATATTATGATAGGTATTTTTTTTGAAAACTAAGTTTATATAAGTTATATTACTAAGTTTATATTATATTCTTTTGATTTTTCTTAAAAAGACACCTCCCTTTTCCTCCAAATTCTCGGGGCATTGCTTATTGAGTTGCGGAACTCAACGCCGCGCTTTGCCTCATTCACCAGAACGAGGAAATAAAAATGTTAAATATTTCACTAATTTTCTCGCCTGAATTACTTAATATCTATACGTCGAGAACTATAGTTCCAGCCATTATAATAACATTTATTTTGTAACAATATTGTCAAAAAACTAATGATGAATCTTAATGGAAGTTTGCCAAAATGCAATAGTGAAGCATTCAAATCGGTTAAGCCTTTTCTGAGATTAGCGTGCACAAACAAACTTTAAAAATAATCGTTTTGAGTTCTATTACATTAATAAATGTTCACAAAAATGTTTTTTTTTGGTTCATGTACATACATATAGCGATGAGTTCCAAGTTTTTTTATAGAAAAAGTCAAGGTAAACTAGCGTAAGAGTCACCTGATGGTAACTGGTCACCGCCGCTCACGACCCCGTGTAACACCAAAAGAGCTACAGGTGCGTTGTCAGCCTTCAAGTTGGAAATAGACGCGCTTTTTGAAGGTATTTACGTCTTGCGTCGGTACGCAAACGTCGGTACGTAGCCAAATGCGCATATCACGCATTTCACAGTACCGACGGAACCGCACAGTAGTGGAGTCTCACGTATCCAGATGCTGTGGATGGATACTTGGTCAAACAGTTCTTCAGAACACTCCCCAAGATAAATGCTTTAGAGAACGCACAGCGAGGAGACAACTCTACGCAAAGCCTGTGCAAAAGCTTGATAATGGGGTGCAGTAGCCCAGAGATGAGAACAGTACATATGAGGCCAAACCTGGGCCCTATATACGGCCAATCGGTGTCTTTGCGTGAATTCCTGTCTCGCTCTGCTGATTACCCCCAGGTTTTTGAGGCTAACTTAGCCTTACTTTACAGATGATCGAAATGCTAAGGCGTATTGTTCTGATACTGGCTATAGGGGAGTGTTTTGGAAGACTGGTGATTCGATAATTGGATTATATCTATAGATGTACAATATACTATGAAGATCAAACACAATATTTCGACTAGATATCTCTATTATTATCGTTAATAACTGCAAACTAACATCTGACCTGACAAAACCAGTCTAATAAATACAGTGGAAAATTAACATAAAATATCTTAATTGACGCCGGTTACGTTGTTCCCTGACCATTTGCGTCACATTGAATTCTGCGGTTTAGTTTGCTCTACGTACAAATATATAGAGCAAATTCAACTACGATTTTAGGATTTTTTTAACATATGAATATTTGAACGTAGCGGATCTCGAACCTGCGCCATTTGAAAACGTCATTCAAACAAAACCAAAATAAACGTATGGCTTAATCAGATCATTTGCAGGGTTTTCTTATAGGAACAGACTGATTTATCATTTGGGTTTTCCCCACAAAATAATACTCACTCAACACGCAATGCCTCCAAAAATTCGGCAGAAAGTGGGGAATGGAGTGTCTTACACTAGGTTCCCTCTGCCAACCCTGCTGTGTGCGGGATATAGCGTGAAGCTAATTTAATTTATTTATTTAACAAATATTTAACAATATGCTTGTTTGCAAGTAATTGCAAGTCTAAAGAGATACTCAAGTATTATACTATACGTATAATTCAAATGGAAATCGAATCCACAACGTGTCGTGTTGACAATCAGTCGTTTAACCTCTGCGCCACGACGGCCTTCACAGTTTACATACATTATATCGATATATGTTAATTAGAGGTAATTGGCGAAACCTATAACATAATTCTGATATAGCCAGTATATTAACACGATTACACTACTATAGTACACGAGTGAGGCATGATTAGTATCAATTATTGGTAAGATAAACTATTTCCTTGATAATTGAAGCCAAATCTAACGATTCAGAACCGTATACAGGTTAATGGTTAACGGGTTATTTTTACCATTTTTGAAAAATTGCCGCTACCCACAAATAATTACTTATAATTATAATGTTTCTAAAGAGGCGCGCGTTCCAATCCCGCTACGTACAAATTTATATACGTTTTGCTTATTAAGGGTTTACGTTTTTTTTTTTAAATTTTAATGAGGCCAGTCGTGGCGCAGTGGTACAAAGTGTGATTGTAAAACCGACTGGTTGTGGGTTCGATCCCCACTCGAGGAGATGAAATATTTACTTAAAATTTATATTTTCATTTCTTCGCTCTGGTGTCGAGGCAAAGCGCGGCGTTGAGTTCTGCTACTCAACACGCAATGCCTCCAAAATTCGGCAGAAAGTGGGGAACGGAGTGTCTTAACACTAGGTTCCCTCTGCCTACCCTGCTATGTGCGTGAAGCTAATTTATTTATTTATTTTAATTTATTTTAAATTTTAATTCTTACTTACACTACAGACTTATGGTCCGTACCTTTTGTTATTTTCACATTTCTTTTAATACTTTTTTCTGTAGATATTACCTAGAACTAGATTTATGTTATTATATACTTACTTGTATATATAAGGGTTTACGTTAACTTTAACTTTATTAATTAACTAACTTTTATGTATTGTTTTTTTACAGCTTCACGCTGTATCCCGCATGTAGCAATGTAGGCTGAGTCTAGAGTTAAGAGATACTTCATTTTCCACTTTCCGCCGAAGTTCGAAGGCATTGCGTGTTGATTTATATTTTTATTTGATATAAAAATATTATGTCATTAAGTGATTTCAAAAAGAAAAAGAAAAGGAAAAATTCGAAGGTATGTTTGCTTTTATATATTTGTTACGCGATTACTCCGCCAATTGGAAATGGATTTAGGGTGCTTTTTGTTTGCGTATTTTAAAGATGATATAAGTTCTATGGCAATAGGTTAAGTATTTAAAAAAAAATAGATGTATAAATACTTTGAATTAATTACATATATTTTTTGTAAAAATGGTTGTCTTCTTTTTCTCCCCTTTATTTGCTCAAAAAAAACTGAATAAGGTGTAATTATCAAATTTATGCAACAAAATATTGTAATAGTTCTTAAGTTATAAAAAATAATAATATATTTAACGTACTTAGGAAAGCAAAATACTTTTTTAAAAGTCATATAAAAAAAAATATGTAATGGAAAAAGTACCCGCGCTACTTAGGAACCAAAACAACTAGGTAAACATATTTACTTTACTTAGCATCAATTAGTTAAAAGATTTAACTAACTAATTTCTACAATACTATAATTAACATGGTCTTACTCTTGAATCTCTAGAGATGTAGAGCCATTATTACTGTGAACTAGCTCTCGTAGCTCTGGGTCAGTGGTAAAGCACTGTCAGATCTTTGATTTGGCAATTTATCTTGTATATATAATTATAAAGTGATTGATAATTTCTAAAGCAATCATTATGGGTTCGAATTCCCACTAGGGTAATTTATGGATATATTTAAAAAAAGCAGATACGCGGAGGGAAACTAATGTTGAATCCCAGGCGTATTCAAAGTATTTTGAAATAGTGAATTGGGAAGCGTGGATCTACCCAATTCACTTTTTCAAAATGGGGGGAATAGTAAATCTAAACCGGTCAAATTTGTGATTGAACTAGCTTTCCAAGGGTACCGTATCAACTATTGGGGTATGGTAACGGGGAGTACAATTTGAAGTTGACAAACTTAAGTTTGGGGACGTATGTTTGCACTCATTTTATATAAAATATCTATCATTTTTCACTTTTTATTTTTTTCTTAATTTGTACTACAAGTTCTTATATCTTGCCAAATTTCATAATTGTAGGTCTACGTACAGTACGGTAGGTTTTGATTACGAAGCGAATTCCATACAATATACCGTAAAAATTATTATTACAAAAACGTTTGTGTCTTTTGATTGCGTAAAATTTGAAACTGTGCTCTAAAGGACCATAGACCTAAATACAAATAAATAAATCGGCTTCACGATGTATCCCACACAGAGCAAGGTAGGTAGGTAGTTCCTTATCTTACGCCTAATTTTGGAGGCATTATGTGTTCAGTGGCGTAACTCGCCGCGATTTTACTGGACACCAGAGTAAAGAAATGGAAATATCAATTTAAGTAAATATTTAATTTCCTCGAGTTGGGATCAAACCCACAACCAGTCGCGTTTACAATCACACTTTATGCCCCTGACTGGCCTCTTAGAATTTTGGGGCGCAATTTTCGGGTAAATGCTATTGACAGACAGACAGACTCAATGTCCCTTGCCATATAAGTGTAACATTAAAAACAAACTTTTTAAAATGTTAAATTGTTGTTACTGAAATTAAAATTAAAATATAACGATAAGTAGTAAGTATATCCAAATACCGCTATTCTTTATACGTTTTCTAAAAAAGAAAAAAAATTAGAAAACTAGAAAATATATAAAATATAGAGAATTCCAAATAATACACGATTACAATAATATAAGGTTCAACGCACTTCTAAACGTGTTGGGACAACACGTAGGGGAGCAGCGACGTAACGACGTAACGACGTAGCGACGTTCCAGTCAACGTTATCGCGTTAATGGGACTGAGATTGATTACCATCAGTCGATAACAATTTTCTCGTGATTTCAGCAGATAAGTAGATTGTGGTGTATTCAATAATAATATTACTTATATTACTAAAATGTGATTTAAGATAATTTAAATGTGGTGTATTTTTGTATCTTTATATTTTTTAATTATTAGTAGATAGTGTTAAGACTCTACATTCTATTCCATTTCTAGTCATTTCGTGTTAAGTGGCGGAATTCAACAAGTGGAAGTTGAACGCACAACCATTGAATTCCACAACCGGGCATCGCTATTGCCGTTACTTATTTACTTTTTTAGTATTTATTAATTTGGTTATTATATTTTCATCGGCATAAATTTTGTAAAATTTGTGGGAATAGTAAAATTACACATGTTCTAACTAGGGCAGGAACTAGTGGCGGAATTTAACGCTGCAGTTTATCTTGTTACTACAGCGAGAAAATGAAAATATTTTATTCCGGGCAGTGGAAATCAACTCCAAAGCTTCACAACTCACAGGGATCAATTGTTATAAAAAAGTTAACAAACA
Source organism: Heliconius charithonia (assembly GCA_030704555.1). NCBI lineage: Eukaryota > Metazoa > Arthropoda > Insecta > Lepidoptera > Nymphalidae > Heliconius > Heliconius charithonia. The sequence goes on along the minus strand of CM060826.1, from coordinate 19,429,188 downwards.
AACACATTCCTCAAGTAAACATAATAATAATTAGGCTTAAACTATATTATTGAATATACTGAATGCGAAGAGGAAAAGAGTTGTCTTCATAAATATTTTTTTTGAGATCCAGTCGACAGTGGCTGGTAGTGGATCACGGGATATTATCGCGATATACCGAGATTTATGATGCCGAATGCCACCGTTTACGTTTACGATGTATATGTGTACATATACTACTACTTTTTTGAAAGCTTATCTTTGACAATAAATCTAAAGGTTTCTAAGGATCAAATGGATTATATGTTTTATGGTTTTTCGATATTGAGTTTTTTTTATGTATTTTGCTGTATAGTAGGATATGCAGAGAGAAACACAGTGTTAAGACTAAATATATGAGATATTATGTGTTGAGAGGAGGACTTCAGCTGCTTCAGCTGCTTCAGCTGCTCGAACACTAACCGGTGGCACTGAGAAGACAGAGCGAAAGACCTGATCACTCCTCCGAGTGCGAGTTGAACTCTCAAAAGAAAAATACAATATTAAGGTAGCTACATAAAGTTTAGTCATTGACTTCGTCATATTCATTTAAGCTTTTAACATGCATTACATATAGAAAATACGGAACAAATTGAGACAAATGAACTTTTTAGAACTTTTTTCATAATAAACTACTTAAAATGTCTGTAAGAGTGGCATTTGTATGGAGCCAGCTGCTCATTTGCATAAGCGAAGTGACGAAAGCTCTTACGTGTGCTTCCCGTTACTCTGACATTGAACTTGACCCACTTTCATGACAATATCTTTGGTTTAGTACTTCGTATGAAACTAAATTTAAAATAAGTGACCTTGTAAATGCTACCTTCAATGTATTGTAGAGATCCATTGCATTTTTTTCTTAATTTTACATATTACAAGCCGTTGTGGCTCAGCGATACAGTTCTCTGTAACTCGTTTCGACTGGCTGTAAACGCGGCAGTTATCGATTCGAAAGAAAGCAAAGTATTTTAATACTAAGTTCCTTCTATTTTTCTTGAGAGAGAACAAGAAATTTAAAAAAAAGTAGTAAAAGCAATTTATGTAATTACTTCGTAAATAATAACATTAGCCATTACACTTTTTGTGGCACCATTTGATGGCACCGGTCACATGTCCCAGGTTGGAACCGAAACACAAAAAAAAAACATATTTTCAAGCAATAGCAATGAGGTTTTGATTGGAGAATCCACTAATAGACAGACAAGAATTCTGCTGAGTGGTTTTTTAGCATCTATAGTCGATATGATCCGACCTATTTTTTTATATCTTTCATGTACAGAATCAACTTTTCTATCATTTTATTACATGTATATAGTGATGTAGAATATTTTTGTGTTGTGGACAAAACGTATAAAGTAACAATGATTTTTGTTCCATAATAGACAGCTTGAGAACATGCGCAATGTTTATTATTAATTTATTACTATTTTGCAGTTGACTTGTCATATAAAAGCTCCAGTTATTACCATATTTTTGAGATACCAGACAGCAGACGACCAGACTTAAACAAGGAAAAGAGAGTATCCTAATATCGTTTGTATGTCTGTCTAGTGGTTATAAAAGAATGATTATATTATTTTTTGTATAAAACAAATCTCAAAGTAAGTATTACTTAAAAAGTTTTTCGATTACAGCTTTTACAAAACCACTTATCCATTTAAGACATTTCATTAAACTTGTACAGTTAAACTTTTAAATATTTTGTGTTTGATGTAACAAAATAGAATTACTTAGAAAATTTAATTTACACTTGAACTGGCTAATATTGGAATTATTTAATAGAGTCAATACTGTAAACAATGTTATACGTCAGAGGCAAATAATAATATATATATATATATATATATATATTATTATATATTGCTCAATCGGATATATATATATATATCCGATTGAGCGATCAACGGTGGTCTATGGAAAGGGGACCTCAGCGCCTATTCATTTTACTCCCTTGTTTGTTCAGCGTTTTTAGTGGTTCAGCAGATTTATGATTTTTTGACAAAACTCAGATTCTTCAAAAAAATTGGTTAATACACTCCGATCCTTAATATAGACCAATAATAGGCCTTTCGTATCACATTATGTTCACATTTCCATACATAAAGAAGATGCCACAAGAAAATTATATTACATTTAATTAAAATAATATGTTACATATATTCATAAAATAATAATTGTGTTACATTAAGCGATAAAAATAGTAAAATCAATTTAATCGATAATAATGAATGAATGAACAAATAATGTAATAGCTCAAAGCCTAAAGTAACTTAAAGGATAGTTTTCAATATGGAAAATAAAGAAAATTTTGTATAAAAAATAAAAATCTGACATAATCAAATTACGGCGATTACTCGCAAGCATCTCTAATTATAATTAAAATTATATAATATAGCTTATATTATATAATTTTCATTAAAATCAGAGGTCTCGAGGTTGTTCTGAAATTCAAGCTAAGCTTAGCCAGAGCCCTTTCATCATATCTTACTTGAACTAGCGGCTTTAATACCAAATTTTGCCCTTGTTTTAAGGTTATTATTTTTTCAACCGAAAGTACCATATGCATTTAGATTCCTTTTAAAGTGTTGAAATGCCCGTTTTTTGCGATACTTATAAACAACCATCTTTTCCTCTCTCTCTTTTACTCTTGATCTTTTTCAAGAATAAGAGAGAGAGACCACCATTTTTTCTACTGAACCTTCAGTGGTCGAGCCCAACTCGCGCTTGTTCAGTTTTGTTATTGAAGAATTTTAAAAATGGCTAAGATATAATCTTTGTTCTCAAGCGTTATTATGACTATTCATATAGATACATAGAGAGAGTAGAAATGGATTAATGATTTTAGTTTGGTTTAAGTGTTATCGTATATAATAGAAAAATGTTTAGTTATTTCACATCTGTCTAGGTAAACCGTAACTGCAAGCGCAAACGTAGTTTTTCTACATAAATAAAGTAGTTGCTTGAGAGGGTGTCAATTAACTTTGGATAATTTTAAATCTCAGTTCATTTTCTACTCATACAATTTCGAGTTCTTTTTATCGCTATACAAATAATAATTTACAAACAATATCAAACAATAAAATATTAAAAACTAATGCTGTAATTAGCTATAATATATATTTTTTTTAACTTTACGCTGTACCTAATATCCCGGATATAGCAGAGTAAGCAGTAGGGAATCTAGTTTTCGCCCACTTTCCGCGCAATATTCGTGGTATAGCGTATAGAGTGGCGGAACTCCTTGCTTTGCCTTAATTAAATCAAATCAAATCAGCTTCACGCTGTACTGCAGAGTAGACAGAGGGAACCTAGTGTCAAGACACTCCGTTCCGAACTTTCCGTTTGGTCGATACGTCCGAAGTCGCGAGCGCAATACTAGTATAAAATAAAATGCTCTATAATTTACATAATGGGCAATGCAGTGATTGTTTGTAAATTATTATGACAGTAATATACACCGACGGGTGGTCGTAACTTCAAAGCTGTTTTGGACCAGTAATCACGTTTAATCTTGTTTACAATGACCACATTATGTAATTCATTTTGCTGCAGCAATTTGTGGGTTTTGTGGAAAATTAGTATTTATTTAAGTTTAAGTATATAATTAAAGGTTTTTATAGCTTCACGCTGTATTCCGCACATTGTAGGACTGATAGAGGGAACCTGGGAACCTGTTGTTAATATACATTTCCCGTCAAGACCCTTCCTTTCCTCATTTTAGTAAACGCTTCGTCAGAGAGTGATTTTAAATCTGTCTATTGCTTTATTATTAAGAAAAAGATAGTTAAATATCGTTTATTTGCACGATCGTAGAAGAAAAGGTAGGAAGAGAGCGTTCATATCTATTTATATAATTAACAAAAGAATGACTATTGTAGTTGTTGAGGCCATCGTGGTATAGTGGCAGAATATCTTAATATAAAAATGACTGCTGCTTCTGCTTTCATTCCGTTACCCAACACCAAATTTCATGAAAGTGGAGAACGGAGAATTTTAATACTAGAATATTTCTGCATAGTCTGCTATATGCAGGATACGGAGTGAAGCTAAACTAAAAGCAACTACTGTATTTTTACTTAAATACACGTATAAATAGTCAAATTTTCTCTCGAGGCAGCTTCACCCTTTACTCCGCAGACAGGAAATCTAGTTTTAATCTATTTGACAATCCGTTCCCCACTTTCCGCTAAATTTGCACTTTGCCTCGACAACAGATCGAAAAAAGTGGAAATAAATCTTAAATATTTAATTTCCTCCAGTGGGGATTGAACCCACAACCCGTACAGTTTACAGCCACACTTTGTGCCTCTGCACCAAGAATAGCGTCTTTCTCTCGAGGCATTCAGCCAAAAAGCAACTATATAAAAAAATATAAAAAAAAATAAATGCAATTTCTAATAAAATATTCGTAACGTATACAAAACCTACAACTCTGCACGTTTCGTGCCACGGGGGGAATTAGATGAAACAATATTTTTGTTTTTCCCTCTAGAGATGAGCTATTCAATTAACTTGCTTTGAGATTATATTATAACAAAGTGAAATCTATTGAAATTCGAAATATGCTTTCCTTAAATTGATTCTTTAAATGCTTTAAAATTCTGAAATGAAGTCAGGGTTTGGTGAAATGACAACAATAGCTAGTCTGTTTGTAACATACAATTTAAATAAGTTGTAACAAGCGTATAAAAATTTCTATAAAAATTCTAATAAGAACGGCTTAGTGGTCAGAGCGCCTGGTCGGTTTCCAGGAGGCGTGGGTTCAAGTCCCGCTACGTTAAAATTTCTATACATTTTCTAAATAAGTATTGATATTTCCATTTTAAGCTGTATCGTGAATATAGATGTATAGCCGGAAGATCCAAATGTAAAGAAAAATCGTTTTCGCTTTACAACTAAATTCATTAGTATTGCTTATTGTTCGGCGGAACTCAACGCCGTGGCTTTCCTCGTTATCAGAGCAAGAAAATAAAACTATAATTTTTTTAATTTCGAATAAGTATCGAACCCACACCCTGTCGTATTTGCAGTCGCACGCTTGTGCCCCTGTGCCACGTCTGGCCTTATATTAAACTTATTAAAAATATCTCGCTTATTATTTAGTTATTTTCGTTCAATTCATAAACCTACAATAATCAAATTGAGATTGCATTAAAAAAAATAACCCAACCAGTAATATTTACCTTCCTCCATACAAAAAGCTCTAGAGGGACCCGTCGAGCATAGAACATTTATTTAATATTTAAAGTAAGTACGTTGAATGTACGTTTTATTTTTATTTTGCGTTGCCAAATATGATGAGGTCTCGGCTCCGGGCTGCTATCATTTTGTGTTTAACCTGTGTCTTTACTTTTAGTTAGATTACGATTTAAAATATATAAAGATTTGGTGTAATGTGATGAATGTGGACATTTTCGTGAACATCACGTGTTTTCGGATATTTTGACAAATCTTTTCAAAATGCATTCGTCGTAAGTCCTCAAGAAATTTACATGCCAAATATCATCGTTGTACGTCACTTAGTTTTGGCTGTGATTTGTCTATCAGTCAATCAGTAATGGCAGAGTTCTTTATATTTATAAGATGTTGGTGTTTTTATATAATTTCTAAAAATATTAATATATAACGAAATTTGTTTTTTTTAGGGACTCTTGACAATAATTAAATAAAAAATAAAATAAATATTCCCTACGAACTGCCCAATTTTCGAGACAACGTGTTCAGTAACGGATCTTAACGCCGCGTAGCTACCTCAAATTGTGCTAAGCTACATTCTCCTAAAATGCCAAGAGCATTTCCGATGGAAATCGTAAATGGAATAAACAGAGTTAGGTTATTGACGTTCAATATTTGGCTCATCGCCAGACCCACTATGTACAGGAGATACTAAATTCTTATATGTCAACGCGTATTGATCCGTAGGCTTAGGAGGAATGTTATGCCGAATTTATTTCGGGTTTTTTAGCTGCACGCTGTATCCCGCAAGGCAAATCGAACCTAGTGATAAGACATTCCGCCTTTGCACACTCTGGATTTATTTTAAGTCTAAGTTCGTTCTTTATTTTTATCTGTAAGCTTTATGTGTAATAATTTTTTTATCTATCTGTCTGTTTATTTTTCTATCTATCTATCTGTTTACTGTTAGCGCTTACTCGATTCTTCGAAATTTTGTATGTTCAGTGGCGGAGTTTAACTCCGCGCTTTGTCTTATTATCAAAACGAAAGTATGAAAATAATAAATTATTTATTTCCTCGAGAGCCCGTTAAACTGACAATTGTCTACACGCTGTGCAATTGAGCCACGATAGTCTTTACTCCTTTAAAACACTTTAATAAACTAGTATGTTTTACCATAAATCAAAAATTCATTCCTCACTAGGGGGAATAATACTTAAGTTATTTTTATATCCTTGCTCTGGTAGGCACATTTTTTAGTTCTGCAGCAATGTTTCCCATTCAGACACTCAACATGCAACGAAATTTTCGGCGGAAAAGGAACGCAGTGTCTTAACACTAGATACCTACCCACGATTGCTCCTTTTTGTGAAATTAAGATTGAATTGACAACCCTACTTAAATATGTCATATAAGTACGTGGTTTATCATAATTTCATAAGCCGACACGGGCCTTTGTTGTTCCATTAAGAATGTGTTTACTCAATATTTGTAAATCAATCCTGCATGAGTCGACACTAAGGCATGATTGACGAGGCGACTTAAGAGGAACGTGTAATTCAGCTATCAAAACATTCTTATATTATATATGTGTATACCATTTGAGGCCAGTCATGGCGCAGTGGCACGAAGTGTGACTGTAAAAGCGACTGGTTGTGGGTTCGATCCCCACTCGAGGAGTGAAATATTTACTTAAAATGTATATTTCCATTTTCTTCGCTCTGGTGTCGAGGCTAAGCGCGGCGTTGAGTTCTGCCACTCAACACGCAATGCCTCCAGAACTCGGCCGAAAGTGAGGAACGGAGTGTCTTAACACTAGGTTCCCTCTGCCTACCCTGCTGTGTGTCACGCTGTATCAGCGTGAAACTGATTTATTGATTTATTTATTTTTATTTGTGTATACCATAAATATGATCGGACCTCGGTTGACTTTTGAAAACACAACATCGAAAATACTGGAGGAATGAGGATTCCCTGGAGGGCATGTATGAAGAGGTAGATGACAGCGGACGAGGCGAAAGAGGCATGTAGAGACCGTAGCACTTGGCGCTCCGGTCTCTCTGAGGGTACCCCGCTAGGGATTAAGCGTGAAACTAGATTAAATTATGAATATGTTTCCGTCGTGACGCAGTGACACGTCATCCGTTTGTAAACGTGACAGTTGTAGATACGAGAGCCAATCAGGGAAATTAATTACTTTCATTTTCTCACCCCTCTACACGCTATGTTTTTAAAATTATGTAATATTTGAGGGGTTGGAGGTTATTCAACACAGGTTCGTTCTACCTTGGTAAATGCGGGATGCAGCCGGAGGCGTAAAGCGCGTAGAGACGCGTGGCGTAGAGGCAGCGTGTGTTTGTAAAGCGAGTAGGTAGTAGATTCGATTCTCACTAGAAGAAATTAACTATTAAATATATTTATTTTCTCGCTCTAACAGAGCAAGGCAAAACGCAGTATTGTGTTACGCCACTAAACATTCAATGTCTTCAGAATTCGGCTGAAAGTTGCTTAATGGGAACGGAGTGTCTTAACATTAGATAAAATTCCAAAGATATTTCCTACAATATATGATATCCTCTAAAATAATCTACTATTTTTTATATTAATTCCTTCGTAAAATCACAACGTCCCCATACTTATAATTAAAACCCTAATACTATTTCAGTATCACAACCGAGTTCAATACTTTATTTCCGTTCCGTTTTGTTTCACGCCAGTACATGAATGGGAACAAAGAAAATTAAGCGGAAACCGTCTACAAGTTTACGGAACTTGGCGTAATTTAATTCACTGATTCATTTGTCATAAAACGCTCGCCATGTTTTGTTTATTGCTTTAATTATATTGCTTTTCATTTAGAAAGACCGTGTTGGCACAGTGGGTGTGTATTTAGCTATCGGCTACATTTAATATGCGGGTCTCTCCTCATATAACAGGTTCGACATAGTGAACCTAGTATCAAAGACACTACGCATGCCACGCACCGCGTCGATATCTCTTTTTTCCCTTTATAAAACTCTTCCGTTAATTAGTGACTGATGGGTTGTGTGAATTATTATTATCATTCAAAGTAAATTTTGAATTGTAATCAGTTTACTGGCAATGTTTAATTGGAATGAGGAGGTGTGAATTTTGATTGTGATCGTATTGTAGTAATTCGATTAAAAATTGAATTATTACGCACAATCGAAATTTTTAGACTTAGTATCCTGAAGTTTGGCAACTAAGTAGCTTTGTAAATATAGTGGGATAACTTTAGGAAAAAGATCCTATGTAAATATCAAGGGTCAAAAGCGGAATAAACGTTTTTTTTTGCTTCATGCTGCATCCCCCATATAACAGGATATGCAAAGAGAACCTGGGGACCTAGCGTTAAGACACTTCGTTCCCATTAAGATTTTGATATTCTCCACTTTCTGCCGAATTTTACAGATATTGCGTATCGAGTGGTTGAACTCAACGCTGCGATTTGCCTCGTTACAAGAGTAAAAAAAATGAAAATATTAAATAATTAATTTCCTCAAGTGGTAATTGACACTACAACCTGTCGCATTTACAGCCACACACACACACTTTTGCCCCTCCGCCACGATTATTCTCATGGATGGACTAGGATGGTTATTCATATTTTCAAATACTTCGAAAGAAATATTTATAATTTGCCACAATTTATTGTCACAGTTCTAATATTGACATGGGAATTTCGTGGATATCACGCAACGTTTTGAATTAGGCCGTGAAGTGAAGAATGGAATATTTTGACGCTAGATTCTCTAGATTCTCTCCGTCTGCTTTGCTATTCCGGAGACAGCGAGAGCCTTTTTTTTCTACTATTTAATTACTTCCAATTGACCTTCATATAAAAATATTTGTTGTATGATAACACGAGGTAGAGCATGACGACGTTATTACTTTGTATACACAAAGATATAGAAATGCAGGAAACATTGTCGTATAAACATGATATATTGCTATGAAAAGGTGTTGACATAAAACGTAAGATTTTAAAATGATATGTAAGAGGAAATCTTTGCGATGTGTTGAGGAAATCTAAAATTGGCGTTGGATAAAATTTCAACCTGTAAAATTATCTTAGAAATTAAATTGTATGTGGTGATTTTAATATTAATTTACTTGATAATTTCAGCGGCCAGTCGTGGCGCAGCGGCACGAAGTGTGACTGTAAAACCGACTGGTTGTGCCACTCGACACGCAATTCCTCCAGAATTCAGCAGAAAGTGGGGAACGGAGTGTCTTCACACTGGGTTTTCGCTGCCTACTCTGTGCGGGTACAGCGTGAAGCTGATTTTATAATTTTACCATTTGTACTAGATTCATATAACCTAGATAATCTACTTCTAGCCAACAAGAATCACTCATTGTACTGCTACTTGCATTGATAATATTTTTACAAACTCCATACCATGTAAAAAACCAATAACCAACTTGTTAAAATCAGATCATTGCGGGCAGTTGACTTTCTTTCAAATGTAAAAAAAAATAGTTAAATATATATAAGTACATTGTACTACAATAACATTCAATTTCATTATTTCGAAAATAAACTCCGCGATACCCTATATCTATCTTTTATAAATAACATAATAATATATTTTGTGACAAAAAAATATTGAAAATAGCAAGATGATACTTCAACGTTTTTTAATTTGACAAAAACATTGGAACTTACGAACGAAAGTTATTCCGTCACCAAGAAAAATTCAATGAAGATAAACTTTGGCTTTTATAGCATGTAAATTGGACGTATACTTTTCGAGAAAATGTAAAATTGAAATAATTCAACTCCCTGTTTACGGCCACAAGCCTAGGTGGGGGGCGCCCTTTCCCCCGATTACGTCCTATCATACAGCCAATTTGTGTTCACGATTGAATGTATCAATCTGTTGGTAAATGCAAAATAAAAATATATAATATATAGGTGGTAAACAGGCGAAGTCGCGAGTGAGCCACTAGTTTATTATAATACTAAAGAGGCGCGGTTACTAACACTATACTGGCTAGGGCGGCGAACGGGCTAATTAGCGGCAGATACATCGACACAATTGTGTTGTAATATAGCCTTATTCATCAAATAGACTGTATAAATTATATTCCAATCGAAGCCAGTTGTAAGTAGTAGTACTGAGATTAGCGCGATGAACCAAACAAACTCTTCAGCTTATAATATAATTATATATAGATATTTGTAGAAGGAGCACACAACTTTATTTGCGTGGAAAAAGAAATATAATAAAAACATTTTCTAAATATTTTTAAAGTGTTATTCCACACTTAGGGAAGCAAAATATTTATTTAGAAATCGGTTTCCAGAAGGCGCGGGTTCGAGTCCCGCTACGTTCAAATTTTTATACGTTTTCTAAATAAGTAAAAATAAATTAACGGGAAATCGTTCTCCTTCTCTTAGTGGTCAGCATTTCCACTAAGAGAAGGAGTCCATTCATTTCGGCTGTGCCTTTTTTAGTTAAATGAAAGACCACATATTTAAATTTCTTTAAGGTACAGAACGCAAACTCTTAACATTATTAAAATTTAATCACAGCTTCATTTAAAAGTAACAAAAAATCAAAAGGGCTATACTTATATATACATCATGAAAATTATAAAACAAAAGTTCACAAGTCCTAGATTCAAGTCCAATTACGTATCAAATCATTCCACTACATCCAATTTCATCATATTATTTCGACTCTCAATTTAAGGCACACAATAACGTTATTCAAAGGCAAACAACAAACCTATTCTGCTTAACCGAAATTAATTTAATAACTAATTCGTGTTTATACTCTGTGCCAATATCAACACAAATCAAATACGCAACAGTATACAGTAGACTATACGCAAATTGGCAACACTATTGTACGTTGAATGTAAAGTGTATTGATGTTTTATCAATTTGGCCCGAATTGCACTAAGCCTATCTAAACATGAAGTATGCTTTGATAACGATGAATGGTATGGGGAAATGTTAAATTATTGTGATCTTTTACGTTTAAGTTTCGACTTATATTCGATCATTTATTGCCATCAGAAACCAAAGATGTTTAATGATTTATTTATTATACAATTTACATTATGGCAAGCGATGCTCCACCTTAGCCCAGCTTGGTTAACGGCTGCAATTCAAGGTTTGTCTCTCGAAGGGAACGCCCTTGCCGCCGTCGCAATCCTCTCAGGCAGCCACGTAGAGTTATATATAAATTACCAGGAACAGAGTACTCTCTTCTCTACCCACCGGTGTCGCTGTAAAAGCCAATAGAACAATTATTAACCTGATGCTCGAAAAAAAACGTTACACTTTTGAGTTTTGATCCTTGAGATTTTGAGCGGAGTGCAAATGAGGGAGCATAACAAAATTTCCAATTTACTCATATCTCTTTAAGTTGTTAATTACAATCCTTTTTATTACGCTTTTTAATAGGTCCACTTTTAGCTATGTAATTAATTCTAAGAAACTAAATTTGATCCACTTGTAATAATTGTATCATGAAACTTTTCAGTTATTCGTAGTTTAGGTGCATATTAGGGCTTGTCTGATAATAGGGCTCGAATTTCAGTGAAACTCTTTATAGGTTACTACATCTCTATACTTTGCCGTCATATAATTTGAAAATCGTGTTTTTTTAAATATATACATACCTAGTTATTTAATACATCATTTGGATCAGATGTATACCAAAGAATGAAATCACTGAATGGTTAAGTACATAAGACATATGCACTGTCAGTACGTGCATCGATTGTGGATCTGATTGCATCCTCATTTAGGGGATGATTATATTTAATTTATTTTTATTCCTCCGTTCTGGTACACAATACGTAGCTTTGAGATCAACCAAACAACACTCAATGTCTCCAAAATTCGGCGCCAAGCGTGTAAGATTAATCATGCCGTTGAGTTCTATCCATCTCTTCTCCATCCTTTAACCCTATGTGCGGTAAGGAGTGAAACTAAAAACAAAGTGAAAATTAAGAATATTAACTTAATAAATAATTGAACACGTTTATATTATTATAAACTGCTATCAAATTAAGCACATTACGAAGCAATACACGTAGACCAATAATAAACTATTGTTTGCACAAGCGAAACGAGCAGTTTGGACGACGAATCATCAATTTGTACCGCTATATGAAAATTTGTCAAATTTATGGTTGACATCAATTGGGCTGATAACCGCGTCATGGAGAGCTTGTTTATTCTACATTTATTAAATATGATTCGATTTAAGACCTATTTAAGTAATTATTATATACTTTATATTGATCCGTTCATATGGAAATGATTTGCAGAATTAATTGTATTAGAAATTAGAACGATTTGAATGGATTCTTCACTTAAAAGGATCACCATCATATTTAAATTTACTTTTCGACCTCCACTGCTGGATAAAGATAAAAAAATATAAATATAATATAATAAAGATGAAAGACCTCTCCTAAAGATTTTCACACTAGCCGGTCTTGCACTGCCCGCATTCAGCGGTTTCCCTTGACCTAGACTAGACCGTCTATCTACTTGGTGGGGACTACCTTTGAACACTGTCCAGTTCGTGGCTTCTACTTGAGAACTTTGCCACGATCATAGGTTCTCCATTGTTCGCCATGTGTTCCGCCGAGCAATGATCGAGCAATTCAAGAAATATCTGTAGCTTAAATTTCCCTGCGAATTGTTGTCCTAGTGATAGCAGTATGAAAACAAATATCGTGTAGCACAATCGGAAGTAAAATTTTATAAAGACATCGCACCATTTTCCTTTAAAAGTATTTTTATCACTACGTTCAAGTAATCGAATGAAATTGTATAAGCGAAGAGAGTACAGGCGTAGACTTGTTGGGTAAACATGGATAAAATATACTACAATTCATATATTTGCCTACAGATATACATATTGACATAAAATTCAAAATTTTTGTACCAAAATAAAACTTTTACCAAGCTATTGACATATAGCCAAAATAAAAATGGCCAATCACACTAAATGGTTACTATCGATACAATTGATGAGATGTTGTGTTAGCTGGCTGACTGACAGGAGGCAATTATCGGGCTTCGTGCGGCGCGTTCCAATGTGGATTGCGTACAAAGACTAATTTACGTAGTCGTGGTGTGCATATCAACTTTTGGGTGAGGACTAGTTATGTGGGAGTTGTTGGTCAATTTCCTTGTAGGAAATTGTGGAAAATAAGCGTCTATAATCAATTTACTTAAAGATATATAGGTTCTGCTAAGTTTATGCCTTTCGTGTATGTGTGTGTTGCGAGTGCAAGATACATGGAAACAAGAGTTTTGATAATAGTATATACTCTCTGCATACCCCGCTAAATGCAGAATACGACATGAAGTACAAAAAATATTTTTATTGTGTTGACTTATTAGTGAAGGTAACGATGCTCGCCTATAATATTATATTGTCTTTAATCATTTCTTAGGACCGTTAGTATCATACATATCTTACACGTACTTTTTATCATTAATACCACAACTACTACTTGACTGAGGCATAGAGCTTATGAAATTAAGGCTTTACGCTTTACTTTCTAACTCTACCAACTCTACAACTCTACGCGACCTAATCAATGAGTTAGAGCGCCTAGAGTTGCGCTTCGCTTAGCTCGTTTTTGTGGGGCCACTTCTGTTGTCGTAGATATATTATAATATATGTTACATGTGTGTTGCGTGAGGCGGTCGTAATACATTTTCCACTCGGGGAAATATATATTTTTTTTCCTGCTTTGGTAGATACAGTATGACGTTTCGCCCCCCAAAAACAATATCCTGAAGGTTAAGCAAAAAGTATGGAACGAAGTGTTTTAACACTGGATTCTCTCTATCTAACTTCCTAGTTTTAACACATAATTTATTCTTATTAGTCATAACAATTCATACAAATAACCTGAAGACAAGTATGAAAAGCTCAACAAGTTGATGAGTGACTAAGTTTCCTCACAATGCAATTTTACGGAGTTGCTCTCACTTTGAACGTCTTTTTATCGTATATCATCCGTAAACTATTTGTGCTATAAAGCTTTATAGTAAAAATGAATGTCTTATAAAAAGTTATATACTAGGTACTCGACTACACAGAAGACATAGTGGCATAGTTTCAATTCATAAAAACAATAAACATCAAAAAGACAAAAAAAGGTTCACAAAATGTACAAATTAAAATTTTTCAAAATTCAAATTTAAATATACTATTATATATATAAAAAATAAGTTTGTTTTATGAGAAATAGATCAAATATTTATTACTTATTTAAAAAACGTATAAAAAGTCCTAAGTGTGAAATAACACTTTAAAAAATGTTTATAAATATTTATTGTATTTTGTTTTTTAGTATTTGTTTTACCATTAACAAGTTAAAATTTGTTGTACCATCTGTTTAAATACCGCGGTTCTGTCCGTTTATTCCGTCCGTTTTATTATTAGCGAAATTTAGTATACGTGTTTAGAAACCTATATAGGTCATCATACTCGTATACTGTCCAATTCCAACAAAATCACGTACATACTGTTAATTTTCTTTTGAAGAAGTCAGAAATATATAAGACATTATCGATTATATATTCCACATATAAAAGGCACTATTGGCTAAAAATATTATGGTAATATAAAAGTCCAAATGAGGCCGTCGTGGCGCAGGTGCACAAGACTGTAACGCGGCGTAACGCGACAGTTGTAGGTCCGATCCCCACTCGAGGGAATTAATTATTGTTTATTAATATTTTCATTTCTTCATTCTAGCAAAGACATTTTGCTTCGAAAACTCGGGGAAAAGTGGAGAGCGGAATGTCTTAAAAGTAGGTTCCTGCTGTATATGGGATACAGTGTGAAGCTGATTGTATTGTATTATTAGATAAAAAAATATAGTCCATATATATAAAGTATTTAGTGCATATAATAACGTCTCTTCGGCATCTGTAAAGCGCTTTGATCTCTGGAACGTCGGACGACGGTGTAATTTATCATTTACAAACGCTACTAATATCATTGGATCCGACACACTATCATTACACGAACCGAATAGTAATTAATCGCAATTATATTTAGAATAAATGAATTTATGTTGAAATTTACGTTCGTCGGTGAGCAGGAGTTCAGTTATACGAGTCAATTTATGGAAGATAATAACTTCAAATCTTATATGATTCATGTGTTCAGTTAATGCAGAGAGAACTTAGTATCAAGACTCACCGCTTTCCTCCCAATTGTATTAAAATATAAGATTTCAACACCGCGCATTATCTAGGGCTAGAAAAAGCCTATAACTCATGAACACGTCGTGTCTTACAATCAGAGCTTATACTATGACTTCGCTTGTATATGGCACTTTCTAAGCCGGATTTAATATATGGGGATAGATTAACTGGCATCACGTTAATCTTTCCCACTAAACACACTGTTGATTGTTGTCCTGTTATCCGATTGTACCTGCGTCAGTGTTACTTCACGTATCATCTTAAAATGTGTCATCAACTCTTCGTGATATCCATTTGGCCACGATGAAAGCCGCGAGTTGAAACTAGTTTTATATAAATAGAATTTATATTTTTTCACGACTTATAATATGAAACGTGTAACAAATAACTAAAGATTTCAATGAAATATGGAAGTTTTACGTAGCAATATTTTTTCAGTAAGAATAACGCCAATGTGAGTGATGAACGCGTGAAGAGTATTTCCAAGATAAATATTGTGGAATGGTGACGGGAATGTAAATCAGTTGGTTGGTGGAACATTGGATAGATGTACTGATATGAAAGTGTATAATGCTAGTATGTACATTGTATAAACTTAGATGAGGCCATCGTTGCGCAGTGGAACATCTTCTGACTTCTTGACTGTTTATAGATTCAATTCCAGCTCGGTTGAATGGAGTATTGGGAATGGATTACGGTTCAGGTAGCAAGAGAAAAAAATTGGCGTGTGTGGGCAACGAATTATCTTAACTACGAATTATTTAATATTTACTGGATATCATGCAGGATGGCTGCCAGTTCATATTTCAATTGTATAATATCAAAAATTTACAATTGCTTGTTTAAATTATAAAAAATAATTAAGTGAAAACTGAGTTTTTATACTTAGTTAACTCTGCCTACCCCGCTATATGCGGGATACAGCGTGAAGCTGAACAAAAAAAAATCCATTTTTTTATTTAAGAAATGTACCTAACATTCCGTATTTCAAGAACGTTTACTTTCAAAGAAACTTTATTTATAACGTGCAGCTTGTAAGTGCCACTCGCAAGATTTGTCGAGCACTCGTATTTATGTGGAGTAAATAACGCTTTTTGAGATTAAAGCCTATTCAAATAAAAGTTGCTTTTAATTTTCACGTTGCTTATTTTGAGCTTAACTAGTAATAATTAATTTAAGTTAAAGTTTTAAGTTGAGGCAGTTGTCACGCAGCGGTGTTGCGTTTGGTTGTAGGCGACGGTTGTGAGTTCGTTTCCCGCTCGATGGATGAATTATTTATATTTTGCCACTCTAGTAGAAATATATATAATACTACGATAATAGAGTGGAAAGTGGAGAACGGAGAGTTTTAAATGTAAACTCCTTTTTCCTACCTTGCTATATGTGGGATATATCGTGAAGTGAAAAAAAATTACATGGTGCAGCATTAGCACGGAATCCTCGTAGATCTAATTTCTTAAGGAGAAAAATAATATATAATATATTTAATATAATAATTTTTTAAAATTTCTATCTAAAGCAATAAGCCAAATTCAATTTAATTTTGTACCCTTTGAACACTTTGATATTTTTACATTTATAAATCAATGATCACATAATTAAATTATAATTAATAGTCATCGAATAGTCAAAAGAAGATGTCTTTATGGAATTTAGGTTAATGATGTCTTTATTAAAATTTGTTTTTAAAAATAAACAAAGACTCCTTTTAGTGATAAATTGATTTCTTCAGATGTATATTTATAAGAATTTCGACATAGCTTAAAGAAAACGTATGGCTTACTGGTCACAACTTCAAATTCAAATGTTCTTTAATGTATAGAATTTTATAATAAATAGTGTTAAGACACTTCGTTATCTACGCGACTCAATTGTGTGAGGGTGATAGAAAATAAACATAATTCATTCCCCCAAATGGGAGTTGAACTTACACTCACGCTTACAGCCAGAGTAATACATTTAACACAAAAAGAGATTTTAAAATAAGCCAACATATTACATTAAAAGAAAAGCTAGTTTCTAAGTTTCGGGTGAGGTTATCAGGTTTACGGGTGAGTTTCAAACAAGATAAGTATATTTAGCTGTAAACAAAGTTGACGAGAAGTTGGGGTTAACGCAAGTTTCTATTAATAATATATAACCTGCTTTGGCGATATTATATGTTAGATAGTTCGGCTTAACAACGGTCGTCGTGGATTTGAATCCTATAGGAAATAAAATTTGTATTTTGTACATGTATTTTTTTTTGGTTTTAAGCATGTCCCACTTGTAATAGGAGGCAAAAGGATATTATGAAACGTATAAAAACGGTTTTAACAAGCATAAGTGAGATTTGGCAAGGAGTGGCGGAACATGACGCCGCGCTTCGTCGATATTTGAGAAAGTAAATTATAAATATTCCCATAACATATTAGTCAAATATAACAGAGTAGGAGAATACCGGTAGTTAGCATAAGATACTTTGTTTCCTACTAGCCATTTAGTTTTCGAGACATTCCATATTGTTAGTAGCATAAGAAAATGAATATATTTCTTATAATTAAAATATTGAAATTAAATTAACAGAGTATGAGTCAAACCCACAACCATCGCGTTTACAATCAGGTGGCTTCTGTTTTTTTTTGGATATTTTAAAATATCCCAATTCACGTTTTATTCCCGACAACATGTCCTTTTATTTCAATATATTGCTATGACAAAAACATACAGTAGTTTGTAGGTTGTATTTTCATAGCTAATATAGGCTGTAGAGAAAAAATACGAAGCTCGTTCTGTTGGAAGTAGGACAAGCGCAGGTGAGGCGACCGCGCTAGTGCCATTGTGCCTTGAGTATCCTTACAAAGCATGACTTTCTTTTACACTACTTTGCCTTATCAAGCTACTACTATACACCTACTACACATGAAACGCGCAAAAAAAAAGATACAAAAAAGCTTTATGTAGCACGATTAAGTCTTACAGATGTAGGGGAAGCCTTCGGTTGGACTTCTGGGATATAGTATACATGATATGGGAGGAAGGTCACGAAAAGTATGAGAACACTTCGGAGGGTATGCATGGATCCTCATTTTTTTTACTCTTCACCCAATTCAACACATGGATTATTGTATGGAAAGGACTATTTGATATGCATTTTGTTGGAATTATGGAATTTTTACGTTTATGTTTATAACATTTACTTTAATCAGTTTCCTTAGTTAATATACTAATGTTGTAATGTTTTGTTTACGCTTTAGCTTTACGCTTTTTTCTACACTTGGTGGAAAGGCAGAGGAACACACGGAGTGTGTTAAAAATTCCATAATTCCAACAAAATGCATATCAAATAGTCCTTTCCAGTGTCAAATGTTCAGTGTCTCGAGCTCCCTAAATATTTCTATCTAGACGGCATCTCGTGTATAAATATTGCATGAACACTGCACGCCCACCAGAACATTATAACTGTACGTGATGTTATGGAATTTAGATGACCTCGTTGAGTGTTCGGACCCACCTATAAACTCTACTTAATCTAATAAAATGGTGCTCAAGATATTTTACGTTTCGTGGTACTTAATTTAACGATGCAGTGGAAAAGCGTTTGATTGTTAGCAGGATAATTGTGGGTTCAATTCTAGATCTGGAGAATGCTTATATTATTTTTAATTATTTCACTGCCTCGCGGTGTTTAATTCTGCTACTAAACGCATAAAGAAAGAGACGGGAAAACGTTAACTAAAGAGTCAGTCATCTGATCATAATCGAGACCGCGTTATATGTACTTGGCTAGAATACTCCACCATTTCTCACAGTGTTGTTGGAAAAAAGGAAAATAATTTAAATATATTTTTTCGCCCAAGAATAAACATTGAACTCGAAGCCGTTGCATTTACCATCAGCAATGTCCACTGTGACACGACGGCTTCAATGACTTCATAATGTTATACATGTATAATATAGCATATAATATACATATATAACATTATGAAGTCTTAAATTATGTGGAATAATATCACTAAAGCGTACTAATATTTATTGGTCGCACCAAAAAATGGTTCTACCGAGAACCGTTCGGCCATTGAAATAATTATAAAAGCATACGACGATGTTAATAGGTATAAATGAATCTAACAAAAAAAAAAATAAAAAAAAAAAACCTCCAGCATGTATATCCATATAAAGCAATCAAGTCACATTTTAAACAAAAAAAAAGATCACAATCGGATCATGCCTTTAAGAGGACGTTTGCGTCGCATATTAATTAACTTTTGAATTAAGTTAAGGATATTTTTTAAAAATTACACTCTTTTTTTTTTCAACTTCACACTGTATCCAGCACACAGTAGTGTATGCAGAGGAAACCTTGTGTTAAGACACTCCGTTCCCCACTTTCCGCCGAGTTTTGAACAGAACCAAAGAAAAGAACGAATTTTAGAAAGATAAACATAATTGAATAGGTGATTTGCGTGATAAGAAATTAAAGTATCCAAAATTCTTCTAACACGATTGTTATAGTCTCATAAAAAGATTTAAAGAAATGCGAAGTAATTGTAGCAATTCGATCTAATTTACTTGGAGGCAATTGACCTCATAAATTTGATTGGATTTTTCGTTTTCACAATATCCCGCTCAGTAGGCATCTGTCCTTCTTAGTATTACAGTGGGGCAACTATAAAGGAAGGCATCAATCCTTAAACCAGGGGTTCCACGAAAAGATAAATAAATTTTTATTGATAAATTATAATTCATATAAAATGTATATGTTTGAGGCTTTTGAGCAAGTTATGATATTTGCCCCGGCTTTGCCCTATATTATTCTTGTAGTAATAAAACTATAAATTTTCTTTTGACTTATTTCTGGCAGCAGTTTCGAATTTTATTTTATTAACTCCATGTTTGTATTCGCAATCAGATCTCATAAATGGTTTAAGCGAAATGAGAAGATGTATTCGTTGTTTTTATTCATTTATTTTTTATTGAGGTTTAAAATTGTTTAACTTGTTAAGCTTGTTAAACAATTTTAAAGTTATACAATTATAAAATGTCCGCAAGGAATCCATTGTAGCTTGGTAAGACTGCTTCTGTGTAAAAACGTGGGTTGTGAGTTCGATTACCACTTGGGGTAATGAATTCTTTTTCATTTTCCCACGTTGGCTAGACAAAGGCTACACAAAAGCTAATTAAAAACTCGATACAGAATGTCTTGATTTCAAATTTCGCAAGCTAGCTTTTATGTTTAACTTTAGGGGGGTAACTCAAATGTAGAGTACACATATATATATACATAAATATACACGTATGTACACTGATAAACATATTAATATTAAGACTCGCCTTTGGGTAGCACAGTCGGGTAAAAAAGATAGTGAGTTCATTCAGAAATTATCTAATCGATATAACTCGATATAAATTATGCTCAGTTATCTTTTTTAGTATACGTTCCTTATTTATTAATAGTAAACATACTGTAACACAACATCATACATCCTTTATTAACCGTAAATTTATTTAAGTTACCACTGAATTCTAAAGTACAAAAGCTATCTCAATATATTTCAGTGACAACATAACTTGATCTCTACATAACCAATGTGCCAAGCCCCCATAAAGCATATCGTACACGAACCATCACCGGCACGTGTGGAATCCAGACAGTAGCCTGGATGGTGGCCAATAGCCAACTATTTATATACAGTATGTTCAAGGTGTAGATATACTTCACAATATGATATGCTATCATGTCACAATTGAGTGTATTTTTTCAGTTTTCTTTGATGATTAAAGAATTCGCTGACGCCGCCGTGACGCACAAGTCTAAGCGTGCGCCTGTAAAGTGACGGGATTTGGGTTCAGTTCCCACGCGTGAGAGTGTAAAATTAAATATTTTCCTAGTTCTGATAGCGAGGCAAATAGCTGCGTTGAGTTCCATCCCTCAACACGTAATGCCTCGAGAATTTGGCGGAAAGTGATGAACGGACTGTCTACTATGTGCGATATACAACGTGAAGCTAAAGTTGTATATCGCACATAGTAGACAGTCCGTTCTTTTTCCACAAACTCACGAACTTAGTTCAAATTTGAGACAGCATGTTGAATAAGGACTACAAAGCCGCGCTATGTTTTAGTAGTCCAGGAAATCGAATCATCACGATTATCGTCAAACGCTGTTCCACTCTACCGCGATAGTCCAGAAAGAATAAAATTCATATGAATAAATAACAATTAAAATTAAATAAGCTTTAACTTTCTTCAAAATACATTCAATAAGAAGTTGCTTAGGAAATTAAGTGAAGAAATAAAACAGTGCCTTACGCCGTAATAGAGACTCCAAATCAGCCGCCATTACAAATCGGATCGGAATCGCTTTTATACGTTTTAATTAACCATAAGACGGATAAAATGGTTCTTATTTTCTTTATTGAGGCTTAAGTCTTTTATAGCATTTGTTTAGCTTCTCGCTGTATTTTGCATATAGCAGGGTAGGCAGAGGGAACCTGGGAAACTAGTGTTGAAACACTCCGTTCTCCACATTCGGCCGAATTCTGGATGCAAGTGAGTGCCGCAACTCAACGTTATGCTTTTACTTGTTACCATAGCGAGGAAATGAAAAAATATAACATTATACTGCCCCGAGTGGTAAACGTACCTACAACCATAGTGCTTATAGTCGCACGGTTGTGCCCATGCCCCACGAAAACGTGCCCACGTTGACGTTCGATAGACGGACAATTTTTAATTTTCTATACACTTAGAGCCTCTATTCAAGGGCGTATTAGAGTTTTTTGGGATATATTGAGAAAGCTTTGTAACATTGTATACTAGTTACCGGAAGTAGCCTGCAATTTGGTTTCGTGTCATGTGTTAATATATAGATTTTTGGATAGTTAACGCCGTATTCCGCAGCAGGGTGGCCAGAGAGGGCCGAGAGTTAAAACTTTCCGCTGCCCTCTTTGCAGTGAATTCTGGAAGCAATCTGGAGGCTATGTATTTAGAGACGTTTCATTAATATTTTATATTTTGGTAACAACATATTATAGAAAGCTTTTAGGTCTAAATAGAGGTGACAGCGTGTTTGTACTTGTCAAACAAAAGCTCGGTCTTCATCGAGCGATGCCACCGTGTTGTGTACTTTTCAACCGATAAACTAGGACATGGACATGATGACCATAAATGTATGAAATATACCTAAAATTTAAACAGTTTCATAGCGTTTTTTCGGATAGCAGAAAAGGTAAGGTAAAAATAGTATTTAGTAGAGTCTACTAAATACTATTTTCTCTCTTCGCTCTGATAACGAAACGAATTTTGCAGAAAGTGGGAACCTACTAGTCTTCACGGAGTATTGATTAATGGGAAAGGAGGGTCTTAAAACAAAGTTCCCTATGTGGGCTATGCTATGTGCTGAATACGGCGTAAAGCTGAAAAAGCTGAGCGAAAAAGTAGAGGTGAGCAAGAACTATCCTTGCCCAAAGCTATCACATTACGCTTACGGTTTAAAATGATGAGGAAAGTGATCAGACAGATCAGACCCATACCGTCTGGGAAACGACGTTTTTCGGTGAATTTTTGCTTTTTTAAACGTCTTTCATTGTAATCTTTCCCTCAAGCCGTTTGAGCCTAAAGATAAGATTAACAGTCAGAAGTTATTTGATTGCGTCACAACGGCCTCTTGTTCCTTGAAATCACAGCTAACATCTCATAGTCTTTGGTAAATATTCCTTCAAAAAACGCTTCACATTTGATTTATCAATACAAAATCACACATATTTTTCAAGATAATTCCCAAATACGTTATAGTTTACGAAGTAGAGGCATGTAGAAGCTAATCCGTCGGTTGGCGTGCGGCCAGACCGGTTTGACGTAACCAGCGCCGTTGCGTTCAGATACTTTGTATGCTGGTCATCTAATTTGTATGGGAATTGTGGAATAATAAATCTTCGTTATAGGAAAATGGGTGGCTAGTTTCTCTTCGTGGGTTTGTGTGTGTGTTTTTTTTTATTCTATTGTTTTCCCTAATTGGAACATAGTGTCAAAACATTTACTTCTGATTGTCTGTCCATTGTGAAGAGAGATGAAAGTCAACGCTGTGTTTTTTCTTACTACAGCGGACAAATAAACCATACAACATACAACAGAACTATAATTTTAAATAGATTTCTTTTATTATAAAAATTAAGTTAAAAGTATATATATAAATGTAACAGAATGAAAAATTATAAAAATTTTAAGTATATCAATAAAAACTACACATAATTCTTATGACCTTTTTTGAGTAGTTCGAATTTGTCATATTTAGGCATACATCTGTGGCAATATGATTAACATGAGATAATTACTTTCTTTAGTCGTACAAATCATGGTTATAATATAAGTTATATAGTATATTATAAATAGAAACAGTTTGTAAGCTCTGCCAGTGGGTACGACATTCAGCAATAAAGAATACAACGAAAGCCAACACAATTATTCTCATCTTCACGCGGTATCCCGTATACAGCAGGTTGAGTAACTACAACACTCCGTTTCCCACTTTCCGCAGAATTTTCAAAGCATGGACCGTTAAGTGGCAGAACTCAATGCGACTTGCCTAGTTACCAGAGCGAAGAAATAAATAAATTTCCTTCGAGTGGGAATCGAACCCACTACCGCCACTGTTACAGTCACACGCTTGTGCCCCTGCGCCACACTACCACTAGCAACATAAACAAATAGCCACCAAACTATCATACCGATATGAATCACTCTACCTAATTTGAATATCGACTTCCAATCTCATAAGCTCGTGAGATAATGCCTTAAACCCCAAACCTCTTATTATATAGTATCGGATTATTGCTAAGGAAACGCGTCTCGAGAACACTAACTTTGCATAGATTATGGTTGACTTAAGACAGACACTAACTTGAGGATTAAGTAAGTAAACCACTATTAGTGGAGACGAATTTTCTAAATTTAATTTATTAGTTAGTTAGTTAGTTGAGGATGTTGTCCTGAAGTTAGTTTTACGTATGGACTAGCGTATACCTCTCTATTTCTGTTTCACTCTCGTTGTTTTTAGATTATCTCCGTAGCGAGGTAGTCGAGTAGAGAGAACAGAGCGACAAACCCTATTCTTCCACAATCATCCATCTGTTCATACATGCCCTGCAGAAGCTCCATATGTTTATTACTGATACTGATACTACAGCATTTGTTTTCTGAACGGGTAAGCGTGTAAAATAAATTCGTGTCTGGCGACGTTAAATTATAAATATTTTATATGCTTTTCTTACATAATGGAATACAGCAGGTGCTATTTTAAATGTCTTTACAATTAGACACTCCATACGTAATGTTTCAAATTCGGTCAGACTGCGGAGTACGAAGTGCCTTAACACTACGGTCCTCACTGACTTTCCCACTATACGTAGCATAAAATGTAAAGCGGATCAATTCTTATATTAAATTCACTTTTGACCTACATCTCACAATTCAATCCAAATGCCAGTCCGTAACGTTATTTGTAAACGGCAGTTACGCCGCTCTGAGCCGCAGTAATCTCTGGAGAAATACAGCATCCAACCGATTTCGGGATGCTATGCATCGAAATATGAAATAAGCTACAACTGTGGTCACTGATTTAGCGATACATTATGTGTACATTGTTAGAAATTATTTATTTTGAGAACTTTTAAATAGATTCCTCATTTTTTATTGATTTTAATGATACTATGTTATATGATGATGATGATGTTCTACTAGTTGTTTATTGTTTTTAAGAAACTACACCATAGCACTCCTCTTTTTGGTTCATATGGGAAATAAAAAAAAATGGAGAAATATTGTCTTAAATATCAAAAGCAAACATAGTATTTTATGCAGACAGGCCTTGAAAATTAAAATAGTTTAAATATTAACCTTTTTTTAAGAGAAAATTAAACACTAGCGTGAGTATACGCTGGGTAGGTAGGTACTTTAGGACTGTGTCATGGTTGTGCCAAATAAATATATTATTTTTAAAAATAAATAAATCAGCTTTACGTTGTATCCCGCACACAGGGTAGGCAGAGGGAACCTAGTGTTAAGACACTCCGTTCTCCACTTTATGCTGAATTCTGGAGGCATTGCGTGATGAGTGGCAGAATTCAACGCCACGCTTGTCCTCGACACCAGAGCGAAGAAACGGAAATATAAATTTAAGTAAATATATCATCGCTTCGAGTGGGGATCGAACCCACAATCAGTCGGTTTTACAATCACACTTTGTGCCCCTGCGCCACTACTAGCCTCCTATATATTATTAAAGATAATTAATAAATAATAAATAGAAGCTCAACAATAATTTTATGCATTCGATGTGTTTTTTATGTCATACTTCAATGTCGCAAATCAATGATAATGAAGTAAAAACATAAAATCTATATACATACATATTACATTAACATCTTAAAATTTGGCCGAAACATTGTGATTATTCAGCATATATTTTTAAAAAAAGTATCTTAAAATAATAGCGGAGGTATAAAAATTCGAGTAATTTTCCTAAGAACGCTCAAGATGTATGAGGGAACTTGGGCAATTCGATGTGAATTAGGCGCAGGTAATAGCTGGGAGAGCTGTGGACATTAATCATTCAGTGATGATGGATCTCTTATATTTTTTGTCTGTATTTAGGTTTCTATATCGTACTAGTCGCCGCCCTCGGCTTTGTTTCAATAGACTTTAAGATGTAAAATGAAAAGTCACGTTTTTTTTCACTCCCCAAGGTGTTTAGAGAAATCCTTTCATCTACTTTATACTCTGTAATCAAACCAAAATTATAAGTCAGTCTCGTCTCTGTGTTGTCTGTCAGTCAGTCGGCAACTGGAGAGTTTTATATGTAGAGAAAAATATGGGGCCAGTAAAACAATATATTATGCTACAAAAATAAAAAAAGGTATGTTATATTTATTAATGTTTTCCTCCATAGTAGGATAGGCAAAGGGTTACTAGGTTAAGATTTAACCATGGTAGAAAATACCAAAATAAAATATATGGGCTACAATAGGTATACATTTTGCGTTTTAATATTATCAAATTTGTTTTTCAGTTCATTGAATAAACGGACAGCAGGTTCCCTTCCCCTTGTATTGTGAAATTGTTAACCGACTTAAATATTTACTTTGAGCGTTGAGGTGAGGTTATTTATCTATGTATTATGTTAGCTTTTGATAGTGGTTTTGTCTTTTGTCAACGTATAATTGAATGTAGGTCGTAAAAGGTAGAATATATTTTACATCAAAAATATCTATAAAAAATAAGTTTATCAATATTTCTGTGATACTTACATTTTCACATAAACACTAAAAACAGGGTAGCCAAATGTTTTTAAGCAGTTCTTCTATAAGACAAAAAACTTTTTTTTATTGTTCCGTAAGTTTAAAGGAAAAACACGAACCCTTATAAGATCACTTAGTTCTTCGCTCGTCTGTCTCCCTGGCCATTTGTCGGTGCTATCGAGTTGAAATTTAAACCATATACTCAAATCTACGGCCTTATGATTTTCTAAGAAAAAAACAAATATTTCTATATTTTTATTTATATGACAAAAACTCTATAAATTAAATCAAACTTAATAGGGCATTTCCAGTTGACGTAAAATTATGAAATTTAGCAGCTACCATCATACACTAGTTCAGGAAATAATCTGGAAACTATACATTTGTGGTTAAATCGTAAAAGAATTGGACCCCTTAAAAGGGGACCAAAGTTTGGTATTAAAGCCAAATGACCATGAGATGAAAGGACTCTAGCTAAGCTAAGCTTGAATTTTTGAAACAGCTCGAGACCTCCTATTTTTGTACGGAACCCGACTCGGTGAGAGAGCCCGACTGGCGCTTGTCCGTCCGCTTTTTACATTTTTTAACATTACATTGAAGTGCAATGTTAAAGTATTTGAACCCCTCCACTGTACAATAATGTCTTATATTTTTCTATCTACACTGGAAAGTCAAAAAGAGGAAGAAAACAATATTTCTAGTCAGCGACAAGATAAATTATGGAAAATTTGTAAATATTCTTGAACGCAACCCCTGAAATGATTTCCGTAATCGATTCATAAGTACGGCCACTTTATTATACTAAGCAATGTTAATAAATTAGCATCTTTATAATGTAATATAATCAAATTTCATGAAATGCTAAATCAGACAGAGTGGACACACATTTTCGATTTTTAGTAGTAAAACGGCTGGTTGTAAAAGTGACAATTGTGGGTTCAATGTGCTCACGGAGGAAGAAAATCTATGCTTTTCCTTGCTCCGGTAAGAATAAAAAACGCAGTGTCCTGACACAAGGTCCTCTTTGCCTGCCCTCCTACATGTGAAATACAACATGAAGCAAAAAAAGTTATTACTATAATTAATTTGATACAAATATGACATTTAAAAAAGCACGTACCTACTAATTATTATAATTGTTATTTAAATCAAATCAGCTTCACGCTGTATCCCGCACACAGCAGGGTAGGCAGAGAGAACCGAGTGTTAAGACACGTTTTCCGCTTTCTGCCGAATTCTGGAGGCATTGCGTGATGAGTGGCGGAACTCAACGCCGCGCTTCGCCTCCACACCGGAGCGAAGAAATCAAAATATAAATGTAAACAAATATTTCACTTTCTCGAGTGGGGATCGAACACACAACCAGTCTATTTTACAGTCACACTTTGAATATATAATAAATAAGTGGTAAGTAAGATCACTATAGTAATAGCAACTATGCGCATCTCTATTTCTCATTGACGTAAATACATTAAAAAAACAAGTTAACAAAGAAATTTAACTGAAAACTATTTACGAATTTTAGTTTGAGTCTCCCGCGACCCTTAAATAAATGCAATGTATGCCATTGTTGCACCAAATGTATGGATAATGGTATATAATTAGTGCTGATAAAATTGAATTTTCATTCTATCGTCACTTTTACCCAAAAAATTAAAAAGAAATCAGTTCTATAATCTAACAATAATATATTAATGACTTAACTTTTTCCTACTTAATATGTTAATGTTACTTCTAACATTTAAGAGACTTAAAATACTCAATACATATAATAAAATAAACTGAATTTACTTACGTACTATACAGTTAGCAAGCATTTTCTGCTTTCCATTGTTTATTTATAAATAGTAAATCTTTTTGTAGGAGTCAAACACCCAAGAGCATCGTGATGTGCGCAGACGCCAAAAAGCGAGGCTATACCCGTCAATTCTTGACACTTTATGATATTAAGCGGGGACACTTAATTACCGCTTAACTTTCGTAATTCATAACTTCGGGAAGTTTGGAAGAAGGTCTTTCATCATTATTTGGCTCTGGAAGATTATTAGAGCATTATTTACGTAGTTGCGATAATATTTTAGTTGAATAGATGTTAATGAACTTGAAAGCTCTTTGATGTGCATTTTTGACTTAATTTCATTAAACAGAGGAATTAAAGTTATTATTTAAATCGTTTCTCGATTGTAAGTAAGTAAGGTTTCAATTTTTCAAGAGATTTTTGTATAGTGGTTTTCTATTCCCTCTGTGAGTAACCGTAATCGTAGCGTTTGGCGCTCCGTTCTCTCTGACTACCCCGCTAGGGATAAAGCGTGAACTTAGTTTAGTTTAGTTTAAAACTATGAGATAATAGAAAAACAACAAAAAGATTCAATATAATTTTAAGAAGCCATACCATCAATGATCAAAATGAAATTAAAAAAAACTTCCAATAATAAATTGCAATTCCAAAAAATGTACGTATGACGTAGTAACTCAAACCGCAGGTATAGAGGGCTATTTCAAAATTAAACATAACTAAGTATAAAACTTTCTTCGATAAATAGCCTATCCTTCACAAAAATTTGATTGGTTTATGATCACTTCATAACATTTATAATTGAATAATGTTCCTTTGTTGAACTGTCGTTTTTGTCTTGAATATAAACAAATATATATTTTTTATTTCAACAAACAATGTCTGAGTTCAACCAAACAAACTATTCAACTTAATGATATTGGTATATACATACTTTATCAGTGACAAATCACTCAATTCAATCCTTGCCTGTCTTCCATTAAGGAAATTGCAGCAACTAACCAATACAGTCTATCTACACTATTAACTAAGTACTTTAGTACTTACGTACAGTTACAATCAAGATTCAATGCACAATAGTATTGTTTCTAACCAAAAGACCGAACTTCGCTATAATACCACCTCCATGTACCAAAACCTTGTACATTTACTTCAGCTGTAAGTAGAAGTAGCAAAGTAGAAAGGGGCCGAGACTGAATCGATTCGCTTTGTCTACAAATGGCAATTTGAGGGTAGCTGATATTTGGCGTATTTTTGACGGAATACGCTTGAAGGTTCAATCTTATTCTTTCTCTCTTTCATTCTCACTAAAAAAAAACTAAACTAAACAGGCTTAGTGGCTCGTTGGTACAGTAACTGTATGGGTCAAATATTATGGACCAAACGCGTTGTTGAGTTCCGCCTCTCAGTTGGCTTAAACACGTTCAGCGAATTAGTGATGAAATAATGGAAAAAAAGATTTATGAGGCCAGTCGTGGCGCAGGGACACAAAGTGTGACTGTAAATCGACTGGTCGAGGGTTCGATCCTCATTCGAAGAGATGAAATATTTACTTACATTTATATTTCCATTTCTTAGCTCTGGTGTCGAGGCAAGGCGCGGCGTTAAATTCTCATCGTCACTCGACACGAGTAAACGGGTAACGAGGGGAACGGAGTGGTTTAACACTAGGTTCCCTCTGGCTACCCTGCTGTGTGCGGGAAGATTTATGAAAAAAACGAGCGGTAAGACAAGCGGGGGAAACTTTGCAAATATAAGATCGATGATACTGAAGAAAGGTTACGCAAAAAACATAAGGACCCCTCGAGCACGTATGTGAAGAGGTTGTAATAGCGGATGAGGCGAAAGAGGTATTGCAGAGGCCGTAGTATTTGGTGTATGTCTTCTTCTACCTGGCATTAGTCCCGGCTTTTGCCAGGGTCTGCCTTCCTACTCAACCTACTCCACTTTGCACGGTCTTTAGCGTCCTCGGTGGTTAGACCATTGGCTCTCATGTCCTGCTTCACGACATCCAACCAGCGCTTCCTTGGGCGTCCGAGAGGTCTCACTCCAGGGACTGACATAGCAAGGCACTTGCATCCGACATAGTTCTTAGGCCGGCGCGTAACGTGACCAAACCATCTCAGGCGACGCTCTTGGAGCTTATCCGCTACGTCACGGACTCCAAGACTACCTCGAATGAATGTGTTGCGTATGCGGTCAGACCGCGTTACGCCGCACATCCACCGCAGCATCTTCATTTCCGTGACGTGAAGCTCCTGAGTGTGCCGAGATAGTGCTGGCCAACATTCGCTGCCGTATAAAAGAACCGGTCGGATGATGCTCTTGTATATCAGACCCTTGAGTTTGGGCGGTATCCTGCGATCGCAGACCACACCAGTGACCTCCCGCCATTTGGCCCAAGCAGCGCTTATCCGGCTATAGACATCGTGATCGATGCCTCCAGACTCGTGCATAACGGATCCAAGGTACCTGAACTTTTCCGACTTAACGGCTGGTTCAGGACCTATAAGGATAGTGCTCGAGTCCGGGCTCCCGCAGGCCATGTACTCGGTCTTCGACACATTAAGTTTAAGACCGCCGTTCTCAAGCGTACCCTTCCACAGGTTCACTCTACGCTCCAGCATCAGTCGGTTCTCATCAATGAGTGCTATATCATCGGCATACATCATCAGCCATGGAGGCTGGTCTTGGATGTGAGCCGAGACAGTATCGAGCACCACATTGAATAAGAACGGACTAAGAGCCGAGCCCTGGTGAACCCCTACTGTAATGTGGAAAGGTTCAGTGTCGCCAACAGCAGTCCTAACCATAGAAGCGGATTCGTGGTACATATCTCTGATAATCCCAATATAGGCCTCAGGGATCCCTTTGGATCGCAATGCCCACCAGATACACTCACGAGGCACACAGTCAAAGGCCTTCTGCAGATCTAAAAAGGCCACATGCAGAGCTCTCCTTTTTTCCCTGTATGCCTCCATCAATGTTCTGAGGGCGAAAACGGCGTCCATAGTGCCCGATCCTGGCTGAAATCCATATTGAGACTCAGAGACAGTACACTCGCGGCGGAGCCTGAGGTCGATCATGCGCTCGAAGAGCTTCATGGTATGACTCATAAGCTTAATGCCCCTATAACTACCACAATCTTGAACACTGCCCCTTCCCTTGTAAATAGGGGTAATGAAGCTAAGCCGCCACTGGTGTGGCATCTTTCCAGTGTTCAAGATATGGTTAAAAAGGACAGTAAGTATGAGGACACCAAGAGAGCCCAACGATTTCCACGCTTCGATCGGAATATCGTCAGGCCCCACCGCTTTTCCGTTCTTCATGCGTCGAAGGCAATTACGAGTTTCGTCAAGGGTTATTGGGGCAATAAGTCCGAGGTTAGGGGGTGGGTCGTGATGAAGACTGCATGGGTGCTGAGTATTCAGCAACTCCTGGAAGTAGCTTCTCCACCTCTCCTTCACAGAGTCATGACTACAGAGCAGCGTGCCCTGGGAATCTCTGACGCAAAGACATTTTGCGATATCTTGCGTCGCTTTATCCCGGGAACGTGCCAGCTTGTAAATGAACTTCTGCCCCTCCACAGTTTCAAGTTTATCATACAATGGTGACAAACTCTCACTGCGGGCTCTGGCTACAGCTCTTTTACTGGCATGTTTAGCTACTATGTACTCCAGTCTGTCTTCAGGAGAGTTAGATTGCTGCCACTTCTTAAAGGCATCCTTCTTTTCACGAGTCACCTCCTGCACCTTGTCATTCCACCACCATGTCTCCTTGTCGATGACACGTCCTCCCTTAGAAAGGCCAAGAACTCGCCTGCCTGCCGCAATGATTGCCGACTGAGCTCGATCCCAAGCATCCTGAGCAGTCTCGGTGTTAGTCAAAAGAAGATGACTTTTCACCTCTGCCAGGAACTCGGTCTGCATCGGTCCATTCAGCAACCACCACTTGATCCGAGGCCTACGTTTCTCGGCTACTTTCTTCTTCGGAGTGACGTTAAAGTCCATGACAAGAAGACGATGTTGAGCCGTTAGGCTTTCGCCTGGAATGACCTTACAGTTAGTTACCCTACCCATATGACACCGTCTGGTCAATAAGTAGTCTATTTGAGTTGAGTGGGACCCGCTCTTATACGTGATAAGGTGCTGAGGATTCTTTTGGAAGAACGTATTCACGACGGCCAGATCCGACGCAATACAGGTTCTCAGAATATTTTCTCCCTCTGTATTGCGAAGACCGTGCCCAAAACCCCCGTGAACACGTTCATACGGCTCAGCAGCCTTACCGACGTGACCGTTCAAGTCCCCCCCAACTAAGACCACTTCGGTAGACGGTACAGCAAGTAGCACCTCTTCATACTGCTCCCAGAATGTCTCCTTTTCAGACGCGCTACATCCCGCTTGGGGAGCATAGGCACTGATTAAGTTTGTGGTAACGCCCTCAATCAGTACCCTTACTCGCATCAAGCGGTCGCAGCGACGGTCAACTTCAAGGAGCCCATTCTGAAGCTCTTCAGAAAGCACTACCGCTACACCGTTTCTACCGGAAGGTGACCCAGTGTATATAAGCCGGTAACCCTGTCCGATGTTACGGGACTTATTGCCCTTCCAGCGAGTTTCCTGGAGGAAAGCACACTGGACCCGACGTCTCATGAGTACATCTGCGAGTTCCCTGCATCGTCCGGTTAGAGAGCCAATATTCCACGTTGCAAAGCGGAGTTTCCGTCTGGGTACTAGCGTCTTTAGCCGTGCCCGTACTTGACACGGTAGCCCTTGCCCACTTGTCGCAGGTGTAGGGCGATGTGCCTGCGCGTCGTTTTGCGGCGACGCCCTAGCCGTACCCAGTCTTGTCGTGGTTCGTTCCATATTATGGCAAGTTCTGGTTTTTAATGGAGCGATTGCCATCTGACCTCCAAAACCCCTTTGTGGGGAGAAACCGGGGGGAGAGGAATAGGACAGATAGAAAAGGGGGAAAGGATAGGCAGAGGGAGAGGGTAGGAAAAGAAGGGGAGTAAAAGAAGGGGACACCACTTTTATGGACTGGACGGAGGTTATAACAAGTGGTGGCTCGAGGATCCGGGGTCGCGTACCCGTATGCCCAAGAACAAATAACGGACAGATATTAGTCAGGGCACCCTCTGGATGAGGTGGTGTATGTATGCCATTAAATTAAATATAATCTAAATATTAACGCATGTAGCAAAAACTTTTATTGTGACACATATGCTGCTATGGCAACGTTTATTATACGGCTGAAGTAGTTCTCCAGTTCAACATAAAATATATTTAGATAGTATAATACCAAATAAAAAATTCAAAAGAAAAACATTTTAAATATCATTACACCTAGCATGAATTTCCAAGCTTTTCACAACTTCAGCTCGTCTTATTTTTATCTTTCACAGCATCTTCAGCAAATGCGCTTATTTACATAATAGTGTTATTTACAGACAGACAGTAAAGTTGCGAAAATACTTTTAATTAAAGCGATCCGAAATAAAATTTGAGTGTCATTTACATTTAAGTAATTTAAACGGGAAGTTGTATTAGTCAAGATATAAATAAAAAAATACTTCGTCAAATTTTTTTACATACCATGTGCGGTATTTGTTTGTATATATAAAAAAATCGATGATTCTATATATAAAAAAATCTTCATATAAAAATTAGACGAAGTATACTAGAAAATTAATACTAAAACATATAATAAAAAACCTTGTTTTTTTTTTAATTTCTTTTCGCTGCTGACTTGAATAAAACCGAAATAAATTCAACGTTGGTTATAAAATAAGAATCCGTTTCCAGTGTTCCACAGTGAAATATTATGACACAGTATTATAAAAACAAATGTATACCCTTAAACTTTAATATGCAGTTGTTTAATTTATTACCAACATAATTCCATTGCACGGCTTCGGTTAAATAGGAGCGTCGCGGTGCAGTTTTATTTTTATCTACCTATCTCTAGTTACTAGGTTTCGAATTCGATATATATATATATATATATATATATATATATATATAGATATATATATATATATATATATATATATATATATATATATATATATATAATGTCTCTGATTAGAATATTCATAATAATTGCTTTCACTTTTGTATATAGTTTTAAAAAATTATAATAAAAGTATACAGTAAGACAGTCGTGGCTCGTTGGTACAATAACTGTGTGGGTCAATTATAATCGACCAAGTGCGTTGTTGAATACCGCCTTTCAACAAGTAAAGCCTCTAGAGTTTCGGTGGAAATTCAGGAATGGAAGTATATTAATGGTAACAGAGTGTCTTAACACTAGGTTCCCTCTGTCGACCCTACTATGTGCAGGATACAACGTGAAGCTAAAAAAAATCATACATGAACGCAATTCTTTCTAAAGGGAGGTCGAATCTCATAGTCGATAAAACTGAAAAATGACTAGCAATCCCAACTGTTTACGGTAAAGAATGAACTCGATTCCTCCAGCCAAAGTATCTTTTATTTTCCGACTTAAAAAATTGTTTTACATTTCATTTTGTTGCTGTTGTGTTACGTATTCTTTTATTTATTTTGAGCTTTTATAATGGAATAATATGATTGTAAAACGTGATGTTTGTGTGTTCGATTCCCACTCGCGGAAGGATTTTATTTAAAATCATAGCAGAGTAAAACAAAAAACTTAACTTTTATGACAATTTAAAAATTTTGACAGCTCAAGTATGTCGAGAACCAATTTTGAGTTCTATCACTCAATTGAAATTCAAAATTCTTCATTATTAATTTAATTTTTATATTATTGAGACCTATGTATAATCTTTTATCTTAAAAGGAATCAAATCAACAATCATTACGATTACAGACAGACACTGTGCCATACACGATCTTGTTATGCAAAAAAAAAAAGATTTTTTACAACCTAAGTAGCACTTATTCTTAATTCATTGATAGTCCTATAGAAGTTTTATAAAAGTATCACAAGCCATAGATACAGGCAAGATCCAAGTCAAGCGAGACCCTTCTATAAAGGGCCCTTATATCACCTACAAAGGGAAATCTCGTCGTCGAGATTATGTTTGCGAAAGCAGGCGCGATACGAAAGAAACTTTGAAATTTTAAAAATCCAGGCTGGTGTCCTTATTTTGTGTCTGTGAAAGGTTATGATGATAACGAATTTGATAAGAAGCCGTTGCGGCGCAGCGTATGCAATGTTTCTAAAATTGCGTGGACGGTGGAGAGCGGAGTGTCTTAACGTTCTTAACGTTAGGCTCGCTCTGCATACCCTGATATATAAATCAATAAATGGTTTTTTTTTTAACTCGTAACTTTGTTTAACATGTAGATGTTAACATATCGGATGATAACTATAGTACAGGTAAGTTTTGAATAAGAGATTGTCAAACCAGAGGGAAAAAGGTTGTTTCAAACAGTAAAAAAATATGAGTTAAAGAAAAATCCCCAGGCTATTTGAATAGTGGACTCACAATTTTCTATACTTCCTCAAAGAATATTTTCATCTGCTCCATTATAATAATAGATTATTAAAATTATTTACTTTTTAGTTCCTTTTAAAATCAGGCATGATGGAAACAATGTTTTTAAAATTGTATATGCCAGTTGTGGCGCAGGGGCACAACTAGACGTATCTTAATGAAAACGGAGGTTCCAGGTTCCCTGTGCAAGCATGTGTGTGATATCTCACATACATGCTTGCACAGGGAACTCTCACTGTATCCAGCATTGCGTACATTAAAATACTGCTCCACTTGATCACTATAGTGTAGACTATAAAATTTATTTAATTATTTTATTCGCTTCTCGGTATATTCCGCATATAGGATGGTGTTTTTGCCCAATGTTCCATTCATTTACATATTGAGTGGTGAAACTTAACACGGTACTTTGTCTGCAACCAGAGCCCAGAACCCACAGTCGCCGTACTTGTAGTGAAACACTGCTTTTCGGCCACTATGGCCCCATATATTTTAATAGTGAAACAAATAAACCGTTTAACCGTTATTTATATGATAACCGTTATCAGCACAGTAACTAAAGTTTAATGGGAGTTTTGGGATAAATGCTAGTGTTTTTACTTTTATTATTATATTATACAGAAAATTGTTTTAAAAACTATCGTTCAATATGTATGTAAAAGGTAACATAAATATATTTTTTATTTTTCACGTTTTTCGTTAAACCTACACTTGGGTCGCAGGACTGCCCTGAACTCCTTATTCTGCCACGTGACGGGTACCCGAAAAGTGCATGGAATTCCAAGGAGTTTTATAGTTGATTCGACGATTCCAAAGTGTTTGCACAGTGTACTGAAGTATATAATATTTTATTATATATATGAGGCCAGTCGTGGCGCAGTGGCATAAAATGTGACTGTACAACTGACTGGTTGTGTTATTATATGTATTTTGGAGTGTTATTTTTGCAATTTTTTGGAGAAACTAAACATATTTGCAAATATTATATAATAATTTTAAAATCTTAAGAAAGAAATATTATATTACGGTGATACTAACAACGTAAATAAGTAATAGCACGACTGTAAGAAATTCATGTAGCTTGATTATAGCTTATAGTATTTATTACTCGTAAGTAATTCGCGTCTGTAGTGGGTAAGTTCTAGTATATACTCATATATAAAAAATATGACTGTTATGTATAGTCGAACTACATACATTTCTAAAACAAATTGACCATCACCACACAAACATTGAACCACAAGTATATCTTCATAAAGACCAAAAAGCACCAAAAAGCCCTAAATCACTTGAGGTCACTGTAACAAAGCTTATTGCAGTTACATTTAAGCTAAACATTGTCTTCGGGCAAACGTAAAAGCTCGGTACAAATGCTGCCATTATTCACAAGTAATCTTTGCAGATGGCGCCGCCATGCGTCACTGCTGTGCAGAGATGTAGTACGCTAGTTTAAACGTTAAATTTATTGAAAAATATACGTATAACTTGAGGGTAGTCGTGGCGCAGGGGCACAAGCGTGCGTGGGTTCGATTCCCATTCGGGGATATGAAGTATTAATTATTTTCATTTCCTCGCTCTAGTAACGAGGCAAAGCACGACGTTGAATGTCACCACTTAACACGAACCGATCAGAATTTAGGAAACGAAAATGTTTTAATGAAGTGTCTTAACTCTAGGTTCCCAGGTACCGTCAGCCTATCCTGCTGTATGCGGGATTAAAGTATACGACTTTTCTTCTTCTTTTCAAAAAAAAAAAGTAACACTTTTCTTTAGCTTTACGGTCTTTCCCTCGTAACACGATACACAGTGTTAAGACATTCCAATCCCCACGCACCACCTATTTTTCGAGACATTGCATTTGCATTGCATTTGGATGTGGAGCGCACTTTGCACTTTGTCAACTGAAATGAAAATAATTTACATATTTTAAAGGATTTTTTAGCGGCTATTTTAGATTAACAACAATAATGTTTACATGTAATTTCATAGTCATCAGAACTGAAGTCTTAATGAAATTTTCAACTCCATAGGAAAATGGATCAAATTGAATTTGTACGATTTCACATGCACTAACACTCATACTAACACAGCAAGTAAAATTAAAACTTTTAATACACAGGACCCACAACCGTTACTTCATACGTTACTTCAGTACAACCAAGAATTTTCCAAGAATGCCACTTCAAAAGGATAATTGCCACTTAATATCGTGGGAAGTACGAGTGTTGGAAATGAAGGAATGTTTGTTCTATTTACATATATATAAAAACAGTAAATAATACATTCAATATTTATAAATCTATGTAAAACGTGTAAAACTTGTGGCGCAGGGGTACAAAACTTGAGTGTAAAATCGGCTGGTTGTGGGTTCGATCCCCATTCGAAAGAGTGAAATATTTGTTTACATTTATATTTTCATATCTTCGCTCTGGTGTCAAGGCAAAGCGCGTCATTGAGTTCCGCCACTCAACACGAAATGCCTCCAGAAATCGGCGGAAAATGGGGAACGGAATATCTTGACACTAGGTTCCCTCTGCTTACCCTGACGTGTGCTTACCCTGAAATTATAAGGTAACTCGTATTATACGTTTTCAAACTAGTATGGGTTAATAATATCACTTGTTTATAAATTGATTCATAGTTTTTTTTATCGCCACTCTTTAACCCAAGCGGAGTCACCAGGCCTCCCACAGATTCATCAATCAAACTCTTTATACGTGCCCTCTGGGAGGTACTCATGTTTACGTGGCCTTCGTCCAGTATCATCGAATCTGTTCTCGATGGTCAATTGAGGTTTGCTCTCTTACCACATCTTCCTTTCCTTCGTCACTCATTCTCTCGACGTGTATCTTCTTTATCATTCTCACTGACATCCTCGCTAGTAATAATAGTTACTAAATACCGCTCTAATTTATTCAAAGACGTTATATAAGAGGCAACTGATATCAATATTGAACTTTTTGATAGAAAATCAATATTTTAGTTGCTAGGCTACAAAAATGACATACATTTATCCTTTTTGTAACTATTTCATCTGAAAATAATGTTATAAAAGATTTTATAAATACTGATGAGGCAGTCGTGTGGCAGTCGCAGGGGCACTGGCGTACGATTGTAAAGTTGTCGGTTCGATTCCCACTTGTGATAGATAATAAAATATAAAATTTTACCGGCTCTGGAAGCCCGCAATCCCTCGACAATTCGATTTTACAGTCGCAATTTGTGCCTCTGCGCCACGACTAGTGTCAAAATATTTTCTATAAAAAAAATATTTCTCGTTTAAAAAAAATACTTTTTATTTTTAGCATCAATATTTTCCGCATAGCAAGAAAGTAACGTCGGACTGTAAATGCGACGATTGTGGGTTCTATTCCCGATTTTCGATTAATTATTTTAATTTTTTCGTTATGGCAACAAGACAATCAACAGTCAATGTTCAATATTTCTAAAATTAGGCGGTACGAGTTGAACGGAGTATCTTAACACTAGACTCCCACTGCGATACAGCGTGACCTTGCGGGATACAGCGTGAAGCTATATAAAAAAATATATTCCCCTTAGTTTTAGATCGAACTCACAATCACCAAACACTACCACTGCATGATGCTAGTATAGGATACTACCTAATAACCTTATTTTTACTGTAATTTAATCTTTTACGTCCAATATGTATTTAAAAAAACTATTTTACTGTAGATTTTATTACTCGAATGGGAATCAAACCCATAAAAGTTGTGGCTACAGGTAGACGCTGTTCTGCTGCCAAACGATGAACCCTGATGTAGTATATTTATATAAATATCTCTTCCAAATTTTCAGTTGCAATTTTATATTTTTAACAAAAATATTCGGTCAAGAATCGAGTGAAAATCACTGGATGTAAATTGACTGTATGGCTATTATGAAAAAGTGATCAAAACAACGTGTCCTAACGCTCTTCGCAACTGAATATTCCATTTTAGTTAAATTACTCTCGCTCCATACAGAAAAGTTTTATATCGATAGGTTATTTTTATTACTATTTTATTCAGTGCAGGTACTAATTAAATGGCCAGTGTAGATTAATTAAATACAATTGATGATATTAATTTAATTTTAAAATAAAAAAATATTCACTCAGTTCAAACTCCCCACCAAATTTTCAAGATATCGCGTGCCAAGCGGCGTAATTCAATGCTACATTTTGAAAGACTAATATAAGATTTTTGTATGGGCTCAAAGTTTAAGCTTCACTTTTTAAAGAAACAAAAGAAGCCGGCAAACGAAGTGTCTTGGCACTAGATTCTCTCTGGCAACACTACTATGCAGAAAATAGCTCAAAAGCCAGACAAGCACGAGGGCTCGCCCACCGAGGGTTCCGTACAAAAATTGGAGGTCTCGGAGCTTTATCTGAAATTTAGTAGTACCAGTACCAGTATCATCGATACTGTGTTCTCAAAGATCAAACTTTTTTTTTCATAAGGTCCCTTCCTGCTTTTTCTATACATTGCACCTAAAAATCAATTGACCACAAGCTACTAACTCTTTAAGTCAATTTATTAGATACGAAAGACGGCTACAAATTGAAGGTCACGTAAGAGTTTAAGCATTTCATATAAGAAATGTCGCCTTTCTTTGAATAATAAATAGTAAGGAAGGTATCTCTATGTATATGTATGAGAGTGGTTCTATCTACCGACTGCGTACTTTATGCGTTCAATTTAATATAAAGAGGGAAGTGTACAAGCATTTTTTACATTTTGTAAGGTTAGCAGCAGCTCTGGCAGCCAGAATCCGGTTAAGACAATTCGCGACGCTAAGTTTTGCCACTTAACACGTAATATCGCGAAAATTGGTCGGAAAGTGGAGAATGGATTGTTAGCATCAGCTGCTCTCCGCCTACATATATGAGGGGTTAAATTGAAGCTGTGTATTCATTTATTTATCTTATGTGCTAATCTTATAAACTAATAAAAAGTGGAGTGTTTATCTATCAAAAATTTTCGACTATAAAAAAACTATCATAAAAGAGCGCAATTTATTTTACCGCACATTCAATATTATATTTAAGGTTCAGTTCAGATAATTCAGCGCAACCATGATAGTAGCGAGATCGATCTCTTTTCGAGGGAATGAATTGGATTTTATTACCCAAGACAAAGCACGGCGTTGGATTCCGCCGCTCATTACCCACGAGTAAAGTTGAGCGTAAAGCGCAGAACAGACTATCTTGACATTAGGTTCTCTTCGCCTTTCCTGCTATGCGGTAAAATGTAGCTGCTATTTTAGATTATCACATTATTTTGTCATCTGTATTGCACAATGTAGGCTTTTTACCTAATGACCTATTAATTAACGCGGATAGTAAATGTATCGATAAATTTAAGTGACAATATTAAAATATTTACAATATTATGAGCTGTTAAATTTCATACATCAAATTATACCGTGTCGAATATACATTAAAAATATTATATGTAATATTTTAAGTTAAAATTTGTATTTTTCGATGCCATTGGCTAACTGCGTGAATATAACTATAAGTTTGACGGTAATAGGTTCGATCTCCTAGTTTTATTGTTATTTTCATTTGCTTACCGTTGTTAGACAAAACGTAGTGTTACATTCTGACACTAAATGAAACGAAACTAGAGAACAGAGTGTATTGACATAAAATTTCCTTGGTTATTAAAATACTAAAGACAAATATTAGCAAAGGGGACTATTAAGAGGCCGGAGGACTTTACAGAGACATCATGAATTCTATTAGCG
Source organism: Heliconius charithonia (assembly GCA_030704555.1). Taxonomy (NCBI): domain Eukaryota; kingdom Metazoa; phylum Arthropoda; class Insecta; order Lepidoptera; family Nymphalidae; genus Heliconius; species Heliconius charithonia. Next base: position 19,387,465 of record CM060826.1, on the reverse strand, counting down.
TTAACGCCTAATGAAAATTTTTAAAATGTATGACGTGACATTTTTAGTGTAAAAGTCACGTGATTAGAAAGGCACCAAGGTTAAACAAGGGTCCTAATTATTTATTTACTACATATTACTAAAAATCTTTTACCACGCTGTCATATCAGAAAAAAAGTAAAAATAAAATGTAGCGCAATTCTGGCCAGCTTGGCGACTGGTTTTCATTGCGGCGGATATCTCCTCAATGGAATTGGAACAAGGAGCTTACAACAATTACATTCACTTGAATGGTAATAAAGCTGCGTGGCGCAGTGGCGCAAGGATGTTGCTAAGGCTACGGTTGTGAGTTCAATCCGCACTCGAGGGCATGAATTACTTTAGACTTTTATTTCTTTGCTATGACAACATGTCAAAGCGTGGCGTTGATCTCTCAACACGCAATGCCTTGAGGTTTAGGCGAAAAATGACGAATGAAATATCTTAACTGTAGGTTCCCGCTGCCATTCAAAAGATGACAACAGCTTGAAGCTAAAAAAAAAGACTAACTTAGCGGCAATTTTAAGCTTAAAAATTTTTTAAGCTTAAAATAAGTAAAACAATGTATTAAATAATTTAAAAAGTTCAATATAAACTATGATTTACTCCTACCTACAACTCTGTAAAAGTCTTAGGCAGACCATACGATAAAAGTACTGAAATTGTAAAAATTAAATATAAAACTAACTTATAGGTTACATTGTTGTTAGTTTAACAATAAAATTACATTTTATTTTTACAAAGTTCCCTTATTTATAAGATGGTGAATTTTTTTGGACACATGCCAAGCAGTCTCGCACACGCCCATAAACATGGCTTGAAGGTCACGTTTATACTATGACTACTAATTCTGTTATATTTTATGAAATCTAAAGAAAACTGTTTTTTTGGATTCCGTAACTTAAAATGAAAAACGGAACCTTTATAAAATCATCTTTGTTTTTCGTCTGTCTGTATATGAAGGCCATTTTACTCAAAACGTCTTTATAACAAGACTATTTTTGTCAAGATTGAAATTTATAACCTCATACTTGTAATTAATTTCATACAAAATTACTAAATACACCCACAAGTTGACAAACTTGGTAGGTTTGTCAACTTTCAATACAAATACAACAACATTATCAACTGTTCTGCTAGAGAGCAATATTTTCTGTGGTTTGCAATGAGTAAATTGGTACGGAACCCTCGTTCCGTGAGTCTAATTTGACTTTACCGTTTTTTTCTGGTAACGCATTGTTCAAGAAAAAGCATAAAATATGTATACTGTGTTCAAATTGAACAGATATTTGTGTAAGTACTAAGTAAAGTAAGTAATGTTTCTTTCGTAAAGTATATTAATTTTTTTTCGATAAATGGATATAAAACCTAATGTATATGTTTAAGAATTTTGCAATTCTTCGTTTGGCATCTCTTAAGTTAATAAATATATTACTTATAGGTCAAGATCCCATTATTTAAATCTGCAGGGATCAGTTTTTTTTATGAAACTTATATTTAGGAATATCATTATATCTATACTTCTCTAATAATATTAAAGAATTTGCTTGGTTGACGGTGCTAATCTCAAGAATTACTAGTTCCAATTTAAAAAAAAACGTTTTGTATTGCATAGAATATTTACCTAGGAATGTATAGGATATATTCTATAATACCTACCTAATAGAAACTATTAACGTAATATATTACGATACCAGTTTCGATGTAACCCACTATACCTGTGGTCAAAACTACAGTTGTTTAAAATTAACTATTACGTGACAAACATAGCTACTTCTACTAGGCCGCGCGGGTAAAACCGCAAGAAAAAGTTAGTTATAATACGTATACAAACGACAGTATATAAGGTTTAAGCATCGTCCTTGTACGACACCGAGTCAGTGTGTCAACGATTAATCTTGATATTGAGGGCAACTTTGTGCCGAGAAAGACTATCTTTCTCTATCACGAAGTTACTTTAAAGTAATAGCTTAGTTTTTACATTGTATTTTACGTTATTTTAATAGAACTATATATATTTTATATTCTATAAATATTATCTCCATGTAAACAGTTTCTTTTTGTTTTATACAGTAAAAAGACTGGTCAAGTGCGAGTTTTTAACTCTGTTGATATCTACTTTCAAGTAGTCCTATAATAGTCCCAATTCTTTTCTTTCTCCCTAAGAACATTGTGAACTATTTTTGACATTTTTAAAGTGTTATTCCACACTTATGAAAAAAAAAATACGTTTTCTAAATAAGTATTTAAATTTTTAATATGACTCTTAACCTTTATATAATTTATAAAAAAAATAGAGCTCCTGGAGCTAGACTTGGCTAGGCTTTATATATCGGTTCTTTTGTAGGAAAAATTGTAAATATATAATTCATTCCCGCCAGTGGGAATTGAAGCCAGAACTGTTTACAGTCACACGTTTGTGCCACCGCGCCACAACAACCTCAATTATGTTCTGTTATATTATACATATATATATAGCCGCATTTAAGCTTAATTTTGAAAACGCAGTAATTTAGAACTCTCCACTGCACTGCGATAACTTTCATCTATTTGTAATATCAAAATACTCATATAGTTTAAAACTTAGAAGCAACTGCAATACCAATTTGAACTGCGCTCATCGGATAAAAGGCTATAAAGTTTAACAACTTTGTAAAATTTGTGTTAATATTTTATTTTAAAATTACAGAACTAGCGAGATGAAATCTTTAGATATCTGCATTAATATAGAAAATTTTAACGCTGCCGTGGTGCAGTGAGACAGCATCTGACTGTAAAAGGTGTGGTTGTGGGTTCGACTCCTAATCGAGGGAACGAATTATTTACATTTCTTCGTCCGCTAACAACCTAAAGCGTGGCGTTGTGTCCTCCGAACACGTAATGTCTCAAAAGCCTTAACAGAGGAATACTCTGTCTAAACCGCTATAAGCGGAATACTACATGAAGCTTGAAAAAAAAAGGTATCGGACAAGCGCGATTGGGGTTCGCCCACCGAAGGTTCCGTACAAAAATTGGCGGTCTCGAGCTTTTTCTGAAATTCATAATAATATTTTTTTTATAGTAAATGTAGATTTTTTTTCAGGAAATCATGAGGCCGTAGATCATATCTCCAGGCGATCTGGACAAAAAGGCTCCTGTAAGACAGACAGACAAAAAGAGAAAGTTTGTCTCTCTTTTTGTCGGACGGTATATATATTATCGGTCGGTATATATATAGTCTTGAATTAACTGTAATTAGTCCTGAATAAAATAAATTCATCCAATAGTACCAAGTAAATGACAAAACCTTGTTGCTTGTCACCGGATAACGGTAGAGTCAATCATTATCAACTTGGTGAAACTACTGCGTCATTTGCTCCATAGTTTTAAATTTTTGATATGTTTGCTATTTATATAGAATTAATATTGTACTGTACAGTTTATAATTTGCTCCGTTCAATTTTTTTATACGCAATGAAAAAAAAACAGCACAATAGATAGAGAAAAACTAGTGTTAAGACACTCCGTTCAGTGGGCACCGTTCATTTTTTCAGAGACATTTGAAACATTGTATGTTTTTCTATCAGAACAGAGAAATGAAAATATGGTTAATATATTTTTTCATTTCTTCGCTCTGGTAATGAGGCAAAGCGTGGGGTTGAGTTCCGCCACAAAACGAGGAAGTGAGTGTCTCAATAGTAGATTCACTCTGCTCACTCTGCGTGGCTGGTAGTAAAGTTAGTTTACGGACGATAATTTTAGGTGATAATGTCGTTAGAAAACATTGATGATATTTTTGTGATTCAAATTGAATGACTATTATTTTGTAGAGTACAAAAAAATCGTTTTTTATAAATTAACATTTATTTGCACTCGTTAAGACATAGAGATTAATTGGATAAATAGATAGATTCGACAATCCGCACTCTTAGGCTTCTATCACTTGTTCTGTGTTCTCGCTTGCACGCTCGGCTTAGGGTAAACGTGAAAATCATCAGACGTGCCTTTTAGTGCATGCAAAGGGCGTTCATCAATTTATAAGAAGTTGTCACGTCGAAAATATCATCTCAAAATAACACAAGATAAAATAAAAATAAGTAAAATTCACTTGGTCATTAGGAAAAGAAAGGGCCATATAAAAATGAAGTCGTCCATCATTCCTCCAGTGATTAATGAGAGCGGCGAAGGTTGCTAAGACACGATTTTCACCCAATTCCTATATAGCTGTTACCGCATTCCTACTTGTCAATGTTCTATATTAAATTTATTATGTTCATATAATTTTTTAACTAAGCCTAAGACAATCATTTTAAATAAGTTTACAAATACAAATATATAGCCAATTGAATTTCCAGTAATATAATAGTCTATTTGGTTAGATACCTGTCAGGTCCTCTTTAAATATTATTTAAATCATTGACGTTTTCATTTAAAAATGGGGGAAAAACTTTATTTCGAATCCTAATCTCTGACCGTCTTGCTCGCTGTATATAAAATAAAAATGACAATGTCTGACTTTACAGTCGTACTTAGGTACTACGTTTACACAGTTACGGTATGTTTACACGCGATGATTGTGAGTTCGACTTGTTCTCCGAGGAATGATTTATTTTTATTTTCGAGATAAAATTACAGCGTTGAGAACCGTTACTCAACGCGCAATATTTCGAAAATTAGGCGTGGGGATCGGAATGTGTTAGCAGTAGGTTCCCTTTGCATACCCTGCAGTATGCAAGATACACAGTAAAGTTATTTATTATAATTTTTTTTTAAAAAGTTGTCTAAAGTTACAAAAATATAACGTTTAGGCAAATTTTAAATATACTTATATATACATCATATATATTATACACGTTTTACTCTCTACAATACGAGCGGGTTTTGTCATTTAGCCGGTTATAATATGGTTTAACTACATAATTGCTGTATAAATTGCAAAACTTAACTATTACAGTTAACGAGGCGTTTCATTCACCAATTTACCGTCCCCTAGCTGCCGAACAATACACATAAAATTATGTACTACACTATTCTGTATGTCAAATGTAGTCACAGGCTGGAGTTCTGTTAGATTAATAAAAAATGTTTCATGTTCATGTTTTTAGTTTTTTTGTAATTTCACGCTGTATCCCGCATATAGCAGGATTGTCTATCTTAGGGAACCTAGTGTTAAGACACGTGTTGAGTGGCTAAACTCAATGCTACTATCTATCTCGTTACCAGCCAGACGCGATATAAAATAAAATCATATTTCTATCTTATTATATTCGAAGAGACCTCATATTCGGAGACTGTAAACACGACAGGTGTGAGTGGTATGGTAACTAGACAAAGCGCGGCGTTTAGTTCTGCCACTGCACACAACACGCAATGCCCGAAAAATTGTCTGAACGGGTCGTCTGTTCATAGGTCTGTTTACCTATTCTGGTATGTGCGGGATGCAGTGTGAGACTTAAAAAGACATATAACCGACTCTGGTTGGCCAACTTATTACTATTCCCTTCAACCAACATATTACTATCCCCTTTGTATACATATAAATGTAGATCTGTTTTAATTCAATTCCAAGTATAACATTTAAAACTCCGTCCAGACGCGTATAGCTCTAGGGACCGATAGATTCTTTTAAATATCTCATCTCACTGAGAGCTTCATATGTATTACGTATATTAAGTTAAAACAAAAAGGGTTTATGCTTTTAAATGGACGTGTTGCTTTTTTGTTACATGTCGAAAATAATGTTTTTTGGCCTTTTCAGCTTTATAATATAAATATGTTTATTTATTTTACCACATTCTTTTAGCTTCAGCTTTTCCGTATGTAGCTAAGGTGGTTTTCGAAAAAAAAAAACTTAATATGGGATTCGACCCCACTACCATTGCGTTTATTTATTGTCCAACGCTGTGCCGATGTGATATCATCAGACTTGGTGTAGATTTATTTTAATTAAAAACATTTATATTAAAAATTCGAACCTGTTGTGACCAGTTACACTATGAACTGTTAAAAACGACTCTCGTAACAAACAGGTGAGGCAGAAGAAGGTTAGTGTCAAGAGTGTCAAGACACTCTGCCTTTTCGACCGTAATTGGAGACATCGCAGGTTTTGCATACAAGCGATTGCGCTTATAAGATATTGCACGCATTGGCGTGTACCCTCATCAGGGCCGATAAATTATTTAAAAAAACATATACCTTAAAGTGGAGATCAACTCCACAACCGTCAAATTCAAAATGTTCTCTATTCAAATAAACTATAAAAGCACTTTTGAATCGTCAAATGGACATTAAGTTACCACCGCACTCGCCCAGTTGTTTTTACAGCTGCTTTATTTTTTGTAGAACACATGCTGAATTTTATTATTTTTAGTATATAATAGATACATAGCTCCCACGATATTATGAATATGTAGGATATAACGGGAAAAATAATAAAAGATGGTGAAAGAGAAGCTAAGCAACAACGTTTATTTTGATATGATAATACTTTTACTAGTTAAAAAATATTTTTTATTTAAATTATTATGAGGCAGTGGGATTATCTAATTAAACTCCGTGGCTCAGTATTCAGTTATTGTTTTGACGAATGTCTATACTTTTTTTCACGCTGTATCCGTGTATCACGGTTGAGTGAACTTAGATTAGAAGACACTTTTTTCCCTATTTTTCGTTCAATTCTTAAAACATTACGCGTTTTGTCTCGTTTCCCGAGCGGAGAAGCAAAACACCCAAATTTGGTTTATATTTATTAATGTCAAAGATGATATTTGTATGTTTGTATCAAATATAACTAAATTAAATTAAATTAAAAAAAAAATTGTGACCTCTTTCTTTAATAAGTCTTTTGACTTATGTGTAGAATGGTGCCTTAACACTAACTAACGTTACTAATCGTTACAAAAGAGTCCACCGTGGCTCTGCGGCTCTGTGTCTGACTGTAATAGCGTCGTTTGGATTCGATTTCCACTCGAGGGAATGAATTATTTTCATTTTCTAGCCCGCGGCATAAGAGCTCTGCCACTTAACACGTAGTGTTTTGGTAAATGGACAATGCGTGGGGAATAGAGAGTCTTAATATTAAGTATGCTAAAACAAATATAATATATATTTTTTGCTATCATTATTTAGTTGCACAAAAAAAAAACAAAGAGTAAAAAAGACTCTCTCCCAGACCTAATGAAACACGTCCAACAGCAAAGCTCACTAAATAAGCTTTGACAACAAGTAGGTAATCTACGTACAAAAGTTTTCTCTCTCAGCACGTGACGGATCAACGGACAGACCGAGTGTTCTTTAATTAGGGAATCATCCTATTATTGTGTAGTACCATTTCTTTTTGTCTCGTGTGGTGGGTTTCGAGCTTATAAGGTATAGAATTCAAATTTCCGCTTATATGAGAATTATATTTGTCGTAGGGAATTATTCAACCCTATTAGAGAGAGACGGACGATATTAGAGGAAATCGAAGAGGCAAAATAGATGGAGTGGCAAAATTTTAAAATGCATTTTATATTAAAATTATGTTAAAAAAAGATATATGATTTGTTAGGTTTATGTTATGAAAGATTCCTATAAAAATATTTATATAGGTCAAAGTTATCGCTAGCTCATGTCTAATTGAGTGGACGTGGTTGGAAGGTTACTATGAGAAGTAAGGCAATTTCTCTTTAATATTAAATGTGTTCCAAAATTATTAAATAAATATACGTAACTAGATGGTATTTATACATAATTTGTATAGAATCAATGAAAAGTTTTTTTTGCTTCACGCTGTAGTAGTAATAGTGTTAAAATAGTCCGTTCCCCAAATTTTTGAGATAATGCGTGTTGTGGGGGAACGCGCTTATATCGTATTTATGTATGTACTCATGTCGTATTTTATAGCCTTTCTCGATAAATATGGCCCAACACAATTTTTTTTTCAATCTTCAGCTTAATAGAAAAAGAAATTTTAAAAGTTTAGTATTTTATAACGTAAGGCAGGAACAGTCGAGAGCACCTAGTATTAAGCCACTCCGTTTTCTACTTCCCATACTAATTCGAGACATTGTGTGCGTCGAAACCAATCGCGTTTAGCCGAATCAAAACGAGCAAAGGAAATTTGAATTTGAAATCATTATGCTGGTATTAATACTTATATCTATATAATACATATGTATGTAAGTGATAGAAACCGTCTGTTCCACGCATTTATAGCAGAAGTTAATAGAACTCAAATAGTAGTTTAGATGTTGCGTAATATGCATATGAATTTCTTACCAATTAAATTATTCATAATTATATTTGTATTTGTAATTGCCAGAATGATGATTTATAATTAAAATCTGTAATTAATTTCACTATACAATGACACTATATAGGCATTGTCACAAGTTATCTATCAGAATACACGATGGCTATAGGAACTAATCTAGAGACAGACCAACGTGGCGCAGTGACACGAGCGCGACTGTTGCGGGGTAGTTGTGGATTCTCGGAGGAATTAAATAGTTCATATTTTCTTTTACTCGCTCTGGTAAGCGCGGCGTTGATTTCTGCCACTAAGCACGCAATGCCGGCGAATAATCGGCGGAAAGTGGGAACGGAAATATCGTAATGGATACAGAGTGTCTTAGCACTAGTATCTCACTACCCGGCTAGGTTCAGGAATACAGAGTAAAGCTAAAAGATGTTCCTGGTCTCCTACTGTTCAAGACAAAACGATGTTAGATTTTGCCACCCAGTCCGCAGTCTTCCTCAATTGAGCTTCGAACCCACAATCATCATGTTAAATCAAAATTAAACTAAACCACAACAGCGTCATTTTTACTATAATATAAGCAACGTATAGTTGTTATAGTTGTGGGAGCACTGGATGGAACTTAACCAACAAAATTAATGTGTGGTCGTAAGTTAAACACAAAATTAAATTAGCGGAGCCGCGTAATGGAATATTTAAACGATAAAAACACTGTGTATTTTATGTAATCTCATGGCGAAGACTTAACTAGATACTTCTGTTATATTCAAATTATATATGATGAGATTAATATAAGGTCGTGTTCGTGGCCCGTGTTAAGCTACAGTTGCGAGTTCGATTCGAGCTCGGGGGAATTAATTACTTTTATTTTCTAAGAAGATAAAGTGTGGAGTTGTGGTCATTCTCTGTGCAATGTTTCGATATTTGGGCGCTATGAAATCGGAAGCAGTGCCAGGCAAGAAGACAAATACATTAACAGATAATTACTCGGACAAAAGCGAAACAAATATATCCATATTGGCACCGATACCACAAATAACGGATTTTAAATAGTAATTAGGTCAGCGTAATTTCACTTATTTTTGTCAATTTGATATTGTTTAATAGATAATTAAATTATTATTTTCAATAATTTTTATTACAAAATTATTTTATGTATTTGTATTTTTTTTTCTAAAACTGAATATAAATTCATCACGTACTTTCTGTACATACCTATATAAAATATTTTAGTTTCATGTATGTAGTTGTAAGCACGTAGCAGAGTAGGCAGGGGGAATCTGGGAACTTAGTACCATTCTCCACTTTCCGTTGAATTCTGTAGGCATTGTGTATTGAGTGGCGTAACTCAGCGCTGATTTAATTTTATGCTTTTTAGAAAATACGAAGGAAACATCATAATTTTTACTAACTACTATAATAACGTTAACAGCTGTAGTAAAGTACATCGAATTACTACTAACAGTAGCAATAAGTACACGGAATTACAGGTCTTATTTTTATATTAATAGATGTTAATATTCTATAAAGTTAACTAGAGTCAAAGTTTGTGACGAACTCGATTTAGTTGGATGTAAATCTAACAGCGGCGCTAATGTAGTTAGATATGAGGTCGACACCATAATCTAATGGAAGGTGTGCTGTTTAAGTTAAAATAAAATGAATCAGCTTCACGCTGTATCTCACACACAGTAGGGTAGGCAGAAGGAGCCTAGAGTTAAGACACTCCGTTCCTCACTTTCTGCTGAATTCTGAAGGCATTGCGTGTTGAGTGACAGAATGCAACGCCGCGCTTTGCCTCGACACCAGAGCGAGAAATGGAAATATAAATTCAAATAAATATTTCATTTCCTCGAGTGAAGTCAAACCCACAACCAATCGCGTTTACAGTCACATTTTGACCTTTGCGCTACGACTGGCCTAAAAACAGCATATAACATAAAAAAAAACAATTATAGAAGGTAGAACCAGAGCTTCAGCAACAACGCTTGTTATGATAATACTTCTATTATATTTTATCTTGTTATGCAAAAAGATGTAAATTTCTATCTAAGAAACACTGTTGAGGTAAAAATGTTTTTTTATTTAAAATTATTATGGCATAGTTGGGATAATTTTACTAAACTAGATGGTGAAGTATTCAGTTCATATTATTAGGATTGCTTATATATATTTTTTTACACGCTGTCTCCCGCTGTGTCCCTTTAGCAGGTTTGGCATTGTGAACTTAGATAAGAAGACACTCCGTTCTCTATTTTCCGTTCAATTTTCTAAATCTTATATACTTAATGACGGGGTTCAATGTCGCTTTTTGTCTCGTTACCAGTGAAAATAATATCAATCGTACTGGAGTTATTTTTATAAATGTCAAAGATTACATACATGTATATGTGTTTGTGCCGAATATAACTTTTTGTCTTTAAAATTAGTGACCTGTTTCTTAAATAAGTCAAAAGCGTAGAATAGAGTATCTTAACACTAACATTACTAATAATTACTAAATGAGGCATATAGTTCCGCCGCTCAACACACAGTGTCTTGAAACTTGGATGGTGCATGGAGAGGAGTTTTGACAAGCTTCTCTTGCTAAAACAAAAATTATTGAAAATAGTTTTTTTTTCACTGTTTAGTTCCATAAACAGTAAAAAGCTCTCCCCCATACCTAATGGAACACGTGTAACGGTAAAGCTCACCAAATAAGCTTTTACAACAAGTAGGTAATCAACGAACGAACTACAGAATTATCCCATTATTGTATAGTACCAGTTATTTTTGTCTTGTGCGGTGGGTTTTGAGCTATAAGGCATAGGATCTAAATTTTGTTTGAAAGTATTTAACGCACGAAATGAAAAAAACCTATTATTTACCTGTTTCCGTTGTTATTTCTTTAAATCATCTCTTATTACTTCCCCTAAACTTTCCTTAAACTCTCTTATTGATTCTCCTAATCTCAGGTAAGTGAGTCACTTAACCTGGTTACGCCAAATTTCAACTCGTGTCCTTTAGTTTTTTCTGTGCTTTGTCTGTCAGTCATTAAATAACAGAAAAGTTTTAAATAACTTGACATGTACTATTGTTATGTTGTACTTGATTGAGTATGTTAAAGATACGCAATGATTTTTCACTATATAGTGATTAAATTCACTGTACACGGCTTCACACTTAGCAAAATATCATATTGTGAATAAAAAAATACACATCACGTTTACAATCGACGCCACTGCGCCACGACGGTGATATTTAAGATGAAGTGAGTAAAGTTGAAGAGGCTAAATAGAGAAAGTGGCAAAATTTTTGAAATGCATTCAAAATGAAAATTATGTAGAAAAATCATGAAAAATTCTAAGATATATAATATATGTATAAGGTTTATGTTATGAAAGATTCTTATTGAAATATTTATATAGGTCAAAGTTATCGCTAGCTCATGTCTAATTGAGTGGACGTGGTTGGAAGGTTACTATGAAAAGTAAGGCAATTTCTCTTTAATATTAAATGTGTTCCAAAATTATTAAATAAATATGTGTAAGTAGCTGGTATTTATGCATAATTTGTATAGAATACCCAATATTTAAGACAATGCGTGTTGAGTGGCGGAACTCAACACAGCGCTTTATCTTGTATAACCTTCCTCGATAAACAGCATTCCCAACACAATAATATTTTTCAATATTCAGCTTTAAAGTATTAAATAAAAAGTAATTAAAAAAACTTTAGCATTTAGTAGAGAGCACCTAGTGTGAAGCCATTACATTTTCTAGTGTGTGGGAAACACTATTTCGAAACATTGTGTGCGTCGAATCCAAAACGTTCCTGGTTTATATATTTTTTTAAAGAAAAGAAAGAACATCTGATTCTGAAATCGTTAAGCTAAGAAGTAAAAAGAGAGAATTTCCGTACATTCCTACGAAATGGGAACATATGGAATATTTCATTTTACATTTTAAATTGTGTGCGGTGACTTGTTTAAGTATGGTAACAAGAGAATAAACAAGATGCGTATTTTTTTTTATATTTATAAAGTGTTTCAACACTTAGGAAAGAAAAATACAATTCTTTGGAAACCGTCCAAGAGGTATAGGCCAAAGAGGCGCAGATTCAAATTCCGCTACGTTCACGTTTTTATATTATCATTCACGTTTTTTTCTAAGCAATTAAACATTTTTCTCAGATTAAGAGTACGGAAACTTAAAAATTGCAATAAATGAAAAATTACAATAGAATGTTACAATAGGTGTAAAATAGTATTTTAAAAAAACACACTTAATACAAACTTTGAATTAGGTCATTATAAAATGGTACAAATATTTTAAATTCATCAATACGAAGTGAATATGTTTTCACCATAAAAGTGATAGAAACCGTTTGTTCACGCAATCAAAGTAGAAGTTTGTTAAGCTTATTTAATAGTTTAAATTTTGTGACGTATGTGTATGAAAGTCTCACTAATTAATTTAATGATAATTATATTATTTACTTATTAAATCCACTAGTGATTATAACATTACACAGTGAGAAAGAAAAGAAATACAAAAAAAAACTTAAGACTAAATGGACCATATTTTTCTTAAAGCGGATACAGCGTACAGTATCATACAAGGACAATAAATTGTGTGGTTTTAATTATTTGAGTTTTCTTACAATTTCAATAAAAAAAATATAATTTAAGTTAACAAGACTAACAAATATAAAACAGATTAAAAATATATTATTACAGACAAAAAATTCAATTACAATTATTAATTAATTCAAAAACTTGGGCAAAATTATCTATTTCATTAAAATGTGACGTAATGTTTTATATTTATATTAAGACAATGTGTCTCCAAATAGGTCTAACCTGCTGTGTGCGGGATTATTACATATTAACTAATATTACATAGTGATATTTTAAATGAGTTTAAACCCAGTTAAGAGAAGAAGAAGAGAATCGCGGCGTTGAGTTCTGCCAATCAACACGCAATGCCTCCAGAATTCGGCAGAAAGTGGGGAACGGAGTGTTTTAACACTAGGTTCCCTCTGCCTATCCTGCTGTGTGCGGGATACAGCGTGAAGCTGATTTATTTATTTATTTTATCATGATTAAGAAAGGATTCTTAATGATCATGTTATACAGGATACGTTCTTCGAGCTCTGAAAAAGATTTTCCATAAGGGAAGTAGATACTCTTATATCCAAATGTAGATAATGTTTTTTTTTTCTCGTGTCTTTATGTTTGCTTGATTTGTGAGTAGTTCAAAGCAGTCAGTACAAATAGTGCTTCCTGAGTGCAACTGAAATAAAGAAAAATTTTTAACCACATTTTAATAATATGAGGGCGATACCTTATTAGAACAAGAAAATATAATTCTTTATTTTTTAAATGAAGAATGAAATAGAAAGAACCAAGTAGTATTTTAAGAAGATAGTACCCGTTTAAAGGAGGTAATTAAGTTAAGCTCACCTGTGTGGGAGTTTCCGGTGCACATTAAATTTCAATATTGTTTGCCCGAGTTTATTGTTCTCTTGTTCTTATTTTCCTAGAATATTTACGAAGGTAACCGATGTTTGCAATACTTCGATTTTATTTTAATTTTTCAAGGTAGTATTAATAGAATTGGTTACTGTTTTATTAATGCTGATCATAAAATGTGACATTTGTTTCTCAATAGCATCAGGAACAATATTTGGTATGTTTTTGTGGTTAATTTGTTCATTTGTTATTGGTGACGTCGGTGAACTAAGAGCTAGCCGTTTGTTTGACCGTTTAATAACATTAATATCGGTATCTTTCGAACATGTACAGTAAAATCGTACAGGCGTTTCGACGCCTGTCTTATGCCTATTACAGTAAGGAGAGTTTCAAATTTCCCAAGCAAAAAAAGTGGTAAACTTTTTTGCATTGTAAACGTTGCATATATCGATCCTTATTCTTAGGTTCTATTGCAACATCCGTTACGACATTTCCCTTTTTATATTTGTTGCAATTAATATAATGTTTTAGAAATAAGATTTAAAAAAATTAAGATTTTTTATAAGAACTTCTATTTTATTGAGGTTTGAACTAAGAATCGACAGATTAAATCTCAGTGACACGCCACAGAGAAAATTTGCAACTATCATAAATTGCAAAAAATGCTATAAGTTTTGTGTAGAGCGGTGGCAAAGAAAACAAAGGGTATGTATCGATTATGATCATTTTAACTATAAATTTCTCTTTGTAATTTAAAATGTAACAAATGGAAAAAAATACGTTTACCTGCGGAACAAGTGAAATTATGTAACTGTAAATGCCCGAATTGTGATTTATAACTAAAATATGTAATTCATATCACTATACATATGACACCATATATGCACTTTTACAAATTATCTTTTTGGATACACGATGGCTGTGGCTTTGTAGATTCAAATCTGATTTTATAGAATTTAAGTCCACCATCGCGAATTTAAGACCATCGCGGCGCAAGGGCACAAGCGCGAATATTTCGATGCTATTGTGGATTCAATTTCTATACGGGGGAATGAAATATTTATATATTTTTTTAATATTGTCATTTCCTCGCCCTGGTAATAATGCAAAGAGCGTCTTTGTCCTCTCAACATACAATTCAGCGGGAAGTAGGGAACTGAAATATCTCAATGGAAACAAAGTGTCTCAATATTAGATTCCTAGATCCCTCTGCCGTGTTATGTACGGAATACAGCCAAAAGCTAAAAAAAATAAATATAACTGTATAAAATATTTGTTTCTTCCTAGTCTTCTACGGTCAGAGAGTCCATAATGTTCCTCAAACGAGCTTCGAACTCCCAATCATCACGTTGAATTAAACTGCCACAACAGCGTCATATACTATAACATAAGCAACGTATAGTTGTGGGAGCACTGGATGGAACTTAACCAACAAAATTAATGTGTGGTCGTAAGTTAAACACAAAATTAAATTAGCGGAGCCGCGTAATGGAATATTTAAACGATAAAAACACTGTGTATTTTATGTAATCTCATAAGCGAAGACTTAACTAGTTATATTTGTGATATATATAAATTTTTTGGTCGTGGCGTGGCCCGTGGTGAACGTTTAGTTTAGTTAGCTATAGTTACGAGTTCGATTCAAACTCGGGGGGTATGAATTATTTTAACTTCCTATCTCCAGTAAGAAGATAAAGTGTGGCTTCGAGTTACGTCACTCACTATGCATTGTCCCAAAATCGCTGAAATTATTTTATGACTTTTAGAATATACAATCAATCAATTCAATCAATTAGCTTCACGCTATATCCCGCACACAGCAGGGTAGGCAGAGGGAACCTAGTGTTAAGACACTTCGTTCCCCACTTTCTGCCGAATTTTGGAGGCATTGCGTGTTGAGTGGCAGAACTCAACGCCGCGCTTTGCCTCGACACCAGAGCGAAGAAATGAAAATATAAATTTAAGTAAATATTTCATCTCCTCGAGTGGGGATCGAACCCACAACCAGTCGGTTTTACAGTCACACTTTGTACCACTGCGCCACGACTGGCCTCAAAGAATTTAGAATATACAAAATAAACATAATGATTTCTACTAACTAGATGTGATGTAGTATATAATAACGCTAACAGCTGTAGTAAAGTACATCGTATTACTACTAACAGTAGCAGCAAGCACATCGAATTACAGGTCTTATTTTTAAACAGATAGAGGTTAATATTCTATAAAGTTAACTAGAGTCAAAGTTTGTGACGAACTCGATTTAGTTGGATGTAAATCTAACAATAGCGGCGCTAATGTAGTTAGATATGAGGTCGACACCATAATCTAATGGAGGTTGTGCTGTTTAAGTTATTTAAATAAAGTGTTGTTACAAATCATTATATTTTTTATATACCTCGCGAACTTTACCTTCTTACGTAAAACAATCATCAATTTTTAGGATATTTTACATTTTTAGGGTTCCGTTCCTTTGTTTAGGGAAAAAAGAGACCTTTATAAGATAATTTTGTTGTTTGTCCGTCTGTCTGTCTCTCAAGAACTTTTGTCTTAGAAACGCTTAAAGTTATTAAGTTGAAATTCATACCATATAAAAAACTAATAATACCATATCATATAATAAACGAATTTCTACTTTTATTTTAGACAAAGATAGGGCCGTAAATATTACAAAAAAAAACGCATTTCGACCCAATAAAGAAAATCAAAATTAATAAGGTATTTCCGGTTGACTTGGAATTGTGAAATTTGGCAGAAAGCATTTACAGGTAGTATCTACAGGAGCATCTACTGGTTCAAGAATAAAACTAAAACCGATGTATTTGTGGTTAAATCCTAAAATATCATATTCTTAAAAGGACAATATTTGGTATTAAAGGCGCTAGTTCAAGTGAGGTACCAGGTGAAAGGGCTGTGGGTGAGACAAGCTTCTATTTCAGAAAACACTCGAGACTTCCAATTTTTGTATAGAACCCTTGATGGGCTGACCTGACTCACGCTTATCCGGTTTTTTTATCCTGTATCTTATATTTATAATTTTCGAAAAAATATTTAAAAATCTGAATAAGTTCACTTTGATTGACTATTAGGCAATAGCAAATGCATTTTAAACATTTTTTCAAGTGTTATTCCATACTTAGGAAAGAAAAATACTTATTTAGAAAACGTATAAAAATTTGAACGCAGCGGGAAACCGAACCGACCAGGTCCGGTTTCCAGGAGGCGCGGGTTCGAGTCCCGCTGCGTTCAAATTTTTATACGTTTTCTAAATAAGTATAATAGCAAATGCATTTTAGATTGTAGTAGCTTCAAGCCATTTCATAATATAATAGTCTTCATCCTAGTTTTTAATGCAGTTTTCGTAGGAAAACTTAATGCTATACCCAGTCAAGATAATATCAATTAAATAGCTACCATATTACACAAGACGATGTCTGACCTATCATTGAATATTATCAAACATATTATTATCATCTAAATGTCGGTGACACGGAAGCAGTCAGTTTTAGTGTAATTTGCTTAATTCAATTAATTTGATTTCTGAACTTGAAATTTTCTTATTGGGTGCGTTTGAATGTAATTAGAGGTATGTGTTCTATTAGTTTCCCGCTATATCTCTCCCTCAACAGAGTAGGCAAATGGAATCTAGTATTGAGACTCTCCGTTCTCAATAAGATATTTTCGTTCCTCACTTTCTGCCGAATTCTTGAGACATTGTTTGTCGAGTGGCGCAACACAACGCAACATTTTGTCACAATGAACCTACAACCGTCGCGCTTACAGTCGCACGATTGTAACCGTATGCCACAACGGCGTCGATATAAAATATTATTTAAAAAGCCAGATCAAAAGGCCAGTCGTGGCGCAGAGGCACAAAGTGTTACTGTAAAATCAACTGGTTGTGGGTTCGATCCCCACTCGAGGAAGTGAAATATTTATTTACATTTATATTTCAACTTCTTCGCTCTGGTGACGAAGGAAAACGCGGCGCTGAGTTCCGCCACTCAACACGCAATGCCTCCAAAACTTGGCGGCTGAACGAAGTGTCTTAACACTAGTTTTCTTCTGCCTACCCTGCTACAGCGTGAGGCTTTACAAATTATTTAATTTTAAACCATCAAGGCGCTTATATGGTAGTGGTAGCGTAGTATATGGTTTTGATTTCAATACTTACTCGAAAGATACATATTTTTGTTTTGCTTTCAGCTAGTGATTTGGACATTTCGTGGTGGGTGGCAAAATTCAATGACACATTTTCTTCTTTTCTTGCCAAAGCAAGAAAATGAAAATAATTCGTTCCCCTGAGTGGGAATGAAAGTCAAAACCATTGTGTTATAGTTAGGCACACATTCAACCACATCCTACACTCCGCTACATTGTAATACTGCAAAATCTTTTTGTTTGCTTCTCGCCGTAATTCCACATATAGAAGAATAGCCAGAGAGAGAGAGAGTGATAAGACATTCCGTTCCGCACGCACCATCCGATAAACGAGATAAGAAACCCAGAACCATCGTGTGTACGTTACGTGCTATACATGTATAATAAGGTCGACGGCCTCAAGTAACGCACTTTTATATATAAATTCCATAGCAAACAGCTCTTACATTAGGCTTACTGTACCTACTTGTCCCACAAAAACACCTAAAACACAACCTCATATTATAATTACGGGACCTTTTTACGTTTTAAGCAAAAAACGCTGACCTCAAAAGAATATCCCACTTGATTAAATCTAGATAAGCGGAATAATGAAAGTTAAACAAAAGGCGCGAGGACCGGCCGGGAGGCTAAAATTGAATTAAAAGATGAAAAATTTCAAGCTTTTCAGCTTGATTCTGATGCGGAGTCACCTTTGTGAGGCTTTCAAATAATATAATACGCAAATGGTCGGAAAAAAACACATTGTAATTCAAAATATTATACATACGTATGTACCAGTATGTACACTGCGGTGTATAAGTAATTTAATATTAAGATAATTTCGTGAGGTTTTTGTATTTGATTTTTGTTTTACTAATAAATTAATAACAAGAAAAGCAAGAGCAGTTTCACGTTCTTTCGTGCATTTTTTCAGCAGGAGCAGGAGAGCAGTTTCGTCCTAGCCGAGCATCAAGGTCATTGGTGTGCAAGCGTCGGCAGCGGCAAGGGATGTTTGTTTGCTGATTTCCAGATGAAGTGACGTTCACATAGACTCACGTATTGGTTGCAAAACAAACTAGTGAAATTCAAATATTTATGAGTAAATTTTTATATGCATCGAAAACACGAATGAGTGAGATTTTTTCTTATGACATTTGTAACAAATAGGTTAGTTTGACATGCATGTTATTAGAATTGTTTAATATTTGAGGTAATTTTTTTTAAATATATATGTAGGTTTATCTACATTTTTTTGGAAATTGTGGAACGAACCAACAGTGTGAAATGGAGTTTTTAACACTAGGTTCCCTTTTGCCTATCCTGTAATATGGGAAACATGATGTACAGAAAAAAAAAATCACTACCCTGAAAGAAAATTAAACATACAAGTGGCGTGTTTACAGTATGTTTATTTTTAAAAATGTCCTGTAATTATAATTGACACATAAATATATATAATCTTTGCTGTGTCCTTGAAGTTTGTGGTATCAGACGTCGAACGTCTATAACTAAAATAACATTAGCATAAAAATGTTCTTGAATACATAAATACTTTATAAATCTTGTATAATATTATGCATTATGAAACTTGCAAAATTATTTATAGTCATAGTTCCGCCAGATTCTTCAAAATCCAAAATATTTTTAGCTAAAAGAAAGTAGTGGTACAATGCCTGACTGGAAATGCCTCAGTCGTGGGTTCTATTTCTACTCTGAAATTGTAATCTTCTTGTGCAATATATGCTATATATTACACAAGAAAAAAAAACAGCTTTGGTAAAAAATACTTGTGACTGAATAGTTCTGGTGTGATATCAAACTTAATGTTCTATATTTAAAGTTTATACGGATATTTATATCAGCTAAGGAGCTACCTCTGTAAGTAGGTGCTTATTTGCAGATAAGCCATATTATATTACCTTTATATATAATGATGGATGCTCCGTATTTTTATTGCCATATGTAAGGAATATCATGAGCTTAAATATACAAGTGATATTTTTTTACATTTTTAATGTGCTTTTCTAAACGTATAAAATGTATATTTTGTCGGAAATGTATAAAAGTTTGAAGGTAACTAACGAAATACTTTCTCATCAAGCTAAGTCGAAAATCTTATGCGCTTATTGTTACAAATTATTTACTTATGAGATTTTGACAAATTTTCACTAATACAACACAATTGTTTCGATTAATTTGAATAAAGATAAATAAAAATGTCTCTTGCGATTGCGATAATAATGCTATGCAATTATAAAAATGGTAGCTTCTTTAGTTGCACGATATGCAGATTTCAGTTCCACTATTCAACGTGCAATGTGTAGAAAATTTGGCAAAAAGTGGGGAATCAATCTTTACCAGATCAAGTTGCACATAGAAATATCTATCTACAAAGCTATAAAAAAGTTTAATACATTAGTTCCACATTTTCACGAACCAATTCCAAGAGAAAGCAGACCGTGAACGTGCCTGATTTAGGGCAGTAAGTGCTCCTTTTGAACACCCTTTTAACTCACGCAAGTACTCAGGACACCATTGTTTCGAAAACCGGAATGGGATGTTTTATTCCTTTTACTGCTCCGAGTGTTAAAAATTCTGACCAATTGGCACCTAAGTGAATAGAAAATTACAATCTTAAAGGCATCCGTACCATCTGGCAATTTTAGTAACTTAAGTGCGAGATAGGCTCTAAATCCAATTCTAAGCCTCAGCTCAACTAAACTAGTTGGACACGTGATCGTGTTTAAACGGCTTTTTATTCTATTTTTTTTTTGTAAATCAATTCTTAATGTAGTAGAGCGGAATCAAGAATGTGGTTTATACAATTATCTTAAGTGATACAACCAGAATTATATATAGTGAATTACAATAAATACTAAATAAAAAAAAAATATAATAATATTTGTATTAAAATTTTTGAGACTTGAAACACAACGGGTAGCGTTTACCAGAACAGGGATTACATGTAATAATTATTACCCCCGAGTATGTATCGAACCTACCCTCCTATCCCTCTACGCCAAATATAAGTATATACATGTATATACAACAAACATACATCTAAAAGTAAAAAATAATAATAAATAATAAAAATTGAATTTACGTCCTACATAAATAATTATAAGTTTAGTAAAACTTTTAAGTGGAAACCACAATATTTTGTTTACATCAAAGGTTTGATGGAGAGCGTAAAGTTAATAAAGTTTTTCCGTTTGATCATTTCGCGAAATGCTCATGCCTATCGAATTAAATAATTTACCTTTATTTTTTCATTCTATTAAATCAGGGGGCGTCGCCACTCTTCTCTCAACGTGCCTAAGCCACCTAAGCGCTATCTTCTCACTATAACATCCTCGCTAGTAACTGCTATTCTATGTATCTCTTTACTGTAAAAGAAATAGCATCTCCACATCATTCCCATTCCTTTCATTTTTTTCTGTAGTATGTACCTATACTTTGCTGCCGTGTAACAGCCTCGGTACTAGCACTGCATAGTGTATGGCGAAGCGTGCGGATATGCTGATGTTTTATTAATACAGCTAGAACAATGTTAGCACTCTTACAGTCAGTAAGTTAGTTAGTTACGTACGCAAAAGACAAGACGTTATAATAATATGCGTTGCCATAGCAACGTGTAGACAGACGGTGTCATGTCTCTTTATAAATATATAAATGTTGTGTATGCTGTCAAATGCACGGTAGTATGTGTAATGTTTTATTTATTGATTTAATTAGTGTACTTTATAAACATTACTATTGAATTTCGTTTTATATATATAAATGAGCCAAATTTGATACTCCTCCGTTCTGTTTTTTGCTGATATTGATACAAAGTATATTAGTATTCCTAATTATAGGGTAACTTGTATTGTATGTATATTCAAATTGTTGCTCACATCGCTCACATCTAAGCTAAAGACAGGTTTATTTATACACTTGAACTTATAACATATATATAATTTCATTTATAGAAGCTAAAAAAAGGAATCAACGATTACGACGACAAGAATTAGAATTTTCAACCAAACAAGATAAATATTAAAACGTCTGACGTAAATATCAAAGGACATTAGAGCGATCAAGGACCGAAAAGCGGCATTATGTAAATACTGACGTCAGCTTGTGTATTGGACTCTTTGACGCTCATGGCATCTTCTACAATAGTTTCGGTTCGAATCTAATCTCTATGATGTTATTGCTTAAAATTAAATAAAAAATCCGGCCAAGTGCGAGTTGGACTTTTGGAATTTCATAATATTAGGCCACAGGCAAAAAAAAAATCATAAAACTAAACATTACTTTTCAATATAGATACAAACATTGTTTAGAAAATAATATTTTTATTATTAGAAAACAAAATTAATGCAGCGAGCGGGTCGCCAGTCTGTAATTATACTAAAAAAAATCATTTTTCGATTTTTTTTCTTTATATGTATTGTTTTACTTCTTGTAAAATTTATTTATGGTTGGTAAACGGGAAATAAATACGGGGGGTTTAATTACGTGGCGAAGTTACACATACAAAATGCATCAAAACACTTGATTGTTTGTGTCAAATACTCAGTGTAACTCCAAGTGCACGATCTTGAGATAAATGGTCTTGACAGATGTGAAGACGAACTTCAAAGTGATCTTATAACTTTTCTGTTATCTCCTTTGAGATATGGAAACATAAAAATGAATTGCTTTTTACATAATATATTGTATTTTTACGTTGTATTCATCTATGGCGATACAAGGAAATCAAAGATATTTTATTCAGCTCTTTACATTTTGCTCAATTTCTGGGCACTGCATAGGCGGAACTATTTAACCAAATATTAATAAGCTGTTTTAATGGAGACAGTTAGATACTATACTATCATTGATGACCTTATTTATTGATTTCGAAGATTTTACACAAACAAAAGAACATTAAAATGATACATCCGTATGTATGTAAATACATTTATTGAGTTAGTTCTGTTGTGTTTAAAGCTATTGAAAGCGCCACGACGGCTTCTTTGTAATAAAATACATAACATCTGGCGGTAGATGCGACGGTCGTCGATTCCATTCCCATTTAAACTGCTTTTATTTAATTTATTTTAATTTCTACGCTCTGGTGGACAAAACATGGGGATAACTTCCACCACATTATCCGCAATATTTCAAATTCGACCTGAAAGTAGGAAATGGAGTATTTTAACAACAAATTAACTCTGTCTACCCAGCCATGGTTAGAAATGTGAAGCTGCTAAAAAATAACATATAAAAAAACAACACCACCACCATAAATATGCATTAGTTCGTAACATGGATAAAACCAAATAATCCGATTTACGCAACAAAACGTATATTTATAACCTTCCTTAATTTTACGTGCAGTCCGGAAACACCGAGGGCTCAATAAGGAAAAAGTGGGATCGACTTTATCTCCCGTGACCCGCGGTTTTTATTTGATATTTATAAAAGAACATCGTAAAATATACACGAAACATACATTTGTATTCAAAAATCAAAGAAAAATATAATGTTCCTACTGAGCCACAATACACGATGGCTGTGGTACTTGTTATGTTCTAATAAAAAAAACTATTTCACGTTTTGCTCGCTATCTGCGGGATACAGCGTGATGCTGGAAAAAAAACTAAAGGGTGTATTATTAACGTTTGGGTTATGAACATTAGCCAGCAACGTATTTTAAATTTAAATTTGGCGTTTACGTGTTTCATGTTTTTTTTGTTACGGTTTTTTCTCTTTATATTCATATTATAGGATTTTATCACAAACAGAACTATAAAATGGAACCATTCTCCTACTTAGAAGTAAAATAAAATAGCTTATTTAGTAACTCTGTTGTGGTGCAGTGAGGCAGCATCTGGCTGTGAGCACAATGGTCGTGGGTTCAATAGCCACTCAGCTGTTGATTAATTAAATAATATAAATTTTCTTCGCTAGATAGCGCAGTGATAAGTACTGCTACGCTACATATCATGTCTTAAAAATTTGACAGAAAGTCAAGGAACAGGAATGGGGTAGTTTAACACTGGGCAGAGGGAACTCAGCTCCTCATCCTACCTACTAAATTAGGGAAAGTAGTACTTTGAAACTATATTGGGACACATAAGGATATATGATAGAAAAAAGTTATATGAAGATGTAATAACGTGTATATGCAAGTAACCACACATCAAACAACACGAGTCTTCGACGATCTCTTGTTGATCTATTCACAAAATCTTTTTTATCTTTATCAGTCTCAACCTTCTTTTTTTAGTTAAACGCTGTTGTAACACTAGATTCTCTCTGCCTATAATACTGTATGCGGGATAAATCATGAAGTTGAAAAAAATAGTAGTGTAGTTATATAAAATTTTTAGCTTTGTATAATACTTTACAAAATCAAAGAGAAAATTGTTATATGCGGCATGGAAAGAAACTTGTTCTAAAGTCTAAAAATTTTTGTAAATACTCATATATCATCTAAACAGTACACCTCTCGCGAGTAACATATATACTAATCAAACGTAACTCGACGTCTGTTTGTAAACAGAGGTCACTCAGGGGTCACGTCCCGAGGCGCGGCTGTATACAACCCATGACATTTCATTTTACTGTCGCTTTTCCCGCAATTTTTACATTTCAACTCATGGTTTAATCAACGTTATGAATAAGTTAAGTTTTTTTGGTGGCCTAATATTGCTCCACACTTTATCCCGGATACGCAGGATTATCAAATATTGGATCTTAAATTATATAGTTATATCAGTTTCACGCTTTATCTCGTGTATAGTAGGGTAAGAATAGTAAACCTTGCGTTAAAACACTCCATTCTACGTGCCGTCCAATCTTTGGGATATTGTGTATATAGAGGCGGAATTCAAAGCCTTGCTTTGGCTCTTATTAGAGCGAGGATATAAAATAATAAATTATCCTGTGTAGGAACGAGCCCACAGAAGTAAATGAATAAAATACAGTTGTAATTTAAGTTGCAGTTTACACAGAAGTTAGAGGGAACTTAGCGACACATCCGTTCTACAGTTTCCGCCCGAAAACATTGACTTTGTCTGTTGAATGGTGAAAATCGTGGCGTTTCGGATGCTGTACCACAACGAATTAAAGAAAGAAAATAGAATAAAAACACTTTCTCATTCACTTTTCTTATAATGTCAAGATTTTACTAGTTGAGAAATAGAAATTAAAATGTAATAAAGAAATTGGACAATTATGGCGTAGCAGCACACAGTCTAAATGTAAACGCGATGTTTGTCCTTTCGATTCCCACTCGGGGAAAATAGATTATTTTGATTTTTTTTCTCAAAAATAGGGCGGCGTTTAGACACTTTTATTATATTTGGTTTATCATAAAAATATAAAAAAAATATACGCCATACAAAATATTCAATTTAAAACAAATGAAATAATTTGTGTGAAATACACAATTTTATCACACTAAAAAGTATATTTATTAAAATGAAACTGTTTTCGGTATCAGAATGTTTTCGTGACACATTTGACAGGTTCATCCGCCCGCGTTCCGTGTGTGACAGGTTGATGTATTTGTTAAAAAGTGTCATTTTGACGCAATGGTAATGTCTGATTGTAAGCGACGGCTGGGGGTTCAATTTTACTCCGTATTTTCGCTAAAAAGAGACACTATTCAGTGTTATATTCTAGATATTGCGTGTTGCGTACGGAATTCAACGGGCATTAAACTCGCAGCCAACATTTTTAAAAGTTAGGAACAGAAGTATCTCAAAGGGAATGGAGTGTCTTAATACAAAGTTCCCTCTGCCGGCCCTCCTGTAAGTGGGATACAGGGTGACGCTATTTTTTTTAATAAAACTTATTGCGTAGTTGAAGCGGGTGAAGCCGCAGTTGGTCGCTAGTGTACAAATAAAAGTTTCAATTATTTTATATATCAACGCCACAATTTTGTGTAGGATATTTATTTAGAAGAAATATTTGGACTACTGTCATCTCTGGGGACCCTAATAAATATTTGCTGTATTGTTTGCGGAACGACCTCCCGAACAATTATGGAGGGACAATAGTAGGGTAGTGCGAACAAAAAGTAAAACGTTTTGAATTTTCTTTGTAGAGTACTGGGATATATAGAATTATATGTGGAGTTTATGTAGGTACTATACTGTAAAGGCGTTACTTGCGATTTCGATTTCTTCAAGCCACTAGACCAAACGCGGCGTTCAAATCCATCAATATAGTCGTAAGCAGAGTCTCAAAAAATTTATGGAAAGTAGTGAACGAAGGATCTTTGCATTAAGTTCCTTCAAGATAAGGTCAAGGTAATTTATATACAAATACATACAACGTTGACAACGTTGTAGTGTTACTTCGTACCGCACCCGCGCTTTAATAGCTGTAAAATATTAAAAATTCTAATGCAGGTAAAAATTGCCAGTGAAATGTTATAATATTTGAAGCCCGCATACATATTTCATGCATTGCAAAATATTCTGCGCGTTCAAAGAGCTACGTTTTATGACATTCTCAAAGTAGCGGTCTTAAGAGAAAACATTTAAAATTTAATGAATTCACTCGTGTATGTTGAAGTCGTCGTGGCTAACCGGCACAGCATCTGACTGAAAGCGTTACGGCCGTGAGTTCAATTCCTTTAGTTGCAGATTGACTTAGACACTTTTTTTTGCGCTCTAAGAAACTGTAGATCTAGATTTTCCATGTTAGTTTCAGTTTGATACCTCCACACTATCTTAAGTGAAATGGTCTTAACAGACGAACAGACTTGTCGACTGATAGGCGTATAGACAGACAGAAGGACAGCAGTATGAGGCTTTGGCTTATTTCTTTTGAGGTACAAAACCTTAAAAAATTTAATATGAATCATAAAATAGTAAAGCCAGCGCTACTCAACAAGCAATGCCTCCAGAATTTACTCCTAAAATTCCATTAATTAATGTACTTCTACAACAACCCGTTGCTATTAAAATACCTTTATAGAGTTTTTCGAAGTAAGTTCACAGCAACGACGCAAACTTTCCAGGAAATCTAGTAAATAAAGCTGACATTTTTACTAAAAATAACAAGAAAATACATTCT
The DNA here is from genome assembly GCA_030704555.1 of Heliconius charithonia. Lineage (NCBI taxonomy): Eukaryota > Metazoa > Arthropoda > Insecta > Lepidoptera > Nymphalidae > Heliconius > Heliconius charithonia. The sequence continues at coordinate 19,360,574 of CM060826.1, read as the reverse complement.
TTTGCTACAACAGGTGTCTTTTTAAAATGTTTGTGAAGAATTCGTTTTTTTATTTGGTTACTTAGTTTATAAAGTATATGATAATAAAATATTTTGTTATAAAGATTGATTTTTTTTAAAGAATGTGTTGCAAAAATTGGTATTATTATTTATAATAAGATTTTGAAACAAAAAAAGGAGGATTCATACATATTAATTTAAAATATTAAATTATGAAAAAGATGATCAGTTCTGGAAGAGAAAACTGAGTTAAGCTGAACGATGCTTTGTATTTGAGTGAGTGAACATCAAAAGTAGAGCCAGAAAAAAAGTTAGGCTTAACATAATATTTCATAACCGAGAGAGAGAATCGAGTTTACTAAAACAGTAGGTAATGCGAGACATATCGTGAACATATGAAAAATACCTGAAAATCGAAGTGTTTTGTATAAACTTAGTTACAAGCTATAGAGATTTTTTAACTAAATTCTCTACATAAACATATAAATTATGCATAGAAAGTAACAAAACGAATGTTTTACAACGCGCAAACTAAATAAACATTATATATGGTAATCATTCGATTCAAGAGTCACATCGGCTGTTGTCAGCGAACTCGTCGAAACTTCGTGATCAAGCTCACAATATTCGCTTATGGAAAACTTTCCATACAGAAAACATTTATATATAAAATTTCTGTCTGTTATGTCCAAGTTATTTATTTTAATTTCTCGTTCTGATAAGCACATAACACACACACACTCACACATGTATGTGTCGCGCACACGCACGAACCCTTTGTATTTGTTAGTTTACACTACAAGTCTCAATCAAGAAATCTCAGTAACTCAGCATGTAAAAAAAATATATGAATAAATCTCAGAATCTTAGTTAGAATATTTTTTATTTTTTTAAACTTGAAATAGTGCGTAATGTAGAGAAGCGAGTCTTAGCACTGAGATCTCTCATAGTACTATTTTTTTGTAATTCAATTGTTAAGTTCGTACTTGTGAAAATAGTTGCTGATTTTATTTATGGCTAAAATAGTCAAATAATATTTAAATCTAATCTAATCTAGCTTTATGCTGTATTCCCTAGCGGGGTAGTCAGACAGAATGGAGCGTCGAGCTCTACGGTCTCTACATACCTCTTTTACTTCGTCCACTGTCATACACCTCTTCATAGATGTCTTCCGGGGAGTCCTCATACTTTTTACGTAACCTTCCTCTAATATATTTAATACTGTTTAACCACTGAAGGTCCACCGTGGTCTCCCTCTACGTCTCTTACCACTCAGTTTTCCATATATTTATGTGATGTGTTTCGTTTTTCTGTGTATATCTTCATTGCGGATTCGAACAGCTAAGCTGACTCCGCATATCCTACGAAGAATGCGATATCTTCGTTCCACCACACGTTCTCCACGGCGTTCATCTTTGCCTAAAAGCATTACCCATTTCGCGAAATGTATCAATTAGGCTTTATTGCTTTTATAGCTTTACAATATCATCGACAAGTACCTAAACAAAATAAATTAAAGGTGATCAATTCTCGTAATGAGTTCCATGATTTAATTACACTTTTTATTTTTTATTCTAAATAAATACTAGTAATTTTTAAAAATACTTCTGGAAAAGGAATAATCAGTAATTGGAAGCTTTTTGTATTTTTTTTCTAGTATTTATTTTTAACTATTGTATGATATATAAGGCCTATTTTTGAGTTATTAAGGGAAAAAAATCACGAGCGCAGACTTAACAGTCGGGCTGTATTAGCCAATTTTGTTCGAGAATTCGGTTATTTCTAAAAAAATAGATTTTACTGATATCTGCTGAGCCATTGAAAATCGCTGAGCATAAATAGGGGATAAAATAGATAGGTACTGAGGTCCCTTAAACAGAAACAACCGTTAACCCATCGATTGAGTTACACTCTGTACCCACACACGTCAAATTGAGAACTTTATTAAACTTTTTGTTTGTTAAAAAAAAAACGCTCATACATTATACAGAAATCACGTACTCGTTTGGAAAGGCTGAATTCCGTTATCAAAACAAAAAGTTGCTAAAGCTAATATAGCTTTGCTCTTGAATTGTTTACATTCACACTCTAGTTTTTATGGAGTAAATAAAGCGCTTTTAATTTTTTTAACAACTAACTTCAGCACAACAAAATTATTACTACTTTTTAGAAAATATTTTTTTATACGTTTTATAAATAAGTATTTTTCTTTCCTAAGTTTGGAATAACACTTTAAAAATGGTAAATAAATTATACAATTTTTAGGGTTCGGTATCTCAAAAAAAAAAAAAAAAGAACAGTTAACACAAAATCAAACTTCTAAGTCAGCGCAATCACAGGAACAAAGCAGTTGCAAGTGAGGACTGGCGAGAAAAATACAAAAATGAAAATGCATGCACACACCTATACAAATTTATAACTTAACCTAAAAAAAACATTAAAAACAGCTTCACGCTGTATCCCTCACTCAGCAGGGTAAGTATAGGGAACCTAGTGTGACATTCCGTTTCCCACTTAAACACAATGCAACAGCAAAAATATAATTTCTTATTAAATTGAAAATAAAACTTACGTTCACTAATTACATGTAAATTCAATATATCCGAGGCACAACTAATTTGGTGAGCAGCAAAGCGAAACGTCTCGCTACTGATGAGTTGTGCCGCTGAGAAACAGGAAGAAGATTGATTTCGCTACCAACAACATCTTTGAAATATCGCTTAAGCGAATGTTAACGTTAAAATAAAATAAAATAAAAAAAAAATTAGCTTCACGCTATATCCCGCACACAGCAGGGTAGGCAGAGGGAACCTAGTGTTAAGACACTAGGTAACGTTAAAATATTCGTAAATAAAGGTTTTATTCTGTGTTCTATGTGGCACAGCACAGTTTGTGTTCGGTAGTTTATGCTGAATGCCGTATATTGCAGAGTAGTCAGAGTGGATTTAGTGTTAAGACACTACGTTCATTTTTTCTGCCCGAAATCGAAACATGATTTATATTTGTGTCCGCGTTCTTGGACACTCGTTACGCTTGATATTTTTTTTTGTATGCTATACCTATGTACATATTAACTACCAATTTTCGTTTTTTTTCCTCTATTTCTACCACAAGTTCTCACTCCTATTGAATACAATATACTTTGATTATGTTAACTTAGAAGTTTTTTCTAAGCTTGTGGATACCACTCCAAGAGATGGACAGACAGATGGAACTTTTTCTTCAGAGGCGAGCTACTCTCGCCCCTCGCCGCCCAAGTCAAAAAAAATATATAAAAATAAATAAAAATAATATTAATGTCACGTTGAACGTATCTAAAGTAATAGGCAGATTTAAATGAACTTATAATATTGTATATTGTTCAATTCAAAAGTTATAATTTCATGAACTTATATAGAGGTTACGTGATATCTTACTTCGTCTGACTTTCAAGTACACCACGTACTCGTATGTAATATTATGGATAATTTATCGGTCCCATGGAGTGTATAAGGTTGGGGAACTTTGTTTTAAGTGCGATACATTGCTCATCAAACTACTGTTTCGACGAAAGTTTTCTTAAAAGTTATAAATCTTGTCTTTATGTCTATTAATGTTTTGTTGTAATATCATTTATTGTATAGAAAATAAGTATTTATATACGTATATACAAACGGACCTATTAATGTTTTTGTGTATGTTAACTAGAGAGATAGGTAGATAGATACTTTCCATTTTTTCCCCACGGATCTGAAGCTCGGTCCCTATTAGTATGATCAATAAAAAATATCCTTTAAGCCGATTTAGTTGATAAATTATTTTATCCTAACTCCATTGTACGTTGAATAGGACTCAATTCCACGTTTTGTTACCAAAGCAATGAAATGAAAATAATTTATTTTCACGAGTGAGAATCGAACCGTAACCATCGCCTTAATAGTCAGACGTTGTTCCACTGCGAAACCGAGGCCTTATAATATTGAGATTCATTATATAATAGATTAATTCATGTAATCGATATGTTAAATATTAGTATTATAATAAGCTATAAAATATAGAAGAATAACTTTAACACACAAACAAAAATAGAAACAACCATGTATAAATAACGATTTGAGCGTATTCATTTTTGCGGTACTCACCGACTACGTGGAGTTCGTTAACTCCCTCCCTCCCTTTAAACGCGGAACCTGGCGCGATTCCTCTTTGATAAATTATTTGAAATCTGCGGGAGACTGCACACAGACCGGCTAATGACATCGCTCGAAGCGCTCAGTTACAATTAGTTGTATGATGAATTTTCGTTTAAATACTAGAGAAGAGTAGACATATAAAATTTTAACTGATCGCTGTCTGTACATAGGAAATATATAATTCGTTATTGATGACATCTATCAAGGTGAGGTCTGTCGTGGCGCAGGAGCACAAGCGCGTGACTGTAGATGCGAAAGATTGTGGGTAAATATTTAATATTTTAATTTCATCGATTAAGCGAGGCGAGGTGATTTGTTAAAGCGTTAAGTTCCTCCACTCAAAACGCAATGCGTTCAAAATTCGGCAATATTTGTATGTGTGTCTGTTTGTCGGTTTCCTTGTTAGTCTGTGCGCGAAAATCTCAGAAACAGCAAACTTCCCTTGACATTGAGTGTATTTTTTAGTTAAGTTAGTACGCTTATAAATTAAAAAAAAACGTTTAATCAATGAAAAACATTTTGTTCGATAAAATTATGTAACAATATTATTTATTTCATTAACTTTACTTTTCATTGTATTGATATTGTTTTTAGACTAGATATTGCCATTGCTCGATAAATGGACTTTCCGATTCCAAAATATCTCCATCAAAGATCGAGTAGTTCCTGAGATCAACGCAATCAACCAAGCTACATGTTACTAGATAGAGCATTGATATCAATACAGTCTCTCGAGTGTATAAATTATATTTATTTTACCGCCCCGGTAACAAGGCAAAGCATGATTTTTGATTGATGATTTTCGCCACTTAACTCGGTTCTTTGTGCTTTGCTGTTTATTTTACATATGTAAAACCTCGAAGCGGTCTCGCGTCTTATCTCAAAAATATTTATAACATATTATTTATAAAACGTATAAAATTTTTAGCGTAGCGGAAAACCGACCAGGAGGAGAAGTTTCCAGGAGGCGCAGGTTCGAGTCCCGCTTTGTTCAAATTCTTATACGTTTTCTAAATAAGTATTTTTCTTTCCTAAGTGTGGAGTAACACTTTAGAAATGTTTAAAATATTTATAAAATCCAAAGATGTTTAAAAGAAAATTAATGAAAACAGTATAAAGCGAGTAAACATAGAAAATTTATTGTATAAACATAATTTCTTTGAGTTAAACACAAACATACGGTCAGGATGTTTTAACTCAAGCAAATCTGAACCAACAAGATTCCTTATTAACTAACACAAGGATATTAACATTTTCAAAGCACGAATCAACAAAACGATCGTCAAGTTTCAAAATCTTTTCGTAACTTTAGAATTAGGTAAGTTTTGGAGTAATTAACTTTTCGTTATTTTTGGTAATTCAATATGAAGGGTGCTAAGAATTTAAAGAGAAGATCTCCAAGTTGTCTCCAATTTCAAATGGAATCCCTGACAATTAATTGAACGTAATTGACAATGCCAATTTATCTGTAAATTTATTATCAAATTGTCAAAGATATATAAGTGACTATTGGATCCAGACAAAGGCTTATCTAACTAAATTATAAATATATATATATATATATATATATATATATATATATATATTTTAATTTAATTTTGAAATGCAATATTTTGATGCGCATCGACATGAAGTCAGAAGTGACTGAATATGTCTTCTAACTTCATTCACAACACTGCTTAATGTTCAAATTTTAATATAATTTACAATTCCTTGTAAAAAACAAAACTAAAACTACATTAATAACCGCTACCAATTGGTTTAAAATTCAATGTAATATTTTCGGAAAACGCAATATTTTACCTAAGAATTTGTATATGCCAGCTGTCGGCTGTATAAATAAACGGTGATACCTCTGGGTGTAAATATGACACCGAGTTTCAAGGCGCTGCATGGATATGCTGCCTGAAATGTTAAACAGATTACAAGTTCGTACTTCGACACCACAGCGTTGAATTTAATATACTTTAAAAAAAATAATAAAAATTAAATTAAATTAAATTAGCTTCATGTTGTATCCCGCACACAGCAGGGTAGGCAGAGGGAATCTAGTGTTAAGACACTCCTTTCCCCACTTTCTGCCGAATTTTGGATTCATTGCGTGTTGAGTCGCAGAGCTCAACGCCGCGCTTTGCCTCGACACCATAAATTTAAGTAAATGTTTCATCTTCTCGAGTGGGGAACCCACAACCAGTCGGTTTTACAGTCACACTTTGTACCACTGCGCCACGACTGGCCGAAATACCGAGACTATAATTTAATTTTACAGTAAAAGGCTATTAAAAGTGTTTTTTTTTTATTTTCTTATTTTAATTATTTAGATATTTTGAAATTTGCTTACCCATCCTACGCTTTACTTACCACGTACCAGTTTTACTAATATTATTATATTAAATGTTACGTTCAATGTGTGCCTGTAAATACAGGTTTATAGGAAATATGTATTTTAGCTGAGCGGAAGCTCTTGTATAAATGATACTGCTGTATAAAATATTAGATATTATCTAGATAGGCTTCAGCCTTGCTGTCAAGTAGATAAATTTCGAATGACACATGATATACCCAGTACGTACAGCAGGATACGTCGACACGAATTGCGTGATATCTTTCGGTTTCCGTGCCTCAAAATGTAAAAACGTTTCACTTTGTTGTTTATCACCGTCAATCAAAAGATACGAGCTGTTGTGCATCGATTCTGATGCATTCTTGCAAAACCCACAGATCAGTTCTTTTAGACATTTATGAAATTATGTATTGGCACGAAGTGAGAACTCTCAATATACATAGGAGAAACAATACTGAAAGCGGAAATTTTGTGGATATTTTGAAAAAAAATGAAAGCTTATATTTGTAGTTTATTTCGTACAAAATGAGTGCATACTTAAGTTTGTCAATTCTTGTAAGTTGTACTTTCCGTTGAACTACAATCCTGAAATTAATACGGAAGCTTCGGTGGGCAACCGTGGGTCCGACTCGCACTTAACCGGTGTTTTTTAATTATTCGTTGTATCACACTCATATCAGGATAGGCGGAGGGAACTTAGAGTTAAGACACTAAGATACTTACGCTCCCGACTTTCCACCAAATTCTGGTGGCACAGCTTGTTGAGTGGCGAAACTCAACGCCGCACGTTTCCTCAACTACATCCTATGATATGCGATGGCCTATAACCTCCTTCGTTACGTGAAATACCCAACATAAAAATATTTTTATTCCAACTAATACTCTAGATTAGCGCGATCTACGCGCCAATCTTAGAAAGTATTAGTCAAACGAACTCTTCCTCCTTAAAATATTAGCACCTATAGAAATATACTCGTATGTAGCTAGTGCTCGCTTGAACTATAGGAATATTTATTTAACCCTCTGCGACTGACGTGGCTTATTTTGTACCATTATACTGAGGTCGTAGTCCACGAGATATTTTTTAACAACAACTATTTCATGGCATTCAATGGTTGAGGACAAAATTAGACATAAGTACTCAAAATTATTAAATTTTATATTATCTTAGGGAAATTGATTTTTTTATCTCCTTTCTTATTTATGTTGGACAAATAGTACACAGTACTTTGCCATTATTTTGAATACGCCCAAATGCTTGGGGCGGAGGATAATATCCTTAATTGTAATCTGCCTCGTGATAGTAATAAGACTCCCTTGAAAATATTTCACTGTATATTGACTTTTATCATTTGGCACTAAATCTCTTGCTGTATTTAATTTATTTTCCTCTCTTAAATTTGTTATCGCTTTCAACTACCTTCATACAATACAAAGTCATTTAACCTGTGAAACCAGCATTTTTTAAACGATAGTTAATTAGTTTTACTCTATGGCTGTAACAGAGAATTTCTTATCAACCTAGTTCACTCTAATTCGTACGATTATTGTCTGCAATAATAACAAGGTTTCCTGAATCATTTTGCATTTTTTGAATATGGTGATAAGAAAAAATCATTATAAAATTTCATTTAATAAAATGTATTTTTCACTAACAAAAGTACTCATTTATAATTTTAGTAATAATATATTTAATTTATCCCACACATAGCAGGGTAGGTAGAGGGAACCTAGTGTTAAGAGACTACATTCCCCAATTATTTATATAATTTGTGATAATAGAATCAATTAAAAAAAAAAGCGAAATAATACAAAAAACATATTTATCTAAAATAAACGTTGCCTGAAAATATAACCATTTTACAGAGGAGGTAGTCTAGAAGATACTTACCTTAACGTTAACGTAGTAGTCTTGTAGACATTTTCTTCCTGTTATGCACATATGTTTACGTGGGTTCTCTGCGACGCGACGTGCGACATTAAGTTACTGAAAGCGGCGGTGCTGGTTTACAGTCACCGCGTCAGCCGCAGCGGGTTAAGTATATTTAAGAAAAAAACACGTTCCGTACAAGAAAATGTCCGAAATTGAAGCTTAGCTCAGCCAGAGCCCTTTCGTCTGATACCTCACTTGCACTAGCGACTTTAATAATTTAACCCGTGCTCTTGCGCCACTTTTAAGACTAGTATTTTTATGGATTTAACTACAAATATATTGTTTTCACATTTATTCATGAACTAGTACTACTCGTAGATGGTAGCTGAGAAATTTCTTAATTCTAAGTTAACAGAAAGTACCCTATTAATTTTGATAAACGATCATATTTTTTAATTAAATGTTCTAATACTATATTATATTCAGGAAATCAAGAGACCGTTGATATGAGTGTATGGTTTCAATTTGAACTCGATATTTGAAAACGCTCTTGACATAAAATTAAAAAATATTGTTTGGGTTATATTACTCTTATAAATGCAGTAATAGTTGAGCCCCAGTGGTAGCTTTTTTTATATATTTTCCATATACAGGCACCAATCAGTCACGGTTTTATTATAAGTATAAATAAAGATAAAACTAGGCTTAACTTAACTTTGACTTATAAGCTAAGACAACAAATCTTTCTGACGATCGAGTTCACAGGAACAATCAAATATCAAACATCGCTGTAGACAGTACATCGAGCGTGCTTCGTACATATTGGAGGGATTGATGAGACGATTACAGAGTAGACCCCCTTTGGTTAGACGGAAAACGCTCAATTATTGGATTCCGTGCCTTACGTAACGTTGAATAGCAATGTTTGAACAGCCAGGTATGATACAGATGTGCACGTGTCGGTATTACATTGAATTCTTTTTTATAAAGTTTTATATTATTTCAGTACAACTATTACTAACTTCACACTCACGACTTTCTTAGTGGATTTGTTATTTCGTAAAGACACGCTCAGTAAAAGGTAGCAAACAAAAAAACGAGGAGAATATTTAAAGATTTCTTGAATATGGGTAACAAAACTATAGGTAAACAAAAATACCAGAAAAACATAGCTTGTATACATCCAACCGTCCAACTACGTCTCAATCGTCGGTTGTAATTTTCTGACATACCACACCAGACCACCACATAGATTTGTCGAGCAACTTAAAGTGCCACAAAAAAAAACATGGTAGAGCTTTCTATAAAAGAGTGACAAGAATTTAATATTATCCATTTATGTTTAGTTGAACGTTTGGTTTATGTTTTCCTGCTCTCCATTTAATCCAAAGCTACTAACTTGCACTCACTTTTAAAAAATTAAAATATCTGAGTCTGAGCAGCGTACAAGAACTTGTGCGTCAAAATTTATGTAATATAAAACCAATGGTTCAATGAAGTATTGTATAGTAGTAACTCTCCGATAAATTAAACGGGAATACATAACCATGTATAAGGGGTTTCGAAAATAGACTGATGGTATTTATTACATATTTGTTTATTATAATTTTTTTAACCTAACTAAACTCTAAGTAAACTCTGCTTAAAATATTTCGATCATTTCAATTTACGAAATGAAGTACCAACTGTAAACGGTACACTATTTTTCGGTTACATACATATTTTAATAATTCTGAATATTTTACTATCTCTTTAATGCGGTTAAAAATACGGCTTAAAAGCAATAGTAAAGAATCAATTATTTTTGGCTATAGCGTACCGGTGACGTAAAACAGTACGGGATATGAGCAATTTCCTTTGTGAATCTATAATAATATTTGTAAATATTTATAGGTCATTAAAATGAGAGCGCTACCATAGAGTCCAGTTAAGCTGATTTACGGTTTATTTATCTATTTTTGAAGGATTTCAGTTTATCAGAAGTCTGTCCTAAGGGAAGATGAAAGGGTAAGGACAAAGAATAAAGAAATTCTTAACATGCGCTTATCCCAGTTCAACTTGATTTTACTTTATTTATATATATATATATATATATATATATATATATATATATATATATATATATATGTATATATATGTATCTATATATATCTCCGTCGCCGTAGGGAAAAGCATTCTATTTCCGAAAGAAAATAATTTAAATGGTGATCGTCATATTTGTATACCCAGATGTTATCAGTCAATTTCCAGCGGTAAAAACCTTATTTATTCAGCTTATAATTATTAACTTAACCACTACATAGAATTGTGATAAAAGCACGCCTTATTCATTTGTGACCCCAAACTAAAACAATACATTATTATTAAAAATTAATTTATATAACAATTTATTAGTACTAGATAGTAATAGATAGTACCTCTACTTTATATTATATTTGAAATATGGGATGATAGAGGAATTCCCTCACTATGAGGTCGACTTCTTGTAGTAATCATCAAAAAACAGCAAATTTGGTTGTTTAAACGTGCTATTTTAAAGTTGAGTTTACGAAAAAAAACAAAATGTGATAGAGTAACAATGTAAGAGAAAAATGCATTATTTATATCACTTTGTATTTGCCCTGAACTGGATGATGACTGGATAAAAATATAGAACGAAGAAGCACTTTTCTATGTATCTAATATTAATTTAAAAAAATAATAATTATTAAAGAAAACAAATTTTAACTCCTATATATGACAAAAAGAACAAAATTTATCTTATCCACTACAGTCGGATCTTTACAAACGTAACGTAAAAAATGGTAAAAACCCTGCACTTTTGTTCAATTCACTAATGCACTATTCACTGACAATCGCATTAAATTTCTTTGCTTGATTGATTCGTGTGTGCCAAATTGTTTTAAACTGTATAACGATATCCTGGAACCAACTATTTTCCAAAAAAACTATAGATATTCTATTAAATTTCATTACACTTCATTGGGAACCTTCATACCGTAGTCATCATATAGCGGGGTAAGCAAGAGAAACTTAGTGTTAAGACATTCTGTTTCGATGCATCGCTCAATTTTCAAGGCATATACATCTAATTTTGAGTGATGGAACTGAATATTGTGCTTGGTCTTGTTACAAATAACGCATTCCTTTGACTGAAAATCAAACCCCCAACCGACGCTAAATCTGTGTAAATTTCATTAAGATTACTCATAATAAGGCTATAAAAAATATAGCAATAAAAAGTTACTATAAACAAGAAAAAAAAGAAATAATTAAAAACAAATGTAATTTACACATGAAACAACAGACCGACTTCAGTACTGGCGTTCGGCTCGCATACATGAATGGTTAAGTGGTGAATTTGGTGTCATTCCAAAGCGCATGTTTCTATTTGCATGAAGATCATCACATCACTCGTGCGCTATTGAAACTGGGAGCGCGCAACATTCGGGACTTGGCCTGATTTAATGATTAAAGCAAAAATAATTACTATTTTGTAATGATTATATAAAATTAGAGACGCGACGGTTGTGGATTGGATTTCTACTCGGTAGGAGCAATTATTATAATTTTCTCGCAGTTACTCAACACGCATTGTGTCAAACATTTGGCGGAAAGTAGGAAACTGAGTGTCTTAGCACTACGTTTTCTTACATACATATATACCTTCGAGGTGCATTTAACAAATATCCGACTATAAACACAGGGTTAGTCTATGGGTACTATAATATTACTTTAATTAGTACTTTTATAAAAAATAAATTTAGATTGTTTTTTTTATTTCTATTAATTTATTCAATTTCAGTAGCTCTAAAGTTGAAGTTTCGTCTATAGCTAGGACTAAACGTAATTTAACGGTCTGGTGAAACTGTCGTGGTCTCCACAAAAACAAAATAATGAATTTAACTAACGCTGTACCTACTGCATATTTTTAATTTATGTAGTGTAATTTTCGTATTTACATAGGTGTTTCCTAATATAGTGTGAAAGAGTCAAGACCACAGTACTTTAAAATTATTTATGTTGTGTATCTCTTATAAGAGATAAATAAACATCTATATGACATAAATATTTTTAAATCAAAATATCAAAAACACAAATGGCAAATGAGAACAAAATTAGGTGGAAAATGGTTAACGGAGTGTCTTAAAACAGAACCGAATTGTGATTCACAATAGCCAAAATCTTTTTGGTATATGGAAGTAGCATGGCAAGAAATTATATTAAATTTTTTGAAAGTAAAATCTAAAACAGTAAGCAGTACAAATATGTAAATTAAAATTTAATTAATTAAAAGATATGTAAATCTTTTATAATAAATATATCTATTTGATTAGTTTCCTAAGAGAAAATTTAAAATTTTATTATCATTAAAGTAATCTGGGATTGAATAGTAAAGTTTATTTATAAAATAAATAAATAAATTACTTTTTTTTACTTTCACGCTGTATCCCGCACACAGCAGGGTAGGTAGAGGGAACCTAGTGTTAAGACACTCCGGTCCCCACTTTCTGCCGAATTTTGGAGGCATTGCGTGTTGAGTGGCAGATCTCAACGCCGCGCTATTGCCTCGACACCAGAGCGAAGAAATGGAAATATATATTTAAGTAAATATTTCATCTCCTCGAATAGTTATCGGTATCCAAAACCACTCGAGGAATCCACAAAAAAAAACACACACCACAAAATCGGTATCCACTGCGCCACCACAGTGGCGCATTGGCACAAAGTATATATATATTTATTTATTTAAAAATATATATAACTAACTAACTTAAAATTGTCCAAATTCAGCACGCCTTAAATGACTTCACAAATTTCATAATACCTAAATCATGGCACATAATGGATTTGACAATTTGAAATTTATATTACATCAGTACGTACCTGCGGCTTCGCCGTAGTGGTCCGGTAACTCTAACTACATATATAGTGAGTGGATAACTTCTATATAACACATAAATATTTTTTAAACAGACCAAAACCAAACCAAACAACATTCTATTTCATAGTATTAGTATATGTGCAAATAAGCTTTTATATGTTTTTTAATAAAAAAGTAACGTTTTTAATTAATTCCAAATAAAAATAGCACTCTCGCTTAATCAAACGTTAGACAATTAGAGCGCTCGAAAACTAACATTGACACATTTGCTGACCGATTACTGGTTACTGAAAATACAGAATGGCCACAGATTTGTTGCCAGATATAAACGAATTTCATTAAAAAATCGACGCCATTGCGACGCAATCAAAAAGATATGAACATTATTTACATATAAATGCTTATCGGCATAGCAGGGTAGATGGAGTGCACCTAGTACTTCTTGGGCGCAGCGTTCGAAATCGAACCTACAACCGTCGCGTTTGTTGTCAGACGCTGTGGCATGAAAACCTATTTGATTTTGCCTTGTTAAAAAAAATATACAGCTTTATAAGCCTAAAAGTTCTATCACTGAAATTAGCGAAAAGAGAAGAATAAATTAGATATTGTATTAATTATACATTTTATTGCTATTATATATTTTTTTTTAATTTTCATTGCAGCGTTCGCTTTATCTTAACGGTTTTCTGTCACAGCAGAATAGGTCAAGTGTTAAGACACTCCGTCCCAACTTTCTGCCCTTCTTCTAAACATTATATACTAATGTGGGGGCGAAAATCGCCTCGCTCTATCTATCAGGGCAAAAAATATTTTAATTATATTATTTCCCTGGGGATTTCCCTGAGGATCAAGATAGTTATTAATATTAAACCATTTCAACTTTAGTAACTGTTTGAACCACACTTTACGATGTTCAATGAGGACCTGCACTCACCGTTCATAATTATTTCTACTGTTCAGTTGTTCAAATGTTTGATATGTTACCAAATTTGTCATTCGAGCACCAGTTTTAAACTTTAACGTGGTATTAATTAGGACTGGAATATTCGGCTATTTCAGAATGATCATAAATTCTAATAAGCCTTCATAGGACTTTTATACTTAACTTTTATGAGAAAAGGGGCGAATATTGTATGAAATATTAACAATTTAAAGCAACATCGGATCGTAACTTTGCTGGAATATTGTACATATACTGTTACAGAACTTTTCTAACAACGCCGTCGTGCGGGTAATTTGTTTTGTAGTAAAATAACTGTAGCTGTTAATATTCTGTACAGTTTTTAATTAATATATTCGATTTTTAATTGAGGCTTTGTTTGGACAAGTGCTCAAAGTTCTTTTATTTTTCCTAACCGCATAATATTAAAAGATCTGATATTTTTAGTGCATTAAGCTTCCTTGAAATGTGTTTTATTGCAAAATAAGATCTTATGTTTAAAAAACTTTCCTATGTCATATTTATGTCCGATAATTTTTTATCGCAAAGATACCTACCTCGTTGAAATGGACAAAACTCTTTTTGTTAATTTATTGAACATCAGGAATAAAAATTTAAATATTAATTTTAGCCTCAAGTTGCTTCAATAAGCTGGACTCATTAGATATTTATTTACAGTCTCGCGATTTATTTCGATTATAACAGGGTAGGCAGACAAAACTTACTTTGAAGAGAGTTCGTTCTCCACTTTCCACTCGAATTAAACTTAACAAAAAAAAAACACAGCGCTTCGCCTCACAAGAGCAGGAAAATAAAATTTACTCATCCCCTGAAACTGGTATCGCACCCACATCCATCGTACGTACACTGAAAGACACCCTCTTCTTCTATTCTAAGACTACAGTAGACATAGACCACAATTATTTACTGATGTGCTATCGATCTAGATTATGTTTGTTCATGCCCAACCATAAGCTATTCTTGGTCAAATATTTATCAAATATAGATTAGTTTACTATGAGAAATGTATTTGCTAGTAATATTCGTAGAATTTGAAATTGTCCATTCATTCGATATGTTGTAGTTATCAGTTGTTATCTTAACATAATTAACAAAATAGTTCTATATAGATAAACATATACACAAATTATTAAAATAAAATAAAACTTTACATTCATTATTAATTTAAATATTTAAGTAAAATTTAAAACTATTTAAAATTCAAAGAAAATCTAATATCTTGATTGAATTTATCATCTGTATCCCACACCGCCAAAATATACCTTGGTGCCAGAGCGAGCAAGTGAAAATATTGATAAATAATATTTCATTCCCCCGAATGGCAATGGTATGGTGCCCCTGCTCTACGGCCGGCCCGGTCTCAAGTGAAGATTAAGATTACCACTTAAAAAATATTCATCACACTATAAACTCTCTTAATAACATCTTTTTTGTAGCTTCACATCCTTTTACCAATACAAATACGGTTGACCTATTGTTTTTTATATCAGTAACTTTTTGTGAAAACTTTCAGTTATAAATAATTCTCTTGATTATCTTCTACTTAAACTACAGAACAAGAATTATGTAAAAATATTTAATTTCTAAAAGCTTTACCTAGTGTTGTATGTGTCTACATATCGAAAGCTTACCGCCCGAACTGAAGATTGCAGTATAAATGCGAGAACTCAGCGCCGCGATAATATATACTTTATTTTTTTTATTCTTCTTCATTATTCTAAAATCCAAATAAATCAACAAAATGAATAAAAAAATTAAAAGTTTATACTTAAATTTAAAGCTTTAGTTTCCCAGTGAATTAGGGGTAAAGTTGCACTGGACCCCTCGGGACATAAAACTACCGGCAATTCAAGCAGACGAAGAATAATAGTCAAACGTGATTCGGAAAGTATAATCAAGGTAATTGCGTTCCTGTAAAAAAGATAAAACTTAATTGATGTAGAACGTTAATGGTAACTTGAGATACCTATTTATAATATAATATTCTTCATTAATCGGTTGTTTTTACTCTTTTCTGATATTTTGCCTGTAGGAGAAGTTAAAGAGAGAAATGCGTCTTTTATGTAGGTATAAGTTAAAAAAATATTAAGGGCTGCTGAAAATATCAAGATTACACTCACTTCTATATTATGAGTAATCATGATATATATATATAATTTATATAAATAAAGATTGACTGACTTGTGTACAGCAAAATCTATAAATAAACGAAGACGACGATTGAATGTTTTTTTTTATATAAAAGATCAGAGAATGTGTGGATATTGGCTGGTGTACAAATGAAAAATATGTTATTCTAATATGATATACCTACATAAAAAAATACATTCTATATATTGCAAACTAAATTATATAGATACCTATATAAAATAAAATAATATAAAATACATACATAAAATAAACTTACATAAATAAATATACAATTACATACATACATAATTTATAGCGATAAGAAATAGCTTTTAACTTGACGCTTAAAAATGTGGACTGATTTGGATTGGCGCAGCTCGCGTGGGAGTGTATTCCAAAAGACCACAGCTTTGACAGAAAAGGAATCACCATAGGCTTGAGTGCGGCTGAGTGGCAATTCTAATTTATTGTCGTCCTGTAATCTGAGGTTAAGAGAGTGGTTGGATCCAAAGAAAGTGAACTTAGTTTTAAGATAATTTGGAGTGTAAGGATGGAAGAGGATAGTGTGAAGGAGCGTGAGGATGTAATTTGTATGTGATTCAGATTATGTCGCTGCTTGATAGTAAGCCATTTAAGTTGGAGCCTATAGTCGGTAATATGGTCATATTTTTTTAACCCAAATATGAACCGAATGGCCATATTCTGCAGGCGATCCAACTTGTTGAGGAGACCTTGTGGTAAGTCACAGTAGCATGCGTCGGCGTAATCAAGCAGCGGGAGAAGAAGAGTTTGGGCAAGGGATATTTTAGTTTTAGTGGGAAGGAGATTTTTCCCACGTCTCAGACGGCAGATCACAGCGACGTATTTATATTTTTGTAAAGGGATTCAATAAGTTGAAATTAAGGTAGTCGTGAGCCAGCGCCACAGCGTTAGATTGTAAACACGGTAGTTTTTGATGCAATTCCCACTTGTGATAAAGAATAATTACCATCTCCTTGCACTGGCTGAAACACAAAACGTGGCGTTGCTTTCCGTGACTCAACATAATGTCTCAAAAATTACGCGGAAAGTGTTTTTTCACTAGGATTCCTATCACTATCCTATATGAGATCCCGTATAACATAAAAGTAATTTATCGCAATTTTTGTTATAAGTGAAAAAAACACGTACATTAGCAAACACAAGTAAAATTGTTTGGCTTTTTCAAACAAACGTATATTACAATTAAAACGTACACGAAATTTAGTGTACTCAATACATATCCAGAAATTGGTTAAAAACTTGCAAATAACGCTCGTTTTTCTGCGTCCCGCTGTAAAAGTCACATATTGATTTAGAATCCAAACAAATTCTCTCGCTGCGACTAGGTTCGTTTTCCCTAATGACTGCAGTTCTGTTGACGAAGTTAGATCAGCGCTGTTACAACCGAGGTGTGAGTGGTGAACCTTTTAATAATTGTGTTATTTTATCAAAATTAACATATCGCTTATTACTTTTGATGGTGTTAATGCTGATAATAATTAGTCTTGGAGAAATGTTCAGACGGCACGATTTCTACTGACCTGAGCCAGTTGATCAAACTCAACAAATCCTGTTTATATAAATCTACACTATTGTTAGAAATCGGAAGCGGTCGATGTTTTTAAAAATAAGATAAACACATATATCGTCTATATAGACGACGATATGTTCCTTAATTCTTTTCAAAGATATTCTACGTAATTGCAATAAGTGATATGTATCATCACTCAATAACAATACTCCATTGATACAATTCCATTGTTATAGAATATTTTTACCTATGTCTCCTCTTTTACACCAGGTTACTAAAACGGCCTCTCTTGACGGGGGAGCGTTCGCGCGCCTGCTGAGACTTGCTGCCGACAACGCGTTATGGTCACAGCCTCTTATTGTGGAAACAATTCTTATTTTTATTTTGTACATGTATGCAATTTATATGAATTCTTATAAGATTTTAATGATAGGATACCTACTCTCATACAGTCTAGCAAGATTTTTTTCTCAGTCACCTCGTACCTATATTAAACACCGATTTATTTATACAGGTCTTTTTCAGGTCACTCTGACGTTATGTTTAGAGACTAATACACATCTTTTCCTAATCACCATGCGTGAGCTACACGACGTAGATTTATAA
The DNA here is from genome assembly GCA_030704555.1 of Heliconius charithonia. Lineage (NCBI taxonomy): Eukaryota > Metazoa > Arthropoda > Insecta > Lepidoptera > Nymphalidae > Heliconius > Heliconius charithonia. The sequence goes on along the minus strand of CM060826.1, from coordinate 19,342,051 downwards.
AGGCGGTGTTATATCTGAGTCTCCCCGACGCTCGTTGTTTAACGAGACTAAGACACGAGTTTTTTCGAGGTCACCCCATAGCACACAAAAACTTAATTTTACACATCGAAAAAAAAAAATAATTTAAAAAATTATAAAGAGTAAGTTTACTCCCAAAGATTTTTGCATAGGCCTGTATTTTTGCTCAACCTCACAAGTGCTTATTATTCATCAATAATAAATAAAAAGAAAATGTGTTCTTTATTCAAAATAATGTAAAAAAATATATATATGTAAAGTTACACGAAAGGTTGCTAACATCTGACTGCAGTCCGTCGTTAAACAGGTCACTATTCCAAGCGACGTGAGCCCGGCAAAATTCAATTGTTTCATATTTTCACTTACTTCCCTCGCCCTGTGCTATTTGTTGGTATAACAATTACTAAAGCTACTATATTTCCATGCTAATGTATTACATGCATACACGTTTACAAAATTTTCATAATTGATAATCTAATAAATTTAGAGGCCGGTCAGGCCGTTTTACAGTCACAAAATGTGACTGTGGGTTCGATCCCCACTCGAGGAGACGAAATATTTATTTAAATTCATATTTCCATTTCTTCGCTCTGGTGTCGAGGCAAAGCGCGGCGTTGAGTTCCGCCACTCAGCACGTAATGCCACCAGAATTTGGCGAAATGTGGGGAACGGAGTGTCTTAACACTAGGTTCCCTCAGCCTACCCTACTGTGTGCGGGATACAGCGTGATTTAAATATTGAAGAGATATATTATATATATAAGGCTATTTGTATATTATAAAATTATTAGAGTAAGCTAATATACACTTGTTACAAGTTATCTACGTCTTTTGAACATTCTTAAAGTATCATTCCACACTTAGGAAAGAAAAACACTTATTTAGAAAACGTATAACAGTTCCCAGGAGGCGCGGGTTCGAGTCTCGCTACGTTCAAATTTTTATAAGTTTTCTAACTAAGTATTTATCTACGTATGTTGTTAGTATCGCTGTTAGGAGATTTTTACAAATTTCCGCTACCCAAAAATAATTAATTCGAATTATAGTTTCGCAGTAATTTCGATGTAGCTCGATGAGAACTTATAGCTTAGTTGGTCAGAGCACTCCGACGGTTTCCAAGGATTCCCAGCTTCAAATCCCGCTACGTTCAAAGGTTTATACGTTTTCTTAATAGGTACATACGTAATCCTTATCAGCCAACAAAAAAATTACATAAAAATAACACAGATAACTACTAAATACACCGAACTAAATAAAAAAATAAACCTCCAAGCGGGAGCGGTGTCGTAATTACGACAACAGGTACCTACTCTCCCGGGACTTGCAAGAAGAAACAGGCACTAATTGCAATTATCCAAATTCTGCATCAGATACCTAATTAGTTATTCCGTCCGTCTCCTAGTTAACTTGGTCAGTACAATAGCAAGTGGTATTATTGGTAGTATGGGCGTCTATAGTGAAAGAACATGCGGTAACAGTTTTATAGACGTTTTACATATGAGTGAAGTCTAATTTTTACAGCGACATACTTTCTTAGGATTAGGTCATGTATTTATTGATATAGATTTAATATAGTACCTATATTTTCCCCCCCAAACTCAAGGGTCTGATATACAAGAGCATCATCCGACCGGTTCTTTATACGGCAGCAAATGTTGGCCGGTACTATCTCGGCACACTCAGGAGCTTCACGTCACGGAAATGAAGATGCTGAGGTGGATGTGCGGCGTAACACGGTCTGACCGCATACGCAACACATTCATTCGAGGTAGTCTTGGAGTCTGTGACGTAGCGGATAAGTTCCAAGAGCGTCGCCTGAGATGGTTTGGTCACGTTACGCGCCGGCCTAAGAACTATGTCGGATTCAAGTGCCTTGCTATGTCAGTCCCTGGAGTGAGACCTCCCGGACGCCCAAGGAAGCGCTGGTTGGATGTCGTGAAGCAGGACATGAGAGCCAATGGTCTAACCACCGAGGACGCTAAAGACCGTGCAAAGTGGAGTAGGTTGAGTAGGAAGGCAGACCCTGCCAAATAGCCGGGATTAATGCCAGGAAGAATATAGTACCTATATTTTAACTTGTCCTATACATGTATGTAATTAAAATCGCATATTTTTGGGTTCAATTATTTTAAAAAACAGGTAATAAAGCTTTTACCTTATTTCAAGGAATATGATGTTAAGAATAAATATTTGCTTTTTCTTAACCTTAAGTTGTATCCTGCATAAAGTAAGATACGCAGAAGAAACACACACACGTTAGCGTTCCCCACTTTCTGCCGAACTCTAGAAACGTGTGATTACGTGTTGAGTGGCGGAAGTTGAAGACGCGCTCCGCCTTTGTCATCCCTCCTAGTGGGAATCGAACCCACAACCGTCAAGTTTTCAGTTGCATCTGGCCCCTTCACCATGGTGACCTCTATATTATATTTTATATACATAACTAAAGCGTTAACAGTTCTGGATTTCAAATCTACTCTCTAAATGGACTTAAATTATATTTTTAAAAAGTCATTAATAGGTAAAAAATTATTCAACTCAGATTTTTTAAGAAAATCATATTTTTATGAAACCTTTTGTTAAGTTATTTAGATTTGCGCGTGTTGCGGTCACATTACGAAATACCAGTAAAGAAATCCAAACTTGGATTTCCTTAGAGCATAAGTTAATAATTTTGTGTTTCTGAGATAACTACCAATGTGATCGTCTCCTAATGGGATAATACTATAGTTTTGGGCTTCACCCTCACTCAGGGCAATGCATTATTATTATTTCTCTGCTCTGATCTACAAAGTCTATTTTGTTATTATAAAACATTACAGATCTTAACGCCGTGCATTAAGATCCGTAATGTTTTGATAATAGATTTTGCTCAAGCTAACTAATACCTAAAAATGCCATACAAATATTAAGTATACACATTGAGGTGGATGAAATATAGGTGAAAATTATGTTCATATTTTTAAAAGCTTCACGCTGTATTTCTCTTAAAAATATGTTTACCAATTTCTGACTCGTGTTGAGTGGCTGAACTCAACACCGCGCTTTGTTTTATTACAGGAGTTAAGAAATGAAAATAGTGCATTCCTCCGAGTGGAAATTGAAACCACAGACGTCGCATTTACAGTCAGACACGGTGCCGTTGCGTTTGTCCTTTGAATATATTATTTACGTTGTTAGGTTTTTCCGGGTATTTACAACGCTGTAATATATGAAATTGTTAATTTAATTTAATATAATTGTTAATACGGTGTGTATTAATTGTAGAACAGAGTGACCAGTTCCTCTCTACCCATTTTATAGGAAATTTGTAAAAAATATAATAAATAAGTAAACATGAAGGGTAATGATTATTATATTAAAATTATTTTCACTTCCTCGCTCTGGTGGCCACCACAACACGCAATAACAATTTGGCAGAAAGTGAGAAACAGTGGCTTATAACTACGCCCCCCTGTCAACTCCGTAATACTCTGTAATACGCGGGATACAGCGTGAAGCTGCTTTGTTTGTAATTTTTTTGTTTCATTTGTGTATATTTTTAATTGTTTGTGCGATTGTTACATTTTTTTTTATTTATACGTTTTGTTTGTGCATCGCATTTGTCTATTGTTCCAATTCGATCGGTTAAGGGGATTTAGTTTTTGTATAAAATCAAACGATTCAAGCAAATTTTATATTGAAATTGCTTGTTTTAGAAGCTTTCATTTAAAAAATATACGTGTATGTTTTCATAACATTATCGTGGTTTTTATGGGACTCTGGAATCAAATCTAGAATTTTCCATCAAAGATCGATAAATTGTGTATATGTTTTAGCTTCACACTGTTCCCATTAAGACACTTTGGTTTTCCACTTTCCGCTGAATCTTGGAGCTATTGCATGGTGAGTGGCGGAACTCAACGCAGCGCTTCACTTCGTTACCAAAGCGAAAAAATGAAAAATTATAATCCTTTCCTTCGAGTGAACGTTAAACCTACTACTACATTAACCAATAACATGAACCTACTACTTGTCGCATTTAGAGTCACAAGCCCACCCCTGCGCCATGACAAAATTCACTTGATAATAATATAAAAAATATAATTATGGCGGTCGTTCAACTATCCGCAATGAAAGGATGCTAACGAATTAATGCGGCAACGCCAGAAATACTCTTTATTAAATGAATCTAACTCTGTATGTATTCTTTTTTCATGATAATTATTACATAGTGAAATAAATGAAAATATTATATTATATTTTATATCTTAATACTGGGTAGCATCACGCTTTTTCCCGCAGAAAAACAGAAAAAAACTTGTGTCAACACATTGGACGCATTGAATGTTGAGTGGCGGAACCTAACACCGACTACTCCAACTATGAAAAGGGGAAATGAAATGCCATAAACAAATAAGTCTGCTCTCCCGTAAAACGGTTATATCGTGATCGTGGACCCAAATAGAATATATTATAATAGAAATTATAAATGCGACTAGACATGTAACTTTCCAGCTTAAACTTAGGTACTTGCAAATGAGCGACGCTGGTTAGACGAAAACTTGGAATATCATCAATTTTGCTTGATATTATATGGCTGGAATAGTTGATTGAACATTCAGTAACGTTATATAACTATTATCATTTCAATAGGTTGGTGGGTGGAGGTCCTAATATCAATAGGTACGAATTTGTAAAGATAACTAGAAATTGTGTATGATATAGGATCCTATGTAGGTATCTGGGGTGATGATAATATTGCCTATTATACGTTTCCTCAATGAGTAGACTATTAATATATATTAGAAAAGAAGAATTTCTCAATTATAACCAGTTGTACCTGTTTAATTAAATATATATTTTTTTTATATTTATGATTTTAGTACATATAAAACGGTAATGTAGTGCCTCTAGAAATAAAAACTCTGTAACAAAGAAATTCTAAAAGTTAAGAACTCTTGAACTTTTGTGTGTTTGTGAATGTTTTTTTTAAATATTAAATAGGTATTTAGTATTTGTTAAAAAAATATTTTTGTAATACAGATTTACTCAATACATTTTTATAATATAAGTTTATTTAAATTAAGTACTTAAATTACATCATGCGAATACAAGTTTTTCAAAACCAATAATAGGCTAATATATAACTTTTTTTTTTTTTTACTCAGCTTCACGCTGTATCCAGCATGTAACAGGGGATGCAGAGGGTGCTTAGTGTTCTTTAATAATTGAATGATCAATCCAGGAACAATGTTTATGTATAATTCAGATATCCAAATTTGTGGGTTTAATTCAATACATGATATATACGTATACACTCGAAGCCCTCATAGCACTACGGCCCGTCACTACTAACAGCTTAGCGTCAGCAGCAGATTCACGCCTTACAGAATAATGCGTCATAGTAATGCGTTAAGATACTCGGTTCTCCATTTTTCATCCATCCATTAATGTCATAGTATTAAAATTAAATATAAAATACATACGTAAGACCAGTCGCGGTGCAGTTGCACCAGCGTGTGACTTTAAACGTGAACGTGAGGTTGTGGGTACGATGTTAACTTGAGTAAATTAAATATTTATTATTATTATTTTATTTTCTGCGCTCTGGTATCGAGACAAAGGGCGGCTTTGAGATTCGCATCTTAACACGCAATGCCTCCAAAATTCGAAGGAAAATTGGCGATCGGAGTGTCTTAGTACTAGGTTCCCTCTGCCTACCCAGTTGTGTGCGGAAACAGCGTAAAGGTAAAAAAATGCGTAATAATATTGTGCATGTATTTTGGTAACAATTTTATTTCTACACCAAAAACAACATATACAACAAAATTCCTAGGCCAAAAAATGTAAAACACCTACAAAATGCTCATACATTTTAGTTAAATCTTTGAGGCGTACTTTCACAACATGTTTTGGGATAAAATACTGGGATAAAATTTTATGAAATTTGCCCTCACCTGCGCGATAAATCATCAATCTAAAGTTTCCTTTTCTAGATATAGGGCTAAATCCTGAAATGCCTATCGACGGCACGGCATCGGGATGCCATCAGCTAAATGCCTAGCAAATTTTGCCTCACTTAGTAATTTAACGTTCGACTATCAAAATTTGCGAAGGAAATATATTTCGATATATTTCCGCAAAATTTTGATAGTCAATATACATATACCTACTACAGTATTGACTGTGAATGCGATGGTTTTAGGTTAGGTTAGGTCTATTACTATAAATGTTTTTATTTTTATATATTTTAATCATTCTTTCCGGAGTAGTACAAAAATGTCTCGAAATTAAATGAAAAATAGAGTTTGACTTAAAGTTTTCCTGCCTTTCTCACTGTATAGAAAAGGGAGTGAACGTGCAAAAGCCAGGTAAGCGCGAGTTGGAGTCACCCACCGAGGTTTCCCTACCAATTGTAGGATTGCGTGACAACGGGAAGTACAAGTTATAAAAGTTAACAAACTTAAATTTGCACTCATTTTATATGAAATGAACTCACATTTATGAATTTGTAATTATTTTTTTCTACGAAATACCTGTAAATTTTCCATTTTAGTTTTTTTTTCCTTTATTCGTATTATAAGTCACTTCGTGCCAAATATCATAACTGTAGTTCCACGGGAAGTACCATAGAGGTTTTGCTTACGCGGCGAATTTCATAAAAAATGAAGCAAAATCGTTGCATAGTTATGCCACAAAACTTAGCCGTTGAACAAAAAGTTTTCTGTGGTTTTGTGGATTTAGAAAAGGCGTTTGACAGAATAGTGAGAACGAAATTATAGGAGATACTACCCCGGTACAATGTGAGCGGACCACGGTACAATATTACAGAGATCACTCAACCTGCGTAGGGGTGACGTGCCAGTCGCCCTGGTTGGACATCCAATTGGGTGATAAAGAAGGATGCGCCGTATCAGCTTAGTTGTTCATTGGGTATTTGGATAGCTGTCGGCAAGGAGTGCAACAAAGTGACATGAGAGTGAAAGTAGGGGACTTGAGTGTAAATTGCCTGTTGTACGCAGATAATGCAGTGCTCATTGTATAATCAGAATCCGAGTTGCAGGCATTAGTCACCAGTCTGAAAGAAAGGTGTGAAAATAAAGGTCTAAACCTCAATGCGAGTAAGACAAAGGTTCTGGTATTTGAAAGAAATAAAAAAAGGGGGGAATGCAAGATCAGCGTAATAGTAATATTAGAACCGGTGAATGAAGTAGCATATTTTTGTATTTGAAAATATATTCAGAAGAGATAGAAGATACGAGATGGATGCAGAAAGGAGTGTTGCTGATGATAACAGGGTTAACGGAGCCGTAACTACATTGATACGGCGAAATTTCATTGACCCACGTTATTATACGGCAGCGATACGTGGGTATTACAGAAGAAGACTAAAAGAAAGATGAAAGCCGTGAAGATGCGATATCTTCCTAGGATATGTGGAATCAGCTTAGCTGATTGAATCCGCAACGAAGAGGTACACAGAATGACAGGTACTAGCGAGGATGTCACGGTGAGAATGAAAAAGAACGTGCTCAGCTGGTTTGGAGACGTCAAACGAATGAGTGATGAAAGAATGGCAAAAAAGATTTTCCGATGGAAAAGTGAGTGGTGCAGACAACGTAACGTTTAGCGCTCCATCCTCTCTGACTACCCTGTTAAGGATACATCGTGAAGCTAGATTAGATTAGATTAAACTATTATTTGACTATAATCACAGGTACAAAAATATGTACGAAGCTTACCAATTGAATTACAATAAAATAGTACACTCCGTTCTCTATTTTACGCACAAATTTAAGGCATAAACTATTAAAGAGCGGGTTCAAATAATAAAACATCACAAAGATTTATTCATATATTTTTTACAAATTGAAATACTGAGACTTCTCAGTAATTAATCTAGAATGCTTGTGTTGAACTAACAAATACAATGTACCTGAAGCGTGTGTGTATGTGTGATTGAATGTGTGTGTGTGTAATTGTGAGTAATTTTGTATGTTATGTGCTTATCAGAACGAGAAATTAAAATAAATAACTTGGACATAACAGACAGAAATTTTTAGATATAAATGTTTTCTGTATGGAAAGTTTTCCATAAGCGAATATTGTGAACTTGATCACGAAGTTTCGACGAGTTCGCTGACAACAGCCGATGTGACTCTTGAATCGAATGATTACCATATATAATGTTTATTTAGTTTGCGCGTTGTAAAACATTCGTTTTGTTAGTTTCTATGAATAATTTATATGTTTATGTAAAGAATTTAGTTACAAAATCTCTATAATTTATAACGAAATTTATTCAAAACACTTCGATTTTTATGATTTTTTTTCATTCAGTCATGATATATGGCATTTAGCGGAAAAAATAGAAGGAACCTATTATTTTAGTAAACTCCTGTATTACTTCTCCCCTTTCCGACCCATTTTTGAAGTTGTAGAGTTGACATTGGGTGTTGGGTGAGGGAACGCCGTACTTTGTCTTAATATCAAAGCAGAAAAATTAAAAATTAAATCATTCTCTACATAACATTCTTTATGATATAACGGGTCAATTCATTATTAACATAATCAAGACAACAGACAGAGAGGGTGAAATATTGAGAATACAAGCCCGTATGTAGAAGAACTGATCCACTTTTGTTATGTTCCTTGTTTCTTATTAAACATTAATACCAATTTTGTTTTAAGTAATTAAATACTATGATAAGGTTAACTTTTTTTTCAGGCTCTACTTTTGATGATCACTCACACAAATCCAAAGCTCAGCTCAGCTTTCTCCTTCAGAAGTGACCCGTGATCCTTTTCATATTTTAATATTTTTAATTATCCGTATATGTATTAACCCCTATATTTTTCTGTTTAAAACACTTTTTTTTAATAATATTAATATTTTTTTAACTACGGATTCCTTAAACATGGCCAAATGAAAGAAATTAACATTTATGTATTATATTAGAGCTCTCGACGTGATGCAATATAGCGTATAGACTTCCTCAATAAATGTACTATCCAATACAAAAATCTATCTATTTAATTAGTAGTTACTGAGATTAGCGCATTTCACCTAACAAACTCTTTAACTTTATAATGTTAGTATAGAGCTTATTATATATTATTTATCGTCTTCCTCTTGGTATTATTATATGCTTGTTACAACGAATCTTTGATGTAAGTATTTCCAATATTTCCAAGCAGCATTCGAGTCCACGTTAATATTTTTATGCGCTTTATAACAAAATATTTTATCCAACCTTTGTAAGCTAACCAAACAAATAAAAAATAATTTTCTTGTTATTTTTAGTAAAAATGTCAGCTTCATTTACTAGATTTCCTGGAAAGTTTGCGTAGTTGCTGTGAACTTGCTTCGAAAAACTTCTATAAAGGTATTTTATTAGCCACGAGCCGATGTAAAAATACATTAATTAGTGGAGTTTTACATATTATTATTTTTTATTTTACGCTGTTTCTACAAAGCATTGTAGGCAGAGGGAACCTTAATACTTTTACACATTGTGTTTTCCAATTTCCGCCGAATTCTGGAGGCATTGTGTGTTAATTAGCGGAACGTAACGCCGCGCTTTGTTTCGACACCGGAAGGAAGACATTAATATATTAAATATATCGTTTCCTTGAGTGGAAATCGAACCCATAAACTGTCACATCTTAATTTTCTGTACCTCCAAAGAAAAAACCAAACCCTCATATTGTTATCTTTCAGTCTGTCTACACGTCTATCATTCGATACATTTGTTCGTATGTTAAGACCATTTCACTTAAGATAGTGTGGAGGTATCAAACTGAAACTAACATGGAAAATCTAGATCTACAGTTTCTTAGAGCGCAAAAAAAGTGTCTTAGTCAATTTGTAACTAAAGGAATTGAACTCACGGCCGTAACGCTTTCAGTCAGATGCTGTGCCGGTTAGCCACGACGACTTCAACATACACGAGTGAATTCATTAAATTTTAAATGTTTTCTCTTAAGACCGCTACTTTGAGAATGTCATAAAACGTAGCTCTTTGAACGCGCAGAATATTTTGCAACGCATGAAATATGTATGCGGGCTTCAAATATTATAACATTTCACTGGCAATTTTTACCTGCATTAGAATTTTTAATATTTTACAGTGCGGTACGAAGTAACACTACAACGTTGTATGTATTTGTATATAAATTAAACCTTGACCTTATCTTGAAGGAACTTAATGCAAAGATCCTTCGTTCACTACTTTCCATAAAATTTTTGAGACTCTGCTTTCGAGTATATTGATGGATTTGAACGCCGCGCTTGGTCTAGTGGCTTGAAGAAATCGAAATCGCAACTAACGCCTTTACAGTATAGTACCTACGTACACTCCACATACAATTCTATATATCCCAGTACTCTACGAAGAAAATTCAAAATGTTTTACTTTTTGTTCGCACTACCCTACTATTGTCCCTCCATAATTGTTCGGGAGGTCGTTCCGCAAACAATACAGCAAATATTTATTAGGGTCCCCAGAGATGACAGTAGTCCAAATATTTCTTCTAAATAAATATCCTACACAAAACTGTGGGAATAACTTGGCGTTGATATATAAAATAATTGAAACTTTTATTTGTATACCAGTGGCCCGTCCGCGGCTTCGCCCGCTTGAACTACACAATTAGGTTTAATATAAAAATTAGCTTCACGCTGTATTCCGCATACAGGAGGGTAGGCAGAGGGAGGTTCCTTAGCGTTAAGACTCTCCGTTCCCCATTTTCAACCAAACTTTTTAGGTATTGCGTGAGGTTATAATGTTTATGAAATGAATAATAAAGATTTTTTTTAATAATAAAAAATATTCATTAAGTACGAGTTGTTCGCGTGAACCAAGAGTTCGACATATATTTTAAAACTCTTTGTTTTTCTTTAAGTTTCAGCTTCAGCTTCGTGGTAGGCAAAGGCAATCTGGGATCTTAGTATTAAGACACTCAGTTACCATTAAAACACTTCTGTTCCCCACTTTCGAAATATTGGCTGCGAGTTTGGTACCCGATCAAGGCAATCTTTATATTTATATTATATTTACTTACCCGCTCTAACGACAAAGCGCGGCGTTGAATTTAGTATTCTCTGATTCTTTCTGTATCTGATTGCAAGCGATGGTTGGGGGTTCCATTTTACAGTCAATTTATTTACGGTCTCTTTTTAGCTAAAAATCGGAGTAAAATCGAACCCCCAACCGTCGCTTACAATCAGACACTATCATTGCGTCAAAATGACACTTTTTAACAAATACATCAACCTGTCACACACGGAACGCGGGCGGATGAGCCTGTCAAATGTGTCACAAAAACATTCTGATACCGAAAACTGTTTCGTTTTAATAAATATACCTTTTTGTGTGATAAAATAGTGATAAAATATTTCACACAAATTATTTAATTTGTTTTAAATTGAATATTTTGAATGATGTATTTTTTTTAGCTTCACGCTGTATTCCGCACACAGCATGATAAGCAGAGAGAACCTAGTATTAAGACACTCCGTTCTCCACTTTCTGCCAAATTCTAAAGGCGTTGCGTGTTGAGTGGCAGAACTCAACGCCGCGCTTTGCCTTGACACCAGAGCGAAGAAATGTAAATATAAATTTAAGAAAATATTTCATCTTCTCGAGTAGGAATCGAACCCACAACCAGTCGGTTTACAGTCACATTTTGTGCCCCTGCACTACGACTGGCGATTGATTTTTATGATAAATCAAATATAATAAAAATATCTAATAATAAAGCGGCGCTGAGTTCCGCCTCTAAGCACACAATATCTCGACAATTGAACGACGCCGGCGTATAGAATGGAGTGATTTAACGCCAGATAATTTGAGATCCAATATTTGATAAACCCGTTTATCCGGGACGTGAAGAGAAGCATCTTTACGTTATATCCCGGATAAACAGCAACATCACAACATAACATCTTAACTTATTCATAACGTTGATTAAACCATGAGTTGAAATGTTAAAATTGTGGGAAAAGCGACAGTAAAATGAAATGTCATGGGTTGTATACAGCCGCGCCTCGGGACGTGACCCTTGAGTGACCTCTGTTTACAAACAGACGTCGAGTTACGTTTGAATAGTATATATGTTTCTCTCGAGAGGTGTACTGTACACTGACCTGACGATGACCACTGTAGATGATATACAATTATTTACAGATTTTTTCAGTCATCAGAATAAGTTCTTTTGTATCCCGCATTTGTCCGCTTTCCCGATTTTGTGTTAACTGGCTACTACTGCAATACGTGGGGAGATTTCTCGTATTTTTTGTTAACTAGCTGTGGCAACTTTCTTTGGGGGGACTTCAATGATTTTTAGAAGAAACTGAACAAAATATAATAAAAATATTAATAACATACCCCAATTGTCACTAACCTATTTTGCACTTAAATAGTAAGTGTATTGTCCTGTGATCCTATGTCAAATAGGAAAACCAGGGTTAGTACTGTTTTGGTGCTGTAAGAGATGTCTAAGTGGGAGAGTCATGTCGCCATCAATAGCAACACGCATGGGCAGACTCGACTGGATTATTACCACCATCAGCATTTAAAACTGGCGTAAAGTAGTGGCTTCTTGCTACTGTGTTTCGCATTAGGTAATGCCGTACGCTCTGCAGCAACTCCAACCATGCTTAACGTGAACTCCAATTTGAATGCCGTCCACCACCATCTTGAGACGGCATGGTTAGCCCTGTTACTTAAGTCAAATTGCGGAGTTATTTACTCCGCAATGTCCAGCGTTCAGGGGCATTTATTGGGAGCAAAAACAGTCGACAGCGACCTTGTTGCACTTGGTTTATCTGGAGGATCACCGATTAATTAATGACAGTCTATATGGATTCCGACATGGTCGATCATCCGGTGATTTTCTGGTGAACCTAATCCACCGTTGGACTGCGGCTATTCTGGAGAGCCTGGCAGTCAGTTTGGACAAACCGAAGGCCTTCGATCGAGTATAGCATAGGGCGCTCCTTGCAAAATTTCCATTCCCGATATTTTATGCAATGTACTCCGGCCATGCAAGTCATTCTTTGTAATATATGGAAGAAAGCACGTTTGTTCAGTTCAAATTTTGCAAGCCAAATTAGAAGCACTTAATTTTATTTTACAAAATAGAAACTTTACACACATGTTCAGTTCTGATGACAATGCATGAATATGATGAGCATGGTCTGATCTGACACCCATGAATGTCTCCATTCAACCGATCTCCTCAACGTTATACAGTTTGTATACGTATACAACAAAATGACATTAGTATACTTAATAAAAGTGTAATATTATTTTTTTGAAGTACTCATTTATTCTATCTTCTGTTCTCATTTGTCTTATAAACTAAAAATGCCAAGTTCTATATAAATAAGATATCATTTCACAATTGAAAATCAATGATAAAATTACTCGTTTATTTGCGACTATATGGAGGTTGTAAATAAATTAAGAGCCCGCATGGAGCTCGGCGGTATAATTGAATCATGTAACTCTTATACTTTTGCTGTTTATATAATAAAATATAGACTTACACTACAAATCTTATTTCAACAATTATGTAACAACAAAAGTTAACGAATTCAGGATTTAATATAAATAACAAACAGTTTATTTGTGTAGAGTATTCCTCCCGTAAAATGCCTATTGAGTTTTCGCAACAACCATTATTCTCCTTCTCATTTCAGTTTAAAATGTTTCAAAGATAAATTTTTCTCATTCATCACAATCAACGCCAACGCAAAGTAGAAGTAGGAATCATAAAAATATAAAGCAAAAATAGACCCTCGCATACCATTAAAGGGGTGCTATAATAGGGTCGAATTAATTAGAGAGCGGAGGTGTAAACGCTGTAGCTATTTCTGACTATTGTAACAAGTATTTAGATATGTTTCTAAGTACATTGTTAGTTTATATTGAATTTTTCTTATAATAATAAAAAAAAAAAAATTACATGTTGTTCGTGTTATGACGAAGTCGTTCGTGTATTGATCGAGAGTCGTTCGTGTATTGATCGATTGTCGCATATGCACATACATAACTGACATAGTTAATTATATGTTATATGATATACATATTTTAAATATCATTAAACTTTTTTTTATTAGTTCATGTATTGTCGTCCCGAGTGTCGCGACCGTCGTTCCATATATATAGGGGGTAGTGATGATCGGAAGGCAGCGGTCGAGTCGAACTCTAAAGTACTGCGGTACTAATAAATATGATGCACATAAAGACTCGTACCAAATGTATAGTGAATATAATATTATAATTCGAAGTCTATGATGGCACGATCTTTTAGGATCGAATTTCTTATAAGTAAAATGTGCAGGGGCGACACATTGAGTTTGAAGAAAGCAAAAGCGAATATAACTACAGTATTATTATACTGTTAAATGTCCATAATAAAATGGATGTTTGAAATGAATGCCATTTATATCGTGTTCAGCTTCGTCTCGCGGGGCGCTCACTGTACGTGGGCGATGCTTGTATGAAGTTGGACATAGATGTAATGGTTTACACTGTGATTTCTACGTGTCGACTAGTGTTGGTGGATTGACGATTTATGGTACTATACAACAGTGTGGTAGCATTGCGCGTATTCGTTGACACTTGTTTTATCGTAGGAAGCTAGCCGCCCCAAGGCTTATACTGTATTCTCTACGTTGCGACGTAGTGTAGGATGAACGCAGGGAGACACTATCGACCAGTGCGGGCGGTAGTTCACCACGTATTGTTCGACATTATGTTTATCGTAGAGAGCCCAAAATGACAGATGTCGAGACTTAGTGAGCCACGGCTTGCTGATAATTGATATCGGTCAAACAAATCAGCGTTACTTAGTGTCATCGAAGCTAATACTTTTGGCTAAGTGTACTAAAGTAACGTTGGCCTATTATATAGTGTTCGATTCAATCTTGCGGTGCGCTTACGAAGCATAAGCGATGCTTGTATGGAATTGGATATTTATATATAACGGTTTCTACAGTAATTCTATAACTCGTTGTAGGATAAATAGGTGTGAGATGCTATTTTATGTCCTGGAACTCTGGTGTATGTAGTAGTGTCCGCTCGTCTCATACGGGTGTGTGGTGCTATTTTATGTCCTAGAACTCTGGTGTATGTAGTAGCGTCCGCCTACGGGTGCCTAACAACTTGTTTTAATATAGAATACAAATGATGTGTGTCATGCGTTTACTTAACGTATCGACCGCTTTGCGGTAGTGCATTCGATGCAACGACTTACATTGATCTCACAAATCAATCAACATCACGAATCACCATTCTAATACAATCTCAATATGAACAAGCGTAACAAGTACCTTCAGAAAGATCACACACAAGAGTCTCGGAGGGTTCAACGATGACTGTAAAGCTGCGGTCTGGTCGGAATTCACGGTGTAGGGGCGGGGAGGTGCCCGTACTCTTTCTTCCTTTTACTATAACTAGTTTGCAGTTATAGTGGAGAGGAAGTTAGGACACGCTCTTGGCTTTTCCTCGGGAGAGCTTAGAGTTATGACGATATTATATTGTCGAGTTCAGTTATTTAAATAAACTTCTGATGGCAAATATTTATTAAAGCGATACCTTCTAATGGCATAATATAAAATTCTTAATACTGTTACCTCTGAATCTCTGAAAGATTTTGGGTTCTTCACGATCACAACTATAGACGGTTCTAACCACTAGACACATCACGAGCCAAGGCATTATTTATTAAATAATATTTTAAAAGGTGTTTGAGATAACAGTTACACTATGACGTAGAAAAGTAGCGTGTTTATTTTGAATACAGCGTCTTAAGGTTTGAAATCTTTTTATTTATCTATACATTGTGTTACATATAATCATAATTTTTTTCTTTTTTCAGCTTTTCACTGTGTCCCGCATATACGAGGATAGGCAGAGGGAACCTAGTGCTAAGACACTCCGTTCACCGCTTTCTGCCGAATGTTTGTGGCATTGCGTGTTAAGTAGCGTAACTCAAGCCTACGCGTTGACCTTTGTAAATATAATATATTTACATTTAATTATTAAGAGATTTCCATTACTACATGACCAACAAATAACGTATGGATGCATTTACAGGACATAAATTTAGTATGTAGATAGCTGAGAGTGTGTGGGATCACTAAGAGAGAATTTTTCTGAATTCTTAAGGCAACGGGAAAATATCGTCCTCTATGGATTTTTATTATATATGAAGAAAAAACTATATGAAAAGTAAATTAATTTTAAAGTTTCGTTAATTTACCTATATTTACCTTATTTACATATTAGTCAGTAACGGTTGTGGGTTCGATTCCTACTCGGAAAACCGTTCAAGAGGCGCAAACATATTAAACAGAATGAAAACAGGACTGAACAAAAAAAAACCGTTAACAAAATTCTTAACAATTCTTTTTGACGTATAAAAGGGCCTTTAACGCTATTTACTGAACAAATAAATTCAATTGGATCCGCCGAGGGCCTCGTCTGCACCGAGATCTAAATCTATACAAATTGATGCGATATTTCAACTTTGGTAGAGACAAAGAAGTATGTTGGTACTTTACGATCAATGCGTATATATTTCAGGTATTTTAGAAGCATTTGATTCTATTGATCGTATAAACACGACGTTTGTGGGTTCGATTTTCGCAAGGGGGAATGATATATTTAATATGATCATGTCCTCGTCCTCGCTCGCCGGGAACGAGGCGGCGTGGACATCCGTAACTCAACACATTGCATGGTCTTTCTGCTCTGTTCTGTTTCAGTGGAAAATGTGGAACGGAAGTACACGGGATATAGCGTGAAGCCTAAAATATATAAACACCATCGCGGCGAAGTTGTTGTGTTTAATCCTATTGTGTTGTCTTATATTTCTTGGTATATATACCATACAGCAGTATTGGTAGAGGGAATTTAGTGTTAAGACTCTCCGTTTTAATCTATCACGCCACAATTTATGTATATATATGTAAAATTAATACAAAAACATAATGGCTTATAAAAAAAATCAAGCATCCTTCTTAAGTCATTAGTAACGTTTGTAATATGAGCTACGTCTTCTATGGGTAAATTGTTCGAGGGTAGCAAACTACCCCTTTGTTAATGGAACACAGACTTCAACGATATTGCACATTGTATAACGGGGGAAGAAAAATTTTAGTTTCTAAGGATTCTTTCCAATTGATTAAAGTACTTGATATACTGTTGTAATCCTTATTACAGTGGTTATTTTCTCATTCATTTAAAATATAGAAGACATTAGTGGCGCAGGGGCACAAACATGCAACTGTAAACAGGGTGGGTTGGGAGAACTATAGGTTGGGAGTTCGATTTACACTCAAGGAAATAAAGAAATAAAATATTGAATATTATCAGTTTCTCGCACTTAACTCAAACGACGCTTGGCACAACGTCGACGTGACGTGTCTAAATTTCAGGTTCCCTCCTACCTACTAGTAAAGCTTAAAATAAAAAAAGAAATAAAAAAAAATACGCAATAGCTTAGCGTCTAATTTCAAATGAATCTAATTCGTTTGATACCACCATATTACGAAACATCCAGTAGATTAAACACGAATGGCAAAGTTTTAATAATCACACGATAACTAGCCCAGCTTCAATAGCAGGTTGTCCAAACACGCTATAATCGGTCAACTCCAGCTTAGTTCAGCGTTAGTTAACCAACGAGACATTTTCAACAGAAGTTTGAAACTTTGTATTGAATTCAAAATTAAATTTGTGTATATATATTGTATTTTTAATATTTTTTTTTTATTCACGGTGTATTCCGCATATGGCAGACACAGAGCGAGCGTAATATTAAGACATCCCACTGTTCTCTCAAATTTTGGAACATAAGTAGATCTCAACGCCGTGATTTATCTTTTTACCAAAATAGGGATATAAAACTAAGTCATTCCCCCGTATGACATTCAAACCCATAACCGCCGCGTGTTCGGTTATACACTCCGCCACGATGGCCTCATATCAACAAACGCTCAAACGTAATATAATGATTCTACTCGTATATACCATATTACGTTTCATATGAGCATTTTGTTTTATTAAATTTTCTAAATAAAATTGCTACAGAGTGCGTAGGTTTTTTATACTTTATGCGTAAATGTATGAACATATGATAAATATAAAGGATCAGTGGTACAAAATTTGATTACAATGTTATGCTGATTCTTTAATTATGATATTTAAGTGTCTAAACTAAGGGTGTCGTGGCGTAATGGAACAGCATCTAGCTGTAAATGCAACGGTTGTGGATTCAATTCCGCTAATTTTTCCACTCGAGTTGAGTTCAGCCATTCCATAAGCAGTGTATTGAAAATTGGGAAAAAATCGGACAACGAAGCGTATTAACGTTGTGTCTCCCATGCCTCGAAAATCCTGCTACCATTGTATTACCGACATTCCTATTTATTGCTATCAGTGTGTGAAATACAGCTCTGTATTTAGTCATTGATAGGAATAACCACAAGTTAGATCACGAAGATGAATCGCAAAATATCTTTTGCGATAGAAGCCTCATATATCCGTAAGCCGCGATAGCTAATACTGCTTCCAACTATAAACAAAAGTAAAATAAATGTGTGCTTCGTTACAAGAGCGAGTGATTAAAATAATTAATATTTTTCCAAAGTGGAAATTGAACCCGCAACCGTCGCGTTTATAGTGACGATAACCTGAAATTTAGGAAGCTTGGGAGAAGTTCGCCGAGTCAGACACTGTCGGACTATCGGAAAATCGCTACGTATTCAACGTTTTTTCTACCTCAATACATCTTTTTGACAAGCAACTCATAAACATCTTTATAGATACAATTTGTGTTGAGTAGCGAAAATAAAACCGAATTATGAATTACCAGACCAATAAAAATAAAACAATTTAAATATAAATATTCCCCCGGAAAGAAACTGAACTTACAACCAACGTATGCACTTAGGCACTTCTCAATAGCGTTCATATTATAAATTTAATATTTCTAATATAAAATATGTAAATCTCACTAAGAGCTAACATTAATAATAAAAAGTAAAAGCTTCCAACACCATTTATATGAGCTTCATTCACAGATAAAATAAAGAATTTTTCTTTATGTTTATAGAATAACGAGTTTTTCCCCATTTTTGCGTACAATTTCCTTGAATTAAATAATTAAGCCCCACTGTCGTAGGTCCCGTTTTTACAATCCGTGTTAAGTTAATTAAGGAGAAGTATTACATTCGTTTAGACTTGTTAATGTTTTTCCTTTTATTATTGCTAAAAAAGTTACTCCATTTTCGTGCTAGAGGCATAATGTGAGGAAAAAATATTAATGAACAGTCTTTAGACGGTTGTGGTGTTTCTGAGAGACGCGCACTTAAAAAAAATCTATCCTGTATTTGGATTAACACTTAATAAATGTTTAAAGTATAAAAAAAAATGTTTAGTGCAAGTACCGTGTTTAATTCAGGATTGTAAGTCAAAGGGAAGTACAATTTATAAAAAATTACCAATTTAAGGGTTTCAGGCATATGTGCTTATTTGTATGAAATGAACTACTTATTAGAGTTTATGTTTTTTTTTCTATGAAATACTTATAAACTTTAATTTTTTTCTTTGTTTGTGCTATGCCAAATTTCATAACAGTAGGTAGTATTGTAGATTTTGATTCCGCAGTAAATTCATTTAATATGCAGAAAAATCGATGCATGCAAATGCTCGTATGTTTAAATGCGTTGACTTAGAATCTTGATTTTTTTCTGCTTCAAGGCTATAGACCTAAATATTTGGTATTAGTTTCAGCTTGAAACTTCCGACGATCTCGAGATTCATATTCCTGGCAGGCGGCCGGAAGTATGGATAACAAAGTGATAATGGTTCCGTTTTTTTTCGAGGTACTGAATCCTAAAATATTACAATTCATGCAAATTCTGTGTGTACCAATCTGGTATTCACACATACCATTCAAAAGTTCACGCCCAATTTTGAGCAGGAATCGAATGTGCAACCCTTGTGCAATCAGGCACTGTCTCGTTGGGCCTAAGTATAAATAAACAAACTTATTCAATAATAGCCTTAGATAACTGCGATATCGTGCAACTACAAGTTATGCTATTATTCTTTCTTTATTACAGCAGAACTCCTTACCGATTGTGACCGAACTATATCAATTTGGTGGTTATTTATTTTAGTGCGGGAAAGTTTTGTAATAAAGCGCCTTGTAGGGCTCGAGAGGTTCGTGATTAGAATTTTTGCTCTATAGTATTAGACAGAACTTGGTTTTATATATTTATGTGTAAATATAAATATGGCACTTATAGTGAAATGCTAAGTGTGTCAGATTTGGAATGCCTATAAACATTGTGCATTCTTTTTTTTCAGTTTCACACTGTATCCCGCATGTAGCAGGATAAGTAGAGTGATCCTAGTGTTAAGACGCTTCCCACTTTCTGCTAAATTCTTAAGATATTGCGTTTGTGTGGCGGAACTCAACGCCGTGCTTTACCTACTTCGTTACCAGAGCAAGAAAATGTCTATATTAAATATATAATATCCTCAAGTAGGAATCGAATTTACTACCTGTCGCAATTACAGTCGCGCCACGACTAAAAGCTTACGTCCTGAATTTTAAATTTAAAAGCTTCTATATTTATTTCTCTATAAAAAAACATATCGACTATAAATAAATATCATGTGTAATCTATTTTTAATTTTACGCAAGCCCATTCAAAAATATTTTAAAAATTGCAACGAAAATATTATAGTTTTCGAGATTAGTGCATTAAACCAAGTAAAATCTACAGCTTTATGATTTTATTATAGGCGTATGTACAAAACATGCATACGTATAGATACATATAGATAGATTATATAACAATTGTCTAAAAAAAGATATAATAGGTGTTTATTAGAGCAGCAATAAAAGTAAGAACATGACAACGGGGAGCGCTAACGAGTGACACTCGCAATTCACTTATTATGTTATTTCATTTAAGCACCGTCTAGACACCCGTCTAACGGTGGATTTTTGATACAAATTAACGATTGGTATATTTCTTGTTATTCTTATATATTTACTAACTTCCACATGCGGCTTCTTCCGCGAATTTTTTTTTGGATTGCCACGTATCCAGGTGGTGTGGATGATATTGTAGCCTGTAGTTAAATTAAAATAGGTAATATATATTCATACTAAATTCCATAGGTAATTCTGACTCAGTGGTCAGATACAGTGAGTTACGCTAAAACTTTTACCGGATGTAATAAGCTTGTAGGCTTCCTTTTTTTTTACTTGAGGCTAATGCTGTTAGTCCTATTGGTTATTCCAGATTTAGCTGGTGGGTAGGGAAGAGAGTACTTTGTCTCTGAAAAAAAAATCAAGCAGTATTTATCTGCTTAAGAATATTTCAACGGCGGCACAGGCGTCCCCTGTGGAACACGTACCTAGATCTTGTGGCCATCGATTGTCCTGGAAAATTTTCTATTCTAAGTAAACCAGCCGGAATGTGAAGACTTGGTTGGTTTACAAAGTGAAGAAATGAAAATATTAAATATTTAATTTCCTCGAATTGCATCGAACCCACAACCTGTCGTGCTTACAGTCACACGATTTCGTCCCTGCGCCACGACTTTCTTTAAAATAATAGTTTCATCTAAGTACTCAGATTTAACGCTAAACCATCGCGTATCCTAAAAATAATATTAAGAAAAAGATAAATCTTATATGAGCCTGCGTCTGCAAGTCTAGACATTGTTTAAACAGCGTCACACTAAACGCAGGGAGCTTGAGTCACGATATCCGGTAGTGAATAAATATAATAATAATTTATATATATACTACCTACTGGCACAATTGTGATTACTTTCGATGAGAGTAGGTTCAATATTTATAGTTTTTATCTAGTGTAGTTAAGAAGGTCAGCCATTTAAAGGCATCAAAATATTTAAAAAGAAAAAGAAAGTTTATTAATACTAATTTACTTTTGACGACTAAACTAAATGTTAACAGCTTCACCATCATCCTTACCATCCGAATAATGGCACTAAATGAAAATTATTTAATCAAAATTATACCTCAATATCAAATCCCGCCATCCTATTTTTTTTTATAAAAAAAAGGTTAACAGATATACATAAATACAAAAAAGAAAATACAATCCAATAACGTTATTTCTTTTGATGTTGGTTAAAAGTAACTTTACAACTATGCATGCTCTTTAAAAAGAAAACGCGTCTAAAAGTCTAGACGGTTGTTAAACAAAACAACATCGGGAAGTGCCCACTGCCCCTCACTGTAGCCACCCTAATCTGACGGAGTTATGGACGCTTTAATCAGCGTTCTCTAGTATAGCCATGATGCGATGTGACAGTAAAAGTAATGTTTTCAATTTATTTTTTAATTTTATGTTATTTTATTTATTTCCGCCGTTTTGGTATTTTTTTACAAATATATATCGACATATCAGTTAAAATAAATTGACGTGGTAACATTGAAAAAAAGAAGCTAGCAACGTAAGACAAAGTTCGGCTATGATTTCCGCCACTCCACACGCTGTGCCTTGAAAATTGAGAAAAAAGTGGGGAGAGAAGAATTAAGATCCTTACAGAGCTTACAGAATACAGCGTGAAACTCAAAATTAAGAAACGTTATAATATTTTCATCTAATGAAAAAATCGATGTTAACAAAAAAATATATAACCTAAAGTTACTGCTTCGATTTTTACTAGGAAAATGATTATATAATGTTGTTATTTCAAATCATCAAACCATCAAGAAATTATTTTAAAATAATAAGTAAAAAACAGTCAGTGAGGCATAAAATGAGGCCAGTCGTAGACCATAGACTAGTTCTGGGTTCGATCCCCACTCGCAGAGATGAAATATTTACTTAAATTTATATTCCAATTTCTTCGCTCTGGTGTCGAGGCGTTGAGTTCTTCCACTTAACATGCAATGCCTCCAGAATTCGGCAGAAAGTGGGGAATTAACACTAGGTTCCCACTTATACTAAATATCGAACCTCAATACCGTCCCCTTAGCGGAGGAATCCTTACAAATTATAAATCATGGTCCCTATACTCGTACTGCCCAATATAATAAGATACTACGTATGTATGTGTGTGTACTAGCGTGTCAATAAAATTGCATTTTATACTGAGTCGGGGACCGTCTCGCTCTTCTAATTAATTTATATGTAGCGTTCGCCTTTATATAGATGGTAAGAATTTTGTCAGTAAGCCAGTCCATTATTTATTGTCATAGTAAAATAGGTAACTATATATAAACGGTGCTGAGTTCCGCCACTTAACACGTAATGCTTTAAGAATTCGGCGGAAAGTGTGGAGTGGAAGTGACTGAATAAGAACGGAGTGTCTTAATACGAAGATACGTGA
This sequence comes from Heliconius charithonia, assembly GCA_030704555.1. Classification (NCBI taxonomy): domain Eukaryota; kingdom Metazoa; phylum Arthropoda; class Insecta; order Lepidoptera; family Nymphalidae; genus Heliconius; species Heliconius charithonia. The sequence continues at coordinate 19,318,656 of CM060826.1, read as the reverse complement.
AACTAAGAAAAATTATGATACAATGAAAGTGAAAACGAAAAAAAAAATGCAATAGTTAGTAGAAAAAGAAGTCAGGAACGGATAACTACGTTACTATGTCAATTTGCTTGGTAGACGCTGCGTCACGCTGCTGTGTTCACGCCAGTTTCCGTACCCCGCCAGAGGAAACCAAGGGAGTGGCGAAACTCAACGCCGCGCTTTGTCTCAATACCAAAGGAGAGAAAATTAAAAATAAATAATTCCCCAAAGCAATAGTTACTTATTATTTAACTCAATCAATATTTTGTTTACCATTTAACTACTAAATTTCAAGCTTCACCTCGAACTTTAATAGGATTTGCCGCTTGTTACTATTTACAGTGGTTCGGAAAGTCTGAGTGCTTTATTTTTGAAAGTTTCTTCTGCTTGAAATTGTGCTCACTATTTATACGGAGTGTATTGATAGTGCAGATTTCACTTTAAAAAGTATTAGTTTAAAATAAACTTTGTTATTTTAATTATATAATTTCATATATATATGAAATTATATAATTAAAAAAGGTTTTTAAATTATACCATATTATTACGCATATTTACTTTTGTATATTTACTGTTGTAATGTTTATAAGTTGTGTTGGCTGCATGTGATGGTTCAGTGTTCGATATTAACTAAGCAATTATTTTTACTTCATTATTTTAGTAATCAAAATACGTCGTTAAGTTCCGTTATTTAATTGAGATTATTTTTGATTCCGTTACATAGTGGGGAACGACGTGGAATGACTGTAGGTCCTCTCGATCTACTTTGCTAAGCAAGTAAAAATGTGAAGCTGAATCTGAGCTAACCTGATGACTAACCATAATTAAAGTAATTTGGAATTAGTATAATATCCTCTTAATTTATATTTTGCCTGATATGGAATAGGTTTAAAACAAAAATATTATCATAAAAACAAACAAATCAACTTTTTTGAAGTTGTGCTGCCGCGCAGTCAGATGACAACGGCAAAAGGAATTTTAAATAAATATATACATATACATGTATGTACATAAAATATATGCACTAGAAATACATCTCTACGTCTTTATATCAAAAGAACTTTTTCCTGGAACTGCAAACAGTTCCAACTAAAATCTACAGAAAATCTTGGAACTGAACAAAGTCAGTTCCAGGATTTTCTGTACGTTTTTTTCTTACTTGATATTGATATTAGGTAAGATTATTATTGTCATTCCGATTATACAGAATTTATTGAAATTCTGAAAAATCTATTTATCTATTCAATTTATTGTTTATTTTCAGTTAAGCATTTCAATAATTAGGTTATAAGAGATAGCAAATATAATCTATCTCAGAAAGTGCATGGGAACAGGGTATTTTAAAAGTAGGTTCCCTTTGCCTACCCTTTTATATTTGGGTTACAGCCTGAAGTTGCAAATACACACTAAATAAAGCTCCATTTCCATTATATAGGGAAAAAGCTAAAAAATCTTAGTAAGGTAGAATGTTAATTCTATTCCAGTTACTCCAGGAACGTGCCAAGTGGGTGAACAAACACTATCGGGTTAGATTAAAAGGAAACTTTTAAAAGCCTTTCTTAGCGCTCTTAGCGAGTTGCTGCGATCGGTACAAGCCCCGGTGATAGGTATTAAGAAGTTTCGCAATTAGATCGTGCAGAATAGGTTCTTGGGAAACAATACTGGGTACCGTATTACCCTGACCCATTGCAAAACCTAATTTTATTATTTAACGACCTTATACTTATACTTGTGGCATACACCGTGAGCAAATGAAAGTGGTACGTTGGGAAGTGACTATAGCCTAGTTATAAAGACTATAGCCTAGTAGAAATAGACTTATAATAGACGACGTAAAAATATATTTCTTATTCACCAGACAGAACCAGTCACATTACCGTATTTAAATAAATAAACTTTTCACGTTAGTATAACCACAGATACAATAATATAAAAATAAATTTAAATATTAATAGAGATGAGAAGCAAGAATAAAGAAAATGTTATTTGACACTGAATTGTGTATTGAATGACGGAACTTAACACCGCGTTTTATTGGGCGATTGGACGTTCTATTAAGAGCGAGATAATGAAAAAATAATTTATTTCCCACAGTGGCGACCTAGCCTGCTACCATCGTGTTTACACTCAGATGATGTGCTGATACAAATCCATATAACGAAATTTTCAAAAGTAAATAATATAGTTAAAATAAGAGAAGGTGAAGAAATAATTCGCTAATATAGGTTCTTAAAATTATCATTTATATATCATTCTTGAAATTATCATTACAAAAAAAACTAAATCAAAATCAGTTCATTCGTTTAGGAATTTCGCAGCTACATATAAACACAGATAATTTTAAAACACAGGAAACGTGAAACTTATAACACCCCTCTATTTTCGTGAAACTCAATGAAGAAAACTCCAGTGAAGTGGTAGTCTGATGTAGGTTAATATTAGCACGACTATCCACTTCAGTTGACATCGGCTAGAAGTGGTTATTATATTATAAGATTTTTGTGTTATAGTTTTATAAAAAAAATATTTGATTTTTTCTGTATTTTAGTCAGAAATATCTCTTCTGCATTATAATTGTGCTACTAATTTCTTCATCGGAATATGTGACGCAAAGGATGTAATATATTTATCAGTCAATGTTATTTCCTGTATGGCGCTGTAGAGATCAAAAGGGTCAATCTCTGGATCAAAAGTGGCCAAAACCGATCAATTTTTATGATTCTTATATCAATCACTTATGCGTTAGCGTATGAGTCACTAAATGACAAACTAAATGACATTAAAACAAGTAGACGTCATACTGTCGAAAAAAAATTGGCGAATTACCACAAGTAGATACCCCAAAGCCTTGAAGAAGTCATTAGGTATGTAAGTAAGTATAATGTAATTTTTCAAATTAACTTTTTAGACGTTATTTTATATAGCAAATTGATAAACAAACGGAAATAACAAAATAATTGAAACAATACCTTATTGTAATTATAAAACTTAAGATGTGTATATTAAAAATCTTTTTAAAAAGAAATATTTCACTAATAGTTGAACTTCACCCACGAGGTTAATGGCATGTTAAATCTCGATTTATTTTTTTCAGCTTCACAATCTGTCCTGTACAGAGGCAATGAGAAAATATACATAATAAAATGTCATGACACTGTAGTGAGAACAACATAATAAATGGCGGATCTTAATGCCACATATTTTTACCAGAGGGAGGAATAAGGGTGCAACTAATTTCCCCTCAGTGGAGATCGAATTCACAACCACGGTGCTTACAGTCAAATGCTGTTTCACATTTACTTTTTTTCTATATAGTATATATATATAGTGTCTCAACACTAGAAAATATGGGAATACAAAAAAAAATACGCAATAGGCGTATTCATTAGTGGAACCAACATTAAAGAAATATTCAAATATCATACTTGGGCTCTATACAATATTTTAACTTTTAATACAAAAATGCAAAATGTGATAAAATTCCAAGATTCTATTAAATTAAAACAAAGGCAATGACCGTCTGAGTAAGAGCAAATATTGACACTGAATGTGCTGTACTACACTGTACTGTCTTACAGCCACTGTCTAAGGAATTAGACAAAGAATACTACTTACTACTAACTTAGTTAATTTCACGCTTTATACGTAGCGGGGTAGTCGGAGAGACAGGAGCGCCAAACGCTACAGTCTCTGCATACCTCTTTCGGCTGGACCACTGTCATCAACCTCTTTATACATGCTAGGCTAGTAATAAGCCTGGGTATTGATATACTTTCGTAAGAATATCTTAAAATCAAAATCAGCTTCATGCTGTATCCTGCAAACAGCAGGGTAGGCAGTGAAAACCAAGTGTTAGGACACTCTGCTCCCCACTTTTTTTATAGAGCAATGAAATGAAAATATAAATTTCACTAAATATTCCATTTTCTCGAGTGAGGATTGGGAACCCATTGCCAGTTGCCTTTACAGCCACACTTTTGTGCCCTGCGCCACGACTGGTCTCTCTTAGGAACTACTTACTGGTTTGAATTGTAAAAAAAATCTGTATCCTGCATATATTAAAAGGGCAGCTAGTATTAAGACACTGCCTTCTCCACTTTCCGTTCAATTTTCGAGCGCTTTTTTGTCAAATTATTATGAGAGAACAAGAAAACTCACTATCGTCAGTCACAACGATATATGTAGTTAAAGTTAAATGTAACTATATGATTAGAAAATTACTTGAAGACATACTCTTGATTACTTTTCAACTTTTAAAGAAAAGAAAACAAATTTCAAACAAAAAAAAACCAAACAATTGTACAATAGTTAGCCGAAGTACAATGATACTGTTGTCTGGACTATTAACTTTTCTGTACAAGGTTCATTGCCCTCCTGCATTTGCTATATTAAAGTTTGAGAAGAAAAAAAAAGACTAATATGAGTGATTGTTTAAAAAATAGATATTTAATAGATACATCATAACTACCTACAAACTTTGGGATATCGATATAATATATATTTTGAAACTAAAATGCAAAATGTTGTTAAGCACATACACATAAAAGCTAAGCAAAATAAGAAAATTCGGAAAATTATCTATTGATAAATAAATAAATCAGCTTCACGCTGTATCTCGCACACAGCAGGATAGGCAGAGAGAACCTAGTGTTAAGAAACTCCATTCTCCACTTTCTGCCGAATTCTGGAGGCATTGCGTGTTGAGTGAAACTATCTATTGATTTATTATTATTTAACTTCACGCTGTTCGCGTGCCGTATATAGCAGACTTTGCAGAGGGTGAATTCTAGTGGCATTAAGTGTTTAGTCACCAGAGCGAAAAAAATAAAATATTAAATATTTCATTTCTTTGAGTGGTAATCGAACCTGCAACCGTCGCGTTTACAGTCACACCCTTGTGTCCCTTGTAACAAATATATATATATGTGCCTAAGTGCATTAATATAGTATTTTTTATAAATATACATTTTATTTTGTATATGTAATAACGAAAGTAGTTCGAGTATCGCCATTGTTTGATCGCCATGGCACTATCTTTTAAGATCGAATTTCTTATAATCTGTGTAGGGACAATAAATTGAGTGGCAAAGTGAGTGATTTAAACATTATTACATTATTATTATAATACTGTTAAATATCCTTAATAACATGGACATCAATAGAAATAAATGCTCGTTATATCGTGTTGGAATTTGTATCCCGGTTGTTTAGCACTTCCTTTATCATAGAGAGCACAATGTGACAAATGATTTTAAGGATTTAGTGAGCTACGGCTTCCTGATAACTGACATTCCTTTAACTTAATATCGTCAAATATTATGTATATTAAAATGAGTATATATAATAATCTATAATAATTTATGTTATTCCTCATATTATTTAATTTATACATTAAAAAGATGTTGTAGGGCGTCAGTTAGGTCCTGCGCCACGTCGCGACGGTGCATTGATATGTAATTATTTTACATTTTAGTGTTGTATTTAATAATGATGTTTGCTATTTTAAAATTTTTACTAAATTTGTCTTAATTTTGGTTCCCACCTTTTTGGTAAATATGTATGTTTTTTTGTAATAAATTTTGTGTTTCGTATATCTAGAAAGTGCAAATGCATCATGTTCACAGTCTGATGTTGTCGGATTGAGAAAAAAGAAATTTTATTTATAATATGCAAGAACTTCGTAAATCAAAGACCTTGTTATTTGAAGTCGATGTAAAAAAAATCCTTTTACTCCCAAATCTAGTGACATAATATGACATTTGATGAGTATTAAGTCTCTAAATGCTGTATAGATAGTCTATCTGAACAAAATAGATCTACGCGAAGTATATAGGGTTTAGATTACGCAGCAATTTTCATATAAAAGACAGCAAAAACTTATATTTTTAAATTGTATTGATTTAGTATTTTAATCATATTTTTTGTTTTGAGGAACGGATTCTTAGAAATGTGGGGATTAGAATTTGAAGAGGTCAAGTACCTTTATTATTTAAAAACGATTATTTGATTTAATTTAAAAATATTACTTTATTTGTGCTAAAAGAATCGTCCATTAACTTCGTAAAAATACTTCGGATTAAATTAAAAATATATCTGTGGTATTCGATTAAATTAAATTCAAAGTCAAATTATTTTGTTCAAGTGAAACTATAAGAAACATATTTTTTCTCTTTTTATTCATGATTTTTACAAATTAAAAATGTGATAAAAAAAAATAATATAATCTATTAGTTTCTTGGCAAAGTCAATTCTAAATGATTTAATGAATCTTAGCATACCTTTGAACTTGATCTTGACACTTCATTATTTCGTTTCGCAAAACATCGTTTTCATTTAATTAATGTAGTTTACAATAAATCTCTTAATCAGTTTCAGTCCAAGCTCTCACTAAACAATTAAAAACTATATGACTTTTGACCTTTAAACTATTTATTTTATATATTGCAGAAATTACTGTTTTGTATTTTAAAACAAACGTAAGGACTAATTATTTTTATTCTCCGGCTATGGAAAAACAATAAGATATAATTGTCACGCAATGTCTCAAAATCGAAAAGCGGTTAATGATGAATTATCATACTAATTCGTCTTCTTTAATCAGATTATAAAAGGGATAAGTAAATTTGTAAAAAAATTCTAAGCTTCAACCGCATGACAGTTTTGAAAGAGAGAACACTCCACAATCTCGTCGTTTTCTGATAATACTGCCGTTGCTCACCTTCCGCGGAATTATGGAGGCATTGCGTGTTGAGTGGCAGAGTTCAACGCAGCGCTTTGTCACGACACCAGAACGATACAATTATTTTACTATTCCACATCATACAAGACTCGTCGATTCACACACGAGTACATAAAAAAATAAGGACGCTGAAGCTTTAAATTTTCAAACAAGGTATATTACCAATCAATACAGGTCATCGAAGCTCAAACAGATAATTCGAATCGCGACGTTGTAATTGCGCTTTTGCTTTGCATCAGCAAAGATAAGTGGGCAATCGTAGAGAAAAATAAAGTTCCCGGTTTTGCACCCCCAGCCCTCGTCTCGTGGTACCCCCCACCCCCTCGCGCCCCTTCGTCTCGTTCAGTCTAACGCCACCCTTGGTAGCGTAATCACGTTGTGTCCCTTTTAAGGAGAATGTTATACAGATATTATGTGTGTGTGATTTTGTAGAGTGATTGTGTGTGTTCACATTTGAAAAAGTGGATTTTTTTAAGTATGCTTTGTACGTAAGTATTTTTTTATTATTATTATAAATAAATATAATATAAGTATAGCAACAAAAAAAAATGTTTTGAATAACACGATTATATTAATTTATTATTATAATTGTTGCATCTCTTGCAATCTAACAAATTAAATAATGGATGTTTTAGTTAAGGAGTACCATAAAAATTGAGTGAATTGTATAGAACTGTACACGTAAGAGATGTTGGAATTATAGAGTCATCAACGTTGATCCTATCGTTCGTTACATCTCTAAGGGACGGATCTCTCTGCTGGGGCAGTCACGTATACAGCTATACGATTTATAATCTTAGAGCGAATGATTATTTATAATATTGTCTAAGTTATAACAAAGTTTAAATATCTTTACAACTGTCTCTTGCATAGTCAAGTCATTAAAATTAATTAAGAAAATTATGCTTTAAAATACAATATATAGAGGAGTACCATAATTTAAAAAAACACGTAATTTAAATAAGTTAATATTTAAAACGAGTTGTAGTACATATGGTTTATTCTCGAAGGTTCCCCTTAAATAAGAAATTCATGAGTGCAGATTGAGCACACAGCGATCGTATTTGCTTGTGGGATGCTGAATAAGAAACAGGCACACGTAAACGTAACGTAAGTGAAAATCTAAATCGTTGCTTTGATCTGAGAACAAGCAAATATAAGAGGTGCATTGATTTTGGCTCTTTAAGCTAGAGTGATATAACTCTCTTTGTTTAAATGAAAACGACTTTAATCTAAAATATAATATATAGTAACTTATCACTAATCACTAAGACCTCACTTTTCTAAAATACGAAAAAATATCCTTTAATCATAGAAGCCTGACCTATTTTGAGATTCATCAAATAAAAAAATCTAAGTAAAAGTCCCTTGATTAAAATTTCATTAATCAAATTTTAGCTCGAATTTTTAGTTTAAATTATAAATAAGCTTAGCCCTTTTTTTCATACAAATTGTACTCCTTCAGGGTTCAATTTCCAGAAAACCTTTGTTAGTGGCAGCAAAAGTGATAATAGCTATCTGCATGCCAAATTTCAACTCGATTCGTCCAGTGGTTTGAGCTTTGCGTTGTTAGCTAAGTTAGTCACTTGGATGTTTTATGTTTTTTACTCACACGCCTCTACCTCTAGCTTTTTTTCAAATAGTCAAAGAGAATTTATTATTATGGAATACTAGTCTCTACATTCCATGGATTAAGAATACACTGTGTGTTAAGTGGTGGGAGCCAATGCCTTACGAAACCAATGAAACAAAAACTTTTATAAATATAAGCAATTAATCATTTCTTCTATTAGGTATCAAACCCTCTACTACCATCATCATGTCAACTATGATTTGCTTTTATAAAATAAATTGACGGAATATTTGAAGACAATCGTAGAGCAGGCTGTCCCATTGGCAGGAAAAAAATATTTAATATTTCTTTATGCAACAACTTTTCTAGATCTGGTGACGAGTTGAGATTTGCTACTCAACATGCAATGCCTCCAGAATTCGGCGGAAAGCGGAGAACGGAAGTGTCTTAATGAGAACGACTTGTCGTAATTCTAGATTCCCTCAGCTTACCCTGTATTGTACGGGATACAGCGTGAAGCTAAAGCAAAAATAATAAAAAAAGTATTTATATAAAATAATATGAATTTTTAAATACATTATTAGATTTCGAACACTAGAGAACTACTTATAGACGAAGTGCTACGCGACGCAGCGGGAATATTTTAAGCTCTTCGAACTTATTGAATTACCACAAAGAATGTCGAACAAAGTTAACTTGGCTTGGTATTGATTATATTTTTTATTTCTATGGAGACGGACGTAAGCTTCGACCAAATATACTTATATATCATTTACATTTCATGTCATTTTTTTATATAAATTTTCGGGTTTTGTACCTTCCGTGTAGTGTTTGTTACACGAAATGAAACCATCCTATGTAACGCTTATAACATATACTTAACTAAGCTGTTCAGATTAACTTTTAGTAACAGTGAATTTACCGTATATATTTTACAATTTTGGTACACTGTTAGCATTAACTCCACCAAAATGAAGAGAAAAGAATACTTGAATTATTTTATGTAAATAAATTTTCTTTTGTTTTTTACATAGCAAAAGAGGACAGTCGTGGCGCATAGACGGGACAAGTTGTAAGTTCGATTCCCACACTACGAAATTAAATATTTAATATTTTCATTTCCTAGCTCTGGTAACGAAGCAAAGTGCGGAGTTAATTCCCGCCACTCAACGCGTAATGCCTCCAGAATTCGGAACGGGAACGGAAGTGTCTTAATGGGAATGGAGTGACTTAACACTTGGTGGCCAAGTGCCCTCTGACGACCCTGCTATTTGCGGAATACAGTGTGAATCTAAAGGAAGAGTAATACCAAAATAGGTTCTCTTTTCGACACGGATATTTTTTAATGTTACATGCCTTTCGTATCAATTCTTACTGAGTAGTTCAGTTGTCATTATTTCTTTATAATTTTAAATTACGATATTACAGTTGGTTAGGGTCTTATTTTGAAATTAAGTTTTAAAATAGTTATTTTTAAATGATTCTAAATAAATTATGCATTTATAATATATTTAAGATAACAACACCGGGTTACATTAATTTTAATATAGCGGACAGGACATGGTACTGAACTAGTTATGTTTTAAATATTCTGTGATATGAAATGATTTTTAAAGGTACTATATAAATAAGGCAAATATTTTAGCATTGTTTAAAAATAATGTAAAGTCCTAGAAGAGCAAGCCTCTATCAAGAGAAGAGAAATATTTAAAATGTATAAATAATGTTTACAACATCTAATGAATTTACTATTAACTCAAAGTAGTACTACATCCCAGTAGTTTAGTTTATTAGAAAAATATTTATTTATTATTTGCCACATTTAGAAAACTAAATAAAATAATAAAAGGCGTCAAATATCATTTTTATAGAAAAATCATACAGTGTACATTTTACAATACGTTCAACCAATTTTCCATTCTTTTTCCGTATATTTTAAAAACAACGTGTTTTCACTTGTATGTTATTTCACAGTTTCCACATTGTAGCACTATTTTGACATTGTTAGGTCGGTATCATCTTGTTTTACAGGTACAAACAAAATAGTGTGCTAGTTCAATGTTTTATATGAAACTAATATTGGTAAAAGCGGAATAAGTTTTATTTTTTTTTATAATATGTTCTTGTAGTTGTTTAGCATTTTCATCTATCTTCTATTTGAATATAAGATTGGGTATAATTATGTATAGATTATATTAATAAAAAAAAAATTAAATAAAAAAAAAATAATTAAAGTACTTCACATACATATATACATATATAAAACTTGTCCTATACTGAGAGACTGACAGACAACGTAAATACTTTCGTCTATTTTGTGGTTGTCTACACAGCGTAGAAAGATGAAATTTCAAAGAATCTTTAGGAAGTGTAGGGAAGCACTAAGAGGCGCCAAAAATCTGTTCATTTCTTGAATTCCCATTTTACGTCTCAAAGTCTATGCAAACAATTGGTAACCTGTATATTTTTAGCTAAACAAAATATTAGGTATACCTACACAAAAAAAGGAAATCAAAAATTTGTAGTTTTAATGAAAAGTAAAAAGTTACACTCAGTTCTGATCGAGAACCTCGAGAACATAAAAAACACTTTAATTCACTACTACATATTTTGCATCCCTCGCTTTTGTGAATCGCTCGTTTGTCTTTTCTATTCTTCAAAAAAAAAAAATAAGTCACATATGAAATAATAACTTTTACTTTAATTATTATAATATTTTAAATCTAATTTATTATATAATTAACAAGAAAGTCTCTAAATTGGCGTATTTCAATGAACCGTATTATTATTTCGTCCACATGTTTACCAAACAGCTACATATTATGTATGTAGGTGGCTGATATGAACAATTTTGTAAACACGACCGACGAGCAACGTCGTTTATAAATAAAACATAATAATAAAATGATTTAAGCGTTTCACTCGTTTATTTCATGAAAATATCTTAATTTTGAGGCAAATGTTATATTTTAAGATTTATTTTTATCATCTTCGTCCAGTTATATTTTGCGTTTATATAAGGTAGCGTTTCTGCTCGATTCGCTTCGCTTTATCCCAGATATAGCAGGGAAGGCAAAGAGAACATAGTGTCAAGACCGTTACTCGTTTTCAGCCGAAACTCAATACCTAGTGTGTTGAGTGACTATTATATATTGTAGAGGGAACCCCGTGCTAAGTGCTAAGACACTACACACTAATCAATTTTTGAAACATTGCATCTAAAATGGTGGAACTCAGAGTCGTACTTATAAAATATGCCTCTTTATTTCCATTTTAATGGATAAACGATCAAAAATATATCTTTATAACATAAATATATATTTGTAATAAAAATATGAAGATCGAACTTAAGAATTTACAAGAACTATTTGTTTCTTCATCATCAGATCATTTATCAAGAAATATTACAGGCATTTAGCGCTTCACCTGCGGTCAAAGTTAGTGTGGATACTTGGAATAAACAATGCTTCATTATTTTCATTTGACCACGCGGGAGAAGCCGCAAAAACTTCTTAATTGTAAGTGTAATAAATAATAATATGTATGTAAATTCTTATTAATCAGTACACGTACTTAAAAGTAATAAAATAAACCTACTGTCGTAAGAAATACAAAGAACATTTTCCTATAAAAGTCTATTAATATGCTAATAATAAAATAATAAAAAATCTCATAACGAAGTTGCCGCTAAGTTTTTAGTTTTCATTAACTTATCCAATATTTAAAAGAAAGTCTTGTAAAGTAGAAATTAAGTAACTGAGGATTTGGTTTGGAAAAGTAATAGAACTACGTTTAATGTTTTATAAGACTTATATTTGAAGTTTTAACTTTATTTGAATCTAAATATAATTTTCTTTATACACTTTTGTATACATATTTATCTTAATATATTTTTATATAAAGCGCATCTTGACGCTTTTTCCCGCTTGAAATTGGGATGAGTTCAGCGAGCGTAGTGATAAGACACTTCACTTTGCGCATAAATTCGGCATATTTTGTGTTGAGAAGCGGAACTTAACATCTTAGTTAACGCAGCGCTAGTCGTGCTGAAGTGGGGAATCGAACATATTTTTTCCCGAGTGAAGATTGAACCCACAATCATTGCGCTTGCAGTCAGATACCGTTACATTCATACTAATAAACATATTAAGATATTACTTAATATTTTTTTATTGTATCCATAACTCTACATAATTATATTTCAAAGAAGACAAAGGAACTATATGTAAAACAGTCTATTTTGCACTTGCCGACTATTGACACTTCCTGTCAGCCTTCTACCAGTACTGGCTGGTTTGTGAATGATAAGTTGTCTTGCTTGATCAAGTGTTTTTTTCTACCTTACTCTGATAAAATTTAAAATATATGTATGTAAAAATAATTTATTAGAAATATGATAAAGACAATTAAGAAGTAATTAAATCTTAGATTTTTTTCTGGTTTTCTTTTTGTAGCTTCAAGCTGTTTGCTTGTGGCAAGATAGGTAGAAACTATCTGGAAACCTAGTATTATGACACTCAGTTCCTATGGATACACTTCTGTTCATTTTTGAAAAGCCTTTGATATAATTCGATATGTATTATCATACTTACATATAATTAATTTCCATACTAAATTCACCTCACGTAGGTATACCACAAAACGACAGTTGACTATGCATTGTTATATACTAAAGCCAGCCGTTTACTATGAAACCTCCTTTGATGTCGTTCCGACTTAATCAGGTAGATATACCTATTTAATTAATTACGTTTTACCTAATTGTGTGTTAATCATTACGAGATAATACGATAAATTATGCCATTATTACCTATAATAAGAAGGTTAGTGAGACATTTTTCTGTTTTTATGGTTCCGTTCCTCAAGAAACGGAACCCTTATAGTCTTCTATCTTTTTATTGTCAGTCAAGAATACGTAAAAGTGAAAAAAATATGTATCAATGTGTTTGATACATCATTTTTAATTTTTTACCCAGTCTACTCCAGGTCTACTACTAGGAAGTTATTTAGAGATTAGAAAAAAATAAACTTCTGATATCAACCGTGATACGCAGTGTTTTTGTTTCTATTTTGCCATATATTGTATGGAATCCACTACGTAGTTAAAATCTATATGGTGCTTCCCGTTGACCTAAAATTATGAAAAAAGCCAGCACTGCTAAACGTAGGCCTCCTCCATCGTGCGCCACGTATCAAGAATCTTCTTATCTTGGATGGATAAGAAGGAGGATCCATGTTTCGGCTATGTAGGTCATTACACAGATACACTAATTGAGAAACCTAGTCTTTTTCTTATTAAAGTTTGCTAGCCAAGTTGTATAGTTTGACTAAAGTATATAATACATGTCTCCCTACATAACCTACCAACCTACCTGACCCTTAAAAAATATTTTATGTTTTTACATGATTCAATCTGAGAGCAACGCGTCTTGAATAATCGCTCATGACATTTAGCATTTATTCCAAATCATGTATTGTCCATCATGACGACTATATCCTCAGTAAAATACAAGTGTGACCGTTGATGTTTATACCCCATCCACTCCATTCAAGCGTCTTAAAGACGTCTTTCATAGCTATAGCAAGCAGTTCCAGAAAAATTATATCTCCGTATGTAGTTGGATGAGTTTTAAACACTGATTCTGGACTTGGGCGGTTATGGTTGTTGCCTCGTACGAACACTTTATTATCTGGATGTACTGACTGATAGACCAGTACAGTGTAAAGTTATCTACATACCCTAGGCATAGAGAATAGAGGAAGTGTGCCAGAATTTGCTCTTTGAATTCGAATTAATTGTTTGTGGTACCTTACAGTTGCCTAGCAGAATGTACCAACGAAGCGCGAGTGATGTTGACAGTTAGATGTATTAGATGGTTATTGGCCCCTTTTACATCCCTTATGAATAGTCATAAGTACTCATAAAACCTTTGAAATCCTCAACCTACCACACCAAAGGGCAAGCTACAGTAAGCTTATTTTGCAAGAATCCACTGCAGTATATAACGGTGAGGCAATGCAACAGATACCACCTCAGTCTGACTACTCCAAAGCGTTCGAAACGTCGGGTTTCCAAATATAAACAATTAATCCGGTTAAAGCGTTTAATTTAAAATGTGTAATTATTATAGACATCAATTTTATTGAGTTACTTGCGGTTACTCTAGATTTGGGAATGAAACGGAAACGGAAACGGAATCGTCGGTAGGCGAGTTTGAATTGCCTTTAACTGTTTTTTATATAAAGCAGAGAAAGCAATTAAAAATTATCATAATTTATTCGAATAAAATGTGTAAGTTTCACATGAATATAAGAAAAATGTAAATGTTTGTAATGCTCAATGGCATATAGAAAATATATGTGGGTGGCTGGCGCATTTGATTGTTACAAAAAGTGAGTGCAATTACCGAGGTATTAAATATTAAATGCAATCAAATTAAATACGAAACTCAATTAATTAACCTTCCATATAACATTGAACGTTAAAAAATATTTATTTGTTATGGTTGTCCAATATATGTGAGTATTCATATATTATGGTTCTATAAGTAAAAAAAAAACGTAATTCATCATCGTTCGATACCGCTCGCCAACCAACGGTTAAATAAGACGTAATTCGATCCGATTCTGTCACAAAATTTTTAGTCTCGTTCCTATAATAAACTAAAAGAATAAGACGAAAAAGCAGAATATCTTAGTAAGCTCAAATTTAGGTGGGTAAAGAAGAATAGAGAACGGAGAGTCTTACCACTAGTGCCACTCTGCCAAGTATGGTGAGACACTTTTTGTTGAATAAATCGCCGAGCTCAAAAAATGATGTTAGCACCCTATTATTTATGTTTACTGCTACAACAAGGGCGATGTGTGAAGCTAAAAATAATTCATTCGTATATAGACTTCAAGAGCTACTAACGAAGGCTCTTCAAAGAAGAAACTGTATATCAACCTAGATTGACGTACCCCGGGATAAGAGAGGGGTTGTAAGAGGACGACAAATGCACCAAAGCTTGTATGTAATGTTTAAGCATTGCTGACTTTTCAACAGTTATTTTCAATTTAAATTGTCGAAAAATTGGATATCTAACCAAATATATTTGATAAATAACATTTTACATGTTACAAATAAATCATAATTGTTTATTTATACGATTATTGCATAAGACCGTAATATCCATATATATATATATATATATATATATATATATAAAAGCTGGAATTTCCTAATTTCCAAGATTCTCGCGAAAACATAACAATTCAACGTTTGAGGTCGAGTAGCAAGTACACTTACTTATGTATATCTCTTGACTGTAGAGCTTGGCGTCGCCCCAATTTCGATCGTATGGCTATGATACTTTTGATAATAATACCAGCAGACGCCTATCTGTACTTCGTTGAAATTGACATGTCTGTTCGTGTAGTTAGTAAAATATATGTGTGTGTATATATATATATATATAAATATATATAGCCCAACATTTTAAATTTATTTAATGTGAAGCTGCACAGCTGACTTTACACCCGACGGTTGTGGGTTTGATTTACATTCAGAGTAGTGTATTATTTTTATTTCCTCGCTCTGGCAAACAAAGCACAGCGTTGAGTTTCATTACACAACAATATACCAACTTACTAAAATATACCAATTCTTCTACACCGGACTTGCATTGTGTTGCACGCAACTTGCATGTTATGTGGTCGTGTTTATAAAGAAGGTAAAACATTATATACAGACAGAAGAAACACATTAAATACAGACTTAAATAAAAAATGTAGTCTGTATGTAATGTGATTATTATCACCTGATGTAATTTTTGTATTATCGCCTCACGGCTTGTTCAGTTGTGCATTGTCTGTTAGTTTTATACATTACTAGGGCGTTTCGCCCCATACTCGCTTCGCTTACTAACCCCTTAAGTTCAATGATCAAAAAATAAGATAATTTCATGAACTATCATTGTTTAGCTTATAAGACTTGGTAACCTATCATCAAATTAGCCTATTCGTTTCACTGCTAGACGTAGGCTTTCTCCAGAGAGCGCCAGAGCTCCCGATCCTCCGCTTGCTGCATCCAGTCGAAGCCAGCAACCTTCGTCAGGTAGTCGGTCCATCGAGCTGGAGTGCGCCCTACGCTACGCTTGACAATCTGCGGCCGCAGCTCAACTCGCATGCTCCAACGGCCATCGGTCCTTCGACAGACGTTTCCAGTCTACTGTCACTTCAGGAAATATTGGTTCGATTTGAGAAATTATTTATATGTTAGATAGCCCGTTTATCAAAGTAGGCAAAATGTTAAAAAAACGGGAGAATTGGGTAGTTACTAAACTAAGAAATATTTTCAAAATTATTTTAAGCAATACAATATTATTATTATTTATTAAATTAAATACGTTATATACGTTGTACGTTTTATATTAATCAAATTTGACTTTTACAGCGTAGTTATAACATTGATATTTTAAGAGCCGTCACAGTTTTAAAATAGAAACATAAAAGTCAAAGTCAAGTATCTAAATAACTTCTGTCATATACATTTTTAGTTACTTAAAATAATATTTTGAAACTTATTTACTTTTAATTTCTCTACCGTCAGCAAACAAATAAAGTAATGTTGAATATTGATACAGAAACTCGAGGGTCTCAAGTGGAATCTCTGCAGTAAGCCCGAACAACGCAAATACTTTTCAAATTTATACTCATTCACAACAACAATCTGAGGAATCTTGTTGAGCTGATATTGAAATTATTTAATTAATAGCGTCCCAATACTGTGCCGAAAATACTAGCTTTTCTTGTGACTTCACCCCCATATTTAAGTGGAAATTCTTATATGGCGCTATTAAACTGTACGACTACATAATGTGTTCTAAGTATGATTGATGATAACACATAGCCTCCCTTAATTAACGACAACAACACAAACATTTTCTTTACCAGCTCACGCTGTCCCGCACACAGCAGGGTAGGCAGAGGGAATCTAATGTTAAGACACTCCATTTCCCACATTATACCGAATTCTGGAGGCTTTGCGTGTTGAGTGGCAGAATTCATCTCGACACCAGAGTAAAGACATGGAAATATAAATGTAAATAAATATTTCATCTCCTCGAGTGGGGATTGAACCCACAACCAGTCGTGTAACATTATAAGTGAAGTAATTCCAAAAATCGAGTTACTAAAGTAAAGAATTGAGGAGTTTCCATAAGTATCCTTCATTTTAAGTACCAGACTCATAATGCCAGTCACAATAAGACAGGCAGAGGTAACCTGGTTATCTAGTTTAGACACACTATTCACAGTAAAACAATTCTGTTCCCTACTTTCCGCCAAATTCTGAAGGCAACTCAGGTTGAGTGGCTGAACTCAACGCCGCGCAGAAATCGAGTCCACAACGCCACGTCACACTTGTATCCCTGCGCCACGAGTGATCTTAAGTTCCTTAATATTTAACACATTTTTATTTATTCGTAGTTCCCTCTACAATTTATCAATTTTATTAGTTTAATGCAACGCCACGTTATTAAAAACAGAAGATAAAATCAAAAGTGGGAGCTATTTTGAATATATACACAGTTTATAATATTATATTTTATTTTATAGTGCGACGCGCGCGTTCGCGTTTCGTTGCTCCATGAATTATTTATTAAATTTAGTCTATGCAAATAGCATACGATGATGAAAAATGATTTAAAATTTCTATCCCTTACAATCCTGGGATACGTTGGGCGGAAAATATTTAATATTTTATGAGGAAGAACTTTTTGAACTTTTTGTTTCTTTTCAGTCTTAGCGCGGTTAGCGAGCTTTTCTATTTTAGATGAAAATAACTATAGTACTGGTGCGACCAAATTATAGTCAATATATTTTTGTTTTAGTCTCGATGAGAAAGTCTTCTTTTTTAACACAAAAGTTTTACCCTTTTCTCGACAACCTTCAATGTAACATGAATATAAAGTTACGAATTTCAATAACTAATAATACTTAGAATTGTTAGTTTCTGGTTGTGGCAGATTAACGTGATTGTTGTAGGTTAGGTTAACATTATGGCGAATAAATTATTTTCAGTTTCCTACTCAAGACAAATCACGGGGTTTAGTTCTGTCACTTACCACGTAATGTAATAAAATCGCGAAATTTATTTATCTTCTCATTTGGCGCTTAAAAACATACAATATTTGCTTACCTAGTATACTCGTATGTACCTATATAGTAAAATACTGTAGTACTGTCACAAATACTCTACCGCAAACTATCGTTCAATGCCGATCGCTTAAATGTTGTGGTCTGTAGGCATTTTCATTGTAAAATAAAGTGTACTTATTAGTCACACAGAGGTCCACTTTGACGGAATTAAATTACTTCGGAGTTGGTTAAAGGATTCCTGAGAGGATCGAGTGGTTGAATGAATCTTCAGCTTAGGACGTTATCTTTAAGGAGGCTAAGTACTCAAGAACAGGATATTTTAATGAAATTAACTACCACCCAGTTGTCTTGTGATTGGTTTGTTTTTGATATGCATATTTGAATTATACATAACAATTTTATATTTTTTTTTCGTATAACAGTGTAAGTATAGAGAACTTAGCGTTAGGGCACTCCGTTCCCCACAATTCTTCTAATGATGGAAAAAGTATGTTACATAAATGATATAAAAAAATAAATTTCGCTTCACGCTATATACCTCACAACATGGTACGAGTGGATGGAAACTAGTGTTAAGACACTCATTTTCCGCCGAATTTTGGATATTTTGCTCGTTGAGTAAAAGAAATCAGTGCTGCGCTTTACCTCTGTATTATACTAAGGAATAATGTATAAAATATTAGCTACTCTGTTCCCCACTTTTAATATAAAGCATAAAGCTAAAAAAACTGATCAATATAAACTATCAATATAAAATGTCATATTAAAAGAACCTCAATATCTAAATACGTCTATGTATCATTTTGGTATTGAGCTATTGTATGTTCTAGTACATGATGTATAATAGTATTATAGGTGCTTTATAGTAGTGATTATTATCAATAACCATTTTCGATCAATGGACGGCATTGAAAGCTTATCTCTAAACTAAATGACGTGGACTCTACACGTCTATTGTTACGAAATAGTTACTGAAATATACTATAGCGAATATACTATAGCGGTGTTAAGTTACTCAGTAACTGACAGGCAACTTTTGAATTTAGAAAAATTAAGTTTTTCATATAGGCAGGGGAGGAGTTTAGTATAGCACTGACAGATGATTACTCAAAATTTACAAAAAAAAATGGGATTTTTCATTTTATTTATTTCATATTTTCGATTTCAAAAATTCGGTTGAAAGTGGGAAATGGAGGTGTCTTAAAGACAGTGGAGTGTCTAAACACTAAATTTCCAGTTATTCAGCTATATATGTAGTGAATACAGTGTGAAGCTGAAACAAAAAATATGTAACGTAATTTACTAGTCTCAGTCACTCAACAACGCAAAGTCGAAAGGATCACTGACAGAGTGGCAAGTGCCTGTAACATTCTAAAATTTGGAGTGTAGGTTCCTTAGAGAGTGTAGGTTCCTTAGAGAGTGTAGGTGAGCACTAAGGCGAGATTTCTCGAAATACCTACGAGATCTAAAACGGTATCTTACAGTTCGTGGAAACGAAATTGCATTCTACAAAGTCTTACACATTTGTACCTACAATAAACTGTAAATAAAAAAAATATTTTCACATTTAGCTATTTCTTATTTATTTAATATTTACTACCGTCATGGCAAAGGAGTACAAGCATGGGATTGTAAACTAAATAGTTTTGGGTTCGATTCCCATTCGAGAGAATAAAATTGTCATTTCCTCGCTTTGGCTAAGGAGGAAAAGCGCAACGTTAAGTTCATCCACTCAACACACAATGCCTTAAGAATTCCGTAGACAGTGAGGAACGGTGTGTCTTAATGGCAATGGAGTGTATCAACACTAAGTTCCCAGGTTCCCTCTACCTACATTATTATGTGCGAAATAAAGCGTAAAACGGAAAAAGAAAAAATATTTTTAAACATTATTTTTACATAATTTCCGCAGCTTACGTAATACATTGTGAGGATGGATAACAGTTAATACTCGTTGTTAACTTTCGGCTCATTTTAAAAATATATACGGTTGGTTGACTTTACCAGATATTTTTTTTACTTTACTTAATAAATAATTTACTGGCATATTTCTCTACTGCTATACTGAAAGATTGTTTCTTATTTTTTTTTCTTCCACAAAACAGTAACAATATATATACACCATTATATAAATAAATCAGCTTCACGCTGTATCCCGCACACAGCAGGGTAGGCAGAGGGAACCTAGTGTTTTTTAGACACACCGTTCCCCACTTTCTGCCGAATTCTGGAAGCATTGCGTGTTGAGTGGCAGAACTCAACGCCGCGCTTAGCCCCGACACCAGAGCGAAGAAATGGAAATATAAATTTAAGTAAATATTTCATCTCCTCGAGTGGGGATCGAACCCACAACCAGTCGGTTTACAGTCACACATTATATATATATTCTAATTCTTTATTTCAAAAAATATAAACTATCTAATATATTAAGTTCCACGCCAAAGTTTCTATAGGAGCTTTCATAAATTCGTTCCAACAGCCAAAGCTCATTATAACGTCAGGTAGCGTAAAACGTAAGTCTTACGGAGCCCACTCATTAACTACGAGAGTATGGAGAATTTATGATACGTCGAGACAGTTTTATATATGATTGTGCTATAAACACTGTTATTAAACATTTGCTTCGTATTCATTATATTACTTTGTGATTATTTCAGTGATGCTTTGCGTGGCTTAACGCTGTAATCTGTATATACTAGGGTAGGTAGAGCGAGCCTTATGTTAAGACACTGCTTTAGACGTCGACCTCCGAATTTTTGAGACAGTTTGCACGCTTAGTAGCGGAACTTAATACGATGCTTTGTCTTGTAAAAAGCAAGAGAATGTAACTGCGTTCCCAGACGTCCCGATTTTGGCGAGTTGGACGGGCCAGACATCGTCTCACCTTTCGTGAATTATTCCACGCACTAAGATAATTATTACTATTATTTTTTTTGTAATATGTTACTAACAATTCCAGAATAATTCGTTGGAATATAAATAACGTTCTACCAACTGGGAATTGAACTCACAACCGTTGCTTTTACAGGGCCGTAGACTTTATAGCAACAATTTTTATTATGATATTTACGTTAATATTATATAAATAAGACAATATTATCGAACATTCGGATATCGTTGGACGCTCACCCATCATTTAGCGGTCATTGTTGCTGGCAATAATTAATTTCACTTCCCGCCACAATATTGTTCCTTTCTGCTCCACAGATTATAAATATATCCTTTTATATCTTAATTATTCAATAACTAGATCGTAGATTCGGCCATCAACCGTACATTTAATGACGTACGAAAATACACGTGACCATAAAATTATTAATATAATGATCTTTTTTAGTTTCACCCTGTATCCTGCACGGGTTTCGCCTCGTCACCAGAGCGAAATAATGAAAATATTCAATATATTATATAAGTGGGAATCGAACCCACAACCTGTCGCGTTTACAGTCGCACGCTTGCGCCACTGCACAACGACTGACCTCTATCTATTATCTTGATAATATCGTTTTATTAGTATTAAAATTGTTTAATATGAAAAGTCTAGTAGTCTAATCTATTAGGTTGTGCTAATATTATTTAAAATTTTAAAATTCATTTAAAATAAACAAGTTAATCAGCTTTGTGCTATATCCTACATACAGCAAGGTAGGCAGAGGAAATCTAATGTTCTCCCTTCTAATGCACTCCGCTCCCCGCGGAACTAAGCGCAGGAATTTTGCCTTGGCGCCAGGGAGAAGTAGTGAAAGGAATAATAATTCATTCTCTCGAGTGGGGACCGAACCTACAACCTTCGCAATTTTTACTATACTATTAAATGAAATAAATTTAGAGTTGATCTTTAAGTTACATTTTGCGTAAATAATTTTAATAAATTTATAATAAATAAAATTTTTAAATGTTATGGGAAACCTCGATTATGGCTTTCTCTAATAGAACATAAAATATTGACAAAATTAAGGTTATTAGGGTTGTGTGACATTACTTTGTAAGGGCCGTGTTGTTTTAGGGAGATTGCTTATATTTGATGAACTCTTAACTAATTTGTTACTACATAAATGAGAGGTCAGTCGTGGCACAGGGACACAAGCGTACATGCTTGCGGTTCGATTTCCACTCTCAAAAATAAATACATATTTTGCGAGGCGTGAAGATAAAAAAAATATTATTTCTAGGTTTTTCTGTACGCTATATTCCGCTTACAATAGGATAGGTAAAGGATACCTTGTGTTAAAGCATTCTGTTCCGACATGGCGCCCAATTTTGGAGACGTTGCTTGTTAAGTGAAGGAACTCATCGCTACGCCTATATATGTCTTCTTACTAGAGCGAGCAAATATTCGCCGAATTCTAGAGGCGTTGGGTGTTGAGTGGCGAAACTCAACGCCGGCTTTTGTCTCACTACCAGACCGAATAAATATTATGCGAATAATAATAAATATTTAGATAAAAAAAAACAAATATCTCTATAACATTGTTTTTGCAGGCACGAGTACAAATGTTTCATCAGAAAAGAATTATAGATGGTATTTTTTTATTGGAATCATGCTGCCGTTGCAATTGCCTCTTGTTACTGACCTCCAACAAGCAGTACATACACATTCCATTCATGAGACCTAAAATGTATAATAAATACAAGAAATATAGCTAACCCTCTAGTCATCACATAGGGATGTTGTAAATGAGTTAAAAAATATTTACCAGATGAAGCGGAACCACTTTCAGTAAAATATTTTTTTGCTTGATGATTGTGTAGTACAGGATATGTCCTTTGAGCCCGTAAAATAAATTTTCCACGAGGAAAGAAGAAACTCCTATGTACAAAGGGCAGGCAAAAATAAAACTCTTTCTCTTGTGTGGTGTTTGCCTGATTTGTGAGCAGCTTAAAACAGTCAGCGAGGTTTTTCGTCGCGAGAGAGGGAAGCCGAAATAAAATATATTTTAACAATATAAGGTGCCATACCTTGTTATAATAAAAAAAAATATTATCTATTTTTAAAAAAAGGAATTACATAGAAATAACCAAGTAGTGCGTCAGGTAGGTTTTACTCGTAGGAGTTATCCATAACTGTAATATTTTGGTTATTAAACCGGACGCTTGTTCCAAAGGACGCCTCTATCGGTTCTAGGTATCAAGAATGAACAATTGATATACTTGTTCTGTATTCCCTCGATGTATGATGATGTTTGACATTTTCAGGATTTATTCAACAAGAAGTCAAAGTTCTCAATAACACAAAGGAACACAGTACTTTACATGAACAGAGTTTCGACGAAACACACGAACTAAATCAAAATAAAACGTACGTTTATGAGCTTTATAAACTCGATATATTACTGTAAGTCATTGAGCGTAAACCAATACCGGTAATTATTATATTTCAGTTTATGTTGCCGTCCAATAGACAACTCGATCGACAGAAACACAACAAAACAAACAAAAGTAAAAGATTGATTCGAAGCAAACATCGGATACCCTTGCCGTTAAACTGTAACTTTATAAATCGATTATCTATTTCAATGATTTTATTTGTTTAAGTAACTACACTAACTCACTAAATGTCATTTATTTATTTTTAAAAAGCAAATCAATATTATGTTTGTTTTTGTGTTAATTGAAATCCCCCATGCAAAACATACATATTGACAAAACGCTGTAAAAATAAAATTTATTTTGATACAAAAGAAAAACCGTAACCAAGAATGGTACCGGGTTATAAATATATAAAGAGGAATGCTTTAATTTGCTAAATTATTATCATAAATTTTTCCATTAATGCAGATGCCTAAATAATTTAGAAGAAAGTAGCAAATCAACTATCATTTCTCTTGATATTCAGGAAGTTTGAGTGCATAAAGGACCTTAGATTAAGAACTACTGGTTCAAATTAAATATTTTGTTTTTTGTAGGACGAAATCTCTAATAACTACCTATATCAGTTTTACACGTGGGTGTGTAGCTGCATATAAAAGATAGTAGAAAACATATTAAAAATAGATTGACATTAACGTGACGCAGTGACAGTCCGACTAGACGTGCGATGGTCATAGCCTCGATCTGAGGATCACCTGGGAACTAAATAACGCCTGAGCGACTTAATGGTGAATATTATGTGTGAAATTATTCTTAGTGAGACTGTCGTGGCGCAGCGGTAAGTCGTTTGACTGTAAACGATGGTTGTGTGCTTATTTCCACACGGGGAACGGAATATATTTGTGTTGTCCTCGCACTGGTAACGATAAAAAGTATGTTATACTCAACAAAATTGGGCAGAAATTGGGTAATGGAGTGTCTTAATATTAACCTCTGCGTAGCTATATCCGGAATACAGTTACAGATTACAATTACAGTAGGTGAAGCACATTTTTCACAATTATTTCGAAATTTTCTAAACATTAGTTTCTCTCGTGCTATATTCAAAGTCAAAGTCAAATAATTTTATTCAAAAGAAGAAGTTACATGCTTCATTTTTTGAACGTCAAATAATTTAGAAGATACGTCAAGCAAAAATATTTCTATAATATAAAATGCTGGCGTTATCGTTACTTAAATATGGAAAGCACAAAAAAGATTTACAATTTTGTTTTATATAAAAAATATATCATGTTTTTCGATGTGAAATTACTTTTCCAATATAACACATATTGAGTTTAAAGTTTATTAACTGGTTGGATGAATGTTACTGAGTCATTATATCGTTAATTAAGTGAATAGCGTAACTGGCGACTAGTAGCCAATAAGATTGCTATTTTTAAACAAAATAAAACCGGGTTTTAATTGTAGAGTAATAAACATATAAAATTATGTTAAAATTTGGAAATACATATACGTCAATTGAGCTATTGTGGCGCAGTGGAAGCCTTCTGACAGTAAATGCGTTGGTTGTGAGTTCGATCTCCAATTGGAGATATCAATTATTTCACTTCGCTGTGACACAGGATATTAACTTTCGCCAATCAGCAAGAAATATCTGAAATCAAGCGGCAAATAGAGAGAGGAGTGTCTTGACACTTAATTTTCTCTATCTATCCGGTTATGCCAGAAATCTATTAGACATTCTCACATCATTTTGGCAATAGGCAATTCTTTTATTTATTTAAACAATCTAATACTCCTTCTTACAAAGCTTTTAAAGTATCGGTGGCATACAAAACATTGAACAAATTCTAAAACTGATTGCTGTACACATTTCTGGTAGGTACACAACCAATTGAAGAAGGCAATTCACGAGCGCACAATAAAATTTATTAGTTGAGAATTGCGAGCCTACATAAATTCCTGGCAACATTTAGGGTAAATCTCCTTCCCTACCCGAGTGAAAGGGGTGTGGGTAATTTTTTACCCCAAAAGTAGGGGTCTACTACCACACCACATCGCGTTTTACGACTGTCGTTATACCGATTTCACTTGCTAATCTTTGTTACAATTCTATCTGGCTGCCTCGAGCTTTTATTCTCGTATTTTTTGTGGAAGTTATATGGCGTAGTAGATTTTTGTATGTGTTTAATGTATTTAGGGCAGTAGGTTCAGATAAAGAAGTCTTTTTCCTACTTTTTTTTTAGTATTGCGCTATCATTCAGTATTACCAGATTGGCATTGCAAGGTACTCTTAGTACCTTAAAAATTTGTGCTAAAATATTCTATTCTCTACATTTTAGAGCCACGACTCAATGCCTTTTACGAATATTAATTAAAAAGTTAGTTTATTATGAACTTAACAATTAAAGTGGTGATCCTATGCGGAGATACAACCGAAGACCGGTTGATCTTTATCAACACAAAATCGATGATCTACTAAAACTAAAATGTTATTCTAAATAAAGTTAAGTCAAATAATAATATATTATTTTTTTATTATTTTAATTTTTAAGGAACGTACTCAAAAGAAATAAACGGAAATCTTTTAGGATCACTTCGTTGTTCATCTGTCAGACAGAAGACCTCTAACTCCGTATTTATGGTAAGCAATTAAAAATTACACAAATAAAGCTAAAATGATTGCTCTCTATATTCGTCATCATTAAAAGTTCATACGACGATTTTGATGTGATTCAAATCAATCTAAATTAAAATATCGTTTGTCGCGATTTATTTACCATTTGTATTTATTCGTGGCACATCATACAGATCGCGTTTTTATCATAATTGTTGTTTCAAAATTGCATGAGTAAGATAAATAATAGGTATATGTATATATATTGTTAGAATTAAATAAATATATAAAATAAAACAATTGAATTTTGGATGGTATGAGGCTAATTTATTCCAATACTATCCAAAGTTGACAATTTTTCACTTTGATCAAATACTAACAGTATCACAATCGTTATCTTCCAAACATAAAATGACACAACAAATACATATGATAAAATAAATGGAACTCGCACTATCGACGCCATCCACCTTTTCTATTCGCCATTCTGAACGACTACCGATTCGCAAACACGATTAGCTTGTACACGAATGAGTGGGAATCATGATTCCCACTCTTATAAAACAAGCGCTAGCTCTAGTGGTAGTGGTGCCGCTATTTATGTATATTAAGCTGCAGAGTTTGTTTGCTTGAACGCTCTAATCTCCACACGTACTACCTACTACCTACTAGTTCAAAATGAGAAAATCTTTTAATTTTTAGGTTGTAGATCTATATAACATATTGTCAATAGTTTTAATCTGACTGTATTTACATTAAGAGTTACGTCTGCCTAACACTCAAAATGTGACATATGTTATTTTCATTTGACCACGGTGGCAAAGACGCTGTTAAAATCTAATAATTATAAAATAAACAGCCTTATTTCTATTTCTCTATGATATAATATTTTCCCCTCATTCTTTCTTCAGTTTTCAACTCAAATTGTAATATAATTTCAAATATTCATTAAAAAATCATCATTAAAAAATAGTTGGAGTTTCTGTATGCATAGTCGTACATACAGAAACAAATTGAAATCAGAAAAATAATTAGCCAGTCGCCCCGAGAACGGTGAATTAAATCAATTGCGTCATAAAACAGTAATGGCTCAGTAATTCGTGTTACATCGTAACGTACGGTCTGATTGAAAATGTAAAATAAACACACCTCTTATATTCCTACTCGTGTTATATAGTGTATGATATAAATGAAAATTTAAACCGTTTTAAAACGTGTCTTTTATGAAATATTTTTATTTTCTTTGCTCTGGTAATAAGGCAAAGTTGTTACAAAGATGTTGAATTTCACCATTCAACACGTAATGCCTCCAGAATTCGACGGTAATTGGGGAACAGAATTGTCGTAATAAGAACCGAGTGGCTTAACACTAGGTTCCTAGGTTCCCTAAGCCTACTCTACTATGTGTGAGATACAGCTCAAAGCTAAAAAATACAAAGAAAAACTAACCTTCCGTCTCCGAAAAACATAAAGACAAGACTTCAGTACGACACGACACATTTTTAAAGAACCGTATATCTTCACTGCAAGTACAGTGCAATACATTCTTGCTTGCTAAATGGACTGTCCAACTCGAACATAATTATTCAATTGGAACTTGTAGTTCCTGAGATTAAGTTGAACCAAACAAACTCGTGAGTTTTATAATGTCAGAATAAATAATTATGTAGTTATAACTAATTGGTGCTCCGCTAATTTTTGAGGCTTATGACTAGATATTCAAATTCCATGTACTCACACACTCCTTTGTACGTAAGATGTGTTCCTGAAGCGTATTATTCATATATGTCAAGAGTTAGTTGGGCTGCTAAGATTTCACACCAGATTTTTGTTGTTTAATGTCATTAGAAAATGCTCATCAGGATGACCAACTCATCAACATGTGTAAGGCGCTATACGAGCTCGTATTAATGTGTTTTTAGATCAGACGAGTTAATCCTAATGGTTTCACGTCAGGCATTTAGATCTTTAATATTAATTATAATCTACATCTCTGTATATTTTTAGTGTTTCAGTTGGTGCGTAGTTGGGCAAACAGAGAGACATACACACAAACCAATATAAAATATAAAAAGTTTTAACATTTGTCTGTTTGTATTTTTTGTTAATATTTATTAAACAGACGTGAATGTTTCTTTTATATGAATAGATAATAGTTAAGAAGCCACAGTTTAATTAAAGAAAATAGGATACTGAGATTGATGGAAAAATATGTAGCTTTAAAGACAAACACAAGACAAGATAAAAGTAGTTATAGTTTTTCTATTCAAAGCAGGGCTTTATGTGTATCACTAGATGGGTAACCAGAGACAACGAAGTGCAATATAATACGATCTCTATATATCCCTTCTTTCTAGTCCATTATTTAGTTATGAATCTCATGATGTATGCCCTCCGGAAGCTCCTCAATTTTTCAAGGTCTTTAACTCCCTCCTCCTCCACCTATACTATTCGTATTATCGTAGGTCAATCAAATACTTAAAAGGCTCGATAAAAAGTAATTAGGCCATTAGAAACAGGAAAATTGAAGCTAAAAATAGCAATGTTACCCCTCACTTTAATAATACACTATTAAGCGTCTCCCATCAAAAGGCAGCATCAACAACCTCGTAATCTAAATATATCATCGTTTTCATTAGTCTACTTTGGGTCAGTGTTTTTACAACGCCCCAGTTTTCTGACAGGGGTGGCCTAAACAACGTTTATTTGTTAATAAGTTATTAGCTACTGCTATATACCTACTCCTATATTGTTTTTGCGAAATTTTGGAATTTATGATGAGATTAAAATTAATTACCTTTTGATTTAGAGACAGCATCTGATTGTTAGCACAAAGGACAAAGGGTGGCGCGTATTTTCATAGATTTGATCCACTCAATGTCTTGATTTTTTGTGAAAATCAGAAAACGGAATATCTTTTAAACATTGAATGAAAACTGTCCCTTAAGACATTTTACGTTAGACAAAAAAAAGATCTTTGACTTTCGCTTCATTTACACATTTTAAATGAAACTCTTTTTTTTGCAAATTAAATTATTTAGCCTTAAAGCAATTAATTTTTTCTTCTAACGTCGTGATATTTTACACTAGCGATTTGCCCGCGGCTTCTCCCTCTTGAACTACACGATTAGCATTGAATTATTTTCTTGTTCTCATTAACATTTGCATTATTAACTGCGCCTCAGATAGTAAGATACATAAATTGTTCATGTAATAATTTTAATTAATCTTTTAAAATTATTTAAATAAAAAAAATTGATTTCAATGTCGTATTTAGTTTTCGAGAAATTTGTGGATAAACGTAAAATTAACAATTTAAACAAACGTTCATATATAATAACGAAATGTACGACACATACTCGTAAGCTTATTCGGAATATTATAAATTTTTAATAGTCACATACATATTTTAATATGTCAAATTGATAAGCTTGTTCATTGAAATTAGTATAAAATAGGCCAGTCGTGGCACAGGGGCACAAAGTGTGACTGAAAAGCGACTGGTTGTGGGTTTGATCCTCATTCGAGGAGATGAAATTTTTACTTAAATTTATATTCCCATTTCTTCGCTATAGTGTCGAGGCTAAGCGCGGCGTTTAGTTGTGCCACTCAACACGCAATGCTTTAACACTAGGTACGGTAGGAGTGTTTTAACACTAGGTACCCTCTGCCTCGCTGTAAACGTGGTTATGGGTTCGATCTCCACTCTAGGAAATTAAATATTTATTTAAATGTATATTTTCATTTTTTTGCTGTGGTTTCGAAGCAAGGCGCGGCGTTGAGTTCTGCCCATCAACATGCAAAACACTAGGTCGCTACTGCCTACATTGCTGTGTGCGGCATATAGCGTGAAGTTGATTAAATTTTTTTTGATTAGATATGTAAGTTCACCTAACTAGTACATGTTACAATTTTATCATTCGAAAACAACTATCGATCACCGGGCGGTAGGTACGCGTTGGTTACTGGAATATCGCCAAACCAATGGTAATGGCACGCACGATTATTAGAATCCGCTTTATATGGCTTGCGGCGAATGTATGAGCTTTTTTATAGCTATAAAGTATATTAAGTAACTATGTTGATGTTGAGACCGGTCGTGACCGATTTTGGATTCGATTCCCAATCGAGGAATGAAGTGTTTTAAGGGCAGCAGAGTGCCTTGGGTTCCACAGGGTTCCCAACTTCCCTTTGCGTAGTGCGCTGCTATATGCGGGACATAGCGTGTAGCTAAAAAAATATATCTTTTACATTATGCGTTTTCTGTTACCTAGATCTTGATCCACCTGTCCTCGTGGCTAGGTAATAAATTGTATGTATTATTTATTTATATTGAGTTATTTAAATGTACGGAAGAGGCATTTGTAATTGAGATAAACAACAAAAAACATAAGGTATTTAAACAAAAATTTCAAAATAAATTACATAAATTGGAGAGAATTTGGTAACATCGTTACATCCTTACTAAATCTTTTTATTTTTGGTATGAAACACAGGTATGGAAACGGTGGTTCGAGAATTTGGGAGGCGACCCTCATGCCTAAGAACAAGTAACGGACAGATAAATGTCAAAGCACCCTGTGTATAACATTTATTGTACGATGCGACGACCTAATGAAAATAAAATGAGTAATAGCCATTCAATTTTGTTAAATTATTTGCCCTTGCATGAGGATCAAACCCACGACTACCGAATAACTCGATAATACTGTCATTGTTGGTGTAACGTGAAACAATGGCGACGTTATTCAAAAACAACAAAAATGAAATGTAACATTTTATGAAATGTAAATTGAAAGAGCAAAAGGATTTTCGCAAGCTCTGCTCTCACACAGCGGTCTCTACCTGACCCTTACGTTTTTACATTCACCTATATTCCCAACTCTATTTAAATCACGCAAATATCAATTGTACATGAAAAGGGACGAGGCGGTGAAAATTGAATATAAAATAAACGTTCACTTATTGTTTTTTTTATTTTACTAGATATTTTGTGAATACTTTAATTGTGATTTATGTCAGCTTTATTTCTTCATGAGTACCTACTCAAAAACGGTTCCTCGCTCGAGGTAATTATTATATTTAAAGAAATTTCATTTCCCCACTCTGGTAAAATATAAGCGTCGTTGAGTTCTACCACTTAATAAACAATGTTTCGGGCACAAAGTGGAGTACTAAATTCCCTCTGGCTAACCGGCTGTATAAAAAAAATCATGAACGAAACGCGAGAAAAAATAGTCCTAACAGACAGACACACAGAGACAGACGGACGATAAAGCGATTCTATGAAAGTTTTCTCTTTTTAAATGAAATTAACATATTCGTTAATATAAGTCACCGCCGCCTATTGTTTAACTAAATAAAAAATCTCATAAACATCGGAGAGGCCAGTAGTAGTGGTGCAAGAAACCACGCGACTGTAAACTCGACTGTTTTATGTTCGAAGGAGGAAATGAAATATATAATATTTTCATTTCCTAGCTTTGTTAACGAGGCAAAGTGCGGCGTTGAGTCCCACAACTCATCACGAAATATCTCCAGAATTCGGTGATACGTGGAGACGAAAGTGTCATATAATGGGAAGTGAGTGCTTCAACACTAGTTTTAAGGCTACCCTTTGTTTACTATCCTGCTATGTGCGGGAAATAACGTAAAATAAAAAAAAACACATTGTCATTGACTTCGAACAATCTTAATACAATTGCTTATAACTAAAATACAGCAAAAAAGACCAAAATTGTCGGTTAATTTATCCAATTTATTACTATTACGTGAATGTGAAGGAAAATAGGACAATCCACGACTATATCGCTCTGAGGGGCTTATTCATCTCGAGATTAGTGTATCTAATAAGCTTCCTGTTGCAGTGTTCACTTGATTATAGTAATAAAATAGAATGTGTTTACACGCGCTAAGTAGGTATTTGATGTTATTTGGTATATTAATTGTTTTTATTACAGTTCTCTTATAATAGTTATAAAGTTGACATAGTTGAGAGGTTTATGTATTAATGTCGGTGCTTTTGTGATTTATTTCGTGTAAACAGGTAACACGCTATACACGCCTATATACGTACATATGTAACGTGAAGATTTTTTTTTCAAGATCGCGTAGGGGAAAAAGGTAGAAAAAAGTATATAATATTATAGTTAATTTCATACCTACAATTTTGAGGCCAGTCGTGGCGCAGTGGTACAAAGTGTGACTGTAAAACCGACTGGTTGTGGGTTCGATCCCCACTCGAGGAGATGAAATATTTACTTAAATTTATATCTCCATTTCTTTGCTCTGGTGTTGCAACCACACAACACGCAATGCCTCCAAAATTCGGCAGAAAGTGGGGTTCGGAGTGTCTTAACACTAGGTTCCCTCTGCCTACCCTGCTGGTGCGGGATATAGCGTGAATCTAATTTAATTTAATTTTTAATTTTAATTTTGAAATTGATACGGAAGCCTTGAAGAGCGAGTTTGAGTCACTTTTGACAATTTTTTTTAAGATATATTAAGAAATGGGGATACTGATTATACAGTGATCCTTTATAAACCTATCTAAGTGCTTTGTATATATTTTTCATTCTTTCGAGGTAAATTAATTAATAAAATTATACGAGAAATTAATGGTGTTAAAAACAACTTCAAATTTTTCACTTCACATCGTAGCTACTAGCTATCCGGATGGATACATATTGAAATCAATAGCTATACAAATGTACTGATCCACTCATTTGTAATTCTACATACGTTGCTGAAATTTAGGTAAAAACGAAAACAAAATTTACATCACATTTTTATATATCCATTAAACCTTTGTCACCGGGGATTAATGCAGCGGACCTTCATTAAATCAAACTGGTTAATCTGATGGCATTAATACAATAAATTGGACGAAATAACAAAGTATTGGAATTATATATGAGCACCCTTTTAAGTGGATTTACTGTTGACCGCAGTAATGTTAAATGTACTTCATCTTTTTTCATTAAATCGATGTATTGGTATTACGTCAGGAGTTCTAGGCAAATTTTTTTCTCGTAGCATCGTAGTGCTAAGACACTCCGTTGTCAACTTTTCATTTCATTTTGAGACACTGTCTGTTGATAAAACAATGCAATTTGTTTTACCGAAGGAAGGTAAAGTAAATGTAAATTCACCTTAACAACATAAAATAGTAATGAAAAAAAAACTACAAAAACGCCTTTCTTAAAAAGTGCTATAAAATGTACTAAGCTCTAAATTATATAAATCTAAACTCGAGCAGTTTAAGAAAACTCTAAAAGGTTCCATTATTAAGGTAAGTCCTGGCTCCATCATCAGACCATTCCATTAAAACCTGATTTATGTTATTGTATTGATTGATACCTAAGCAACGTCTAACTGCCAATTTTATTCATATGATCATAAGTGGGTCAAATTAAATTTCTTAGGTTTTAATACAAATTTACAAAGTTATAACCTCATAATACTTCTTGGTGTACTTTTTTATAGAGATTTACCAATATTACCAATTTCATAAAATATAGGCCCAATTTTAAACAGCATAAGATTGTCCTATCCTTAACAACATCTTATGCTAAATTCATGTTCAACTATTCTCAATAGAAACGTTGTGAATTCTCGTCTCAAAATTCTACATTTAGATTCTTCTTAAACTTCAAATAATTGTAACAATAACTTACTAAGCTAAAACATAATAAAAACAGCTTCACGCTTTTTCCCGCATAGCACGGTAGGTAGAAGAAACCTTTTGCTACATTGTGTATTGGATGACAGAACTTAATTCCTTAGGATTGAACCCACAAGCACCCTTTTCACAGTTGTCACAGACGCTGCACCACTGCGCCAGGACTTTGTCTATAAATACATTTTACAGGCGCAACTATAAAACAAGAAATACAACAGTTTCATCACGCTTGTATCAACGCAGTAAAATGTTCTGCATATTCCCAATTTTATATTAAATTTTTCACGCTGACATCAACTTCGATAAAATATGGATATTTTGTGGAAAACAATTTATTTAAATTTTGACATTATATGTATGTAGATAGCGTTTATCACTGTGGTCAAATGGGAATAAGTAAGCGTTGCACAAACCTAACCTAAGTGCTCTAACAAACTCTTTACCTTTATAATAATATTGACAACAAGTTACAGTTAGTACCATAGCCAAGAGTCTTGACACTAGATTCTTTCTGCTTATCTACTAAACCTAGTTTAGGTACCTACATCATAATTTTGAAACTCACAAGTTAAACTACTTCACAAATTCACAAAGCGCGATTTGAAAAAAAAAACCACATTTTGAATCTATTATATATGAAAATCAGCTTCCGCTCCATCGTGTTAGTTTCCAAGTGGATTTTATAACATCCCGTATAAAGCCTGTGGGTAAGTTTATTTGAACGCTATTGGCACTGAATAGATACCGTTAGTGTATGAATATAGTACCTACTAGATAATTTTTGTTCTTCTTGAATGAAAATAGATTACGGGCAATGACTTTTCGAATAAAGTGTAAAATATTGAATATAAAAACACAATATCGTTTAAGTGATTTATGATTTTTATGTTTTTTGCTATGTAATAATAGACGAGAAAAACTGAGTGTATTAGTTTACTTATCGTTTAATTTTCGAGGCTTCCAATTTTGTTGAAATAGAGAGAGAGAGAGAGAGAGAGAGAGAGAGAGAGAGAGAGAATAATTCGGTGTATACCAAAGTAGGAAAATGAAAACAATTTAAAAATAAATAGCCCCTGAATGGTGATCGAACCTCGATACTTTCATTTGAGTCTACGGATCAGATACAGTTCGGATAAGTCTATATTCAATATAAACATAATAAAATTTATACAGGAGCATATAAAATTTGATCTTCCTAAGATCACGTACGGAGCAAACGTAGCAAAACTTTAAATTTAAAACTATTTCAAAAGCGCCAAACAAGCAAATGTATACAGATAGCTTTGATCCTAAGCCAACATTAGGACAAGGGATCCTTTTAACTGTAGTTATCACATTTTAAACTCTATGTGAACTGTATAAGGTCTAAGTTCGTAAGTTCCGAATCGGTTCAGTGCACTTTTGAAAGTTTCTGAATCCATACAGAAATAGGAATAGGCCGTAATAATATTGATTCTAAACGGATTTGGCTATAGTGTTGCGGTCTCGATCCCGTTGTATAAGCTATTGTGTGCTCAATTTAAGGTACCGTCTACGTATATTATGTAATTGAGTATGGAAAAGTGTGGAAAAGCGTGTGGGTGCGATGGGTTCGATTTCCACTCGGTGAAATGATTATATTTAAATTATTTTCCCATGTTGGTAGACAAACCGCGGCGCGCAAACACGCAATGTCTCGAAAATTGGGCGGAAAGTAGAAAGGAGTGTCTTAACATAATGTGGTTTAGTGACTTTTTTTACATCTTAATTGTTATTAAGTTTATGAGCTTAACAGATTTTGTCTTTGTAAACCTGTCTCAAAAAATATATTAATTCAAGAAGTTTTTAGTATGTATTAAATATCATTACACATTAGCAGTAGTTACTTTGAATTGCTTAGTGATTATTTAAATTTAATTAAAATTATTTATTTTAATATTTTAATTTAATTAAAGTTTTTTATTTCATTATTCCATTGAATTAAGCGAATATTATTAAAGTAAAAGAAATGTTTTCTCTTCAATTGATCATTTTATAAGTGGGCGTTGGGTGTAATTTCAAATTTTTTTTGCTCTGCCTCGGTACATGTAGACCATACCATTAGTTAATAAAAATGAAATACATACAAAATTCTTTATTCGTCTTTTCACTCATCAGCTGAGAATAGAAAATATAGAAACCGAGTACAAGAAGTACTTATAATATATTTTTTATAAGATGATACATGATACACCGGTACAGGCCGGTACTCTCCACTCTCCACAACCTATATTAAACCTACGTTTATTGCATTCCTCCTGTACTTTGATATGTAACGAATACATATTGACCAGTTAGGCCGTAATCCATTCAGTTAGCGGTTAACTGTTCTACCGTTACTGATATGCGCTGAGTTAAATTAAGCATATTATAAGCACGAATGTAGCAATATAGGATTTCTCATAATATACAGTATATAGGCCAGTCGTAGTAAAAAATAATATTAAATCAGATTTACTGTATCCCGTACACAGCAGGGGAGAAGGGGGGAACCTAGTGTTAAGTCACTCCGTTCCCCACTTACCGCCGATTTCTGGAGGCATTGCATGTTGAGTGGAAACTCAGCACCGCGTTTTGTCTCGACATAAGAGCGAAGAAACAAAAATATAAATGTAAATAAATATTTAATTTCCTCGAGTGGGGATCGAATTTTAAACCAGCGGAATTTTTGAATTGAACAAATAAAACATATAGGTATATTAAAAAACAATGCCCAGATTGCATTGGCACAAATTTCAAAAAGGACTTAATATATTAAATATATAGTTATCAAAATTGCCATTACCATTATTTTAAAATAAAATTAAAAAATTAAATTAGCTTCACGCTATATCCTGCACACAGCAGGGTAGGCAGAGGGAACATAGTGTTAAGACACTCGCGTGTTGAGTGGCAGAACTCAACGCCGCGCTTCGACCATTATTTTGATTTAACAAAAATGATATTTTCACATTATTTTCATACTCGTTTTTGTGTCAATTTGTAAATACTTATTACTTCACAGGTACCTATTGTTAATAATATTTGAATGAATTCTATTTCTAAAGCATTCCAAAAAGATATATCTATTTTTGAGTATTTTAATTAAGAATGAGGCCAACTAGTTTCTGCCCAGATAAATGTCCGCCAGCTGAGCTATAATCCATTCAGGTTGGTAACAATATTAGGCGGAACAAAATATACCCACTTATAATGGGTTCACGCTGTATCTACGCTATGCTGTAATTAATTTTATTAATGAAATTATTTAAATAAAAAATAGCTTCACGCTGCATCTCGCAAACAGCAGGATAAGCAAAGGGAACTTAGTGTTAAGACACTACGTTCCCCACTTTCCGCCGAATTGTGGTGGCATTGCGTGTTGAGTGGTTGAACTCAACTTCGCGTTTTACCTCTACACCAAAACGAAGAAATAGAAATATAAATTGAAATAAATATTTCATTTCCTCGAGTGGGGATCAAACCCACAACCAGTCGCGTTTACAGTCACACTTTGTGTCGCTGCGCCACGAATGACCTCGATTCAGTAAGTTAGTAAAGAAAATAATTCTTTTTATTTAAAAGCTCTGGTAGTGCGAGCTGCAAGTGGGGGACGGAGCGTGTTTTCACTAAGTTCCTGTTATATATGGGATACAGCGTGAAGTTGTGTTCACTGGATTTCGAATACAACTATATAGCCTGTTGAGTGCCTCACTGTATTTTATACTCTCAATTCCCCTCATAATGCCACTAACAAAAATATATTTCAAAATTCTAATTCTCCTAGAAAATAAGTTTGGAAATCCATTTTGTTGAACCATTATTGCTAAGCCTAAGCCCAACAGATCAAAGGCGAATACCCGCATATACTATACACCTAAGCATCTCTACACTATTTGGTCTCGTAGATATATTGAGAGCTTTTCTGTTATGTTATCTATATATTAATACGTGAAGCAAACATTTTGTATATTTTTTAACCGACATCTCTAAGAAAAGGACGTTATCAATTCTATAGTTTTTTTAATTTTCTTGCCTCAGAATCAGATTGGGTAAACATTTTTTGATGATTTTTTTTTATTTGAAAGCTAGTGCTTCCAGTGTAGTTACATTTATTTTGTCTATTTTTGACAATGGTATCTATGAGATATATAAGTATTAAATTTGCTTTAAGAATGTGTACGACAAATAAACGAATAACTCAATATCACGCCAACATAATATACGTACTTTGGCAAAATTTATTTTATTTAAATAAATAAAAAATTTATAAAGAATGGCATGCGATAATATTGCTAAAAATGAAATGTTTTTTTGGAATTGGCTGAAACTTAACTATCAATTTATAGATTTTGTCTTAAAAATGAAAATATTATTAAATCACAAAAGTAATTCAGACAAGAAAATAAATAATTATGCAGTACGTAATGACGTATTGGCTCAGCTGCAAAATTTTTGGTACATGTTTCTTTTCTCGATTGGAGAAAAGAAGTTGTGTTGCCCTTATTATTAGCCTCTACAGCGCTACCTGATTTTGTGATGCAGAACCGAGCTAGGTCTGCAGAGGTCGAACCTTGGCTTGGTTACCTTTTTAGGTGCCAACAAAGAAATTCTATGAAGTTGAAATGGCGTCTAATGTGAGATACGGATATCGTAGAATGAACTCGAATCTTTGCTGAACTCGAATCCAACTCACCCTCATCCAAATTGTATTTTGTATTGTTTATTTGTAAAATATTGTGCTTATGTACAAATAAATGATAAGGTTCGACGTTGAGTGCCGCCGTTAATTTTCATTGGTGACTTAACTTTTTTGTCATTTTATCAAACTTTTACGCAAATTTATAACTAGATAAACAAATAATTTAAATGTATAAGGAACAATATAATAAAATCCATACTAAATTGTATTCAACAAATCATTGTTAAAATATCCCCAACATTTGTGCTTACTAAGAGATGCTCGTTACGAAACAGATTCAAAAATAGAAAAATGATATAACATTCAACTTTCGTAACGTGTCAAGTGCAGATAAAGCAATTTTTATATACAGAGGCAAAAAATCACTGTTCAACTGACCATTGCCATTCAGAATTGAATAAAAACATAACAAGGGGATGTTTCGTATGAAATTAATTATTAACTGGTAAATTACTAAAACAGGCTCTCTGGCCGTAAGCTCGATGGTCGAAGGTTTGAACCCCATTTGGAGAATTGTATTATTTAATTTCACCGTCCAGATAGATAAAAAGTAGCGTTAAGTTTCGCAATGTCTTGGAAATCAGTGGGAAAAGTGGGATAGGACACTCCATTTCCCGCGTGCAACTAAAAAAATACTTTAAAATATCCATTTCTGATGCAATGACATCAACGTAGAGTGGAGATTTCCGACGCTTTTCCCGTATAGCCGGTTTGTCAGAAGAAATCTCGCGTTAAGACACTCCGTTCTCTCAAACAGTATGATGCTTTCCGGCCAATTTTTTGAGACATTGCATGTTGAATGGTGAAACTTAACGCCACGCTTAGTCTACCAGAGGTGATAAATGAAAATCTCCATATATAATAAAAGGATAGAAAAGTCAATTCTGTACATGAAAGATATAAAAAAAATAAAAATTAGGTCGGTTAATATGTCGATTATAGAACCTAAAAAACCACTCAGCAGAATTCTTGTCTGTCTGTCTGTCTGTCTGTCTGTCTGTCTGTCTGTCGGTTTGTTTGTGCGTCAATCACGCAAAAACTACCTGACAGAAATTGATGAATTTTTGCATGGTGTTAACCTAGGGCCTCAAGGTACATTTTTTTTGGGTTTCATTCCGAATTTCATGATAGTTTTCTTTAAAAAAAATAAAAACTGAAAAATATAAATTACCTAAAATACCGATAACTACTGTATGAAATTAAATTAATTTTGGCATGGTAATAGTTCAAAGCCTAATGTCACTTATAGGATAGTTTTTATCATGGAGTATAAAGAATTTTTTGTAGAAAAAATTACATAATTATATTTTTTAATAAAAAAAATCGACTTCTTCAATTTCAACCGGATTTCACACTCTGAACTTAACTAAACTTTCACCAAACTACCCCTTATATGTACCCTTTCTAATAAAAAAAAAATCATTAAAATCGGTTGAATTGATATTGACTTATACGTTCATTTGTCGCGCATATACTTAATGTAAATTTGAGATTTATATGATTTTCTCATAGATACCATTGTTGGATATAAACTAAATTAAAATAAGACTACACGGGAGGCATTAGCTTTCAAATAAAAAAAGAATCATTAAAATCGGTTCATACAATCAAAAGTTCTAAGGTAACAAGGCTTAAAAAATACAGTCCAATTGATGACCCCTTTTAAGAAGTCGGTTAATAGTAATCTGACATAATTAAATTACGACTATTTCATTTAACCACATTTTAAAAGAAGAAAGTAAATTGAGGCCCTTCGTTGCACAGGGGCACAAAGTGTAACTGTTGTGGGTTCGATGACCACGCAAGGAAACGAAATATTTATTTAAATTTATATTTCCATTTCATCGCTCTGGTGTCGAGGTTAAGTGCGGCGTTGAGTTTCACTACTCAGCACGCAATGCCTACAGAATTCCGAGAAAAGTAGGGAACAGAGTGTTGTTGTTAACACTAGGTGTCCTATGCCTACCCTGCTGTGTGCGGGATACAGCGTGAAGCTAAAAAAAGAAGTATAATCAATATTTGCTCAGTCTACCATAATTATTATTTCAAACGTCAACGTTGGTGATATTAACAAACATAATAAAGTAGGTATATTTTACGGAATTAGCTCATATGGCGATGTGTAGAATAAAAAGTATATGTATTTGGAAAGTAAATTCTGATTGTGAGTTCATAGTTTATAAAAGTTTATATTGTGTTTAGATGGATTACGTGGTTATGTCAATACGTTTTAATGTCATCTTATGTTATCTGTTAAAATAGCGTGAAGCTGATTAAACTTAGTGTTATATTCAAAAGAAATGAATTGTATGTAATACATAATATGTAATTTATTAATACGTTTCAAGTATGAAAAAAAGAAAAAATGCAATATAATTGCATTTGTGTTTCCTTCCTATATTTTGTATTTCTATTATTTAAATCGATATATCAGGAACGTAAATGCGGGAACAGAGTTGCGTGCCATTTTAGTACAAAGTAACCTCTAAAAAATGTATTTACTAAACTGAATAAAAAGAATGTGTGATTCCTCTATACAATATATTATTCTATATTATACATAAAACAGGTTAAAACAGTGCATATGAAGGTCCTCCTGTAGTATAACTATTTTCAATTACTATCAACACTACATTGTCGATACTAATGTGGTATTACAATACATTTTGAATATTTTTCCGCCATAATGATGACATAGACATTTTTTTTAATTTGGAAAAATAATATATTAACTTAAGAACGTTGGTAGTTTTTCAAAAGGTATAAAAATAAAAAAATGCCTAAACTATGCTTCTTCGCAAGTGGTTGTAATAACTATTGGTATCTTTTCACCAAAAAATCACTATAAATATTAAATATGCTCAATTATACAGAGTTTTTTTGTTAGGACCACTTTAAATGAAACCACAGTTTAACTACTCTATAAAAGCCTATTACATATTAAATTAAAAACCCGAAAATAAAAAAAATAATAATAATAATAAAATTATCGTTGTAAAATAAAATACAATTTGTCAAGAACGACACACGCACACATAAACCTATCAAAGGGAAACCGCCGCATACGCTTCATTGCGTTATCGAGTCGTAGGTATTGGCGGTAAAGTTTAAAGTTCTAAACATTTTAGTACTATTTTTGTAGTAGTGTGGGTTTACATTATTGGTAACTATGCGTAACCGCGTCATACGAAATATAGATATGAATAAACATTGTGAAATGAGAAAAAAACCTACGTCTTCACTGTTGATGTATCTTGCTTAAATTCTTTAGGTACGGGTTTAAACTATTTTACCCTATATGCCCAATTGTAACTGTAACGCGACGTTGTGGGTCCGATCCACACATGCAGGATTGAATTATAATTTAATAATATTTTCATTTCGCACATCAGTCACACATTATACCCAATATCTTACACTAAGTTGACTTCTAAGGGCGGGATAAAGCGTGGATCTGGTTTTAACTTTATGTGAACCGATTAAAATAAAGTCCAGTCCAGTTGAGGCCAGTCGTGGCGCAGCGGCACAAAGTGTGACTGTAAAACCGACTGGTTGTGAGTTCGATCCCCACACGAGGAGATGAAATATTTACTTAAATTTATATTTCCATTTCTTCGCTCTGGGGTCGAGGTTAAGCACGGCGTTGCGTTCTGCCACTCAACACGCAATGCGTCCAGAATTCGGTAGAAAGTGGGGAACGGAGTGTCTTAATACTAGGTTCCTCCCTCTGACTAGCATGAAGCTGCTTAAAATAAAACTAATGCTTAATATTTAAGGGCAGTTTGCCAGAATACAAACAAAAAAAGTATTTAAATCGGTTAAGCCGTTTCTGAGATTATCGTAAAGAAACGCACATATAGTAAGTATCGATAAGATGTGTTTTTACTTCAAACATTCATTTGAAGATTCTTATGGGAGATACGAAAATGCGACCTAAAGTTTTAACAACTTTCTCATAAAAAATCTTCATTACATTGCAAACATACATTATAAGTATATCAAAACACGAACATAATTCAGTGTGTTAAGTAAATAATTCTGTGGTTTAAGCGGGCGAAGCCGCGAGCGGGTCGCTAGTAATGTAATATAATGCTTTCATATCGTCATTCTACATAACAAATGTTCCAAAATAAAAAAAAAAAAACAATTTTACCAAAATCAACAAATATGCAAAAGCTATAAGAATAGCTAATGCCGATATAATTAGTTTACAATTAACATTGACTTCCAACAAGGAAGTTCGTCAGTCAGGGCAGTTCCCAGGGGGGCCTAGGGTAACATTCCGCCTAAACCCAATAAAATATTCATACTGACATAAACCTCTTCTATTATTTATTATAGTTGTTAATTATAGATACATTTATTTAACTTAAAAAATATATTTGATAGTGTTGTTTTTGTTAGCTTCAACTATAAAACCGTACCTGTATGCGCCACGATGGCTTGAATGGGTTATCTTGGTTAGGCAATAAATAAAATTACGCAAAAAAACAGCTTTTTCCTTATATAGCAGGATAGGTAGAACAGGTTTTTCGCCAGAATTCGAATCTGCTTGTAGCTTGACACGAATGTATTAAATATTTGGAATGCCTTTCTAACAATTACGTAAAGTAAACAGGAAGTCTACGTTTAAAGCCGTTCGAGTCCATTCCGTCTGAGTATTTTCCGCTTATTTCTCTTTACGATGGGAACCGGGCTCAAATATTTCCACATGTATGAGCTACTAATATGCAAAATTATTGCTCTAACACCTGATCAAAATTATATGGAAATCTATTTATTTAATTTAAATAGTAATCAACCAAACTACGAGTATAGTAGAACTAATTTGCATTTCAAAAGAATTAATTCCGCTACCACTTACTGAGAATCGCACAGTATTTTCGGTAAATAAGACCCGAAATTTAAAAAAATGATTTATTTTGTTTTAATTTTGCTGCTACTTGCCGAGAATGGCTCAGTATTTATTTATTATTATTTTAGCTCCACGCTGTTTCCCGTGTGTCTGATACATTTGAGTTTGCAAGGGAACCTAATATTGGGATACTCCGCCGCTTATAACATCCAATTCTTAAAAACATTGCGTGTTGGTAGATGTCAACGCTGCGCTTCTCAATAACCATTCCATGTTGAGTCTAACTTGCTTAAATAAAAGATTTTCGTGGGCGGCTTGATATTTAAAATGAGGACAGATGGGGTGATTTCATTTTATTCTATTTGGATATATTTTCAGTGTACCCTCAAAATCTAGATGACATGTCAAATTCGCTTCGTAGACATCGATAGGTAGAATTGAAGTGGAGTTAATTAAAATTTGCAATTGGCACCAATCCTTGCGGAATAAATCTGTCAAGAGTGGATAAGATATTAATATTTCATTTTTTTTTTAATTTCACAATCCATCCAAATAGCAGATAAGGCAAGGCGAGAGTACAATTTTTGCTAAAATGGGAAAATATAAATATTTCATTCTTACGAGTCGAGTATCAAACGCGCAACCACCGCCTATAAAGTCAGGCTGATAAGTTATATTAACTATTATATTTCATTACTTAAGCTTTGAACCGCCTTCAGCTTTGAGGTTTCACCTAGTGATTGAGGAATAGATGATTGAATGATTGATGTTCAATGAGAAAAATATTTTGTCATAAATTCTTTTTCAATACAATAAGTACAGTTTTGGTTGCTGATTACAAATTATAATATACAAACCAGAAAGTTTTTTAAGAAAATATTAATATTATTAGACTATAATCTCTTAACATCGTTATTAATATATTAAATAAGTAACATCCTTGATTTGTTTTGCCCTAATGGTCGCTCATTCATCACTACATTTGTCTCGCGGGATAAGAAATATCCCTAACTTGGGATAAAAGGGTTGCGGCTCCATTATTTACTGGTATACATTCTGTATCATACATAGAAATTA
This sequence comes from Heliconius charithonia, assembly GCA_030704555.1. NCBI lineage: Eukaryota > Metazoa > Arthropoda > Insecta > Lepidoptera > Nymphalidae > Heliconius > Heliconius charithonia. The sequence goes on along the minus strand of CM060826.1, from coordinate 19,273,944 downwards.
TTATTATGTTTAGACAAATATTGGTAAGGATTAAAAGTTAATGATAATATTTTTTGATGTGAAATGACAAGCAAACTTCAACACTTTAATATCTTAAAATGTGCTTATATATTTTTATTTCTTTTTTAGTTTCACGTAGTATTCCTTATTAAGGAGGATAGCCAAAGAGAACCAAATGTGACAAATTAAGACACTGTTTCTTTTTTTGTTCAGTTTTCTAGACGTTGCGTGTATGAATGTCAGCTCAACTTCTTGTACACTTTTTGTTATCAGATCTATGAAATGAAAACAATTTGAATATTTTAATAAAGTAATTAGCAACTCACCACCAAATAATTAAAAATAGTCAATTATTCATGTAGTTTTAAATTATGTAAGTTATTATAATTATGTTTACATTAAAATAAGAATCAAAAACACGTTGTAAGTAAGAAATAATTAGCATACAGCGCGTTTTTTATAGGAAAGGATTCAGTAAAAACTGACAGTAGATATATAAAAGTAAGTAAATATAATAATATAAGCGTGGATATGATTGATTGTCCCTAGGCGTCGAAATGAAAAGTATCAAAAGGCTTTTCCTGCCTTGCCGTTTTATGACGGTCACCTGATATAGTTTCATTTTGAGGGTGTCTAGAAAAAGCACTGCGGAGCGGTGATAGCGGGAATGTGGAGTATATTTTATGGAATAGTAAGGCTTTAATAAAGGTAGATGATCTTAAATTGATAAAAAACTGATTTGAAAGAAATTTGTTTACGTGAAAATATGTTAATATTGGTCTTAATTGAATTTTCAATGGATATTTTTTTAGTTGAGTACCTTACAGTAGGGTACGCATAGGGAACCTGGAACCCTATTGTAAGACACTCCGTTTCTATTATGATACTTTTATTCCTCACTATGAACTTTCATTACATTTTTTTTACTTCATTTAAATCAGCTTCAAACTGTATCCCGCATACAGCATCGTATGCATAGGAAACCTAGTTTTACAAAACGTAGAACGAAGAATTGAAAATATAAATTTAAATACATATTTAATTTCCTCGAATCGGGATTGCACCCATAAGCAGCCGCGTTTACAGTCACACTTTGTGCCCCTGCGCCACGACTGGCCTCGACAATTTTTTTAGGTTCACGCTATGTCTTGCACATAGAAGGATAGCCAGCATCGCCCAATTGTCGAGACTTCTCGTATTGAATAGTGGAACTCAACGCCGTGTATGCCATAATACTTTTTAAAACATGTACCTCTCCTACTCGTATTCACATTATTCAGATTTTAAATTTACTAGTATCATAATTGGAAACAAGAAATACGTCCTAACACTACTAAACTACTTTTTTTATAACTTTTTACTATATTCCAATATTATTTCACTATTTTAATTAAAAATTCATAACTCAGAGTTGAAGTTGAGATGGGTGGGCAGGTGTCGCGACCCGGATTTAGTTAAGGGTAGGATTACTCTTCGTACTGGAGGCGACTAAAAGCATTGTATCAAACTTTTCCTACATTTTCGGAATACAAAATATTATTTATTTATTTTTTTAGGATTTTAAAATATTATTTTACATTAAGTAGAGATGTACCTTGATAAGAAAGAATGGGTTAGAAGTGAGGCGCAGGTCCAACTATTAAAAGGAATGGGAATTCAAAAGTTCCCAGTGGCGCAGAAGTCATCATCTCCTTAAAATTGGCATAAAATTAGAATAAGAGTGTCTTATCATTAAGTTCTTTGTATCTCTACTCTAATCTGCGATATGCGATAAGTGAGATCGAACTCACAGCCATCCCGATTAAAAACGTTACGGTGAACCTTTTAAAATCTAAAAATGAATGCTGTGGAGATGCAATTTCTTCATGGGATATTCGAAGTCAGCTTAGCTTATCGAATCGACAATAAAGAGAACAAAAGAATCTGAAGGTCAAGTTAAAAGCATGAGGATCCCCGAAGAGCATGTATGAAAACGACGAGACATGTTGACGAAACGAATGAGGCAGAGAGCGTTTGGCGCCCCATTCTCTCTGGTTACCTCGCTAGGGATTGAAGCGTGAAGAGAGAGGCTATGAAAAAATGTGATATCTCTTTAACTTTAATGCTACACTTTAAATATGAATGCATTAAAATTGTTTAAAACACACTTATATCAAAAACTTGGTCTAACTCATTATGAACTTTCGCAAGACATCTTTCATTTTAATTAAAATTATGAACCTTTATATTTTTGCTGTGTAGACGGAACCTAGTATTACAATACTCCGCTCCTCATGCACCATCCAATTTTAAGTCATTGCTTGTTGCGTGGCGGAACTTAACGCCGTACTCCTGTTACCAGAATGAGAAAATTAAAATAATTTAAATGTTCTTTGTATAAATATATCTTTGTATAATAATTTAAATGTTTTTCTTCAAGTGATGATCGAACTCATAACCATAGTGTCGAACGCTGTGCTACTGTTTCACAAAGGTTTTAATTAAAACTATAGTAAACTTTAACTAAATGACATTTTGAGCACAATTTGTCATGAAAATGTGAAATGGAATATAATACAAAAATTGTTGAATTCGTGCGGCAATTACGCCTGTTGTATTTCGAAACATAAAAACAAATTTTGGGCCATACAAAATAATCCATCTCTTAAACAAAAGGAAGCAAAATGAGTCCTTTGGGTGCTTTAAAGCGAATAACAAATTTTTTCACTGTCCGACCAACTTTGAAGATACTAAATTGCCGTTTTTATTATCGCGTTCTAAATACGCGGCCGTTCCGCTTGGGTTTTGTCTTCCAATGCTTTCGGTTCGGGCAGATTAAACCGTTCCGTTTGACTTTATATAAATCATCAAAAGAAATCATCAGATTCCTAGAATATTTTTCATGATAGAAAATATATGCTTCGTGGTACCACAAAGGCAGTAATAGTGGAATCATTTTTAATTTGATTTGGTAGAGAGAGGAGCTTGGATAGTGGAGGGGGCCCTTAGTGTGCACTTATAGGGACTCTTTAAGCCTACTCTTGAATTGCATGTCACCGGCTGCTTTGTGCTCCTCAATTTGCAGCGCAATGAGCACACACACGGTTCATTCGTTTAACGCTAAGTAGTTTCTTATAAAGCCTAGTTTTACCTTATCCTGGTCTGTAACTTCTATCATTTTTATATGCATGTCTAATTTAAGAATGCGTCACTTCACCCTTATATTATGAACAGTAAAACAATTAGTAATTAGGATTAACAGTCGGGATCCGTTTAGATTTTTCGGGGCTCGAAAAATTATAGGTCCCTACTGTTAATATCATGAATTATAGGGCTTTTAACCGAATACTGTAAGAAAAGAAGGTTCAATTCGACTGTAATTTTTCATTTGAATGCTAGTGCTTCCTATATGATCTCATTTTATTTTTGTTCATTTCTGACAATGGCATCTGTGAGAAAATCACATGTCTTAAATTTGCACTATGTATGGGCGCGACAAATGGACGAAAAATTTAATATCAAACTAACCGATTCCAGTGATTCTTTATTATTGGAAAGGATACAGATACTTCAAGGATAGTTTAGCCAAAGTTTGGTTAACCACGGTTTACTTTTCTACATAAGTGTAATTCCTTATCGTTGCATTTTTGAACCAACTTAAGAAAAGAGGCTGCTCTCATTTTCAACTGACTTCAAAAAAAAGAGAGCCTGTCCTTTTCAAAAATCTAAAATGTTAGCATGCACAAAAAAAATCCTAATATTAATTTGAGTTTTACATACGATTATATATTATATGCTCGTTTGAGAAGCAAATTTTTGTAAGGTCTACAAATCATTTAAAATCGTAAAATAAATTAATATTTAACAATAAAGTAAAATTTGCTTTAATTTTGTTAAAAAAGAAAGATTTTTTTAATAATTTTTAAGTCAACTTTTAAATTCACTTAATTCATTCAATTTCACAGTCCACAACAGTTGGCTATCATTGGTACTACCACTGGTAATAAGTAAGGTAAGTAGTTGTTGTATAAGTGTGAATAATAATCGGTGATCTACATTTTGTTTACTCTACCGAACTATACAAGGGAATATAAATAATTTAAAAGACATCCCATCCCATTCCCATCAGATTGTAAGCAAGAAACGTTCAATCAACGTCGCCTTTTATAAAATTTCCGTGTAATAGTAAAACGCTCAGTTAGTAGCGTAGTTGCAAAAACTTCAACCTCCAACCCGCTCTTTGCATAAATCCTATACTAAAGTTTGTTTTGATTTATACAAGTAACAAAAGGAATTTATCTTATGTAACACTAAGTTTCGTTTTTTTATAATTTTGCAATATTTTAAAATTGATCACTGTGAAGCTATATTTTGAAGCATTTTGGTTATGAATATATTTTAATGCATATTTGTTATGAGGCCAGTCGTGGCGCAGGGACACAAAGGGTGACTGTAAAATCAAATGGTGTGGATTCGATCCCCACTAGAGGAAATGCAATATTTACTTACATGTATATTTTCATTTTTTCGCTCTGGTGTCGAGGCAAAGCGCGGCGTCGAGCTCCGCCACTCAACACGCAATGCTTCCAGAATTCTAAAATAAAACTATTTCTTTTATTCTCAAAAGCGATCTCACTGCGTACCGGCGGCCTCGCGTGCAAATCGATTTAAAATAAAAGCAAAATTAACAGCAGTATGTATAAATCCAACATATATATGATTGTAACTACAATTTCGTACCACAATATAACACGCTCCGTATGTCAAACATATTTTCCATTTTCACAATTGATCGGTAACATATATTACTATGCATAGTATATAAACATAACATTCAACTTTAGCTCTAATTCCCAAATGCTTTAGATAGATTTTTGTTCGCACAATTTTGGTCAATCCACGTCAAAAGTGCCGGATACGGCGTTTAAATTATCCGACCATTTTTATCACGGCTGAGTAATTTACCTGACAGACCTTGCTGTCGTAATTTTGTATATTTTGTTTTATTTAAAATACTTCGAGTCTAGAGAAATCGTGTAAAAAAGCGCTAAACTATAAACTTATTATTACGCTATATCCTTGCTATATGCACAGAGAATCAGGTGGTAATATATTTTGTTTAGCGCTTCCATAGCTAATACGTGTTCAATGGTGGCACATTCTTTAAGGAGGATAAAATTTTGTAATGGGTTACCATGATGTATATTACATATACTTTATAGTACTCCTAGATGAAATGAAATGTCAAAATTTATAGTCAAAAGTAAGTAAGTAAAGTAACTAGTTACAATAAAACAAACTATTTAGTATTTATATACATATAGTCTGAGTTTATGAACTTTAGCGTATTGAATTTGTGTTAAAGTTATAGTAATTTTTATATGACCTCGAACTTGATAGTTTATAATATTTTATTTATTTTTTAACAATAATACTGTAAATATGAAATTCCATATACAATAAAAAAATATAAAAACAACACAAAACAAATGAAACGCTATTTCTGATTTGCGATAAAATAAGTAAACCTGAAAATGACATTGTATACGAGTATATATCGTACACACACCCCGCCACGAATGATGATGGATGGGCGAGTTGTTTTTGCAATATTTCAACTGAAATACTGAAAACTATTTATATTTGTAACCGTCGCTATCGTTGTCTGTGTCTATATTTTTTTAACTCCACATTTCTCCTAATCGCATATAGCGGGGTAGGCAACATAATGTTAAAACACTCTGTTCCACGCCGCTGTTGATTGGCAAAACTCAACAACACTGCCTTTTCCCCTTACTAAAATATTCTATTTCATTTTCAAAAATCGAACCTATAATCTGTGATATTACAGTCAGATGGCTATAATATACATTTATTGGTACCTAACATTGTCGCATTTCAATTTTCTGTCTGATTTAGTATCGTCTGGCTCGTGGCTGTCGGAACGCGCCTGATCTCACACGGTGGCTATGCTAGAGTTGAATCAAAACAAATCATAGTTATAATATTTTTCATTTTAAGAGTATTCTATTAATAATTTCTTACCTAAAATAAATATTTGAACTGTATTTTTTAAGAAATACGGTATATCTTTTTCTTATTTTTTAGTTACGGTATTTCAGAGGCCAGTAGTGGCATTGGGGCACAAAGTGTGACTGTAAAACGACTGATTATGGGTTCGATCTTCACTCGAGAAGATGAAATACTTATTCAAAATTTATATTTCCATTTCTTCGCTCTGGTGTCGAGGCAAAGCGTGGCATTGAGTTCTGCCACTCTACACGCAATGCCTCCAGAATTCGGCAGAAAGTGGGGATTGGTGTGTCTTAATACTAGGTTCCCTCTTCCTATTTATTTAAGTGGGCAGTATTTATGAGGAAAGTTATTATATTTTTTATATTATGGTTTAATGAAAATCATGCATTTTCCATACGAAGTACGTAAAGAGAATCTGGTGTTAAGACTGTGAATTCTTTATATCGCTAACATTAAAACCTCGAAAATGCGAGGGAACACGAAAAAGTTACCCTAAATCAGCGCTAGTAACAGTAGCCATTAGACTATCTGGCATCTGTTCCGCTCCATTTAACTTGAGTCGAAGAGACTGAGCGTTAGAATTACAAGGCTGCTTAGAGTAATCTTTTGACGTTTTTAAGATTCCTTTATGTCCTGGTAGCTTTCATTGAGATGTCCCACAAAATGTAGTGGGACGCGATCTTGGCCTTCAATATATTCATATATAGAAGGAATATAAAAGAAAAAACATTAAGATTTTTTGCGTTCTCATTCTTCTCGTTTTTTTGAAGTATTTAATAAAAAAATAAACATAAAAATATTTACAAAAGCATAAGCAATAGCAATACATAACTACTGTACCAGATGGTACTAACACATTTTCTTGACAGTGCTATTCTTTAAATTATATCTACTACATAGAAATAAATCATTTCATGGGGCCGTTGTGGCCCAGAAACACGCGCTTGCGCTTACAGTTGTAAACGTGACGGTTGTGGGTGTGATTCTTACTCGGGGGAATGATATATTTAATATTTTCATTTCCTCATTGTAGTAACGAAGCAAAACGCGGCGTTGACTTCTGCCACTTAACACGCAATGCCTTAAGAATTCAGCGAAAAGTGAAGACCGAAAGTGTTAATGGAGAACGGAGTATCTTATAACTAGGTTCCATCATCCCTTGTGCTTACTTCGCTCTGTACGGTAAAAAGCGAACTACTGCTAAAAAAACAAGGCCAGTCGTGGCGCAGGGGCACAAAGTGAGACTGTAAAATCGACTAGTTGTAGATTTGATCCCCACTCGACGAAATTAAATATTTATTTAAATTTATATATATTTTCTTTTGTTCACTCTGGTGATAAAGCAAAGCGCGGCGTTGAGTTTTACCAAACAACACGCAATTCCTCCAGAACTCCGCAAAAAGTAGGGAACGGTGTAACTTAACACTAACTTCGACCTAATCTCCGAATACGTACATAAATTAACCATAAAATAATTTAAGCATTAACATTCCTCAATAAAAATTTTAACTAATAACGGCCACATTTAACCACGCAAGTCCCATCTGCGCCACGATAATCTCATTCATCTTACTACACTGAATAAGGTCACGAGTAATATATTTTTTCCGACACTATACCGTCCCAGTATCATAAGCTCCTAATGTATTGTAGGTACGGACTTTGTTTTTGCTTCACTGAAATATGGCTGAGCTTTTGCTAATCCTTTGTCCTAATGATACTTACCCGAGCTGGGGAGCTTCGAGCGTCGCATATCTCTAGATTAAGCATGTCCTTTAATGATTTGTAAAACTTGATATATAATATTGTTAAGTGAACTGAATTATGTACCTATATAAGAAAATAAATCATCAAAAAATCTCTAATCATTAAAATCACTCCGTTCCCCATTTTCCATGAGTTCTGCAGGAATTGCGTGTTGAGTGGAGGAAGCGAAGAAATGAAAATAAATATTTCATTTTCTCGAGTGGAGATCGAACCTACAACCAGTCGATTTTACAGTCACACTTTGAGCCACAGAGCCACAATTGGGCTCTCATAATTATAAAATTAATAAAGAATATAGATATAAAAATGCGGTACGCAAAGTCATACTCGCTGTCTACAGTAAATGCATTTAAGCGAGAAAATATTTTTCACTAAATATAAAAAAATATATATTGTCTGTAAAGTCGGTTTTCGTATAATTGTATGAGAAAATATTGATGAAACATTGCATTCTTTTACGAATTGAATTATTTATATATTAATACAATACTATAGAAAGGATCTTATTAAAAATTTAAATAAATTAACATTTATTTGCACTCATTAATTAAAATACTTTTTCACTTAAATTATACAGATAGCAGAGTGAGACTTAAATTATATAAAGTAGTTGCAACACAAGTCATCATGCAGTCTCGTGCGTGCAGGCGGCGTTCATCGGTTAATAAGACGTTATCACGTCCAAAAAATGTTTATGGAAACTAATTAATAAAATAAACATAATAATTTTATCAAATTATTACACACAGTTCTATTTTAAGATGAGATTTAACTTTCCTAAAGAAAGCAAAATATAATTTAATTTAAATGTAATATCCCGTAGACCTCACAGTAGGTACATACAATCGTGTATAATTCTATAGCGTTCCCTAATGAGATACTTCGATCCTTATTCGAAGAAGCCGGAAAATTGCCGTTATTTATTTTTTCTTTTTCTGAGATATCAATCAGATGTAGATTACCGAATTGATACCTATATGTATATATGAGTGTGTTTTAGGTCAAATACGTAATTGGTTTTGTTATCATCTATTATTATATTTGCCTGTAAAAATGTATCTTAATAAAGAATGTTTTGCACGCTCGGAACGCCATAATCAAATAACCGTACCAAAGAATATTTTGAATTTGAATATGTATAGTCATAAAATTAAAACATGTCACAGCGTGTCCAGCCATGTTATAAATATGGAAACGCGTAATATGTATTTTAAACGAACCATTTCCAACTCCTTTTCAGTTCTTCACAACTCGTAAACCAATTAGTAATTAATGCTGGATGATACCCCTAAAAGTATCCAGCTTCAACCTAGAGTTCTAATAAGATTCCATGGGAATCGTTCAGTTGAGAATTAATATAGAAACACGGCGGTTGTGGGTTCCATTTTCACTTGATGAAGCAATTAAATGAGTAAAATAGAAAATAGTATCACTAAGCTTTATTTATCTATTCAACATACTAGGGTACTAATATGTTTGAGGAAAAAACATTTGCAGCAGAGACAAAACATTTTTAAAGAGGTTATAGTGTTAAGTAAATAGGTTCAATTTACAAAAAATAAAAATCTTATTTAAAAATTAAACTGTATGAACAGCTTCATGCTTTTCACTGCATAGCGGAGTAAGCAGGAGAAACTAAAAAGTGTTTAGACACTTTGTGCCCCACGTTTCGCCCATTTTTCAAGATATTGTGTGTAGAGTAGCTAAACTGAACGTCGCGCATTGTCTACCGTGGCGGGGCTCCAACAAGATACCCGATGAGCTTTTGGCAAAAAAAAATATTCGTCTTAAAACTTTATCGAGCTTGGAAATCTGGTAATCTTCCAATTCCTCTAGTAATATAATAATATATAAAAAATCTACACATACTCATGTAGAGTCCATAAAACTGGCAGACATTGACTTTTGGCACCAACAACTCGGTCAGAATACTGTTTTAAATTTACAGAATTTAAATTAGACGCAATGCGATTTTAAGATGATATGAGAAGAAAAAGTTCTTTAGTCGCGACGCAGTATTCAGTAGCACCATCTTTGTGAGTGATAGAACGCGATAATTGGTTCTAAATTAGAACTTCTAATACTTGGTTAGACGTACTATGAAGTTGGCGTTGAACACCGCGATCTTACACGAGATATGTCTTAAAATCTTTTCAAGTGAAGAAATTGTACCGAATAGGGTACCTCCGTTCCTAATATAAGGATTTTGTGGCACGATACTATGGTTTGATAAGAAATATTTAAGTATGATTTAAACACACAACCGTAATAATTATTACGGTTAAGTTTAATTTATCGGTGCATGTACAGGCAACCGAGCAAATATCAAAATTGATATTTTATGCCGCTCAGTTTTGTTTGCGCGCGAGCAAAGCCGAGCGTGTGTGGCGTCCGGCGAGCTTGCCTGCCACAGTTCTCAGTTATTAATAATTTCCAATAAAATTTTTCATTCATTGGATCAATACTTTTTGAAATTTATTCGTGTAATATAATGTCAATTCATTTATCAAATCTACGTGGGAGAAATATTTTATTTTTAATAAATAGCATTTAGAGCATTCAGGGCGGTCTCTTTTTCTATTCTACAGAAAAAGTGTTAAGCCAAGTACAGTTATCACATCATCCTCGTCTATTGTAGTTTGGTATCCACCTTACACAGTCCCTAGTAGGCGTCCTACATACATCATCACGTAGCTCAACTGAGAGTTCATGGCTGTCGGCTCATGAAACTCGGTTACACGTGTACGGCTAAAACCATAATGTAAAATCTAACGTGTACCTCCATTACAGTCAGTCACTGTGCCACTGATCCACGACGGCCTCAATGGTTCTGACATAAACAAATATTTCATTAATTTATATAAACATTAAAAACTATCTTTAAAGATTGATACAAAATTCACATTTTTATTCCTTTCCAGAAAATAATCTTCCCATTCTTTTGAACTAAAAACCTTTTGCCGTGACTTGCTTGTAATTTTCACCAAAAGATGAAAGAGAGCGAGCGAGGTCCTCCTCCACTAAGTACTAACAATTAGAGATTTTCTTTGCTTGTAATGATGCAGACGTTAAAGTTTTTCACAATGAAGAATAAAAATATCTATAGTTACTAAGAATTCTTTACTTTATTTTGACTCATCTTTTGTAATGTACGCAGCGTTGAGTTCCCCCACTCGTCAGGTGTCAATGTCACAAATTTGATTTGAACAGTAGAACGAATGCAGTGTGTGAACACTAAGCTCTACTTGCCTACCTCGCTTTGCGGGATAAATCGTAAGGTTACAAATATATATGTATATAAATGAACTATTCCAAAACTTTAACCAAATTAACCCTTGAGCTGTATAATAATTTATTAATAATGTTGTAGCAATAAAAGCCGATGAACGAGCAATATTTAAAATTTAATAGACTTAAATTCTACTACTTCAGTTCTAAAAGTGCGGTGTGTGAGGAAAGGAGTGCCTTAACACTAGATACCTTCTGCTTACCCTACTAAATAGAGGATACATTGTTAAGCTTCCTTTTAAAATCAAACACCCTACCATCACCATTCAACCAGTCACACTGCACACTGCTTAGCACAAAACTTGTCCCATATATCATATTTACATAGCGAAAATAAGCTAGTTGTAGCAACATCAATCATTCATACCTTGCTTATGCTTTACACCATCCATCTTGTGCCGACATCGAAATCGCCTCGCGGCTGTCGGATGACGGATCGCAGAAATATTCTCATGTGTGACGTATTGTATACTGTACGGTACAGTATTTTGTTAGTAAATTTAATTATTTGACATATAGGTGCGATTCTTGATAGTAGTTATTTTCATTAGGAAGGGAAGACAGAGGGTAAGTAGTGTTAGGACACTCAGTTCTACATTTTATGCCTATTTTAGAAACATTGCGTATTAGTTTAGCACTTTATCTATGTTAACAGATGAATGATAAATTGAATTTTATATGCTCTGGAAAGTGAACCCAATTAATTACCATCTCGAGTAATCAGATATTTCGAGACTAGGTCAAAATGTATTAGAACATTATCAAAACATTCTAGGTTAAAAATCATTTTCTTTTTGAGGCCGTCGTTTCACAGTGTCACAAGCGACACAAGCAGTGACTGTAAACGTAACGGTTGTGGGTTCCATTCAGACTCGGGAAAAATAAATATTTAATATTTTCTCGCTCCGATTACGAGGCAATACGGTACGGAAGTGTGTCCATGGAAACGGAGTTTCCTAACACTAGGTTCCCTCTGCGCACACAGCTACGCAAGGGATACGGCGTGAAGCTTAGTAAACTAGTCGGCTTAAGGACGATAATATGACATGATAATGTGAAAAGAAAATATTGATGAAAACTTGCATATTGCTTATAAATTGAATTGAATTACTACTACTGAATTATTATAATTTTGTATAATGCAAAAAAGCTGTTAATAGTTATTTTTGATAAATTAATATTTATTAGCAGTCGTTAATTCAAATGTTTTTCTATTTTCCTTAAAATATACAGATTAAGTAGTTCGTTGGGTTCGATGCCCGTTAGGTGGCCTCAAATTCCTCGCTCCAGTGACAAGGCAAAGTGCAGCGTTCAGTGTTGTCAATCAACACGCCATGTAGGGGCGAACCTTGTACCTCAGGACACTTTTCTTCAATCTCGGACAACTTTTGTTCTGTTTTAATCAAATTTAAGTATTGATTTTTCATATATCACATTTTCTTATTTTTACTAATAAACAGTTATACATAGAAGTACTAAAAATATCCTTCGGAGTATAATAAAAAGTTATAACAATATTTTTGTTTTAGTCTCAAGATACAAGCACGTCCTGTACATTGGGATAGTGACGGGTCAGTGACGAAATATGTTTATAAATATATATTCTTTCTGAGGTTTTCAAATGTTATGAAACACAACAACATTCTTCAGCAGCTTTTCTAATTGGCCATCGTTTTATTATAATGTTCTTTATAGCTTCTATAACGTTCTGCGTATTGTGCTTAATTCATGGCATCTAAAACTACAAAAGTAATAATTGGGACAGTCCCAAGGTACAAAAGTCCAAGTGCCCAGTGTCCCAAGGAACATAATTACTTTGTTCTATAATGGGAGTGAGGTTGTGTAATACTCAATCGTAAGTAATCTATTAAAAAATAACAAAATAACTAAATACACATAAGCTGACAACTAAGTATGCTTTATATAAGTCCTCTTACCTCACATAATCCACTCAAAACATCGATGAAAAGAGATGAGAAAAAAAAAAACAATAGCAAAATTTTATCAATGCGCAAGTGACTGACATGAACATTCAAAACCATCGACTTTTTCAGGTAGGATATGTTAGCCACAATAAACCGCGAGGTTCGCTTGTAACAATAACTGTAGTATAAGGTGTCCTAAGGTACACTGATCTTCCCTGATCGAGGGGAAGTGGCAAAAAAAGGCATAACAAACGTAAAACATAGAAATCTATCTAAAATTTAAGACCAAAATAAATATGTGCATAATACGATCATTTTAAAAAGCTCCAAGTTCTTAAGTACCCTCGTACATTATGCAAATCAATATTTTCAATCGCCGTGATAAAATAAAAATAGATATCGAAAATCCCTTTAACCCTTTAAATGTAGATATAAGAAGGGTTTCGTTTACGATAATGTTACGTGAATGTGAGGTGTTCTTTACATTAGTTTCTTCAAGGGTCTTGGATACTTTAACGTAAGGGTTAATAATATTACTATGTAAATATTGTTACTTTAGATGCCGTCGTGGCGCAGTGGGACAACTTGTGATTGTAAGCGTGAAGGTTTTAGGTTCTATTGCCGCTCAGGAGCTCTTCTGCTATACACAGTGTCAATAGTGAAATAAATTAAGAAAATAGTAATAATTTCTGTCTGGTTGCGATCAGACAGAAATTATTACTATTTTCTTAATTCAAACGTACGTTATAAAGAAGTATAAGAGACAAATCTGTTTCGTTCGTTAGGCAAGCAATAATTGCGTCTCGTAAAACTTCGTCGTCATTTGTTTAAGGTGTGACTAGTTTAAAGTATTTCATTGGAATCTATTAAAAAAATATCAACACCACTTTAAAAATTAAACAACAGTTTTTAATACTCTATAAAAGCCTAATACATTTTTTTACCAAGAAGTTAAAAAGTGTTTTTTTTTTTCAAGTAAAATAAATAATAAAATTATCGTTGTTAAATAAAACGTAAACTGTCAAGAACGACGCACGTATACATCAAAGGGAAATCGAGTTTAACCTTTAATAGTATTTTTCCCGACTGCTAAGGACAAGAAACATGCGAAAAACCCTTTTTTCGCATGTTTCTTGTATGCATGTATGTATTCTTTATTACCTCATATCTCGAGAACCGCTGAACAGATTTACTTAATTGAGGTATTGTTAGATTTGTATTAACAGCCCAAGTGTTCTTAGATAGGAGACGGTTAAAAAACAATCATGGCGGCTGTGGGATGCCATTGGACTTAGTGAAAAAATAATTCTTCGTTTCGAATACCACCAATATGTATATATAATATTACCATAATTAATTCTAACAAAAAAGTTAAAAATTAAAAAATATTTGTAAAAATAAAAACCCCGACTAGCTGACTGACTGCCTTATTAGGATTAACAGTCGGGACCTATAAGTAATTCTTCAATCAATGAACCCATATAAATAAATTAAATTAATTAAAAAAACATAATTTAAAGAGGTATTTGAGATATTTTACCCTTTTTTACATATGCTGTTCCCGTAGAAGGAGTGTTGACGCTTCCATCGTATATAATTTATATTACTATGAGGTCGTCGTGGGGCTGTGGCATAACGTGTTATTATAGACGTGATAACTGTGGGTTAACTTAAGTTAATGGCCTAAGCCTCATTTCAACAAATGCGTTTATTTTTTTTATTTATCTATTGTGATAAGTCAAAAAGCGCGTCGTTGTTTTAAACCACTCAACAGGCATTGTATTGAATTTTTTTCAGAAAGTGGGGAACTAACTAGTTTTGAAATATAATATTATGTATATCTGCATATTTTTTTTTTATTTTTAATATATAAAACGTACAAACTAATAAAATCGTGAATTTATCTTACTAATTTATTTCTTTTAATAATAGCCCTATATAACGCTATCGAGTATCAGCTGTACAGTACATGCAATTTACAGTGTGAAATCGAGTGTTATATCCGGAAAATTAATTTTAGCTTACTGATGATTCAAAATTTTGCGATTTGCAATATAACATGGGGATAATCAATTGGCGTAGTTAACATACCTATGCTTAACTGAACATCAAAGTAATGGGTTTGTATCCCTTAAATAAATATAAATATGATGTTGTCGTGGTAGAGAATCACAAAGATGTGACTGTAACGTGACTAAAAATAGATTAAAAATAGTAAGTAGAGTGTTTAAAATTTCCCTCTGGCACAAAAGCCAGGCGTTGAGTTCCGCTCTCAACACCTTGTTGAAAAAGGAATGTCGTAACACTAAGTTCCCTATGTCTACGCTGCTGGGTGCGGGAGCGAGAGCATGAAGTTATTTTTTCTTAATTATTTCTTATTCGAGTAATAGTTAGCTTAATACATAATTTTTTCATTTGTTTAGTTACATAAATAACGGCGATATATTTCGCACTATACGCAATGTCTGAAGCTTTATATGATAAACCAAGTGACCTACAAGGAGAGCGTCTAAATGTAAATGGAATTGTTTTAGGTTTTATTTCACTCGATAGAAGGATTATATTAATAGAAAAACGTTTAATCACAAAAAACGCGCTTTTTTCAACAGAACATTTTAATACGATGAGTTCAAGGTTAAACCAACCATCTTATAATTTTAACATCAGATTGGCTCGTTGATACCATAATATTATATGTTCATCTTAAATAGTGTCAAGCTCCATGATGATACAACAATTAGAAGAGAGTGTGCAAAGTCACTTATTTAAAGCTCGACCGGATAGATAGCACTTTGGTAAAACATAGCCCGATCGTTAATTGTGAAATCTGAGATTTCCGTGAACAAATACTTTTGACACCAGATTCTCTCTGTCTACCCTACTAAACTACAAAAAAGCGTTATAAATATGGACATAATATAATAATGGACATTGTATTTCAGAAAGCGCAACTTATTGTCATGTAATTCAAGAAGACTAGGTAACTTCATTCACTTCAACTTTTATTAAAAAAAAACATCTTATCGCGTTCCTTTCCTTTATATCAGGGTTGGCAAAGGGAGTCTAGTGTCTCTCTAAGACTCTTAGTAAAGTAACATGGCAACACTCAGGATTAAGTTACGCCTCTTACCACGCAACGTCTCAAAAATTGGGCGTTTTGGGAGGAGGGGGTGTCTTAACACTAGCTTTAATCAAATCAAAACAATGAAATTTTGACGACCCCGAGGAAAAATACAATTACAAAAATTTCATATGAGAATCTGTGGAAAAATCCCGGCACAAGATCTCTCAAAAATCGTCAACAGTATACCGTTTCTGTTACATGAAATGGAACGAAATGAACGGATTACACAAGCGGAGAGAGTAAAGCCACAATTAGTCACACGTTGAAGGAAATTGATTCAGACAATGCTTAGCTTGGAATAGAAGATTTTGCGTTTGTAGAACACTCAATTCACATTGTTTGAATGGAAAACCGATGTCGATGAATCAATTTAAATATATCCTGTTCAAGAATGTGTAACTAACAAGTTCATTTGTAAAGTATAAAGGTGAAATTGTTGTGTATTTCGAACATTTATTTGTTTTACGTATTCTACAAACGAACAATGTGATGCCGTTTCGTTAGGTTCAATTTGAGCTAAAATGAGATTTAATCATAACCACAAAAACATAAGTTTATTTTAAATGACAGCGTCTTCAATTTTATAAAAAAATTGACTTGAGTTGAATTGTAAAATTTTCTTTCTTTTTTGTTCTAAGCCTACATATTTGTAACTAAGTTCTACCAGAATCATAATATAAAAGTAGGTCATATAACATATAAAATTATAAATTTAACATCACAAACGAATGAAGGCTAAATCTGGATTAAAATGTAACTTCATACGGATGATTATTCTATCTTCTATGCACCGAACACTGCGGAGTTTTTAAATTACATGGGGTCGTGATATGGTGGAATAAAGTTCCGACGAGAACGGATTAGCAAGAATGGAATTTCATTAAAGTGCATATTACAATTTGTGTAGTGTAGGCAAAATTGCTTGAGTCTGGATTATTCCTGCTATTTTTATTTTGAATAGGTAGAGAGAGAGAGAGAACCTTCGGCTAAGACGGCTACGGCCGTTTCGTTCATCTAAAGCGGGAATTGAACCTCAAAGCATTGTACAATTATTCAAATTTGCTAACATTACCACAAAAAGGGAATTTCATTAAAGCGTACGTTTGTATAATGTTTGCAAAATTGTTAGAATTTTCAATTTTTTTTTTTATTTATACGCTTTGTGTGCTTCTTGCTTGTTTATTTTGTATATGTCGATCGAGAATCGATCAGAATGATGAGTGTTTTCTTTTAGTTATTTTTTCTAGTTCTACTGATAACCGTTACGTAAGTAACTAGAGAGATTCTCTGTCTTCTACTTTTCGGTCATTTTGGGCGTTTAAACCTGGAAACGGAACCCATACATGATTAGCTATGAGGCCAGCCGTTACGCAGAGGTACAAGAGTGTGACTGCTAATGCGACTAGTTGTGGATGCGATTCTCGCCCGAGGAAATTGAATATTTAATATTTTCGTTCCTTTGCTCTGGTGTTGAGGCAAAAGGCAGCGTTGAGTTTTACCACTCAACACGCAATGCCTTCAGAATTCGGTGGGGCCTGGAAGATGTAGTATCTTAGCACTAGGTTCCCAGGTTCCCTCTGCATATTGTATTGAGTGCGGGATACAGCGTGAAGCTGCAAAAAAAATATGATTAGCCAGACTTACCAACAACTGCCCGACGCTGTAATGGAATTTCATTAAAGCGCATATTACGCCCGTTTGTATAATGTATGCAAAATTGCTAGAATCTGGATTCTGACCGAATTGATGCTCGAGAGTTTAATAATGAAGCTATTAATCTCAGTCAGCTTTCAAACTTTAAATGCACTTAGCGATGAGATGTGAAAATCTCGCAAGTTATATTAAAAATCCAGTGAGCCCTTGTCTGTATATACGCTTATATGTAGGAACAACTTTGAGGGGGAAAATTTTGTTGTGCTTTCATAAATATTGGGGGTGACTTTGAGTTATATTTTATGGACGTGTTCAAAGTGATTGTAAGTTTTCTTAAGGAGTGATTTTAAGAGTGAACTTAGTGTTAAAACACGCTCGGTGTTCTTTCCTTACTGTAACTTTATTTACTTGGTGACATTGGGCGGGACTCTGCCGGAATATTTTATGTTGTTACCAGAATGAGCATCCTTGACATCCGTCACGTTAACATTCAAGCGCTGTGCCACTGCATCGCCCCGAAAGAAATTAATAATTTTTACCTATGCATATGTATAACTTATGGGTTCGGTTCGGTAAAAAATATATGTTTGTATTCATGATTTGGTTTAACAAATTGCTGTATTAATTTCGTTACTTAGTGTAATTGCATTGTTTCGGATTGAGAAGAAAATGGTTTGATTCTCTCTTAACAAAACGAATTGTTTTATTTTCTCGCTCTGGTAATTGGCGTTACCTTGGCTTCGCTCAAGACGCAATAACTTGTTTTCTTGGGGAAAGCGGAGAGCAGAGACAATAGATTTTTTCAGTATACGCTGATATATAAATGCATGGTTGAGCTTCGAGCTGAAAAACAAACTTACTATATTCCAAACCACCTGCGATGAAATGAAATCTATAAAAACCATTCAAAATGTCAAATGCGAAAGATGAATCGTTTGAAATATTCAACGAAAGTTCTTTGCATAAAATTGCATATCCTTCCTTACAAGTGTCGAGCTCACCATATAAACCTTATATTCGTCAAGTTTATGTGATGGATATTGGAAGGGCATTTAAATATATGAATCTTACAAATTTTATTTCATTCATTAACAATGACTAATACTAGCGTATGATAAATGACGTACTCGAAGTTCTCGAAGTAGCTTTAATAAAATCAAAGAAGATGAAAGTTAAAGAAATACATTTTATAAATAGGATAAAAAATATATACGTATATCTCCCCCATAAGATTTTGTAATAAAAAAATTTGGTACAAAATACCCGGAGTGGTGTCAGCACCCTTAGTAACTTAAGTTGGGCCAGGCTTGCGTGATCAGAAATCTGAGAGGGCGTGTTTAATCTTCCAAGTTTCTCCATACCTACTGTCACCCTAAGTTGTTAGGGGACGGATAAGCGTCTGCTTTCCGTCAAATGTAATTTAGCTTGAAGATAACGTTAGAAGTTTATAAGACTATCATTTTATTAAAAAAATATTTAAAGATGTCAATATAAAAGAATTGAATGCTTTTTAAAAACACTTTGATAGTTTTATGTAATTTTATTTTTTATATACAAAGGATTCTTCATAAATGTCATGATTTTGTATTAAAAAACATAATATGAACTTGTACTGTAACAAGCGCCTCCTCCTATAGACCATCGAAATATTCAAATTGTTTTATCTGCAATGGTTGCTCATAGCTGATATTTGTATCTTATTGCATTTGCTATAGGTAATTTATATATCTTTATAAATAAACGAGTTAACATATTGAAAGAATGTACAACATTTTCATAAAAGTATTTTTTAATGAATATTAATAAAAACATTACGAAACATTTGAGTCCAGTCGTGGTGCAGCGGCACAAAGTGTGACTGTAAACCGACTGGTTGTGGGTTCGATCCCAACTCGAAGAGATGAAATATTTACTTAAATTTATATTTCCATTTCTTCGCTCTGGTGTCGAGGCTAAGCGCGGCGTTGAATTCTGCCACTTAACACGCAATGCCTCCAGAATTCCGCAGAAAGTGGGGAACGAAGTGTCTAAAAACACTAGGTTCCCTCTGCCTACCCTGCTGTGTGCGGGATACAGCGTGAAGCTGATTTATTTATTTATTTATTACCAAACAAGGTTCTAAAATCTGATTCAAGTAGCACACTCCGGGATGTTAGGAGTTATTTTTATGTCATTAAAAAATATCGTTTAGTTTTTTCTTAGTACCTTAACTGTCGTTATTATTATTTGAGTCTTGTCTTGGTCCAGAGGTACAAGCGTGTGAATGAATTCGCGTAATTTCTCCGGAATTCGGCGAAAAGTGAAGAGTATAGGGTCTTAACCCTGAGCTCTTCTTACATCGTAAAGCTGAAAAACAAATTTGGGTCATTATTAACTATTTATAAAGAGAATATGTTACATGCACACAACACACACTTTATATTTTGAATATATAATCAAAAATTAAAATTAAATTAAATCAGCTTCACGCTGTATCCCGCACGCAGCAGGGTAGGCAGAGGGAACTTAGTCTTAAATACTCCGTTCCCCACTTTTCGCCGAATGCTGGAGGCATTGCGTGCTGAGTGGCGGAACTCAACGCCGCGCTTTGCCTCGACACCAGAGCGGAGAAATGAAAATATAAATGTAAATAAATATTTCACTTCCTAGAGAAGGAATCGAATCCACAATTATTACAGTCAATTTTACAGTCACAAGTTGTGCCTCTGCGCCACGACCGGCCTCAAATATATAGTCCTGTATTGAAAATGCTTATCGCATATAAATTTCCTATCCCAGATACACGAGTACGTAATTTGACGTATTTAGATGACGGAGTCAACATTATTATGCATGAATCATATTAACTCCACAAACATGCCATTACAATATTGGTTTGTACCAGAATTCACGTACATTCGTTACTTATGTGATAGTACGTACTGTACGTGCGGCTCTCGGCACATATCGTACGATATGTAGCTTTTTTTTTACGTGTGTGTATTTATGACCTGGTGAAATGTGGGATTTGATTTTTTTATCTTTGATTTCGTGTAGCGTCTTTCCGTTTCTATTACTATTCCCGTGTGGAATACTAGTCTAGTTCTCAATATTTCAGGGATTCAGTCGCGAAAATATATGGTTTGAATTATTTATTATATGAAAATGTTTAGATAACCATAGAGTCTTAGAGAGGATATAACAAATGTAAATACGTACTAACACTATATATATCAACAATGTCGGTAGTCTAAAAGTTAATGGTACAGATAATACAATTCATGCTTTAATTACTATTTTGTTTGAGGCGAGTTCGGGAACTCGAAGGAATTGATTATTTTTTTATCTCTTGTTTATACCAGATAAAACTATGAGCGGCGTTGAGTTCTACTACTCAATATCCAATATATAGAAAATTCGGTGGAAAGTGGGTAATTGAGGCCAGGCGTGGCGCAGGGGCACGCAGTGTGATTGAATTGAACGCTACTGGTTGTGGATATTTATCTAAATTTATATTTTATTTTTTTACATTTGGTGCTAAGGCAAGACGCGGGGTTTTGCCACTCAACGCGCAATGCCCCCAGAATTCGGCGGAAAGTGGAAAACGGAGTGTCTTAACACTATGTTCCCTCTGTCTGACCTTGTCGTATGCGTGCTACGTGAAGCTTAAAAAGATATACGATTTAACTACACTCAAATATGGACATAAACTAAACAATTGAAGTGATTTATAATTTTTCCAGTAATTCATAACATGAGTAGATTCATAAGAAAAATATATCCTTTTCGCTGATACACGCACAGAATTTCTATTTTTCATCTAAAAACGGTAGATGTGACGGAAAATTCTTATAAAACAACCCTAGCCCTCCCTCCCAGCTTACACGTCGCAAGCAGCCAGGTACAATTATATGTTTTGCGTTTTTAAATAGTGCCCATTGTCCCTATTCAACGGGTACGAAAAAATATTACGTATTCTCTGCACGAAAACGTCGGGAAGCGGGTAATAGAGCGCGATTGTTTCACACCCGTCTCGCCACATGCCTTCCAAATTCTATGGTTTGAGATGAGCTTTCATTTGAACTTTTTCACCGACGATATTGTTTTTTTTTATATGTGTCTGTTTTATCACTGCGTTCCCATTATGGCGGTGGCGGGAGCTGTGTTGTCTTAATTGTGCGTGATTACCTAGTGAATTTTCTTTTTAATTATAGTTAATTAATATTTATAATTATTGAATGGGAATGCGAGCTGTCTCGGTGCAGTAGCACAGTATCTGACTGCATACGTAATGATTATGGGTTCGATTTTTGTAACCATTTTCATTTTCTCATTTTTGTAACAAAACACAGCGTAGCGTACAATAACTCAAATTCAGGCAAATCTGAGAACAGAGTGTAATAACAACAGATTGATTCGGCCAGGCAGATTATCAGGACAAAATGTGAAAATTAAAAAGAAATAAATAAAACGTAGAACTATACTATCTTTAAATAAGTTTATTATATAATACTTCATTGGCTTAAAGGTCAAACGGGACTCAATAAAGAATAATTTAAAGTCTCATTATAGCCTTGTCTAAACTTTGATAAAGTTTACAGAAAGGTCCTGACAATCATTTATCAACGTCTGTTATCTTTTAGGTCATGACCGCGCTACTGTTAGCACGATAGAGATTTTCTACTCCTATGAGTAGAACATTATAGAAAATATATAAGGGATATATGTAAACATTCATATATGTGTATGAATATAGGAATTTAATAACTTCTTGCTGTATCCCGCACATATTAGGGTAAACAGAGTGTAGTAATATAGTAGAGAAGTATCCCAATTTTCGAGACATTGTGTGTTAAGTAGTGGAACTCAACGCCACGCTGTGTTATTACCAGAACGAGGAAATGGAAATCTCGAGTGGTAATCTCTACAACCATCGCGTTTCTGTGCGTCTTAGATGCTGCGCTGCTACGCCTCGACTATTTTACGCCACTTTAAAATATGAATTGGTATAATAATCTAAGCATTTTTTTTATTATTAATGTAGTGAATTTAATATTTACATATCATATACTGTCTTTTATATACAACTTCGCCCAGAGCCATCGTCGACATGCAGATTATCCTACTAAACTAGAAACTTTTAATAACTATAATCTTTTAATAGTTTCTGTGGTGGTAGGCACGTTCATCCAAACGGACTCTTCAGCTTAATGTTATTAGTATAGATGTATAAATGACGTGACATGAATGAAAATGACAATATTAAATTCAATAAATCCATTTTCTCTGACCTCGCATGGAACAAAGCAGAGAAAAAATATAATGGTTTGAGAATTAACATAATTGCAATCCATAATCGTCGATTAGTCTTTTTAATATATGTATATTTGTTTTTTCTTTAATTATTGACTGTCCTAAAGTTATTTCTAATTTCGAACACATGGTAAGTATTGAGGTCATTTTGGAGCAGTAGGATGACATTAGACTCTTAACGCGATGTTTGTAGGTTTGATTTCCACTATGGAAACGATTGTAGCCTATTAAATTTTATTTTTTCTTTGGACAAAACGCTGAGTTGAAAAAATGTCGAGTTCGGAGAGAAGGTGGAGAACGGAATATTTTGAGAGTAGGTTATTTTTAATCGTTATGTAGAGAAAAGCAAGAACCTGGAAAAAGATGACTGGAGTAAGCTTAACAAACAGATTTAAATCGGTAACAACCTTGAAACTATCTGTAGATAGCTAAAAGCCAAGAAACAGACTGTGGCAGATGATATCCCCGCAATATTTTGTATAAATGATTTATGACGTTAACATATTGGTTATTGGTAACATTAGCTATATCAGACATTAGTTTCTCTTTAAAATTATATTAGTACAGCGGCACATTGTAAAAAAAGAGTAAATCTGGAAAATCTAGTGTTAAGACACTTCCGTTCTCTACTTCATTCAATTCACAGTTTTATTCCCATAATAGGATGAAATTGAAAATGAAAACGAAAACAAAAATTACGACTTTTCAGCATAAACGAACGATTCAGGGGCTTAAAGCAAATAACCATTTGTACCTGTCGAGTAAACTAGATTGTATTGATAAAAAAACTAAACAATTTATATATATATTCATTTGAATTAGAACCGTCAAAATGTAAAAACTACAGCATTGTACTACACCCGATAGATTCAATTACTATCCTATTGTTAGAAACAAAGTGGAAATTCAATGTATTGGATACAAAATATAGGAATAACTATTGCATACTATAACGAGGTGTCTATATAATAACAGGTCATCGACCGCAACTTTGTTGATGTAAAATTTTAAGACGTAAATTGAAATATAAAATCCCCTTTTTCCGTTTTTCGTTTTTTTGAACTACCTGTCCAAATGTAAAATAAACGTTATAATTGAAAATCTAAATAAATAATTTAAAAAATCATATAACCATCAATCGGTTACGAGTTACATCGATCTGGTACCAAGGCAAAGCGCAGCGTTAAGTTTCGCCCCACAACACGCAATGCATCCATAATTCAACAAAAAAGGGGAACAAAGTTTCTTAACACTGGGTTTCCTACTCCTCTGCCTACTCTGCTGTGTGTGTATCCTAGAGCGAAAACCCAAAAAAAATATCAATGACAAATGAAACAGTTAATATTTTTATGGGCTATTTCATATACCGTATCATAATATTTATTCCGAGCGAAAACATTTATTACGAGGTCACATAAACAAAGGATTCAAGAAAATACGTTTTGGTTTATGACGCTATAAGAGAGAACGACTCGCTTCATATGTTGTAAGTTATGTGATAATTTGACTGACTTCAGCTGACGGCTATGAAAATTATGCTAATACTAGCTATATTATATAAAAGCTATATACCTATATAGCTCGGATTCGTCTGTATGTTTGATTATTTAATTTCTACCTATGTGCTTTTGTTCATAACCAACAAAACAGGCCCTGAAAAATGAAGATATCTGAAAAAGACAGCATCTAACTACGATCGCGATGGTTGTTGGTTCGATTTCTACTTGAGGAAGTAGAATATATATTATATATAGATAGTTATTTTCATTTCCTCGCCTGGATAGCATGACACACTCCAGCGTTGAGATGCACCACATGACACGCGATGTCTAGATATTTGGGCGGAACATGAGGAACGGAACAGTGGCAAGAGTGTGTGGCTGTAGATGCGACAGTTGCGGGTTCGATTCCTACTCGAAGAATGAATTATTTAATATTTCATTTCCTCGCTCTGGTAATAATGCAAAGCGCGACGTTAGGTTTTTCAAAAGCCCAATCTGCGGGAAATTATGAACGGAGTGTCTTAATACTAGGTTCCCTATGCATACCATACATATGCGGGATACAGCTTAAAGCTCAAAAAACATGTATATAAAAGGAAATGTGGAAAAGAAACTGCAAAAAACGGTTTTGTGTCCTAGCATCAGTCTTTATGTGATTCTAGTGCCAAATTTGAAAATAAAATAAAGGATCATCTACGGAATAACCTTTTAGGAATGTAAATGTTTTGGAGACAAACATTTTCGATGGTTTGTTTGATACTGACATGTTCTTGGAGATAGAAGGTCGTCAAGTGCAAGGTCTACTTAATATGGAACCTATACAATATTTTGTATTAAAATTTTATTTTGTTATATTTGGGCATTTTTTTCAGCGAGTCATATTTATTACTACCGTATAAGTAACGTATAGTAATAACTTAAGAGGATGACTCTATTTCTTTTGTTCGTCAACTTCTCCTTCCTGTTTAGTACGATATTTTAGATGCAATATTTAAATAATTCATAATTAATAGTGTTAATTATATGAATTTGTCATGGATATTCGCTAGTATTTTTAATTTTATATTGTTATTTCATAATACACCAAGGTATATATTGTTACATTTTTCCTTTATCTTACTTTCACGCTGTATACCACATTTGGCAGGAGGGAATCTAGTGTTAAGCCCATTTTCCAATTTCTGCTGAATTTACGAGGAATTGCGTGTAGAATCCAAAGCCCTATTTTTGCCTTGATACCAGACGAAGAAATAAAAATATTAATAAAAAATAATTATACGCTTGTGCCACTGCGCCACGAAAATAGATTAAACATTTTACATTGTTTCAAACCAAACTTAAATAAAATATTTACTTATCCATCAAACGGTAAACTAAAATTATACAAATAATAATTTATCAAAACATCTCTTGTTTCTCTAAAAACAAATATAAAGGAAAGTCGAGATAAAACCTTAGCCTTTTGGCCTGGAAAAAATGTACAGAAAAAATCCTCTTTTGTGGCATATTGTAACAAATTTTTCGGATACGGTCCTCGAAGTAAACAATAGTTCAGAAAACAACAAATAAGAAACAGCCGAACGTAGATAGAATGAAACGGGAGTATAAATAATGCATCCCATACATAATGTATTTTGGTAAGATGTGGGTTAACAAATTTGGAGCGGGTTTTAATGTAAATATAAGCTTTTATGATGTTTGAGTATATTTGACGGTTTTGAGTGCCACTGGAGGTTTGTTTGAAATATTTTCTTTTCAATGCCATCGTGGGACAGGAAATGCGGTGGCTGTGGGTTCGATTCTCAATAAAAACCGGACGTGGACGTGGCGGAGGTGGATTCCATACGCAATTTCTTTTTAATAACTACAAACGATGGTTACAAATTTTGTTGTTTTTGCCACACATTATAACATATGACAGGGTAGGTAGAGTCAACCTACTGATATGATGATAAAATAAATTATAGTAACCCGGATGTTGCGTTTTCAAGTATATGAATATTTTATGTCTTACAAAATGTTAATTCTGTAGTAACAAAGGTTATACCAGATTGTAGAATTAGATACGATTGTATCAGTAATTTAAATAACGCTAAGCACTATAGTAATAAGTAATTTTATATTATTTTCTAAATAAATCAGCTTCACGCTGTATCCCGCATTTAGCAGGGCAGGCAAAAGAAACTCAGTGTTAATAAACTCCGATCCACTTTCTGCCAAATTCTGGAGGCATTGCGTATTGAGAAGCGGAACTCAACGCCGCGCTTTGCCTCCAGAGCGAAGAAATGAAAATATTTTACCATATGAAAATAAAATTATATGGAAATTTCATTTGTAAGCACCAAAGCACGATAGAAAGCGACCTTGCAATAACCATTAGCATACCTAATAAGGGAATAATTATTTTTCTTTTGTAATAAAACTTTTCTCGTTAATTTTTTTATGTTATAATTACTATATTGATTGAGAAGAGAATATAGTGGGAATTGTTATGCCTCTAATATAGGCAAAAATGAAGAACAGAGTGTCTAGACACAAGGATCTCTGCTTTTCCTACTAACTAGGATAAAATGTAAAACTAAAAAAATAACGTCCTACCACGATATATGAACCAGTGCACGTTCAAACAAAACAATCTTTACAATTTTATAGTATAACTAGCGACCCGCTCGCGGCTTCGCCCGCTTTAGTTACTGAATTATTCATGTAATGTACCTATGTTTGCAAAACACTTAAGATTACCAATGTGAAAATTATTTAAACCTTAATGCAACCCGCATTTTCGTAGTTCCAATACGGGTGTTCCAATTGTTTAAAAAAACAAACTTAAACAAATGACACAAACAACAGAAAACTTTAACGAA
Source organism: Heliconius charithonia (assembly GCA_030704555.1). Classification (NCBI taxonomy): domain Eukaryota; kingdom Metazoa; phylum Arthropoda; class Insecta; order Lepidoptera; family Nymphalidae; genus Heliconius; species Heliconius charithonia. The sequence goes on along the minus strand of CM060826.1, from coordinate 19,246,514 downwards.
AGAAATTATAAACAACAGCACACTTAGATACTATTCTCTTACCCAAAAATACTTAAACGAAAGATGTAACCAACTATGTCGCGTTGAAATACATTATAATTATTGGATAGCTCCAAAATACGTACAATCGCTTCTAAATTAACTTTGCTATAGAGCCAGGCGCAGAAATGAAGCATTCTCTCATCCATCGCCGTAGTAGCTCCGAACGACATCTAGGCGTTGACACAGTATGGAATTGGAAGGATTATCAAATGCCATCTAGGCGGTCATCTCAGTCAGGAGAGACCCTCGGTTTCCTGAGGGAGGCCCATCTTAAACGACCAAGGTTCAATGCAAGGCTCATGAGTCGGATTTGGAGGAGGATAGAAAGTCCCTAGGAAATAGTCTTACGTCTGACAGGCAGGCAGGCAGGCAGGCAGGGAGGCAAAGACATGGGCGACGTGCTGGGGGGTTCCGGCTCTGAGCACTTAATGAAGTAGGCCCGGGTGCCAGACGCAGTCGAATGCGTGCTACGTCGAAAAAGACTACTATTGCACTCTCCTTTCGGTTGATCGCTGTTGCGGCGTAGTATAACCAGAGTGGTATACCCGCTTGCCAAGCTGCTCGCTTCGTGGAGAAGTGAGAGGAATATCTTCTCGAACAGCTTGGCGTCCGCGCTAAGGAGGGTTATAGATCGGTATCCTTCAGGCTGCGGGGTCTTCCCAGCCTTGGGCAACATGATGGGCAGGCCTTCCTTGCATGCCCGGGGGAAAGAATACAGGCGGGTGCGGCGGATCCATTGTTATAAGCAAAAGGTTGCGGGGCGCGGAGGGACGGGTGGTGGACGGCGAGCCGTTACACAGCAAGATTTTTTTAGTACCGTAATTGTAATTTTAAATCTGTGGTACTAATCTTCTAAAGTACTTATTGAAACGAAATGAAAACAGTAAACAACATTTTGATCTATATTAAATGGCCAAAAGGTAACTAAATAAATAAATTAGCTTTACGCTGTATCCCCGCACACAGCAGGGTAGGCAGAGGGAACCCAGTGTCAAGACACTCCATTCCCCACTTTCTGCCGAATTTTTGGAGGCATTGCGTGTTGAGTGGCACAATTCAACGCCGCGCTTTGCCTCGACACCAGGGCGAAGAAATGAAAACATAAATTTAAGTAAATATTTCATCTCCTCGAGTGGGGATCGAACCCACAACCAGTCGGTTTTACAGTCACACTTTGTGCCACTGCGCCACGACTGGCCTCGTAACTTTATAAAAATTTATATACTGAGAGTAAGGGATGATATAGCTTTTCTCTAAAACTATTTGTAATTTCGAAATATTGTAAAGAGCAAAGTTTATCTTTGATTAACGTAGAAAATTAATAACTTATTTAAAAGGATAAGGATTAATATAATTATGGACACACATCCCTTACAATAAGAAAATATATTTAAATTGCCGTCTACTTTTCGTCTCCTCTACGCTTTCATTAGTAAGATTTAAACGATTGTTATTTGCATTTCTTGTTCTACGACCTATGAACGACTTTTTCGTGGCAATTAAATTAAAAAAGGAAATGTTTAAAAAGGTAAAAAAATAATAAAAAGAAGGAGAGTAAACAATTTAAACAACAGGATACTTAAACGAAAGAAATGATAAACAAAAGACTACCTACTATTATAAAAGATGAAACTAAATATATCGCGCTGAAATAATACATTAAACTCTAATTATCCAATACGTACAATCGCATCTAAATCTACTTCGATACAGAGACAGGCGGGGAGACGGGCGCGGACGCATGGCGTGTGGTGAGCCGTTTCGCAGTAAGGATATTTTGATATTGTAACAACTTCTAAAGTACTTATTAAAATGAAAAACAATAAAAGACAGTTTTCATCTCCATTAAATGGCCAACGTAACTAATATACTTATTTATATGCTTTATGAGTAAGGGATAAACGAAACATGAGCCAAATCTGCGGTTTATAGCGGGCGTGATGTGTCAACAATTAAATGCGTTTTTCTCTAAAACTATTCATAATTTCCAATTAGTTTAAAAAGCAAATTTTATCTTCGTTTAACGTAGAAAATTAATAAAGTATTTAAACGGATAAGGATTGATATCATTATGGACAAAGATCCCTCACAATAAAAAATATATTCAAATTATTATTTTTAGACAGAAATATGCTCACTGTATGTTATCCTTAGAAGATACAAATATGCTGTCGCTGACTTTTTTGTAGATCTTATTAAGAGGAATAATACTCTAGTACATTGTTTTCATGTAGGACTTACCATTAAAGCAGCGCATGCGTGAAAGTTTCTCAACGGGTAGGACTCTATGCACATTTATCATATTTATGTCAAATTACATTAAAATATATATATAATAAATCATACACAAACCTTCTCTGAGAAATACTCTACCTCATGGTGAAAACCGCATCAAAATCCGTTGGGTGGTTTAGAGGAAGATCGCTTAGAAAGGCCAGACAGAGAAAAAAAGCGTTTCTATTTTATAATATTTATAGATAATGGAATAGAAAAAAATTATGGCCAGTTGTGGCCCAGGGGCACAAAGTGTGGCTGTAAAATCGATTAGTTATAGGTTCGATCGCCATTCGAGGTGATGAAATATTTATTTAAATTTATATTTTCATTTCTTCGCAGTGGTGTCGGGGCAGAGCGCATCATTGAGTTTCGGCGGAAAGTGGGGAGATGATGTGACAGAATGTCTTAACCTAGTTTCCCTCTACCTACCCTGCTGTGTGCGGGATACAGCGTGTAACTGTTTTTTATTAAAGATCTAATTTCCTCGAGTGTGAATCGAACTCACAATCTATCGCGTTTATAGGCCTTAACATTAATTTATATGCTATTAAAAATGTACCTACATAAAAAGTTATTGGTGACAATGTCTCTAAATTGACAGTAAATGAAGAAGAAGAATGCGAGTGTAAATGGAAGAAATGAAATGATTAGTTATAGTTAGGGAATCTAGTATTAAGACGATTTTGTCTAACTTTTAGGACATAAATCGAGTGTCGGAACACAATGCATCAGTTTGTATTTATCAGAACGAGAAAGTAAATATATACAATTACTACGAGTGATTATCGAACCCATGAGTGTCGCGTTTACCGTTTACAGCTCTGCCACTGAGCCATGGCGGTGTTGAAGATAACAAAACAGAAAAAAATATCTCCGTCACCAGATCCATATAGATACAGCAAGCTGTTAGAAAAATCTATTTTATTAGTATAGTTGTAATAAATCTTAGTAAAACTTATTTTATGTGTGCCGTTACTTTTCATTTCGGTTGTATACGTTCCTACGTATATTTTGGGAGCATTACGCAACCGAATGTATGGAATAACACATCACCTCACGACACAGACTAAATTAAAATAAACAACCCTCATGTCGAATTTTAATTTCAAATTCCGCTTAAATTACTTAAGAATCTTCGTAGCCTTCGAAAACATTGAATTTGTATTGACTTTTATTTAATTACTTGGTGTTTTGGAAGTTAATTTGAGAAATTTTGTAATTTTCTTTAATATATAAAGGTCCGTATAATATATGTAGTGAGTTATATATTTTAGTTTACCCGTGGAACTTCATTAGTTTTTTTTTAATAAAATATATAAATAATAAAATATCAAAGAAAAAATAACTAATTTGAGACACTTATAGTATAAATTTATATAAAAATTGTAACAATTGAAAATGTAATACCATTTTCTCAAAGGACAATAAAGTTTTTTACAAATTAAATAATTATTTACTTCGAAGTAAATTTTACATTATACAAAGAATTCTTATTCTTAAAAGCTCCACTCATAAATTACAATACAATTCGATAAGTTTATTGATCTTTGTGAACAAAGAGACGGCGAGCCGAATGTTACTGAGAAACTGTAAGATCGAATAAAAAGAAAAGCAATAATTTAACGTCGTTTTTCTTTTGTTCCAGATAATGCCAGCCACCTTAACTGATGCTACACTGCCTTGAGGCAATATGAA